>CM028676.1:1200000-2400000 GCA_016760335.1 Gastrodia elata
AAACCAAATAGAAGAGGACATGGTTCAAGTCTCATTGGGGCCTTGTGTAATATCAATATATGTAACTAGATGCTTTCTTTTCAGTCCCCTCACCCATCTACCCAAATCTACTTTTCTCTTCATCTACCTAAACTCCTCTCCAACAAGCACACCAACCTCAGAATCTCGTACGGCTTATTCCTTTAACAACTACCAAAAGCTCAATCAACCTCACCGTGGCCTGTTTCCTTTGATTCAAAAACTGCCCACAAGTTCATCTGCTTGCCAATCCAGAAAACGTTTTCTCCCTACCTCGGCACCAAGAATCCTGCTCTCCAGTGCAGAATCTCCTTATCTCCCCAGTCGCTAAAATCACCAAAAAACCATCAAGCCCAGCCTTCCCTGCTTCCCCTCAGCATCTGCTAACACTACACTGCTTTTTTATAGAAACAGCAGCAGCCATGAACTGCATGCTCATCTCAACAAGTAAATGAGCCAAGAATAAACAAACTTCCTGCATGCAGAACTAAATAACAATTGTGCTGGCTCAAGTTTGGCATGTGTATACCAGCATGGAAAAAACTTTATTTACCATTTTCTACAACGCTAAAATTTTCATGCACTCTGAATAATTAAACAGATCTAAGATCTGAACTCATATAAGATACTAATTATAGGAAAATAGATCAAGAAATTTTGGGCAACATTTTTGCCAAAAACCAGCACATGATCAAGGAGGCTGCCAGGTAAAATAAGAAATAAACAAGAAACGTAGAACCAATTGGTCACTAACATCACTATCCAAAACGAACTCACATGGTAAAGATTTTCAAAATATTTAAATTTTTTAAAAATTCACACATACAATTTGCATATATTTATATTTTCTCTTGAATTAATGGTGGTGAAAAAATAATTCATAATCGTCACAGCAAGGTGATATCTGAGTTAAAGACATACCTCGGCTTGAATGTACTGAACTTCCTTAACACGAAATTCAGCACTTTCATTTCTTTCTTCATTCTCAAGCACCTCACGTACATCATTGGCCCAAGTATCTCTCAAATCATCATTCTTACTAAATGTAGTCAAATCAATGTCACCATCAGGTAAATAAGTTTTCAAAGGTACAGACCCAAATGTGAAAACCTGAAAACCGTCTTATTAGAAATTACAGAAAAACACAAAATTTAAAAAGACATTAAAGCTGGTTGCACTTCTACCATGAATTTAAATGATAAAAAACAGAAAAAAGTTGTAAGCACTGTTAAACTCCAAGTGCAATAAGTGCTACAAAAAACAGCGAGAAAAATGCAAGTGATGTAAAAGGCAGACGGCAATAAAATGACCTGGAAAAAAATGAAAGTGCTGAATCAACTAGAAAATATGATTTAATAATACACACAAAATTGTTTTAAAAAGCCTCCAAAAAATACAATTAAGATAAAAAGCAGACGGCAATAAAATGACCTGGAAAAATATGAACAAAACAATTGCGAAAAGAACTACATCAACATAATGATTTGACGCTAAACCACAACAAAGATTCAGAGCTTATTTTTACAGTTAATTATTATCATTCCAAATAGCAAATCTAAAGAATACAATAAAATAGAACAAGTAACAAAACATTGATATTGAAGGTTCATATACAATTTCACTGTTTACAAATCTAAACTCTACTAAGAAACATAGAAACCAAATAATTTACATCGAATCTCTAAAAATCCAAACACAATATATATAGTTGATAATCCTCATAATTTTGTTGAGCAATATTAAACAATTTAAATAGCATGACTAATAGCACAAATCAATTTGAATATTAATGTGATTTTCCATCCATCAACTTCTCTCAACTTTACTTGGTGATATCCACTTCTTACATTTACTTTTGGAAAAAACATAAATTCCATCATAATATATAATATTGTCCAATCTCAAGATTAGGAGCCTATCCTTCACAATAATTTTGTATAACACTTAATTGTCAACACAAATTTTCCATCTAGTCTCTCTTGGGTATTCAAAGTGCAAGGACAATCCACAAAGTCATAATTTCCTTGGTAAATCATATACTAAGAAGCTCATACACTTGTATTTTCAGGTTATTGTGTTTAATAAAGTTCATACTATGGACAAGTAGATTGGGCAACAGTAATCGTGAAATCAAATCAATAAAATGCTGAATTTCCTTAAGTATTGATAACTCATCATTCCATTAAGTAAATGTTTATTAAGTTTTGTAAGATGGTATCCACAGCATCAAGTTAATTACCTAACTCATATTTATCATGATCTATCTTATATCCACTAATGCTTGAATGCCCTTTATTTGCACTTTGCCTCAACATGACCTTATTATGTGCAAAGGTCACTTAATTCACCAAATGCATTGGTTTTTGTATATAGCTTTTAAGTTTTTAAATCTAAACGGTATTAAGTATACTCTTCTATTTGCTAAATGAAAGTGTAGGTACACTCCCGTTCTCAATGTTCTATAAAGTGGTGACACTTAAATCGCCCCAAGATAGCAGGTGCAACATCCATATACAACACATTACACAAGACTTCTTCAAAATAAGAGAACTATATGAGTATTATTCACTATAACGATATAAGAAAAACAGTCTTAGATATTAAAGCAATTTTTATAGACCAAGGGTGTGTTTCAACAAATCAAATGCAAATTTTGAAAAAAGTTAATATAACTTCAACTATCAATGACCAACAAGTAGATCTCTCTATAATAAACAAATGTTTGCAAAATCACATTAATTATCTTCATTGTTAGAAATGACAATGATACAACACATGCCATTAAAAATGTGGTACAAATCCATTACCCTAGCCTCACAATCTATCTCATAAAAATAATCAACAGCTGAAATTTCTTCTTCCTCAACTCCACTATGATTACCCCTACTGTAACATTTTTGGCAAAATGATAGATTTGATGCCATTTGAAGGGTCTATAAACTACTTTAGATCTAATTGAGATACTACATTTTACAATCTTCCTATCTTAAACAGGGTTGGTGTGAATGAATTTGAATAACCTTGCATGCTAAGATGTTCTCAGCCAGTCGTTAAATCTTATAAATGCAAGGCTTAGGTAAAGATGATAGGCTTGTTTGATAAAATAAATCAATGTGGGACCATATCTCTTTATTTCTAGTCAAGGTATGGTGATGAATTTAAAAAAGGTAATGTTAGAATTTATTTAAATACCTTATCTAATTTATTTATATACTAAAATATGTATTTCTTGTCATCAAAGAGTTTGTTTATCTAAAAGATTTTCATTATAAGATATGGCCAGAAAATTAGTTTTTAAGTAAACTTTCATATCATATCTAATGATAAATGATTCCATTTTAACCTCATTCAATTTCTCTAAACGCTTATTCAAACACATTTTTCTTACGCTACTAGCTTATATTTGCCAATTCCGTTATGACACTCACAACAGTAAGCAAAATGAAAAAATAACAAATATTTTAGTCATCGCAAAGTCGCAACATTGACAAGTGATTTCCACAGTCATGATTATAAGCTACCATTTCTCAATAAAGTGTATGTTCCAAACTCTATCAAGAATATGAATTAGATGATTTGGCTCATCAACATTATAAAAACTGATTTTAATGATTAATATTATTTTTGTTGAAGTTCAAACAAATTAGTCTATTAGTAATTAGTTCCTAATATGCTTATTAATCCATCTTAGCCATTTGGGTTCAAAGAATGATAATAGTGTTCAATTTTCCATGTTCTGATAATATTGTTTCCTATTTCTAAGTTTAATTTTAGCTCATCCTATTGGCTTAAATTGAGAATAGGCTAATCAAGGCAGGAATAAAGTTTGTTATATGCTTTGAAAAGGCTTCCAAAATATATATATGACATGTAAGAAACTGAAAGAAAATAAATATTAATATAATAAAATTGAAAAGAATTAAAAAAATCAGCAATTCAAAAACTATCAAAACAAACACTTTTAAAATAAAATTTATGGCTCCATAAATTAAGTTTTAGAAATATAATAATGATGTAAAATCATTTCAAAAACATTGGAACAATTTAGAAGATTCCAAACATAAGCTAAAACCAAACAATATCCAAAGTTGCAATATTTTCTAGTAGCATCCTAAGCCCCAAATGTAAACCAACAACAGACAGAAGTAAGAGAAATATAAGAAAAAAATATTACAAAGATAATACAAATCCAAGCCTCATGATGAAACAAAACAAGAACTCTCGTGTCTATCGTCGTCGTCTCCAATCCAGAAACCGCAATCATAGCTACTAGTAGAGGATAGCAAGATGGTCATAAGTAGTTTAGGTTGTATAAGAATTGTGGGTAAAACCAAACAATATCCAAAGTTGCAATATTTTCTAGTAAGCATCCTAAGCCCCAAATGTAAACCAACAACAAATGGAAGTAAGAGAAATATAAGAAAAAAACATTACAAAGATGATGCGAATTCAAGCCTCATGATGAAACAAAACAAGGAGTCTCATGTCTATCGCCGTTGTCTCCAATCAAGAAACCACAATCATAGCTACTAGTAGAGGATAGCAAGATGATCATAAGTAGTTTAGGTTGTATAAGAACTGTGGGTAAAACCAAACGATATCCAAATTTTCAATATTTTCTAGTAGCATCCTAAGCCCCAAATGTAAACCAACAACAAATAGAAGTAAGAGAAATATAAGAAAAAAACATTACAAAGATAATGCAAATCCAAGCCTCATGATGAAACAAAACAAGGAGTCTTGTGTCTATCGTCGTTATCTCCAATCAAGAAACCGCAATCATAGCTACTAGTAGAGGATAGCAAGATGGCATAAGTAGTTTAGGTTGTATAAGAATTGTGGGTAATTGTTACTTGCTTTGAAAATTGAGGAATGTTCATAAACATAAAATAGATGGTGATGTTAAGAAAGAGGAAAAGGGAAAAAAGAGAGAAACAATTAGCTAATCATAGAAGTTACAAGTAAAATAGGGATTTATTATAGAAATTGTTGTGATAGTTTGCCATTCATATAGAAGAAATGGTCAATAAAAATGAGGATTTAGTTAAAGTTGTCGGTGAACTTGCAATTTGGATGACCGGAAGATAAAAATGTGTCGAAGAGTGATTTATTAAGTGCGGGATGGGAAGATGGCTAGGCATTAGAAAAAAGAAGTTGCTGCTCAAAACAATGGAAGATAGAGACGGGGTGCAATAGATGTCTTCAAAGAGGAGAAATGGGTAATATGAAAAGTGGACCGGTAAGCAAGAAAATATCCAATGACAGGAGATGGATAACAATTTTAACCCAACCCGAAGAGGGACAACTACACAAGCTTTGCCTAAACTCTATAAGAGAAAACACCAAAATAATCTTAGAATTTTATTTCTCAATAACTTAACTCTCAGTAGCACCAATACCTTGTGGTATTCATAAAACTTCATGAAATAGTTTTAAATATAAAGAACAAATTAAATATATAAATAAATAAGGGTTAAGAATATAAAGGATTAAAAGTCATAATATTAACAATCTTATTTCAACATTAAATTTTCCATATATTCTGAAAGCATTTAAATCAATTTATCAACCAAAAATGAGAATAAACAATGATGCCAAAATTATTCGAGGCTGCCTTGATCCTAAAGGCAAACTTATAAATATAAATTCTTCAAGGCTGCCTTGAAACCTAAAGGCAAACTTATAAATACAAATCCATATATTGGGAGTACCAAAACCCCTGATCCTCTAAAACATCTTTGGATAATGTTCATTCTTGAATTAAAAATATCATTCATGTAAGAAATTTTGAAGTTGTGTTGCATTTTCTATGCATAAAACTAAATAAAAAAACAATTGCATTATCCTTTGGAGTCACGCTCACATATCCCTTAAAAAAATATATTAAAAAATAAATAAAAATGACACTACATTGCTACTTACAAATTATTTTATAACTAAATTTTTTTTTATCATCCAACAACTATTTTTAACATTATTTAGTGCTTCAATATTCTTCTCTCATACAACTTCAACATATTCTAAATTATACACATCAAATCAAGTTTTGTGGTAAACAATCATATGACAATTCAATAAAAAAAAACATGAAAGCTCTTTTACTCTACACATTTTTACCAATTGACATAAATATTACTTTTAAAATATAGTTCCCAATATAAATAAATAAAATATTCAAATTGGTATAGTTTTAGCCTATTTCTATTACACTCTACCTTGCTTCTCTAACAAAATACAAAATTCATGAGCTCAACTATTAAATCATTTTGATAACATATTTTTCCAAAAAATGAACTCATATGTAATGCTTATCTAAATTAAATCAACCCAATATAAATACTTTCTCAATTACTAGAAGAAGAGTTGTATCTATATACATAAACACATTAATACATATATATACATGTATTTATAAATTTCTTCTCCTCTTGGAACCAGAAAGAATGAATCCATTAATAACCGTTAACTACTTTGCCAATAACCCAACTTGCATTGCATCCTACTCCAATGGTAATTATTTATTCGCACAATTTGCTTGATATAAGCTTGTTAACAACTACAGCAATTAACTAAGTTTCTGCATATGCTCATAGTAAACAACTCAGATTTGATAATAAGAATGTTCAAAACACAAATTAAGATAAAAAATTACCCCCCCGGGACTCCAAGGAATTAAATCATCGAAAAGAAGTTGCATATAACTACAATTTATTAAAAGAATGCATAAAACTTTGAAAACCATAATCCCATTTAGCAGTCACTTTTAAAAACATACGCTGATATACCAAGATTCATCAACTAATATCAGGGTTTTTTCTCCTTTACCATTTCATATTTAATAAATCTTACGCATACTTTCTATATATTCATAGTGAACTTGATCATGATGCCATAATTGCTAAAAACTATTGTCATTACTTGGCATCAAAAAACAGCTATGCATAAATAGGCAAACCAATGTTTGATGATTTATGAAAGATAAAGAAAATTCAACAGCTATGAAAATCAATTGGAAGAATACAAATAAACAATTTGAAAATGTTACTTCATGGTGAAATAAGTTCAATTGAAGTCTTCCTACGTTATTTATCTTTGGATTCCGTTGTGCCAATAATCATAGTTGCTCCATCATTCATTAAGTCTGTGCTTGAGAAAAAATTCCACTGCAACTAGATTTCAGGACAGTAGTTGGACTTGATTATCCTATTACAACTATGGCTTAAGGAGTATTAAGCAAAATATTGTTTTGAGTGATGGACGCTACAAGGTCAGCCTACAAAACTATTAAGAGTGTTTCAGTAGCTTTTCCATGCATGTGGCTTTAATGGTATGATCCTTGAACATTTTTAATTCTCAAAAATTGCATTTCGTTATCTCAAAAAACACTATCTCCTTATTCAAGCACAATACGTTCTTATCAATGGAATTGTTCCCTTTATTCCTTTAGCCCTTTGTCATCTTCTATTCTGCATATACTTTCATTAATCAAAAAGTTATTGAAATTAGTCAAAAATTTAATTTAATTTCCTTTCTTTTGTGTGAAGTTCAATTAGTGTAACTTTGGTGATTTTTAGCTTGTGTGTTTATTAATATATGATCGGAGAATTAAAAAACTGTCATCCAAATTAGATTTAACCAAATTCAGATTTCAAACAAAATTAAGAGATTCAATGATTCATAATCTATGAGATACAATCAAATTAATCATATATAATGTATTTCCCTTAAATACGAGCAAAATAATTCCAAAAAATTAAAGTCCCTGCAGATATATATAAGAAATAAATAATAAAATATATATAATGACTTTGCTGCAATCTAGTTTATGGATACTAAAACTACCTGCCAACTCAATGCACAAAGCAATTAAATAGTCATGAATTCAAACACTTTAAGGCATAATAAATTATGAAACAAGCCAAAGTCAAAAGTAATGTATTAAATTTTTGAATAATTTAGGCTCACTTCAAAAAATAAAAATAAAAATCATGAGATCAAATAAATGCATTCTTACGTTGCATTACTCATAATAATTGCAAAAATGTGAACAATTTGCTTGCAGTCTCAAAATTACAGCTGCATCGTTTTATAGGGAAGACAAGTATTTTGGCTTGTTAAAAACCTTATCGTTGGTTGAGTTTTCATGCTATCTGTACTGTTGGCTATGGGTGCATTCTGGTGCTTTTCATATTTTTTATTATGCCGGGACTGCTTTATATTTTGGAGAGACTGTGATGAACTATGATGTTACTTTGGAGACATTCACCTGGGAATGCTATCCAACTTGATGTTGGCTTACGAGCAAATACATTTTGAAGATACTACTGGATCAGTAATCCGGATAAGCCACGGGCTCTGGCTTCTAACTTCTAACTGAGTCTTGAGTCTCTCATTGCTTTTATTTTCGGTTTCTTTTCGCCCTTTGTTTTGTAACTATAATAGACGCGTCTTTCTCTTTCTGTTATTTTGTTTGTTGTAACTTTCTTTTTTGATTAATATATCGAACTCAGCCCTCGCAAGTTTCCAGAAAAAAAATATATTTGTTCGCAGTAAGCTTTTCAATGGGTATTAGCGATGGCAGCAGTTCAATAGTAAGCTTAGCATATAAAACATGAAATCAATCAGTTGTTAAAATCAAACCAACCTCACAGGAGAAACACTTCATAATTAGCCTTTGAACATAGTTTGCCACAGCATTTCTTCTTTCCTCCGATGGTCTGTTAGGTTGTATATAAGCAAGCAGATCGGTTGTTCTTGCTTCAGCCTTAGCCCACCGCTCGGCATCAAGAACCCTAGTAACACAGCTGATTTCATTCGGCAGAAGGCCATTGAGTAGAAGGCCACCTGGCTTCGCCCAGACTTCATTCTCGCCCATATAAGGCAGCTGCAGATCACCTAAACTTTGCCGTTTCACCTTGCCTTTCAACCCACTTTTCAATATATCAACTTCAATCACAACATCTAACATCCATTTAAATGCAATGTACAGGTAAAAGCGAAGTGAAGAGCTGCAAAAACCCTAACATATAGCTTCAACAGAAGAAACTAGCAGATTAAATAGTTCCCAAGAAGCCACAAGAATAAAAATGCCATGTTTTTATAACTATCCTTCTGCGACAAATCCCAAAAACACGGAGAAGAACAGAGAGGGGAGCAACACTGCAATGAAATCAAAAGCAGCCCCTTTTTCTTCGCAACAGCGCACCGTCAAGATCGCCACTCTAATTTCCGCCTTGACGAACCTCTGGTTAACAATCGAAACCGTGCAAGTGGTAAAGGACGAGTTAAAGAACCCTGATAAATGGAAACACGGAGACAAAGCGGGCTTCCGGATTTCACGGGTATAGACCAGCTATTCTGATCCAGATTTCCGATCCTCGGGCGATTTCCTTCTTTCCAGGATTCAGAGTCGCTCGGCAATGAACGGGCTGCAAAGAAAACGGAATGAAGGTGAAATTAGACTTGAAGAAGCAATAGGAGAAAACGAAAGCTGAACGCTCGAAAGGAAAGAGTGGAAGAGGAGATCAAG
This sequence comes from Gastrodia elata, assembly GCA_016760335.1. Lineage (NCBI taxonomy): Eukaryota > Viridiplantae > Streptophyta > Magnoliopsida > Asparagales > Orchidaceae > Gastrodia > Gastrodia elata. Next base: position 1,209,548 of record CM028676.1, read on the forward strand.
AAACGAGAGGTGTCACGGTGTTTGGTTTTCGGACATCTTTTTCTTTTTTGCGTAGAATGTGATCGGACGGTCCTTATTCGATTGTTGCTGCTTGCACGAATCTTTATGAAGTTATAAAAAGAGATAATACCAGATGATAATATTTTTAAATGAGAGCATTGGCCAGTTAAAGTGTTCTTATTTTTTGTTAAATGTGAATTAAGGAAAATCGATCTTTTTTTTTAACGATAATTAAATATTTTTTTAATTTAATTATAATCATGATTTAGATGTATAATTCGCAAATATTATTTTATCAGTATCTTTTTAGATAAATGTTATTCTTGCTGATGTGACACCAAAAAAAACCTTCTAATGAGATATGAATATCATTTCAATACAACATTTAAAAATTCTATTTTTATTCTCTTAATATAAGCAAATAAACATTAATAAAATGAAATAAACATCCATAAATAATAATTATATAACTACTTTATAAAACTTTCACTTAATTTACTATCATAGTATAAATTGAATTGTTAAACAAACTATCGTTCATTCATTCGAACACATGTTACGATCATAGTACACATTACTTCAACAATATAGATACCTATCACGCTTTTTAATATCAAATAAACCACTCTTAGCATTCTATCGTGCGCATTTTAATATCAAATAATGATTAAATTAAATGTCTTCCATGATTGACCCATCATAAAACTAATTTGATTTTGTGAAATGCGAGTATCCTTCATAGTCTATATTCAATTGCTCTCTCAAAATTTCAATGTATAGATCATTAATTTTATTCTCATATATTTTGCACATATTTATCAATCTTTAATCTTGTAAATAGGGTTCATTGCTCACCCAAATATTTCTAAGATATCAATCTAATCCTATCAGTAGTTTTACACATTTTGTTTTCTTTAAAGCATCATAAATCTTAGCCTTATTAACCAACCCATCAAATGAAATTACTAAAATGCTCAATTGTATTAATTATTTTGGCACATCCTTTATTAAAATATTTAGTAAAATAACGCTTTTATCTACATTAAATATCTTAATTTCAACAAGTATTTTTGTTACAAATTTCTTTAATATATTTTGCATAAATAAAATCATTAGTTTTATTTTTGCTTAATTTGATATCATATATGCCTCCCTCCATTAGTAATTTTTAATTTATCATATAAAATTCCAAATACAATAATGATAACATTACAAATTGCTAATTAGATAGAAAAAAAGTCTTCACCTAAGTATCAAAAATTGTTCATAGACATTATACCCCAAATAATCATTATAGTTCATTATTTCATCAATGCATTCCTAAGAGAATGCTAAAAGAGCATAACAATTTTCCAAAAATCATCTTACTTACTTTGTCAAAATTAGATATTTGTCTAAGTAGAGAGGCTCAATCAGAGCACTGGACTTTTTATCACGAGAGTAATGAAAGAGTGCTAAGGCCGCGTGCCGAGAATCAGATTTAATCCAATACGCGCCATTGGATTTAATTCATAGTTATGCTAACCTTAAATAGTGAAAAAAAAAAAAACTAAACATAGAGCAAATAGGTATTTTTTAAGCATCATTCTCATCAAAGTTTTAAATCACTCCTATTAAATCATGTGTTGCATTCTATCACAAATAAAGATTCATTAGTTAATAATAAAGCTCATGATAATAATTAAATATTAATTTTAAATGTCAATATTTATAATGTTTTAAACATATATTTCTTAAAGTTTAAATTAAAAAATATAAAATTTTATTCCCTCTCTTTCTTATTTTCTCATTATTCCATTTTCTTTAATATTTTGTACTATTTCTTTATTCAAAAAATAATAAATAAGTATTTTTATAAACTTGAAAAACTTCTAAGAACTTGCATAATTTTTTAAAAACTCTTGGAATTTTTTTAGATTTTTTAGAAATTTTTATGAGTTTTGAGAAACTTCAAACTCCATATATTTCATCCTAAAGTATGAGTTAATGTTCATTGTGGAAGTCAAGCTCTTTGTAACTCTGTACTTTCAAGATTTATAGTAGAATTTTCTATGTGATGTCGCTCTATAGATTTTCTCATTCTTGAGTTTTCCACGTAAAGTTTGTATTGTTTGAATATGCTTGTGATTGTGATGCATGCATGTGTTGTGATTCATTTTTCTCGTTGTTTTGTAATATTGTATTTTGCTTGATAATCATCAACGCAACCTCAGTCCTCATTCGATTGAGTGCTCTAAACCGCTTTCGCTGCGGTGTGCTTGATCTACAACAGGAGCTAGAACAAAGGCTTGGACACACCAAAGGAGCCCAAGACTGCATATCAGGTCAACCAAAGAGGCCCGAGACTCAAGACTTTGGCATGCCCAAGCATCGGTGGATGAATGCAAATTTCAAGATGAAATTAGAGAGATGGAATTGCCTGATTGAGAATGTGTCCGTCATGCATGAGTCTTAGGGTTAGATGAGAGTTGCTTGGAAGGCTAAAGATACTGAGATGCTAAAAGTTTAATTAATGTGTGGTGGTTGTGTTGTGCATTAGTGGATGGAGGCCAAAAAGGTATGAGGGAGGGTTGAGTGCTGTGAGCAAAAAAGAGTTGTAAGTGGGCTAGGAAAAGCTAAATGCTTTTGAAGAGAGTAACATCTCTCTAGTATCTTTTTCTTGATACATAAAGCAAATCTTCGTGTTATGGCTACGTGATTTTTCCCTATGTGAGACTTTTATCTGGATGCTTTATGATTCTCGTTATTTTGTTGACAAAGCCTAAAGAATCTCTTAGTGCTTCGGCGACATACTTGTCTGTGCTTTAACAAACTCAAAGTGAAGTTAAATACCATGACGAGATGGAGGGAGTTGACCATTAACCATATGAAGAAAAAAAAAATCCATACATAGATACATAGATACATACATACATACATATATATATATATATATATATATATATATATATATATATATAAATGGTTACATGACAAATTGGCCAAATAAAACAATTTATCACTTAATTGGTCAAAAGTGCAATAGCCTAAGCTATTTAAAATAATAACAATAACAATCTATTTATTTATTTATTTAAATAATGAAAGATATAAATATGAACATACCACTCAGGTTCAATACTTCACCTCATCTAAATCCCAATACAATGATTGAACTGTAAAATACTCATATTTGGAAAAATGATGGCAGGGTGCAAAAATTGGGATGAAGCAATCTTTGAGAATCAAATGATAATATATTAAATATATAATTTTTAACAAGTATTAAATTATATATATATATATATATATATATATATGTATATATAAATTGATGTTAAAAAGAAGATTAGACAATTAAAAATTAGATACATGCATGTATATACATAGCTTATAAATATTTGAGTATCTTATCTATTGCAATATTTTTAAAATTATATCCCTTTAAATAGCAAAAGTGAAAGGTTCAATTTTGTTAAGAAAAATTTAAATAATACATATGTAAACAGGAACAACAGAAAAAAAAATATTTCTAACAAAAATAATCTAATTGTAAATATTATTAAATTTTGCTCAAGTATTTAACAAGTTAAACATCACTGAATAGAGCGTTGGTTGGCTCGTTACGAAATGAGCTCAATGGAAGATCAAGCTTCTTATCAAGTCGGATGCAAGCTATTTGGGAATGAGCTTTTTTAGTCTTAACCACCACAAAAACAGGAACAACAGAAAACTAGTTAGTAACACTTTGTAGCCTAACACTAACCTCACATCTCAATCAGCACAAAGAGATGTAGCACATTAGTCTTAAATCCATGAGAGCTCAACTTCAAATGAATCCTATAATAGCTCTCCCATGCATGATGAACGTTGTGGCATTTTGAATAATATTTTGGTAGATTCTCAAAGATAACCTATTATGAGCAATAAGAAATTTCAGATCCATCAAATGAAAGGACAACAATGCCTAGCTCAAACAAAATCCCACCACGAAAGGTCAACATAACCTCAAAGCATGTTCACCAATCTTAATGGATTATCCAAATACAAAACCAATAGCTTACAAGATTATACAATTATAGAAATAAAGGCTCAATTCAAGAAATAATACCCAAATCAGCTAAGACAAAAAACTCTACAGCCATGTCAAAATCTATCAACAGATTAAGGAAATGCATTAAAATTTATTCACCCAAATGAAATATATAAAAAATAAGTATGTACAATCATCATCGTTGGCGAGCTTGATGAAGAAATGTCAATCAATTAACTGAACAAACCAAACTTCAAAGAATTTGAGGTGTTAAAGAATATTTAAAATACACTTCATTGAAGGCCCGCTAAAGATTGGAAAACTTTGACATCAAGAGAAGCTCAAATGGTTAATCAAGCTCCCATGTTACTCCTCAGAGAAAAGAAAAACTCACTCTCAAATGCAGAAGCAGCCATAACAAGGAGTGCAGTAACCGACAGCAAAGGCAATATACATGCAACAAAAAATCAATTTAAGGCAAAAGAAATGTTACATGACATTCACCATCATCGAGAAGAGCTACCAATCCAAGACGAGATCTCTAGAGAAAGCATAAAAGCAAGTGATGCCAGACAAACTCCCAACACTGAGACCTGAGACAGCCAACAAAAGTGCCAGGCAACAGAAAAGATGTGAGCACAAGCAGGGGATCCTATCCCTCTCATCCAAGCATCCCTCAACCAAGCATCCCACTCAACCAATCTAACTTTTCCTCTCTTACCACCTAAATGATCCTATCCTCATCCCATTCACAGCAAGAGCTCTCCAATGTTGTTATTGTCATAACCATCAAGCCCACTTAAAATGTCAAAGTTCCACAATATTTTTATAATGACTCTTAAAATAATATTCTATTGTATAATTTTGATATATCAAGTATTTTGGTGTGCTTCTTTTTAAAGGTGAGAATAAAATCATTTATTACGATGCTTTGGTCAACAAAATTAAAAGCAAGCTTGAAGGTTGGGAAGGTAAAATACTTTCTCTTAGCTGGAGATTAACCCCTCTTAAAAGCATCCTTTGTTCTATTCCCCGTCATCTTATCAGGCTCAAAATCCCCAAAAGAATGTGCCTTCAATAATAGAGATCATATTAAGTAGATTTCTTAAGGACTCCAAACAAAAATCTAAAAATAAACAACGGTGTAAGTGGAGTTAGCTATGCCTTCCTGTTACTGAAAAAGGTTAAGGGCGTTCGTGGCCTGAAAAATCTTATCATTACCTTCACTATAAAACTTTGAAGAAACTTTTGACTTAATAATAGTTGTGGCCAACTTTTGTAAGATAAATATTGTAAGAGTACCCACTCCCTCTTGATCACTCCTTTGGTGATTATCCTTTATGGAAAAGAATCATCAATTCAAAAAGGTTTACAGAGAATTATACGGCTTGGATTATCAAAATTAAAAATGTTTTCTTTTTGGCATGATTGTTGCTTGAAGACAATAATCTTACTTCCCGTTTTCCTAACCAACCCCATACTTCTAGTAAAGTTCATGATTTCTGGTATAATAACCACTGGAGTCTCAATAAGCTCAGAACTGTGTTGAATATGACTTCAGCATTGTTCAAGGGATTGCATCCATTCCCTTCAATGTCTATAATAAGGACACTATAGTTTGAAGAGGCAATGCTCCGTTTCACTTTTTATAAGCGTGCTTTTAACTGTCTCAGACATGAATCTATGTACAACAGTTTAGATGACAGTGATTGGCATAAGGCCATTCAACCAATTATCACCCTATTCCTCTAAAGAATGTTTCATAACCAATGCAGGCTGATGGCATTCTCAAGGATAAGGTTTTCATATCACTTCATGATGTTACTTTTGTATAAATACAAGTAAACTTGTAACCAGCTATTTGTTCAAGGTAACAAAGCTAAAGTGATTTGGCTGTTTTTTGGTAGTTTACTTAGCTTTATGCTTAAATAAAATTTAAATCTAAATGCTTGTCTTTTGAGTTGGAGACCCTAGGGCAATTACATCACCAAAGGCCATATCAAACAGATTATGCTAATCCTGATTGCTTGTCATATTTGGGAGGAAAGAAATAACTTAAAACATAGAAATTTTAATTTCAATACGAATCATGCGATTTGGAAAACCATTAACTACATTGATATGATTTTTAATACTAATCCCATTGATTTCAAGAACTTTAAAGGAGAGGGGTTTTGTAGAAATTATTCAATATTTCTAAGCCTAACTCTTAACACCAAAACAGTGGTAAAATGGCTCACATTGGATTTAGTTTGTTTAACTTTATCGTGGATGGCTGTTTTAAACAGAATACTAATACTGCAGTTATCAGTGGGGTCATGAGAGATCATCATGGGAAGATTGTGATTGATTTTTGTCAAATATTGTTGCCAATTCTTCCTTAATGGTTCAATTTAAAGCTCTCCTATAGGAGCTTGATATGTGTCATGAAATGGGTATTCATAATGTGCTGATTGAATGTTAAGCCCTCACTCTTATTCATCTAATAAAAGAGGGCTCTTACGGTGATTGGAATGTTTGGTACATGTTACATAAAGTTCACCCTTAACTCATGGGCCTTAATTTCAATATTACGCAAAATTGGTGGAAGGGAAATGTGACTGCAGTTTGATTCGCTAACTATGGTATCACCAGTGATGAGCTTACAAGCTTTTTATGACAATGATCTCCTCTCACATCTTCAAGCTATTTGTTTGCTGAACTCAGCTCCCTTATAATAGAAAATAACTCTCCCTCCACCATATCCATCTTATAATCTTCATTTGTCTCCTGTGAGCTTGCGTTTCTACACCTTGGTATATTCCCAAGTTTGCGGTGGCCTAGCTCCTTGGTGATCTGGTTGAGTAGGGTTAGGTTTTCAGGTTTCTGGGCCCGAGTTCATGTACATGAGCTGGGATAAGTGATGATCCTAATTTTCCCCTTACTCATCTATGCTGTCAGATCTAGGCTCCCCCCTTATTCATTCTATCTTCATTTTCCTTGCCTATTTATAAGTTTTGCCTGATGCAGGTGATTTGCTTCAAATCAGCCTCTTGGAGTATCCTGCAGCTATGTCTCTGCCTCAGATTCAGAAATAAATTTTCCTGAGAGCAGAAGTGTCTTCTCTCCTCAGACTTGTTTCGGCTTCTGAAGTGCTGCCCCATCTTCATAAGTGATTGAGTTCTATATATGGCGGGGCTACTTTTGTGAATTGCATCTCTCTTACACTGAGCTCTAAAGGATCCCTTGCACTTCCGTTTGTTCGCCATCATTTCTGAAGACTTCTTGTTTTCTTGTTGTCAAGACTGAGAACAGCTACTACCTATTTGGTTCCCTACTGGTGTCGTACTTCCAACCAGTGCCACTGATGCTGTTTAAATAATCTTAGCTCATTCTTCTTACCGTTAGACTTGTATTGTTGGCATTTACTTGGCGGTTTACATTTTTCTCTTTCTAACAGTTTTTCAGCAGTCTAATTTTGAAATTTGTAAGCCAACCACTTTACTACATGCCTTTGATTGGTTGATAAATATAATTTTCTTTAAAAAAAATTCTAAAATTTTCTTCAATTAAGACAATGCGACATAATTTAAATTTGAGAAATACAATTTTGCATGTGTACTTAGTAAATCCAACAAAAAAGCTAGAACAATTTAGAGATCTCCCAACATAAAATAAAAATGCACACACTTCTCAAATTATACCATATTAGCATTTGTTAATTGCATTTTGAGCACCAAACAACACTATAAAAAATAAAAAATAAAAAATATACATCGTGAATAATGCAAATCCAAGTTTTAAGCCAGAAAAAAAGGAAGTTTCCAAAAGTTTCTTCACTCTTGCTTTGCGTTCAAAAATTCACGCAAAGTTAATTAAGCAATTAAGACAAAAATAGTTGCATTAATCTAGCAAGCATTATTTCCGTACAAAGCAAATCAAATACAAATTTTCAACTAAGTGCAAGGTTTAACACAGTAATAATGAACAAATATTTTTCCTAATATATAATTAAGGTACGCTGTAGCAACTCAGATTGATCCCCAAGCTGTTTGATCTGCAAGAACAAATATCTAGAGTGTGTGTGGAAGGGAGTACGAGGATCGCACATCATAGCTCCAATGGGAAAATCACACAGCTTATGTTACATCGTGAATCGGCATTAGTTGTATGCTTGAACCATGTGTAAGGAAGGGTTGGGATTGCATGCAGTTCATCTATGAGAATCACAATGCTTCTAGGTGCAAAATTGATCCAATGTAACTTGCACTTAAAGTGAAAGTTGAAAATTCAGGTTTTCCATTCTCGACAATTAGCATCAAGTAGAGAAGAATTATCATATATGAAGAATCGAGCCCTAGAGCACTCATGGTCTTTTGCTAATTGGGCTTGTTAATCCCATATCTCACAAAAATAATATTAAAGCCATAATATAATTTTAGTGGATACCATACAACCTCAAAAAATACAAAAATTAAACAAATGAATATGCATGTATCCACTACAATTACTACCAAAAAATTTCTTTTGGTGCTTGAATTGTGTATAAATGCTATTTCCATAAAATCTCCTCAGCTTGTAAACTTTCAGCTCCAAAAAATTTGGCAATAACTGCCTTATTTATCAAGAAAATCTGATGAGATGCTCTATTGCTTTCCACAACATAATAGATCCAACTTTCCAATACATCATGTACCATCAAATCCACTATATGTGGTAAATAACATCTTTGTGTTAAGTAATGCATTTGGAACAACTAGTGCCAAGGTGAATGGCACAAGTTAGAAGTGAATTCACGAAAAAGGAAAAAATAAGAAAAAAAAATCACAGTGTTGGTAGCAATTTCTAGATCGTCGAAAAATGTACTATATTCAGCACTTAATGTAATTCAACAATCCCTAGAATCATGAGTATGCAAGCATTAATAGCAATACAACTCGTTAAACTCCCCAAAGTGCAGCCTCTATCACCCCAACCAAGGAAGGAGACAAAGATGTCGATGAGGACAGATGGCCCACAAAACCAGATAGAAGAGGACATGGGGGCTGTTTGTTTCAGTGTTATTTGAAAAGGTATTAAGATAACATGTTATTCAGATAACAGTGGCTATTTGGTTCAGTGTTATTTAAATAACAGATGTCAGTGTTATTCAGATATATGCTGTTTGGTTCAATGTCATTCATGTTATAATACACATGAGGTAAGAATACCCCTAAATAAGACTCTTTCATTTTATAAAAAATTTTGTGAAGAAAAAAAGAAGATAGAGCGGATAAAACAGATAGTTCCATTCATTGTTTGGGTGCAACAAAAACCATTAACAGCAGCCTGCATTTAAAGCAAAAAAAAAAACTTTAGATCTTAAGCAATTTATACATTTACAACAACGTCCATTTATCACTTTACTTCATTTAGAACAAAATTTTCAAGATGATTATCCCAAATTCATTGCAAATTGAAGATGGAAACTATATTAGGCTTGATAATATACATAACACATTCTCTTCATATCAAATTGTTCGACAACAATACAGAGGACCTGAAGAATGTTTGGCCAAATTAGTTCATACAAAGCTAAATACAGCCGACTGAAAATATCAAATTCATAATGCCAAATGATTTGAGACTATAGAATCTGGATCAAGGTTGATAGCATCCAAACTTTGGTGAAAAACAAAGACGTGCAAGTTTCTCTTTTTACCAACACAATATTCTTTTACCAACACTATTTTTAATTTGCAAACACAGCTCCTCATTTCAATAGCTTAGATTGTTTCGAAAGCTTAAAACTAATATCAACTTATCTTAGTTTCAACTTGATAGATGCAATAATAAATTAATTCATACAAAACTTATCTTTGTTTCAACTTGATAGATGCAATAATAGGTGAAAATTTGTTGTTTCCCTTCCTTTCCTGAAAGCTCCTTTAGCATCCCTCGCAAATGAAGTTCGCAAGTCTTCTTTTATTATGTAATTGCACAAGCTATAACAAAATCTTAAGAACTCGTTCAAACCATACTAAGCTTCAACAATCCCCTTGCAAGCATCCACATCAACTTGAACTTCAGCTCCATTAGAAATTTCAATCAATTGTCTATATCATAAAACTAAGACGGGCAATGTCTTATGACAGAAGCTTTAAATCTTTTTTTACCTCCTTATTATCCATTTTTTGAATCAAATTACTCAATCTCATCCAAAAAATTATGAGCAATATTCTTATCTAATTGATCATTCCAATTAACTTATCTATGCCAGCAAATAATGAAATATATATAAAAAAAAAAGAGAAATCAAATTTAAACCTTCCAACTTATGCAATTGAAATGTGTTAGACGGAATTGCATATAAAGAAAAGGCAATGAAGAACCTTCCACGCATCTGGCTGGGCAAGGCAACGAAGAAGGCAGCGATCGGCGAAGGCAACGAAGGCTCGGCAAGCGGCGAAGGCAACAAAGAAGGCAGCGATCTCAGCAAGCGGCAAGAGGCGACTGCAACCTTCCGTGCGTCTGGTAGCGACGGCAGTGACGACGGCGACAGCTGGCAAGGCTCGGAGTCAAATCTCCAAGTCGCGCGCGAAGTACCCTACCTCTCCCGTCTCTCCCGCGATAGATTGGCGTAATGTTATCTGAATGTCGGTTGATTTTCGACCGACATTCAGATAACATTATACAATGGCATTTTCGTAATTTTTGAGATGTCATTACTCAAATGACATCAAACCAAACACCTACTTTCTTATGAACAGTTTTAAATAACATCACATAATACTAAATAACATCAAACCAAACAGCCCCATGGTTCAAGTCTCATTGGGGCCTTGTGTAATATCAATATATGTAACTAGATGCTTTCTTTTCAGTCCCCTCACCCATCTACCCAAACCTACTTTTCTCTTCATCTACCTAAACTCCTCTCCAACAAGCACAGCAACCTCAGAATCTCATACGGCTTCTTCCTTTAACAACTACCAAAAGCTCAATCAACCTCACCGTGGCCTGCTGCCTTTGATTCAAAAACTGCCCACAAGTTCATCTGCTTCCCAATCCAGAAAATGTTTTCTCCCTACCTCGGCACCAAGAATCCTTCTCTCCAGTGCAGAATCTCCTTATCTCCTCATTCGCTAAAATCACCAAAAAACCATCAAGCCCAGCCTTCCCTGCTTCCCCTCAGCATCTGCTAACACTACACTGCTTTTGTCATAGAAACAGCAGCAGCCATGAACAGCATGTTCATCTCAACAAGTAAATGAGCCAAGAATAAACAAACTTCCTGCAAGCAGAGCTAAACAACAAATGTGCGGGCTCAAGCTTGGGATGTATATACCAGCATGGAAAAAACTTCATTTACCATTTTCTACAATGATAAAATTCGCATGCACTCTGAATAATTAAACAGATCTAAGATCTGAACTCATATAAGCTACAAATTACAGGAAAATTTGAAAAATAGATCAAGAAATTTTGGGCAACATTTTTGCCAAAAATCAGCACATGATCAAGGAGGTTGCCAGGTAAAATAAGAAATAAACAAGAAACGTGGAACCAATTGGTCACTAACATCACTACCCAAAACGAACTCACATGGTAAAGATTTTCAAAATATTTGAAGGTTTTAAAAACCCACACATACAATTTGCATATATTTATATTTTATCTTGAATTAACGGTGGTGAAAAAACAATTCATAATTGCAACAGCAAAGTGATATCTGAGTTAAAGACATACCTCGGCTTGAATGTACTGAACTTCCTTAACACGAAATTCAGCACTTTCATTTCTTTCTTCATTCTCAAGCACCTCACGTACATCATTGGTCCAAGTATCTCTCAAATCATCATTCTTACTAAATGTAGTCAAATCAATGTCACCATCAGGTAAATAAGTTTTCAAAGGTACAGACCCAAATGTGAAAACCTGAAAACCGTCTTATTAGAAACTACAGAAAAACACAAAATTTAAAAAGACGTTAAAACTGGTTGCACTTCTACCATGAATTTAAATGACAAAAAACAGAAACAAATCGAAAGCAATGTTGAACTCCGAGTGCAAAAAGTGCTACAAAAAATAGAGAGAAAAATGCACATGAGGTAAAAAGCAGACGGCAACAAAATGACCTGGAAGAAAATGAAAGTGCTGAATCAACTGGAAAATATGATTTAATACACTCAAAGTTGTTTAAAAAAACCTCCAAAAAATACAATTCAGATAAAAAGCAGACGGCAATAAAATGACCTGGAAAAATATGAATAAAACAATCACAAAAAGAACTACATCAAACAAGATCGCCCAATTAACGTTTGAGATCAATAAAGATTTTATTAGGATGAATGAAAATGCAGTAGTGCTTGCAACCGTTAACAACAAGGATTGTAGCTGCTGCAGAAAAGAAAATTTAAAATAAGCTTTAAATAAAATTTTTTAAAAAATCCCAATTAAGTCAAGAAACATAGCATATATCTTACATTTCCTAGCTAAGAACAAGTATCAGCTGTGCACAATTTGGTGCTTTTGAAATGATGTTTGGCAACGTGAAGTCTTAATGATCAAGAACAATCTCTCACTCTGTCTATTAACTTTATGTTCCTCAAAGCTGCTTGCAAAAACACCATCCTTACAGCGTCATAGATGAAAGGAAAAAATAACCTTAATACCAATATGATGGATGAATTTGCCAACTTTGTATTTTATTATAATCTTAATGATGCTAACTTTTCCGGTTCTCCTTTATTTGGAATAATAGCTGAGTTTGGGAGATACTGGATCATTTTTAACTTTCTAGTATTAACTTAATTCTTACACTACCTCCAAAGCTTCCCATCTGAATAGAATTCGGTCGGACCACTTTCCTCTTCTCTTAAATGCTTACTATGATTAATTATGTGTTCATTCACTTTAAATTTCAGAATGTGTGAACTTACCACAATAACTTTCATGATTTAGTCAAAGATAGCTAGAATCTCCCTATTATTGGTAACCACTAATACGTTTTCTGGCAAAAAATGAAACGTCTTCAATAAGATATCAAACAGTGGAACAAAAATGTGTATGGTGATATTTTGATAAGTTATTCAAGCTGACAGGGAGGCTGATTAGAGGGAAGCTTGTTTCCTTGAAACTGTTCTTGGCAAGGACCAAATTGCTTGAAAAAGGCCTCTGCTCTACACTGCACATAGCTTTGAACTTGAAAAAACCTATTGGCATCAAAAAGCTACTTTAAGGAGGTTTGTGGAAGAAGGAACACAGAGTACTTTCATAATTTGGTAAAGCATAAAAGAAACTAAAATGGGACTAGGGAATATTGTCTGTGACTTTTTAAGGCTCCCCTCTCCTTAGATTTTTTACTTCTATTACTATTGTACTTATTCCCAAATGAAACAGCTATACTACATGGAAAGATTTTAAGCTCGTTAGCCTTTGCAAGAACTTAAATAAAATCATCTCTAAGATCTTAAGTAATATGCCTGCTTCCTAACATTATCTCCTAATCAATCTAGTTTCATCAAAGAGAGATTTATCTCAAAAACTCCTCCATGATATTAATAAGAAAGTTGTTGGTGGTAATTTTCTTACCAAGCTTGATATACACAAAGCCTATGAAACTAAAATGGAATTTCATTTTTGTTGTCCTTCTTGTGACTTGGAAAACCATTAACTATATTGATATGATTGTTAATACTAATCCCATTGATTTCAAGATCTTTAAAGGAGAGGGGTTTTGTAAGAAATTATTCAATATTTCTAAGCAAACTCTTAACACCAAAACAGTGGTAAAATGGCTCACGTTGGATTTAGTTTGTTTAAGTTTATGGTGGATGGTTGTTTTAAACGGAATACTAATAGTGCAGTTATCAGTGGTGTCATAAGAGATCATCATGGGAAGATTGTGATTCATTTTTGTCAAATATTGTTGCCAATTCTTTCTTAATGGTTCAATTTAAAGCTCTCCTATAGGATCTTGATATGTGTCATGAAATGGGTATTCATAATGTGCTGATTGAATGTTAAGCCCTCACTCTTATTCATCTAATCAAAAAGGGCTCTTACGGTGATTGGAATGTTTGGTACATGTTACATAAAGTTCACCCTTAACTTATGGGTCTTAATTTCAATATAATTTCAATATTCTGCAAAATTTGTGGGAGGGAAATGTGACTGCAGTTTGACTCACTAACTATGGTATCACCAGTGATGAGCTTACAAGTTTTTTATGACAATGATCTCCCCTCACATCTTCAAGCTATTTGTTTGCTGAACCGGACTCAGCTCCCTTATAATAAGAAATAACTCCCCCTCCACCATATCCATCTTATAATCATCATTTGTTTCCGGTGAGCTTGCATTCCTACTCCTTGGTATATTCCCAAGTTTGTAGTGGCCCGAGTTCAGTAGGGGTGGGTTTTCAGGTTTCTGGGCCCAAGTTCATGTACATGAGCTGGGATCAATGATGATCCTAATTTTCCCCTAACTCATCTATGCTGTCAGATCTAGGCTCCCCCCTTATTCACTCTATATTTATTTTCCTTGCCTATTTATAATTTTTCCTGATGCAGGTGATTTGCTTCAAATCAACTGCTTGGAGTATCCTGCAGCTATGTCTCTCCCTCAGTGTCTTCTCTCTTCAAACATGTTTCGGCTTCTGAAGTGCTGCCCTGTAACAACCTAAAGTCGTTACTTTGCAAATTATGTCAAATCCTACTTAAAAATCAGGATCTCGGAAAATTTCGAATTAGGGCAAACAAAAAAATACCATGGGCAAGAATAATTTTAAAGATCAAAGTGCCCTAGTTTGAGAGAAATCTAAATAGCGGAAGCTCCCATTTTATTTTCTGAATTATTTAAATTCTAAAATTATGAACATTGAAATACATGCCCGAATTCATCATTTTCAGTGTTGTTATGTTTAGTATATTATTTAAAGGCTGCTCGAGAAGTTTCATCAAATTCTGAGCGCCGGTTTGATTGTGGTTAATTTTTAAAATTTTTAAACTCAAAAATTAATATAAAATAAAATATTATTCCGAATAGAAAATTTTCGCCGCGAGGGTGTTCGTAATATCATAACACACATCGCTGTCAAGTTTCGTTGTATTTGGACTCCAAACGATAAAAAAATATGATTAATTTAAGTTTAAGTAAGTTTAAGAAATTTCCTTATAAAATTCTCAATCCCCTTCTCCCGATGGCAGCATGCAGAATCCTTCGCCCATCTTACGGCATTTAGCATCTAAAATGGCGCCAATTAAGAGCACCATTATCTCCTTATCCATTATCTCTTATCCCATCCCTCCTCCTTCTCTATTGAAACCCCCTCCCTTCCCTCCTTCTCCTCCTCTCCCAACTGCTAACAACTGCAGCTCCCAGCTCCTCAGCTGCCAGCCCTCCTCCCTCATCCTCGCAGCAGCAAGTTGCCAGCCCTCCTCCTCCCTCATCCTCCCTCAGCCTCACAGCAGCAGCAGCCCCTCCTCCTCAACCCCACAGCCAAATAGCTCCTTCTTCTCCATTCCAGCCAGCAGCTCCCTCCCTTCTCCTCTCAAACAGCAGCTCCCAGCCCCAACCAACTCCTCATTCCTAGCCAGCAGCCCCCTGCCAAGCCTCTAGCAACCGCTCCTCCCACAGCCAGTAGCTCCCTCCCTTCTCCTCTCAAACAGCAGCTCCCAGCCCCAACTAGCTCCCCATTCCCAGCCGACAGCCCCCTGCCAAGCCTACAGCAACCTCTCATTCTCCCACAGCCAGCATCTCCCTCCCTTCTCCTCTCAAACAGCAAGATCCCAGCCCCAACCAGCTCCCCATTCCCAGCCGGCAGCCCCCTGCCAAGCCTCCAGCAACCTCTCCTTCTCCCACAACCAGCAGCTCCCTCCCTTCTCCTCTCAAACAGCAAGCTCCCAGCCCCAACCATCTCCCCATTCCCAGGCAGCAGCCCCCTGCCAAGCCTCCAACAACCTCTCCTTCTCCCACATCCAGCAGCTCCTCCCTTCTCCTCTCAAACAGCAGCTCCCAGCCCCAACCAGCAGCCAGCCGCCACCTTGCCAGCCCCACAGCCCTCCTCAGCCCTCAGCCCATAGCAGCCGGCCAGCAGCCAGCTGCCACCTTGCCAGCCAACAGTAGCCCCACAGCCCTCCTCCAGCCTCCAGCCTTCCTTCATTTTCCAAGCAATCCTAATCTAAGATAAGAAATGGAAAAGAAATGAAATGAAATTTTTCCTTTTTGTGCTTAGTATGATAATAATAATAATAGTATTAACATCTCAAATACATCATTCACATTATCATAATGGATAACTGTGACAATGTAAATAAAGATGTCTATGATATTTCTAATCAATCAATTTACGTCTGCTTTTATTCTTTTATAATATTAATATAATAAGATTACATAAAATGACTAAATAAAGACTTATATTATTATGAGAATGTGAAAGAATAAAGACAAGAAAAAAAGAATATAAGAAATCCTTAAAAAAATAATATTCCTAAAATAATTGGCTAAAATACTAAAATATCGGAAACTTAAATGCAAATTGAGCGAGTTGTCACTCATCCGAATCTAAAAGACAAAAAGGTACCCAGTATATGACAAGTATTACATTTTGTATTGTTACCACTACTTAACTTTTAATTGCTTTGAGCCAAAATTTCAATTTGAAGCTTGGTTGGTTGTTCGGAATCAACGTGACAACATTCATTGCTAGTTACTTGAAAAATGACATTAGTAACAGCATTCGTGGCTAATTACTGGAAAGAATACATCAGTAATAGCATTCGTGGCCAGTTATTGGAAAAATGACATCAGTAACGGCATTCGTAGCTAATTACCAAAAAAATGACATCGGTAATAGCGTTCGTGGGTTGTTACTGGAAAAATAACATCAGTAACAATATTCGTAGTGGGTTACTGAAAAAATGACATCAGCAATCTACATCTTTGAGCTAATATCCTTTGCAATGAATTAATTATTTTATTTGTGTTTTTTACCTTATTATTTTTCCTGCATCTCTTTCGCAAATCGCATCTCTGCTATTATAAAATGTAATACTGCATTGATTACTGTGGCACTTAGAGTACTCTCTAATTACTGGAAATTTTAATCCCGGTATTGTTTATTGTACAATACCAGGTCAGGTAATTCTGGAAGAGCTTAAACATGAATCATAATGCTTAAAATTTTTAATCTGCCAATGGATCTGTGATGACGTTATTTTGCTTATCTTCTATATTTAATTTTCACTTTTGTACGAGTATGTTGACATATCTTGTAATATAAGCTTTGAAATAAATGAGAAATGTTATATATCTTTATGTGTGTTCCTTTTCTTTCATTACTCAATATGATCCTGCGATAAGTGAACACCCGATGTCAGAACGGTTTTCGCTAAATCGGCATCAGGACATCACATGCCCCATCTTCATAAGTGATTGAGTTCTATATATTGCGGGGCTACTTTTTGTGAATTGCATCTATCTCTCACTGAGCTCTAAAGGTTCACTTGCACTTTCGTTTGTTCACCATCATTTCTGAAGACATCTTGTTTTCTTATTGTCAAGACTGGGAACAGCTACTACCTATTTGGTTCCCTACTGGTGTCGTACTTCCAACCAGTGCCACTGATGTTGTTTAAATAATAGAGTTTTCTTAGCTCGTTCTTCTTACTGTTAGACTTATATTGTTGGCATTTACTTGGTGTTTTAGATGTTTCTCTTTCTAACAATTTTTCAACAGTCTAATTTTGAAATTTGTAAGCCAACCACTTTACTACATGCCTTTGATTGGTTGATAAATACAATTTTCTGTAAAAAAATTATAAAATTTTCACGAATTAAGACAATGCAACATAATTTATATTTGAGAAATACAATTTTGCACTTAGTAAATCCAACAAAAATGCAGTAACAATTTAGAGATCTCCCAACATAAAATAAAAATACACACACTTCTCAAGTTATACAATATTAGCATTTGTTAATTGCCTTTTGAGCTCCAAACAACACTACAAAAAATAAAAAATATAAAGTCATCAAAGAATGCAAATCCAAGTTTTAAGCCAGAAAAAGGAAGTTTCCAAAATTTTATTCACCCTTGGTTTGCATTCTAAAATCCAAATGCAAAGTTAATTAAGCAATTAAGACAAAAATAATTGCATTAATCTAGCAAGCATTATTTCCGTACAAAGCAAATCAAATACTAAGTTTCAACTAAGTGCAAGATTTAACACAATAATAATGAACAAATATTTTTTCTAATTTATAATTAAGGTTTTCTGTAGCAACTCAGATTGATCCCCAAGCTATTTGATCTGCAAGAACAAATATCTAGTGTGTGGGAAAGGAGTATGCGGAACGCAAATCATAGCTCCAATGAAAAAATTACACAGCTTATGTTACATCGTGAATCAGCATTAGTTGTATGCTTGAACAATGTGTAAGGAAGGGTTGGGATTGCATGCAGTACATCTGTGAGAATCACAATGCTTCTAGGTGTAAAATTGATCCAATGTGACTTGCACTTAAAGTGAAGTTGAAAATTCAGGTTTTCCATTCTCGACTATTAGCATCAAGTAAAGAAGAATTATCGTACATGTGGTAAATAATATCTTTTTGTTAAGCAATGCATTTGGAACAACTAGTGCCAAGGTGAATGGCATGGATTAGAAGTGAATTCACAAAAAAGGATAAAATGAGAATAAAATTCACAGTGTTGGTAGCAATTTCTAGATCGTCGATAAATGTACTACATTCAGCACTTAATGTAATTCAATAATCCCTAGAATCATGAGTATGCAAGCATTAATAACAATAAAATGAGTTATTTTAGAAGAACGCATACTCCTAACATATAAATTCTTCAGTCATGCAGAATCATCAAATTATCAATGCTAAATCCAATAAGCCTTTTATTTATGTCTACAAAAAAGTTCTTATTAATGATAATCCTAACTTAAAATTTTACGAATCTAATAGTGATGTAAATGACATGGGCAAAGGGCTCTTTATGCTCTGAGATTATTGTGACGACCCCAATATTGGAAATCACTTAACTCAATATTGATACGTCACCACAATACCTAATACTATATTAGAAGAAAGCTAATCCAAATCATTAAGTATTGTGTTTGGCCAAGGATTTAGAAGAGGGTCTTAAGTTAAGATGAAAGGGAAGTTATGAATGGTATTTAGAAGTTTGTAAATAAAGATGCAACAAATGGATTTAAGAATGAAAGATAATAAAATTGAACACGCAATTTATGAAAGATGACCTGAGTACCTGCAATAGTAATCTTAAACAAATAAATTACTTATATTTAATCATAGACATAGGATTCTAATTATTTATGGGGAAATTAACATGTGAATTATGGATTTATAATTTTCCCCAATTATTCTAAGTCTAAATTTTCTTAAAAAATTCGGCAAAATCTCATTTGTAAATGGTTAAGGAAACACCTGCAGAAGTACATGCAATACTCCCATTCCAATGGGAGGTATAATTTAAAAGAAAAGACATCCTAATCTATCATACATTCAATTCATTTTAACTCCAATTCTAATATAGAGTTCAATCCTTTTTATAGGATTGCTTATTTTCAATTCTAAATAGAGTTCAATCATTTTTATGGAATTGCTCATTTCCAATTCTAAAAGAAAAAGGGAGAGAAGTACATGTGTAACAATTGTCTACACTATGATTTATTTCATCAAGACATTAAATATTCATAGGAAGATATGCAAAGACTTAATTAATACACAAATTTTATACATTTAATTCCCATTCATCCATTCATTTACTCATCCATTCATTCATCACAAGCATTTAAGTATATTCTAAGCTCCAACAAGTATGGTAAATTAAAGTAAATGACATTATTACAAAACAACAGTAAACTGAATAAGAAAAGAAAATTTACAGCTCACTTGAAATTCTTAATAAGCTATAATTTATAATATATGATAGGCGGAAGCAATTTTAATTTTTAGCGCTTGATCCAGCTCCACTAGCATCCAAGTGCACCTGATCTATCATATTTTGACATTTAAATGTGATAGGGCAAAGCCAAGAAATAAAAAACCTGATTAGGCTAAATAGTCTAAGCACAATTTAAGATTGGCTAAACATGCTATTGTTATAATTGGATATCACAGTTCTAGTTACAATGCAAGCACAAGCATATGTGCAATATGATAAGTATACAAATAAGGGAAGGAAAAATAAGTGAGGTAGAATTACTCACTTAATCAAACATCCTAGCCTACAATCAATACAAGGGTGAAGCATCCTAAATAAGCTAGAATGAATTAGTGTGCATATGAAATTAAATAAAATAAAGCATGATATGTTCAAATGAACTTATGCTTAGTAAGAAAAAATAAATAATGAAACATTTAAATGGAGTTATACAACATTCACTGTAATCTAAATAAACTGTAAACAAGTAAAGTACAGTCCTAAATCATAAAAAATACATAGTAAAAAAATTGAAGAAATAATCTTAGATTTAAATCTAAAATACACATAGCCTAGGACTATGTAAAGTAGTATAGCTAAAAACTATGGTGAATCTTAACAATCTATAAGATTGAAGATCTCACATATTTATTAATTGAAGTTATTTTAATTTGTACTCATTCTGTGGGCATATTCAGAATGAGATGAGGAGTTAAACACGTCTGTTTAACATCTAAGAAAAACAGGGTCCATACCTAAAATACTCATATTCTCCCTCTAAGAATGCGATGTCTCCTTATTAATCCATTTCAGTCTACCCTAGACTGGTCCACCATATAGAACCCCTAATAATTTTAGATGAAAGTTTTGTTTATGCACCATATTTTTATGAATGATTCAATGAATAAGGCTCAAAGCTAAGCAAGCCAACAAGGAAAATTCAATATTTGCAACTAAGTGATATCCAAAGTTATCTAATTTTAATGATCTACTTAATGATTAGAGCTAATTGAGCTCCCAATTAACTTTGAGATATTGATCTCTAGTTAATTGTAATATAATAATAATTAGGATTTTGAAAATTAATAGATTCAATTCATTTAATATGATGTGACAAAATAATTTGTAAATATAATGATTGTTGTTAGAGACTAACTCTTAACCTCTTCCTAAATCATAAGATCTAACTTAAAAATTAAATCATGGTTTAGTTTACTAATAGGTAGAGATTAAGATAAAGAATTATCTAACTTAAGAAATTTGAAACTAAAGAAATTCTATTACTATTTATTATGGTTTTTTAGCTAGGTTATAATTTGAATGTTCTAATCAAACATATTAATCTAGCTAAGTTACAAGTAATTACAAAATTTATGATAAGTACTTACTAGACTTAAGAACTACAAGTTCTATGTTTACTATTAATGTATGTTTAAAGAATTCAATAGGCTCCCTAAACTAATCTAAGTAAGTTAAGAATACTTATTACTATATCTTAATTTAATAAAAAATTAGGTTTTAGGGATTAGGATGAATAAGCTAAGTATTGAACTAATCACTAAAACTAGATCTAGTTGGTTAACAAATCTACAATTACTAATACATTAAGACTATTTATTCTTAATGGTTTCAACTAATAGACTTAGGATCCAACTATAGATCAATTGCAAATCAAATCCTATGGTTTCTACCTTAGGGTTGAAAAGTGAATTAAGCACTTGGCAATTAATTCACATAACTAGGGAATTGAGAACTAAGCTCATAAAAATATTATCTAAGTGCCAAGGGAGATAATAAATGTGACAAGTTAGCTATCCTAAGATTTATAAGACTTATAGTAAGCTACCTAGAAATTTAGGTTAATCACAATAACACTAAGTGAGAGTTAAAAACCTATTATCATAAACTTGTTGTCCAATTGAAATCTTTTATAAATAAATGAAATCTTTATTCCATAAGGAGAAGATTGACACTAAGTTGGTTAATTTTGGACAACATTGGAAAATTAGGGTTTTAATGACTCCTAGTTAGGTTAAAAAGTGATTAAGGAAATTAGGTTTTAAATATTGGATTTTATTCCATATTATTGATCCCCACATTTTTGTGAGTCAAATGGACCATTTGACCTTTTTATTTGGAAATCAATTGATCAAATTAGGTCACAAGAAAGATTAATATAAATTTTAAATTTTATTAATTAATCCTAGATATTGACTCAATAAAATATTTATCAAAACTGAAATTAAATTTCATATTATTGATCCTCAAAATTTTGTGATCAAAACAGTATATACTTTTATGCTATTTGGATAAGTATTTTTCAATTTATCGAATGAAATAAATGACATTACTTATTAAATTAATAATCTTTTAATAATCGATTAATCATCTTAATTAGGTTTAAGAGTTTCGGCGCTGCGGGATTTAAGTCCTATTCGGCGCGGTTCATAAGAAACAAAAAGGACCGGACCGAAATAAAATCGGGATCTGCACTTCACCTCTCCCGCTAGACGCGAAGAGGAGGATCTAGGGCATCGGAGACGGGAGGGATAAGGCAAGTTGCAGAACCCCAGACTTTATAAAACGCAAGCCGATCGAAGATCTTAAAGGAACGCTCGAGGATTTAAATCAAAAAAATTTGGTTTAAGGTAAGTAGAATGAATGCTCTAACTTAATTCCTTCTATCCCCTTTTTACGAGTTCTATAAAACAAGAGGAGATGAAGTTCAGATAGAGTCGTTAGATTTATATTAGTCGATTAATGCAGAGCATAGAAACGCAACTGGATTTGATCAAGGATTCACATAAGCACTTCTTCATAGGTAAAAATGAAATAAATTGAGGTACCCGGAGTTTTCGCTCAAATTGGTTCGCTGACAATGGCTTAAGGTACGCAAAGCTCTCTTCTACTCCTCTCGGCTCGATCACCCGCACGCGTCGATCGCCTCGATAGAAGTCGCAAACCCTACGAAGAAGCTCCTGCAAGCACTTCGGACACAGCAGCTCAAGAAATTTTCAGCAAACGCCCAAAAATCCCTTAGGAAAGGAATAGAGGGGGATTATAGCCACGGGGAGGCCAGCTGGAGAACCGGACAGTCCTTCTCTGGCAGCCGCGATCGTGCGTGAGGCGTACAGGGAGCGGGATCTGGCCGTTCGTTCGATCGGTTGATTGAACGGCCAAATCTCAAATTTTTGGTTTGATTAATGCTAAACCGCCGGATGAGACCCAGAAGGACGAGCGACGGTCGAGATGCTGCCGCACGCCTGCTTCGTGCAGTACCCGCCACAGTGAATTCTCTTCCACTAATAAAAAGGAACTGTTGGATATTTTTAAGTTTTAATTAGGTTGTTTAACAATGTTTTTAAAAGCTAATTAATTTATTTTAGTAGGAGGCTGTTACAACTATACTCAAAATATTTTACCAAGTCACTTATCATCCTAGGTTGACGACTAGTGAATTATCAAAGAAATCATGTCCATGGAACTACTGACAAATGAGTTATATGCAAGTAACATTAATCAAAAATAAAACTCAGCCAAAAGTATTTTTTTATTAAACAGCAAAACAAAGATCCTAAATTTACATTTACCATGGTATTTACCAAGGAATATGAGGATGAAGTGTAGTGGAGAATTTCAAGGCATCTCAAACATTTTTCACATATTTTCCAAAAGTAACTACCAAATTTAATGTCTCTATCCAAGAAATTGGCTTAGCCATGAGATGCATTGGCAATTTGATAACAATTGATGAAATGTGTAATCTTAAAGAACCTGTTTAGTATCATGAAAATTGAATAGTGGCTTAGATAATCCTACAATAACATTCATATTGTTATCATTGTGATTATGAAATTAGCAAAGATAGATACAATATTGTGTTCTATTTTATACACTTTGAGATTGGGCAAATCCTACAGTAACTATTCAAACAATGCCTCTCCTAAGGCTTGATCAATACATAAATGTTCATGTATTGGTATATTATCTCTACCAAAGTGGCATGTTTCACCTCAATAGGGCAATTAATGAACCAAAAAATCTAAATATAGATAGTCGTGCTCCTCTAAATGCATATCCATCCCTTAAAATATATTCCTTGTCATGTATTGAGAATCTCCATTTAAAACATTACTAATTTTCCCGATATCTTTGCACAGACATCTTTATTATCATATGATCAAGTCCCATCACCTTAATGTATATGATATACTAAAATAATAACTCTACAAAGGGCATTTATGACCTTATTAACAAATAAGATACATTCTAGGAGAAACCTTACTTGTTAGCATGTCAAATTTCTATTTTCTTAAGTGAGCTAAGAAATCATAGTGATAGAAGAATTAATATAAAACAAATTCCTTGAATACTGAATATATATAGGATTGTGCTACAACATCAAATGGCATATTGCAATTTGCATGCCGCTATTTAGAATCATTCAATTTCTCACTAAAATATTCTATTAATGGGCCATCTTGACTAAGATCTTCTAAACCATATCATAATGCATCACATGCAAAAACAAATTCTAAATTTAAAAAATTGTAATGTTGGCATCATTGTCAATTTCTCCTTTATGACTACAATTGCTCTCTCAATACCTTTGGCCTAGCTAAAATCTCCTATTTGGGTAGTTTGTAGTCAATTCAATGATGGTAATAAATCCTCAAAAAATATCATATAAAAATGATCAATCCAAGAAAAATCCTAACATCATGGATAATGATAGGTGCAAGACACTCTCAAATCACTATAACATTTTTAATTTGTTCTGCTAAATCTTTCCCCAAATAACAAATTCTAGGATATCATAAATAGGATCACAAAACTACCATTCATAAAATTCAAACACTATTTCTTAACTTAAAAATTTCAAAGTCTCAAAAGATACACTAAATATTCTTCCTAACCTTGCTATGAACATCAATATGAAAGATACACTAACATATTTTTTTAGCATTGTTTGAATTTATTTTCTCTTGAAATTATGTATCCTTGA
Source organism: Gastrodia elata (assembly GCA_016760335.1). Classification (NCBI taxonomy): domain Eukaryota; kingdom Viridiplantae; phylum Streptophyta; class Magnoliopsida; order Asparagales; family Orchidaceae; genus Gastrodia; species Gastrodia elata. Next base: position 1,234,484 of record CM028676.1, read on the forward strand.
CATGTACCCCACTTTTATGCTATTTAAATTGTAACTACTTTTCATAAATAATTGTGACAAATATTAATTGTGAGAATCTATGGAGGAAGAACAAAAATGAACATGTATATGTATGGTATGCTAGCAACCCATAGCAAAATAAAGAAAAATCTAGTCCGCTAGGAAGGAGCAAAAGATCCAGAAGAAATACTCACCAAAATAAAAAATTGTGACCAATTACTGACGGATGATTATATACCTTCCTAGAATAATTTTAATGCTAATATTTGGGTCTCCCAGTGAAGCTTGGGGGTCCTGGGCCGATAATGAGATATTTTGTCACATAATATTATGCTAAGTATTTCATTATTTTTATTTTATTTTATTGCTTTGAAATTATTTGATCTCATTTGAATAATGTAGTGTGTGACATTCTTGTTAAAAATGCAAGTTACTCATTATTGAAACTTGACATAGCTCTTAAATTGTATTGATGCAATCTCTTTCAAATTTTGATGCATTTGATTTATAATCTATATAGGATGCTAAAAATTAATCATTTTAGGTGTTCAACTTACTCATGTCTAACTGACAATGTTGTAATATTTAAAGTTTTGTGAACTAATTAAGAGAAAATCAACTTGAGAATCTAAGGGCTTAAGATTTAAGAAGCGAGATGGAGATACATTTATTGATATATAACTTTTATTATAGTAATTGACAATTTTTTATATTATGTAAATGTTAAATGCTTTGTGTATGATGATTAATCTTATGTTAGTTAAGTTATAATATTAATAACATTTTAAGTACGAATTATTGTTTGGAAACTCTCGACCTTGATTCCTGAGTCATTACAAAACAAAATACAATCTTAATCCAAACACAAAAAATAAGTAATTATCCAACAAAATTAAATAAAAGAAATAATAGTAGCAGAGTTGTTATAAAATTCATTTATCAACAAAAATTTCTTCTAACAAATTATAAGCCAATATTCTTCCAATATACTATATAAAATTATATAATCAAAATATCTTATACCGCTCGACAATCACTCACAACCAGAACACACAAACTAACTACCAAACTCATCAAATTCACTTGAAAGTATCGGGTCAAAACACAAGTCAGAACGAGTACATAAACATCTAAAATAACTAATTTTCATGTATATGCCATTTTCTGTAACCAAGGTAATCAAACATGTAGAGATTTAACAGGTGTATTTTACAAGGAAGCCATTAAAACAAATGACTGCATGACATAAAAATGAAAAAATTTAAAGAAATTACAAATTATTATGAATTACTAACAAGTATGCTAATAATAATAAAATTTGAATATAAAATGAAAAAATGACATTATCTGATCAATATTTTCATGTAATTTTCAGTACTTAATATTACGATTGAATTGACTTATATGAATATCTCTTATGGAAATATAATGATCATATCCATGATTGAACATCTTATCAATTTATTTCTCAAATAATCTATTCATCGTTAAAATATCACACAATACTCTACTAAGCATAATATGTTTCACCCACCTAGGACTGCAGTAGAATCATTCTAAGTGTAAAATCAGCCTTTCAATCAAATTAGTTAAATCCCATAAATTTATACTAAATCACAAGGGTACACAAGAAGGTCTACCATCCAATCTTAGGTGGGCAATGAATAATAATAGCAATACTATGAATCTTGACTAGTGTGAGCGTGTGCCCCTTTTCAGACAACATAACCCACATTATCTCTTCAATACTAATGGCACATATCTGAACATAATACAAAGGGAATCCCTAAACTTGATATAGGATAATACTACTAAATAAAAATCATAAGACCATTCATCGATTCATTTTAGAGTATTGACCGATTCATGAGAGAATCATATATTTCCATGCAAATTTAATCATTTAAAATCAATTTATTCATTTTATATGCTCTGAACACATACAACCAAATGAGCTTAATTCATACAAAATTTACCAACATGCTTGTAGCAATTTGAAATTTTAGCAATCTATAACATCAAAAAATTCACCAATATATGCATATAACTTACTCAATATGCACATTTACTTATAATAATAGTACTATTTGATTGCAAATGAGACTCATGCCTATTTATTACACGCTACAATAATCACTACTTTACTATAATTTTTAAGCAAAAGTCACACTAATAACCATTTTAAGAAAAAGGATCGTACAAAGCAACATTAGCTGAGATAACTTTAATAATATAATTGAAATATAGACTTATATATATCTTACACGAAACAATAAAATGGACAATATAGCTGCCTTCTCGCACTTTTACCAACTAGCTTGACTTCCACCAGCCTTGCTCAAGCTCCCTATGAACCCCACTAAATGCAGCAGCACAACGTCGTATTTAGAATTTAAAATTTTTCTCTGCCTTTTAAAGGGCATTTATATCATAACATACTGCATGTACAAAACAATATAGCTCAATTAATACAAAATCAACTAATATTTATCTACTTTGTATTTGGGCACAATTTGGATGCGTCAAGTGTCACAGCTGGACTTGATTTACGCACTTCTGACTCGCGTGCCTAAACTCACATAACTTGCATCTAAACTCATGAAAATCACCATACCCTTTTTCTAAAAAACCCCAAGATGATAATAATAAAAAAATTTATTATTATTATTATTATTAATTATTATAAAATAATTAATTCCAAAAATTAAGCCGGATGTTGCATAATATCCTCAATTGCAAATTTAAAGGTTTGCTCAGATGAGTATATCCAAAACGATGAAACATAAAATACATTGTGAATAATGCTCATACGAAATGAGAGTTTTTATTTGTAAGATATCTCAACAACTCGTGTTAGAACTTCAAATTGATCCACATATCTCAAATTTATATTTCCTAATACTCCAGATTGCATGATCCCGTTCAAAGGACATGCCTTTACATATATATACTCCACGACCTCAAATCTTACAAGCTTATGCTTTGAATCAAAGTATTTATTCTATTTATCTTGAGCAACCGTGATTTAAGTTTGATTTTCTTCGTAGCGTAAATTAACAAATCATAACCCAATAACTAATTGTCTCCAATCTCAAACCATGTAATTAGCACAGTACATAGTTTGCCATAAAATGCCTCATATTGAATCATTCCTATATTATTTTAATAACTATTATTAAGTTTTCTATAATCAATACACACGCACATCGACCTATCTTTCTTTTTAACAAACCATATTAGCAAATAACTATGACAATCCTGGAAGATCTTCTATCTGCTATGAGAAAAATAACAATGACAAATAAAACTACAACTGAATAACTCATATATATGCTCTTTAAGCTCTTGTACTCCTCAATAAGCCATTTGATATGTTATTTTAGAAATTGGAAGGGCTCTATGCATCAAATCAATAGTGAGCTCAATTTCACACTCTTGCGACAATGCTGGAAGATCTTCAGAAAAAACTTTAAGAACACCTTTCTCCTATTCTTACTAAATGATATCCCTGTATTCTATCTTTAAGAACCTTTTTTTATAGGATAATGACACTGAATAAGAACCAAAAATAGTTTACTAAGACTAAAACTCACAAACTACCATAATATCTACTAACTATTTATTAGATTCACAAGCTCCCAACATAACAACTAGAAAGATTAAGTTTTCTTTTGTTAACACCGTATAAATGAAGCAATACATTTATGCCTCAAAAGCAAAGAATTTCAGACTAGTCCTTTAGAGTCCCCTTCAATAATGCCCAGATAAAAAAAAAGACCTAGCGTATAAACATAAATAGATTCTCAACTGCACACACCAATGACCAAAAAACTAATCTGCACAACGATCCAACTGCCAAAGAAGATCAAGAATCACAACAGAATAACATCAAATAACAATTGATCTGCTGCTACATCAATAATGCTTCTCTTTATAATAACTTCAAGAATCAAAGACAGTTCAAATTGGATTCCAGTTTAAGAAACTAATGCGCGTTACCTCAAAATCAACAAGGAACGCTTTTTACAACCCTTGCACCCACCCTATCAAGTCTCGCCACCGTCGCACGGGCCTTCAAACCGCCTCCCATCAAGAATGCAGCCACCATCCTCTTCCCAATCTCGTCCCCAACTTGTTCATCATCAACAATGGCTACAGCAGTCGGTCCAGCACCACTTATAGTGCACCCAAAGGCTCCAGCCTCCAGAGCAGCCTTCTTTACCTCAGCCATCCCGGGAATCAAAGGAGCTCTCTTAGGCTCCACAATCCCGTCAGAGGACAGTGCGGATCCCAAAACCCTAACGTCACCCTGAAGTATGGCGGCCACAAGCGCAGCAGCCTGGCTTGCATTGGCCACGTGCTCCGCCCTATCCACAGTTTGCGGCAACGCCGCCCTCATCTTCTTCGTGGGGGCTTCGAATTCAGGGCTTGCAAGGACGAAAAAGAGCTCCCTCTCCAGGGGGAACTCCAGCCTGATCAGATCCAGAGGCTGATAGCTCCGGATTAGAACGAAGCCTCCCATGAGGGACGGCGCGATGTTGTCCGCGTGGAATCCGCTGACCTTCTCCTCGGATTCGAGCCCAAAGAGGACGAGATCCTTGAGGCTGAGAAGGTTTCCGAAGAGGGCGTTGACGGCGATTGCGGCGGCGGCGGCGCTGGCAGCGCTGGAGCCGAGGCCGCTTCCGAGGGGAAGGCCCTTGTGAAGACGGAGGGAGAGGCCGACGGTGCGGACGCGGAGCCTGCGCATTGCGGCTGCAGCTGCGATGCCGGCGCAGTTGGAATTCGGGTTTCGGGTGAGCTTGGAGACGGAGGAGGGGTTATCGGAGGTGATGGAGGAGATGGATAGAGTGCCGGGAGGAACGGAGGAGTCTACGGAGATGGAAACGGAGTCGCCAAGGCCCTCGACGGCGCAGCCGAGGAAATCGAAGCCTGGACCGAGGTTGGCGATCGTGGCTGGAGCGAAGGATTCGATGGAGCGGAAGAGTGGAGGAGGATCGGAGACGCAGGCGACGGCTAGGGTTTTGGAGGGATGCAACGAGTGAATGGCGGAGGGGAAGATGCCGAGTGAGGGGGATTTTCGGAGGGAATGGTGATGGAAGGAGGCAGGGAAGGATGAGGGGCGCCATGCTCCTACTGCGCTCGCCATCGTCGATGAATGCAATGAGTGGTGTGAAATGTTCGTTCACACATCACAACTAAACCTCTCAATTCCTCTCTATTAGATGTTATCTTTAAATAAATATATATATTTTCAATTTTAATCTTTATAAATAAAGCAATAAAATATTTTATATTTTTGTTGGAGAAAAAATATGTATAAGAAATATTTTTGTTGGAGAAAAAATGGAATATATATTATAAAAAAAGAATAGCATTTCATATATATATATACATATATATATTTAATATTAAAAAAGCTCATAAAATAAAATTTAGATATTATTTTATTAGTATTTATTTATTTATATTAAAATAATATAAATATTATTTTTAAAGTTTATATTGAAATAATATATAAATTTTATTAGATGTATTTTCTTAAGCGTTATGTCAACAGATCTAAATAGCATTTCTTTAAAAAAATGAGCGCTTCTGATTAAACAAATGTCTTACACTAAAAAAAAAGTTAAATATTGTATTTTTGGACATTTTGTTTGAATAACACTCAAAACACAAAGCTTGTTTGTTACTATAAAATTGATTAAATTTTGTGTCACTAAGTGTAAGAAGTTATTGTTTCTAAAAATCTACATGTATTATTTTTGCATGAAATATAAATACTTTAGGAATATCTTATTTATATGTTACTAATATATTAGATAATATGATAGCTGTGATTTCAGAATTGACACAAATCACTTTAAATTAATTATATTCATTATATATTAAACTTTTTTAAATTTTGGGATAAATTTATGATGTATTATGAAAAATATAATATTTCAAAACTACAATCACAAATATTTAAAAATTGTAAAAATGATAACATTTTATTTATAAATATAAAAGTATAGAATGTTTTTGTATATAAAAGCCCTTTTTCCCGGCTTCATAGGTGCCAAATGCTGTTTCGTCCCCGTGCTGGACTTCCTCAAAGAAAACAAGCCGCGATAACGAAGATGGCCAAGTCCATTCCTCCCTTTCTCTTTCGAGGCGCCGATTCGTTGTCAGGATACTCATCATCGCTCTCGTGTTTCATCCCGATTCATCCGCGCTGTTTTTGTTTGCTCCATGAGGTAGAGGGAGGAGAGGACCAAAACTTTGGATCTCAAAGGTTTGGAAACTCGTTACTTCTTATATGAATTGGTAGATTTTGTTTGAGGATTTTGAAGCAGTATGGAGTTGTGGCTGCGATTTGTTTGTTTATGCTCGTTATTTTCGTTCCTGTTTTATTCAAAGTAGTATGCCGTTAGGAAATATGAGCTGAAGAAGTTGAAAATTGAGTTGCCAAAGTAATTATGCCTGCAATATAGTCTATTTGCATGAAGAAAAGTAGAAAATAGGTTTTCCAAATTTGCTATTATCAGAGAAGAAAAACAAATGCAGTTGCTGTGGCTTAATTGAATTTCATCGGTACCATAATTAAGTTTTAGGGAATCCCTTATTTTTTTCTCTTTAAATTTAAGAACACTGAAACTATATCCTTTATGTAGTTATGCACACTAAATTATGTTTTTTTTTTATATCTGGTAATGTATGTTGTAAAGCATGAATATCTTGCATATTATTAGGACGGTTTAGTTTTGATGAACAAATATATGACCGCTCTTTGACGTTATCTGATAAAAACAAACATAGGAACTCAAGAAAAAAAAAATCTTTGCTAACTAAAGTTAAAAGATTATTTTCCGCAAACCCTGTGATATCATCAAAACCCTTGAAATTTATCATAGTAATATCTTTTTTCCTTAGCTTAAAAGGCCAAATACCCCTTTCTAAACCTTGAAAAAAATCAAACTTTTTTGTTTTCTTTCTGTGTTCAACCTCTTGGAGTTGGAATATTTCAATCTCAGGTGCAAAACTCCCACCGATTGCTTGTCAGAGATTCATTACACCATGCTTGAGTTTTTTTTATTTTTCTAAAGCTATATTTTTAAGAAAATTATATTTTTTAAGTTGTGTATTTTGTTGCAATCTATAGTTAGTATAGTTTGTATAAAAAAAAACAGTATTCTAACCCTTAGTCTATGTAATTTTAATTATTAAATGTGGAAGTAAATTGAGGATCAATTATTGGACCTCAAAATGATAGCTTTTCAATTTTTGGAAGGTGAGCTTTGTTGCATTAAGATTTATATTATGGAATTTGGCCAAGTCCTATTGAGCTAAACCTCATGATTCACTTCATAATTTGAGGAAGTTGATGTTAACTACAAAAATTTGTCAGGTCCCAATATGGATGATAACAAATAAGTTACCTTGAGATGCTTTGAGGATGGAAATTGATAATTGTGTGGAGTTTTTGAACCAATTAATAATTGAGATAGCTAAAGAAAATTGCTAATAATAATTTAATGTATAGATTGATGAATGTAGATTTGGAAAAATAGCATATAAATTTTGAGGGATCTTGTATCTAGAGCTACCAAGAAGTTGCTCATCTAGCAAACCTTTTGACCTGCTCTCCTATATAACACACTAAGGGTTATTTTCTCATAAGGTTAAACTCTATGTAATTTGGGTTAGTTAATTTTAATAGCAGCTATCAGAACATTCATGCCACACAATCAGGCCATCTACATCAGACGAATGAAGACTCATTACTTATAGATGCATACTTATGTCACCTCTATATATATGGGGAGAAATGTTGAATGTAAGAAGTAGAAAATATATTTCAGCCTTTATTACTCTCATCTTCTCCCTCTCTTGATATTCTCTACATGGTATTAGATCAAGGTCTCTCCTCCACCCCCTTCTAATCTCATTCTCCATCAAGAACATTCAAGAATCACCTCTTAGCTCAAGAACCTTCCAACCTGCACTCCAACCTCTCTATCTACAACCCTTAGTCCTCAACACAAGAACCACAACCAGCTAGCCAGCCAGACAACCAGCTAGCAAGCCTATCTCGAGCATCACCATCACAATCCCCATCTCGCTCACACATCTCAAGATCCTTCTTCTCCAAATGCTAATCGAACTATTCAAGAACCATGCTAGGAACCAATTTCTACAGAATTACAGTAGAACCTATCTAAATTAATAATCTCGGGACCGCCACTAGTCTATTAATTTATGGAGGTTATTAATTTATGGAGGTTATTAATTAATAATCTCGGGAAGCTTGCAGGATGTCCAAATTAATAATCTCGGGACCGTCACGGTGATACATTTAATAGTTATCGGAAATCGTCCATTTTTCACACGCCCAACACACCTAGAACCACCGACAACGATGCCGCTTCAAGGAGCAAAGCACACCACCATGACGGATAGCATCCGCATCGGTCTTTGCAAACATCACAGAGACAATCCAAAGCTGACGCAGACCGAGCTCGTCACCTGGCTTCAGGAAACGCACAACCTAATAGTCATTGCAAGATTCGGTCAGAGCCAGCTGGCACAATGCCAGTTCAAGAGGAGGAGCTTATGGATAATGGCGTTGTTGAAGAGCTGGTGTCGCAGATTCGCCAGTTTCGCTATCTCAATCCGATGGACATCGGCAACCTGCTGGATTGCCCCGCTGAGCAGGAGGTGGCCTTCGTCCTGGACATCGACGACGTCGTTGAGAATCAGCTGACGATAGGGGAAGCCGACGATGCTGAAGATGACAGCCAGGAGCACCCAAAGATATTCCCAGCCGAGGCGCAGAAAATGCTTCAGACACTTGAAAGATTCTGGATGCAGCAGGAGGCGGACTCCCAGGAATTCATCCTTTCTCTCCAGCGCATGAAGGACAAGCTCAGCAAAATTGGTGTAAACCAGATGGTCCAGAAGGATATTCGCCAATTCTTTAACAGTTCCTAGGCTATTTCCATAGTGTTCTTTCACATTTTCATAGTACCTTATGTAGGGAATATAAAATTATGAAATTGTCGGGAACTCTCGTTACAATTAATAATCAAATAACAAAGGTTTATTAATTGATGCAAAGGACCGAGCTCGGGACCGACCCATATTATTAATTAACAGAGGTTATTAATTTATGGAGGATTAATTTAGACAGGTTCTACTGTATAGCAAAACACCCTCTCAAACATGACTCCTTCCTTGTCCAAGAATTCCTCTGCCTCAAAAACAGTCGAGAACTCTACCTCCTAAAGAACCCCCAAGAACCTTCTCAAGAATCGCACTACAATCATGGAATCAACCCACACAAACTCCCAATTCAGCAAACCGATGACACCAAGCCAAAGCAACCTACATTGAATGCCAAATTTACAACAAACCAGGTCATATGGCTAAAGACTGTTGGCATAGAATGAATCAAGCCTACTACAGCTCCGTTGAACACAAAACAACCAAACCAACAACATTCTACATTGAAGGACCACTGGACCCCAATTGGTACCTTGATTTAGGAGTGTCAAATCACATTACAAATGATCTACGCAACCTATCCATAGCCGAACCATATCAAGGCAACGACAATGTCACAATCTGAAATAGTAATTCCCTTCCTATCTTCAACATAGGTACCAGAATCCTATTCACACCTAACTATTAGTTGTACCTAAACAAAATCCCTCGTATTTCTAAATGTCATTACAATCTCTTATCCATTCATAAACTAGTGGCCACTTAGGGCTTGTTTGGCTTAGAATTAACTCAATATAGTAAATGGATAAAAGGATTAGCTAAACTAGTTGTCAAGTTATCTGATTTTGTATTGACTTTTTGATATTTAGTTTTGTTTTTACTTTAAACTGAATAATCTATGCTAAGTTACTAAGTTGTTCACGAGTAAATAAACTAAACCAAAATAAGCGCAAAATAATTAGGCTCTTAGGTTTATAATTGTTAAACATATTGTTAAGATATGGATGACATTTTTTTTAATTCTTGTAAAATCTAGAACTTAAAGTAACGACATATTAGGTGGAGCGTCTATATCACCTTTAGTGCATGTCTTGTGAAAGCGCTTAGAACTTTAATCTAGTTATAAAATTGTATAAAGTATCTATACAATTAGCTTATGGTATTTGGGGCTGAATATTGGCCAACACAGATGGAATTTTCAATAAATTAAGTATTATAGAAATGAGAATGCTAAGGTGGATGAGTGGGTATACTTGAAAGTACAAAATGAGAAATAGTTGATAGCTTTAGAAAATATCATCTTAGATGGTTCAAACATATTATGTGTGGACCATTCAATGCCAATGTTAAAAAAATTGAGTATAGGAATTTTGTCCAAGTTAAAAAACATGGAAAGAATCATTATAAACGATCTTCTCAATTTGGAATTTAAGGAGTGGCTTCTTTTTTTCATACATTGAAATTTTTGTTTGGCCTCTTCTTTTTAAGATATTGGTGTGTTGTTCTAGAATCTATATTGGTTAATGGCTCCGTATGCTTTTTGAGATTTGCTATCTAGTTTTACATATATTCTCTGTATATATCTCTTCGAGTGATAAATTATCTAATATGAAAATATTTACAGGTCCTATTTGTTATCCGAAGCCTTGAGCTAAGTGAAGGAATGGCTGAGATGTATACAAAACCGTTTGAATCTGTTCAAGAAGCAATAACTTTGTTTGAGCAAAGGATTGAATCTAAAGAATATAGTACTATAGTTAATAGGGTAAGATTCGGAAAGATAATATAAATTGTGCTTTTTCTTAATTGATGATTTCAATACTTTTGTGTTGGTGATTAGGAAGAAACAGAAGAAGAAATCTTGAAGGATTTAACATATTGTAGGCCGCTGCTAGAAGCCAACGAACATGAAAAAAGCCTTTTTTATGAGTTTGATGCTTCTGCTAAAAGTCCTGAGGAATTTTTGATGTGGTTAAAGCTTCACCAAGCTGAAAGGGATAAATATAAGGAGAAATTTAGAAAAGCACAATCTATCTTTTTAGAATTTGAGAAAGGAGAACCTTCGTTTCATTCTTTCGGTAATTTGAAACCTGTGGAGGATCTCCACTTTAAGCAACAATTTACTGCAGCTGATGAATTACGGACTACCATTTGTAGTCATTCCGAAATGATGAAGCAAGAAGTAAGTGCAGAAAAAAAAAAAGGTCACGAGGCTAAGAATTATAGAGGGGTATTTGTGGCCGGTATTGAGAAATATCTGCACGTGCCTGAAGAAGAAGCTCTTCAGTTAAAAATACACTTGGTAGAATTTCTAAAACGGCAGTTGGACGATTATGAGGATCCGAAGTATGAAATCTCTAAACAAAAGATTATTTATGATTACTTGCATATGGATTTAAACCAGTCGAAAGACGCACAGGTTATTTTCTCAAAAGCTCTTTTAAGTGCTACGAGTGAGTTGAATCTTGTTAAATCAGAGAATGAGCCGATGAAACAGATCAATTCTGTAAGTGTGAACTTTCTTTCGGAAAATGAAGAGATAGAGAAAATTATGAAAAAAGAATTCAATGTCTCCTTGAAGAAGATGCACTACATGAATCGCCGAACTGAAATTCTTGTGGATGTGATTCGGAGGCTGCAAAGAGAAATGTCTAATAGCAAGCAGGAGCTGGAATTTCAGGCAAATGGTACTGCTCCCATGACTGAGCTTCATAACTCTAGCAGCAGGATTGCTGCTGCCAAGGTTGCTCAGGCAGAATCTACCCAGGTTATGCAACAGCTAGCAGTAGAAACTGAGGAAATTAAAACCGGAGTTCAAAGACTGGATGAGTTTAATAAAACAGTATCAGAAAAAGAAGCTGCGACTTTCAATAAGAAGTCAGCAGACATTGCTACCGGCACCGACATCACATTCTCAATGGCAGATTATGACCATTCATTCAGCTCATTCCTAAATTCTGGGACAGTTGATGATACTAAAAGGGAATCTATCGAGTTCAACAAGTTGAAAATAGAACTGCAAAACAAGAATGCCGAAATAAGTGAGCTGAAATGCAAGTTAGAAGAGACTGCGAGGAGAGCAGAGTTGGCAGAGAATGCCAGGTTAGCTATGGAAAATCAGCTCACTAAGCTGATGGCTCAGCAGCAGTTGAGAGGGGATACCTCAAGAGTACTTAAAGATTTGCCTAGCATGAAGCAAGATGCTAATAGACATCATGAAAAGTTCTTGCTGTCAAAACTGTCTTGCATCAAGTCAGAACCTCATGACACTTCTCCTCCTAAGAGGCGCCCTTCCGTGGATCATGGAAAACTAATAAAGTACATTCCTCTCAGTAAATTTCTTAAAATTAAGTTGTCTTCATCTTAATGTGAATGGTGCATTTGAATCTTGAGCTGTTAGTGCCAATGGAGGATGCTGCCATGAGCTTGATCTATTCAGAACTTGTGCTTCTTAAATATTATATTTCAAATGTTTCAACAATTCCTTCTTTGTGATTTTTTATTTTCTTGTACTATCTGATGCACTAACATGCTATGCTTATATTCTAATTTGTGGACACATCATATGCATTCTTTCCAATAAAATTACATTGGTGTATTCGGCATAATTGTTTCCAAAAAAGTTCTATGCTTATGATATTAGGGTAATGTTTTTCTTATATTAGCAATGGCATTTCATAATCTGATCCCAAAACGAAAGAAGCACTTGGGTCAGGTGCTATGCTCTTGTCCTCTTGCACCAATCTTGGTTTCATGCATTAAATTATATAGACATAACTCTTTTTCAAGATGCCAATTTATTCAAAACCTACAAATTTGTGTCAAGTTTTACACAAGAATATTAATACCTTTTTCATTTTGTGAATAATGATTGAATGCTGTGATTATAATTACAGATGACTTAATAAAAACTTTTCAAGTTTAATTCAAGCCTTAAAGTTTTTTTTACCTTAGAGGGTATAAGCAACCATCCATGTTGTACCACTGCCTCCCTTTTTTTTTTCTTAGTGGGTGTAAGATATAACAAAACTCACTTATATTTGTAATATTTGAAGGTTGCGTTCGACTTGTAAACTATGAAATTTTAGGCATTATATGTGCAATATTTATGAAGTAAAAATAAAATATTACATTTGGTTTTCTTTCTGGATCTTTCACGTGTTCTATTTGTACACCGTCCCTTATTTGTTGTTGTCAGTCTTCTTCTGAGTTTGATATAACAACTATGATAGAATGATTCAATATATATTTTCTTACAACAATCCAATATGATATGTCACAAATGGTAGAGTGCTAGGTTTGATTTCATGCATCTTCATTTCTTTTTGACAGTACTTAAAATGTAATTTTTAGTCTTCCTTTTGGTCTTTTTATTATGGCTTATTCGTGTGATTGCCATTTCATACTATATGGGAACACTCTTAATATCTCAATAGAGCTATCTGAGGATTGATTTAGAACATTTTTTTTTTAAAATTAACTCTTAATATCTCAATAGAGCACTATATTTAGCATATTACTTCATCCAAACAAAAAAATATAAATTTCATGAAATACTTTTAGAGACAACCAAACAGAAGTAAGATAATCAAATTATTTTGCACACAATTTTTTCGATGCTAAACCATTTAATAAAAATTTTTGAAAGATTTTTTATTTATTTTATAATCAGTATAAATTACAAATTAAAGCGCATTTTGCAACTATTTTATTTTTATAAAGAGATATATTATTTCAACTATATTTTAAGTATATTTAATATAGTTGAATTACAGTAAATACATCTCACAAAATTTTTATAGTGTAAAATAATTTGATTACAATTTAGTGAGATTATTTTATCGCTATTTTATAATTTTTTAGGAAACTCTTAAACTTTTTTATCCGAAATAAAGTAAACTGAGAATGTGATCTTTAAAATAATAAAGTTGTAAAAATACCTCCCAAATTAAGAAAATTTTAGATTTCTGTAGAAGACAAATGCAATCCCATTTCGTTTGAATAGAACGAAATTGAACGATTTTGGCGATTCGAAAAACTTCTCCGAACGAAATCGGAAGAATGGTCTACAACCTTCAAACGAAAAGTTTCTCCGCTTAGCGCTGTTTTCTTCGCGTAAGCGATTTTAACCGTAAAATGTTAATATAATGTATAATGTCCCTTTTATAGTACCGTAAAATGTTAATACAATATATAATTTTCATCAAATATTGATCAACAACTTTGTAGCCAATGACTTTTAGGATTACTAGAGGGAAGTCATCTCCAAATATTGATCTGCTGATCTGATATAAAAAGAATAAATCATAGGAAACTTCATAAAATTCAACTTGAGGAAAGTTTTCTTTTTTTTAAGTTGGATAAGGCAGGGAAAGCAAACCAAATTGCATTTATAAAAAAGTGCAAGATAGCTAAATAGCTTTCTACATCATTTCAACTTTAGAATGCATAAATATCTACCAAAGGTGCTATCATAAGGAGCATGTGAAGATCATGAGAGCACAAAAGACACATTAAAAAAAAAGAGAAAAAAAGAAAATTTTGTAATTTTACTATAAATTACTCATTTAAAGTATATGTTTCTACTATAATTTGGTGATGCAAGGGATCAAACTATGAATCAATGATCTGCTTTTTGAGCTACATCCTAATTTAATGTTTTCAAAGAAATAATTTAATGTTCTGATTTCCCAAATAGGGAAAAATGGTGCGCTTTGCAAACTTTTTTATCTTGCTGTTACACTTCTTAATTCATTAAACTCATTGACATAGTGATAGATAAGAATTTTCTAATGATACAAAGATAAGAAAAAACCCATCTTGCATTAAAACTTTACCTAATGGCCATTCTCATTGTTGAAGTCAGGGTTAGAGGATAATGAAAAGGGCATGGCCATGAGCTTCTTTCTCCTATAGCTCTTTAAGGAACTAGCTCTAAGTACATCTTCTTCCTTAGGTCTCCTAGTAGAAATTGTATTTTGTGGGCATCTACCATTGTTATGCCACAGCTGAGAAATTGCCTGCTTGCTGATGCCAATTTGTTCTCATTATAATTGCTTTTTAGAAGAACATAAGGCCTACTAGAATGCATCAAAAATGGAAAGAGGAATTTTAATACATGCCACTAAATTCTTTCATAGATGCTGATGTACCTAAAACTAAATTTCAATATTGTTTGAAGAAATTAACTGAGCTTAAAAAAATGGCAAGTGTCTTAAAACTTAATTTAGGAAAGCTACATTCAAAGTTTTCTTTTAAGAGAAGATAGAAACTTTAATTGTATAGTTTCTGAAGAGAGGGTGATCAAAAGTTGGCTGGTGATTAAAATAAGCACAGACATTGGCATGTCCATCCAAGCTCTATGTAAAATTACAATGTAAAGTTATTCTTTCATGTCCAAAGAAGAATAAATACTGAAAAAATTACATAAATTGCTTTAAAATTATAAACGAGTAAGCAGTCGGCCGAATCTTGATAGACTTGAATGCGAGCTTGTTAAGTTTGTCGACGTGTCTTATCTCGAGTTTCTGCCTTCCACGGTAGCAAAGTAATCGTTGGCGCAAGATACAAAGCCGAGAGAGAAGAAGGAGAAGAAGAAGAAGCCCTGTGCAGTACCACGTGCCTCATTTATGTCGAATTGTTTTTTGGTATTCCTCAGATTCTCACCGATGGAGCGCTGCAAAATTGGAGGAGTCGACAAAATTAGAACGCTGAATCTCAGAAGAGAAGACCCTCAACCTAAATCGTCGACGAAAATGGAGCCTTGTATCGATGAATCGCATTGCAAAGATGGAGGAGTCGGTGCAGAAGAGAGAAATTATGTTATATTTCCTTGCGATTGTTTTGTACTGTAGGGATGCATCGATCAAGTGTGTATCAAAGAAAATAAAGTGGTACAAAAATTTATAATATTTATTCGCAAACATTCTAATTTTAAAATTTACTTGCATAATATTCAATTGCTTAAAATTAATTAAGCTTGTTATCCCAATTAATGTCGTTCATCAACTTTAAGATCCGAAGGGATTTCTCTGATTAGGTGATCCATGGCGATCGAAATGCAGAAGAATGTATCGAACACAAAAAGAAATTATAAACGAAAGTATCGAAATCATTTTGATTGAGGATACAAAGAAGAAGTAGAATAAGGTTCGGTTAGTAAGAAAAAGAAGAGCGTGGATTTTCTGTCGTTATCGGTTAGAGGTAGAAATGTGAGATTTCTTTTGTGGCCGGAGATTTAGGATTGCTCTGCCCAAATCATAAATACTAAAATTTATGTGGTTCAGTGTAAATGCCTATGTTTACGTGGAGGGAGGAAGAAGAATTTCAATAGTAAGAGAAGAAATTACGATAAAATACTATAAGCCCTCCAACTACAAACAATAGATTGTATTTCTCATCGCCACAATCATCAGTTGAAGTGATATGCTTCATTAATTTAAAAATTTATCCGCTATATGAGTAATATTTAAAAATTAAATATTTTAGAAATAAATGTTATATTTTTGTGCCTTACAAAACAAATCTAGGTGACAAATTCACACATTTTTACTAAAGATACACATTGCAAAATCGAGTCACATTAATCAAATTAAATGTTTATAAAATTTATTTATATAACCCTAAATTTCAATGAAATTTAGATTTGAAAATTTCAAATCTTTTTCTTAACTATATCTAATAAGCTTTCTACTACGTACATCAAATTTTAACAAACTTTAATTCATACACTCAACTATTATATATGTTTTTTATTTTTTAATATTCTACTATTTTTATTATTATTAAAGAGAAATTAAAACATTATTAATCATAAAATAAAAATTATTATTTAACTCTTAAATATCCTTAAAAAATAAATAATTAAAATTTGAACAAATAATATTCTTAACAGATCAAAAATGAATTTAACAAATATTGTTGCATCTCTCTCCTCCATTTATTTTGCCACGTGTTAAAAATGGAGAGTACACCCAATCGTGAACCCAACTAAATTTCGGGATCGATATATTATATTCCCTCTCTTTCCTACAAATTCATTCTTTTCGATTTCTGAACATTCCCTCAGCTTGCTCTAAATCGAAGCATCACAATCCCTAAGTAGCGAAAACTACTTATTGTGCAAGTGATTAAACAATCTGACTCTGAAACCCTAGTGGCCTTTCCCGGGCTCAGCATCTATAATTCCGATCCGAAGGTGATCGCCATCTGACGGGGTAACCTTTTTGGCGGTGACATAAGGGTTCTGGAGGATGGCGCTGTTCAGGCGGTTGTTCTATCGGAAGCCGCCAGATCGGTTGCTGGAGATCTCCGAGAGGGTCTATGGTAATATGCCTGCTTTGTTTATGCTTGTGGGTGCTTTTGATGGCATTTGACAGAGGTTCTCTTTTATGCTCGTGTATTATATGGTGAAAGGTTTTGAAAAATTGGGATTTTTTGTGGAACGGAGAATTGTGGACTTCTGGATATGCGGGCCTTGCATTTCTCTTTTCCGTCTCCATGCCTTTGATTGCTATTAAAAAATACGATTTTGTAGTTAGCAGGCGGTGCTGATTTAGTTGCAAAAGCAACATTCCATACTCTTCTGTTTGTCCGTACTCGTGTCAACTTCCTTCTTGCCCAGTATCTCGGAAGCTTTGTTTTCTTTTCAACAGCTACTGTTTGGTTGTTAATGCTTGTTATATTTCTTTTTTATTTATTCATGTCTATCATTTCATTTTTTATTTCTCTTTTGTCACCGTCTCTGTGGTTAAAGTTAGATTTTACCGAGAGTATGGAATTAACTGTTTTGAAAAAAGGATATTTGTCCTATATATCCAAGTTTTTTTCTTTCTAAAACATTTATTTCCGTGCAGTATTTGATTGCTGCTTCTCCTCTGAGAGTTTGGGAGATAAAGCGTTCAAGAATTATCTTGGAAATATAGTTTTTCAGCTTCAAGATTATTTTCCAGATGCCTCATTCATGGTATGTAACTTTAAGGAAGGGGATAAGAAGAGTCGTATCTCTGATATTTTGTCTGAATATGACATGCCAGTCATGGACTACCCTTGGCAATACGAGGGTTGTCCGTTACTTCCCCTGGAAATGATCCATCATTTCTTGAGGTCCAGTGAGAGTTGGTTGTCTCTGGAAGGGCAGCATAATGTTTTACTGATGCATTGTGAGAGAGGAGGTTGGCCTGTTCTTGCTTTTATGCTTGCAGGCCTTCTTCTATACAGGAAGCAGTACAGTGGGGAGCAGAAAACCCTTGAAATGGTGTATAAGCAAGCCCCTAAAGAGTTGCTTCATCTTTTTTGTTCCTTGAATCCTCAACCTTCTCACCTGAGATACCTGCATTACATAACCAGACAAAGCAGTGAGTCAGATTGGCCTCCTAAGGATAAGCCCTTCACTTTGGAATGCATCATTCTTAGGGTTGTTCCACAGTTTGATGTTAAGGGAGGTTTCAGACCTGTTGTCCGTGTTTATGGTCAGGACCCTCTGAATACTACGAATAGGTGCCCAAAGATACTTTTTTCAACTCCAATATCTAAAAAAGTTGCTCTGAGTTATAGACAGGTTCTGTTTTTCTTTGGTGAACTTAATTATTGTCTTTTTATTTCAACTTTATTGACTGTTTATATCGTTACAGGAGAGTGCAGGCCTAAAAATAAATGCTAGGTGTCATGTTCAAGGGGATGTGGTCCTTGAGTGTATCCATGTGGATGAGGATTTGGAGCAAGAGACGATGATGTTCAGAATCATGTGTAACACTGCATTTGTTGAGTCTGATATATTAGTTCTGAATAGTGAGGATATTGATGTGGCTTGGAATGTGAAGGATCAGTTTCCTAGAGATTTCAGAGCAGAGGTATGATTCCATTCTTATTATTGAAGGTGTAATTTTCTATTATAATGACATTTGACTACATTCATTCTCGAAACAGGTACTTTTTTCAGAGTTTGTTGAGGCTGAATCTGAAATGAACTTGGAAGTAGAAACTAGAGATGGCGATGTTGATTATGATGATTTGGAAGGTGCTTCTATTGAGGAGTTTTTCGAGGCAGAAGAGATTTTTAGCAACACAGAAGTTTATACGGATACTCAAATACTTCATACAAAAAATGCAATGGTTGACATTGTTCTTAATTCTGAAATCCATGTTATAAATGATAACGCGGATGATAAATTAGAAAGTGGCGTTGTTAAGCAGAGTTACAGTAATTTCACCATCAAGAGGTTAGATAAAAATGATACAACTAATACCCCATTTGAATCCACACCAATAGTTAATGAAGTAGAGTGCATATTTACAGCCATTGATTCTGAACGTGATGTTACTGGGAAACTTATTGTGCTGGATGGCATGTTTCCACATGCAGAGGGGACAATTCTAGAAAGCAGTTTGTTGAGGAAAACAGAGGCCTTTTCTTCAATAGTCGAGGAATCCCCGGTATCAAGATCTTTTGAAGATTCTAATCTTAAAGCATTAAATACATCGGTAATAAACAACATTTTTCAAAAGATGATTACTATAGATGGCGAACCTAACATATTTTACAACTCGTCACCTGCAAATGGAAGAAACAGCAAAACTGAATATAATGCTTCCCAAGAATATCTGGGCGATTCTGACAATGCTACATCTATTTTGGGTAGTAGTGCTACGAATCATGCTGCTGCACAGGAAATGTCATTTTTTTGCGGTAGGGATCATGACTTAACTAGATGTGATATTGTTGATCAAATAGAGCAAGAACTTGTTACAAATGATTGGCATAATGATATTGAAAATAAGGTTGAGGTTTATTCTGACATGTCGTTGGAAACTTCATTTGCAATTGAGCATAGGCAAAGGGATTCAAGCATTACTGTTTGTGATAAAAGAATTATTAGCGAAAAATTGATAGCTTTGAATGAAGTGAGTGGTGTTGAAGAGGATAAGTTAGCAAAAATCGATAACTTTAAACAGGATCGTGAGGATGTAGTTCCCGAACCCAAGGAACAAAGGAGTACGGCAGTCCCAGGTCATTCTGAATGTGCTGCAAAAGCTGTTCTATCTCAGCATGAGAATGGTTTCAAGAATGCTATAGAAGACAAGCCAGATACCCATGTTTCATTTGTTGAAGAAAAATGCCTATTGGAAAGCTCCAACTCAAAAAATAATCATGAGATGAATTATAAATTTAAGGATTCTATTTTGGGTGATAAGAGTCAAACGATTTATTCCAGTGAAACTGCTATTAAAAGATTGCTTATTGCAGAAACTGTTGATTCTGCAAGAGAAAATGACGGTAGTGCAAGTGAAGTGAGGGCTGAGGCAAAGCTTACAAATAAGAAGACGGGAGGTATTAGACGGAGACAGAATAATGAGAAGAATTTATATCCCATTTTAAAAAAAAGCTCAACACGTAGCGGGCCACCATCTAATCCAGCCATAGAAAAAAAAAAGAGTAGCCAGCAAGAAACTTCATATCTACACACAAGTACAACCAAAGTTATAATTGTACCTCGGTGGATATCCCCCAATAAAGCTTCAGATTCCCCATCATTATATAAACCATCATACCCTCCATTTAGATACAACAGTGCACCATCTGCTTTACCTAATTCTTCAATCCAAACAGATGACCAAATTATTAGTGCAATTGATCTTCCAGTAGACTGCATTTCTTTGGATGAAAGCGCCAATTTATTGGGTAGTATGCCACCACCACCACCACCTCCACCACCGTCTTTTCTACAACCCATATCTTCGCGAACATCTATCAAAGTAACATCTTCTCTACCTCCCCCTCCTCAGCCTCGCCCTTCCCCTCCTCCTTCACCACCCACATTCTTAGGATCAGCCGTCAAATTTTCATGCCCTCCTCTTCCTCCACCTGCCCCTCCTCCACATTCACCTACAAAATTGAGTGTATCCATAAATGCTTCCAACGTCCCACTCCCATCTTTTCCAAAGCTGCAAATAAATCAACCATTTCTAAAAAACGCATCAGTACCTCACTCGCAAGCTCTGTCTACTTCTTTCATGAGAAACTCATTATGTACATCACCCAATCTCCCTCCCCCTCCCCCACCCCCTCCCCCTCCTCCTCCTCCTCCTCCACCCAATACCACTAGGAATTTCTTAGTTGCTTCTCCTTCCCCACCAGCATTACCTTCCTCCTCATTTGGAGGGATATCTAATAGTATTCCTCTTTCTATTTCATCTCCTTTCAAGCCATCATGTTCTCCCATACCTCCTCCTTCTATTGCTAATGTTGGTGGATTAGTTGCTCGCACTCCTTTAAAGGTTTCTTCCAATGGCTCATTGGAAGAACCCCCATTGTCATCACCGTTGCCACCACTTGTTCCTAAGCTTGGAGTAATTCCTTCGTCTCTGCTACTTGAACCACATGTAGAAACTCCACCACCTCCACCTCCACCTCCACCTCCACCTCCACGTGGTGTGCCTCCTCGTCGACCGCCTCTCAGTGGATGTAACATTACCCCTCAAACTGCACCCCTTGGAGGCAACCAAGGAGCACCAATACCACCAGCTATATTTAGGGGACATAATAGCGCCATCCCTGCCCCTTTGCATGGAGGTATAGCTGCTCCACCGACCCCACCTCGAGCTCCTGGTGCTCCCCCGCCACCTCGAGCTCCGGGGGCTCCTCCACCACCTCCATTTGGCCCCTCTAATACCTCTAGTGGTTCAAGAAGCCTGCCTCCAACTGCTTTGGTTGGAGGAAGAGGCCGTGGGATTTTACGTCCTATGGTATCAGGCTCAACGTCACTAGCACCACGTAGATCACCATTGAAGCCACTGCATTGGGTGAAAGTAACCAGAGCAGTTCAAGGAAGCTTGTGGGCGGATATTCAGAAGTCTGATGATGTCCCTAGGTACTGTGGATGCTTGGGTTGACTATATTTACACATACTTCTGAATTCTTGAGATTTCAAGTACTTGTATTATTGTTCGATATTATATTGAATGCTGGGCCACTCTGCTTTCTATAATTAAACTTGCTTTCGTAGTATTTATATTTTGCATCGTATGCTCATCCAATTTTTTTACCAAAATTTTAAAAATTTGAAGTTAAGTTTAATTTAGAAAATACAGAATAGATGTGTAGTATTTTCTTATTTACAAGGAGTTAATATAAGTAATTCTAGTTTTTTTATTGACAAATGACAATCAAAGATCCTTTTTTTTTCCTGTTGGAGAAGTCTACTTCTCTTATTATGTGTGGCCTATAGGTGGATGTATTTCTAAACGCTTTTGTTGTGCTTCCATAGAGTGTTTTATTTATTCTGAGTTCCCTATGAAGCTTGGTTGCATCATATATATATATATCTTTTGATAACATGTAGGCATTGCTTGCAGTGTTTTTGAATTTGATGAGGTGGAATTGGAAAGTCTCTTCTCTGCAGTCATCCCAAAGTTGGACGATAGCACAAAATCTGAAGGGCGGAGGAAATCTCTTGGATCAAAATCTGATAAAGTTCATTTGGTAATTAAAGTATATCTATATTCTAGTAGCTGTTCTCAGCTTACGTTCTAGACATCCGTTTGATTGATGACTTGAGATTCATTTTGATTTTCTTGCTTGTATGATAAATTTGCGAATCCTAACATGTTAAACATAAAGAATATGTGCCCTGCTTCATTATCTCTTTTGTGTTTACATTATATGTACATCTAATCACACTTCTACTCCCATCACGCCTCAACAAAGGTGCAGTCTTTAGTTATTTTCTTAATAGTGAATATTTGAGTTGGAAAAATTGTTGGATTATCATTTGCACCTCCCATAAGCTCGAGAGCTGTGATAGGAGGCTGAGCGTACTAATTCTAAAAGGCATCCTCCATTTAGATCAATGAGAGTGCAGCTGCTTAGGGCCTTATAAATGCAAACCTAAGCGTGTGGGATTTTGACGTACTGGTCTATTGAAGGGCCACACACAAAGCCTTACATATATTGTGGGTCTGCTCTAAGACAACTGTAGTAATTTGATGATTTCTTTATCAAACGGATTGTATAACTTTTAACTAATTTTGTTATGAATTTTTTCGTCACACACCCACTCACCCATAAATATAGCCAAACGTATCTTATAAAGTTTTATAAAAAAAATCAAAATTTAAATATATTTTACTTAAATTTAATCAAATTATAATCCAAAAGGACGATAATTTGCCTAGTATGTTCTAGAATGTCACATTTAGACCAATCCTACATACTTATAAACTAAAATGGCTGGAAATTTTTTGTCAAGCACAGATACACATTTTATATATGAAGCTTGTAACCAATAAAACTGTACAGAAGTAAGGATGGCTATTTTAATAAAGAAAAAGTAGTTGGTTAATATTGTATAAAATGTAAATATCGAATACACGCTACAGCTTCTTAGCAAGTCATTTACTTTTACTGATAGGTATTAAAATACTAGTAAGTAGGAGTTGCCCTGTAAATTCTCATTAAAGCTGGGTAAATCTTAAAGAATGAAGCAGCTTAATTTATATATGAAATCTGTTAGTAACCGAAAGAGTAATAATTAGCACTATCAAAATAGCATGGCATGGTAACTTGAGTGGTTTGATCAGTATGATTTGAGTGAAGTAATAATTATGGAGCTGTAATTTCTGATTAGAAACTATGTCAAACAGCATATCACAATTATAAATTTAGATTTGCAAATTTTAATGTTAAATTAATAGCAGCCCATTTAATTCTTAGTTGTTACTCTAGTTAGAGCATTCTGTACAATTATAATAGCCTAATTATTCCTCAGCCGTTACTTACAAATGACACTTCAAAGGTTACAATGCTATACTATATATATGCGATCTCTGTAAATGAATGGATATATCAATGAAACACATAATTCTCTCTTTTTCACGCTTTTTTATTCTTATAATGGTATTAGAGCTAGTCTTCCTCAATGAAATCGCTTTGATCCAAACAATTTCTGATTTGGTGAGAGCCTCCCTCAACAACATTTGGAGCAAGCATCACCGAGCCTCCATCTCTGGCTCGTCATCATCGTCGAGCCTCCCTCTTCTGCTCATCATCATCGTCGAGCCTCCCTCTCCTGCTCATTATCATCGCCAAGCCTCCCCCAACTCCTCGTCGATCCTAAAACAATGTTTCGAAACTACCAACAGACGTGCAACACGCTGTCCTTCCGCTTGCGTCATCGCCCTCTGCTGATCTCTCGCGTCATTGGCTGCGAAGGAAAATTCATTTGCTTTCGCCAATCATCATCGACTGTGAAGAACTCTGTCTCTCGCCTCCTTGCGCAAATTCACCAACTCGCAAATTCACCGATTCTCTCGTTATCGACCGCAAAGAACATTCCCGCCTCTTTCTGTCCGTGACTTTGCTCTTGTGAAAGAGAATTCACCGTCTTCCGCCGATTCTCATCGACTGCGAAGAACTCTACCTCTGTGATAGAAAATTCATCGCCAAGATCCACCCTGCGCGTAACATCTCTTCAGCTTCTTCAACATGGATTCAACCAATGTGGACTCTCAATTAGGCGACAACTCCAATTCCCAACACATCAGGTCTGGTCTCAGACAAGATCCCAAAAATCTCAAGTTTTGATGTCTAACATCAAAAATTTAATTCACAATCTTATGATAACTGAGACCTACCCATATGGAGAGCCCATATAACACATTTATTCAAGGAAAATAATCTCTGCGGTCACCTAAGCGGAGTCGATTCTACCTCCCTTACTGACAGTGAAACACAATCACTAGATTTCTACCGATCGAAATCTAATTGCCGCTCTCTACTCCACAATTTTTTCATCCATTCTCCCATATATTCTGGAAGTGGAATCATGTGCTGAAATCTGGCTTACTCTAGAAAGCATCTTCAAATTTTCAACAGATTCAAAGTCATTTAGCTAAAAAATGAACTCCACAATGTCTCTCTCAAGAATCGGCTCATGAGCACATACTTGTCTGAAATTAAATCCTTGGTAGACATAATTGCTGTTGCAGGCTCAAAAATTGATTCGGAGGATGTGATACTCTACACATTGAATGAACTTCTTTCCACATTTCAAGTCTTCAAAACTGCCATCCGAACCAAATTCACTCCCATCAGCCTTGATGACTTCTTTTCTGTTATATGCAGTGAAGAAATCAATGTACAGCAAGATCTTCACAATGAGATCCTGATCTTCAACTCACCTACCAACAACAATAGCCCACATTTTTCCTTATTTTCTGAATGATCTCGTGGAAGAGGTAGAGCTGGTCGGGGTCATGGCCGGTTTCTACTAATGACTCGAGGAATACCACTTGCACAACAACCCTACCAGTTTTCGTATATTGAGTGTCAGATATGCAACTAACCTGGTCATTCAGCAAGAGATTGTTGGCATAGAAATTATTACTGCGAATTTCCAACCCGACACCACATCCCTCAGTTGCATTCCGTATGGATAAAACGAATGATCAGAGATAGTATATGGATTCAGGCGCCTCTAATCGCATCACCAACGACTTCGACAATCTATTCGCCGCCAAAACCTATGAAGGCAACGGCCGGGTAGCGGCAACTGTCAATCTCTTTCAATTTCCAGCATCGACATCCTTCCCACCCCTAATCGTAAATTTCATCTTGCTCATCTTCTCCATGTTCCACAAATCCAATACAATACTCTTGTTCTCAATTTTATTTGATCCACATGGTTTCACAATAAAGAACCTCCAAACAAATACTCCGCTTCTTAAAGGTCACTGCGTCAACGGTCTTTACATCATTCGACCATCTCCAGAACTGCCTTTGTCCATCACCATACAACATCCACTAATCTCCATTGGCACCTGTGGCTTGGACATCCCAGCCGAAAAGTCCATCAGCTTCTTTGCAAGTCTACTTCTAGTCTCGACAGCAACACTTCTTTTCCCTGAACTACTTGTTTTACAACAAAAATTCATAGATTATCCTTCCCCAAATTTACAAATTGAAAATATGATTTTTTTGAATTTATACATTCTAATGTTTGGGGTCCAGCCCCAGCTATCTCCAATGAAAGCTACACAATTTTTATTATTTTTGTGGATGATTGCTCCCGATTTACTTGGTTGTTTCCAGTCAAACAAAAATTCTAAATCAAACTCAAATTTATCCATCTTCAAAAATTCATCGACTGCTAATACAATAAATGTATTAAAACTCTTTAAACTGATGGAGGTGGCGAATACAACTCCACATCCTTTCATAACCTACTCAACAATTTAGGCATTCATCACCAAATGTCCCACTTCGCAACAAAACACCGCCATATATTTAAAATCACTCGTGCTCTCCCCCACATGGCTTAACTACGCGTAGGCTTCTGGGCTCACAGAGCCCTCCCACCTGCATATCTCACTAACTGTCTACCTTTTCCTAATACACAATATCTCACCCTATAACCTTCTACATCAAACCATCCCTGAATATCACCATCTTAGAGTGTTCAATTGCCTCTGTTTTCCCATCCTACCGCCAACAAAAGCTCGCAAACTTATCCCCAAAACACTTTCCTGCATCTTCCTCAGCTACTCTCCACATTATAAAGGTTACATTTGCCTTAACCCTAAAACTTTCTCCACTCTAATCTCACGTCACGTGCAATTTCTTGAAATTGAATTTTCCTATCTCAAGCTTATTCAGTCTTCTCCCACATCACCCACGCACTCCAAGTCTCCTCTTACTCCTCTCTCTCTTGTACCAACACAACATCGCATTCTACTATACAACTACAAACTTATTCCTCTAACAACCTGATCTCTCCTAGAAAGCTAAATTTCACATCAAACATCACCTACGAGGACCTCCTCCTCAAACATCACCTACCCACACCTCCTCCTTCTCCCTCTACCACCATCCTATCAACAACTTGACCACCTAATTTACCCTTACACTCTTCTTCCTCTATCCCATCATCATTCTCCCAGCCATTCTCCCCCAACTGAATCCCAATTAATCATCTGACAAAAATACCAACTTTCCCCTCTCATCCCATACTCATTCGACTCAAAATCGGTTCCATTAAACCAAAACCCCTCTATAACCTCATACACACAACTTATTCAATCGAACCTACCTCATATAACGTCATGGATAAGCTGGAACATTGGCAACTCGCAATGCAAGATGAGTATCGTGCCTTGATAGATCAGCACACCTGGACCCTCGTACCCTCTTTCCCACATCAAAATGTCCTTGGGGGTGTAAATGGACATACCGTACAAAACTCAATGTTGACGGCACAGTAGCACATCATAAGGCCAGGTTGGTGGCTCAAGGATTCAATCAACACTATGGCACAAATTACTTGGAGATATTCAGCCCAATTTCAAAAATGCCAACCATTCAAATTTTATTCACCTTGGCCACTTGTTACAAGTGGTCTATCCTACACCTAGATGTCTCGAATGCATTTATACATGGCAAACTCCACGAGATAGTCTATATGAAGCAACCACAAGGGTTTGTGGATTCCATCAATTCCAAACACGCTTGCAAGCTCAATTAAGCTATCTACGGCCTCAAGCAATCACCCCGCCAATGGCACTCTACCCTCATCGAGTATCTACATGCCCACAGTTTCAGAACCAGCACTGTCGATCCCTCTCTCCTTATACACGATACCTCCACCCATAGAATCTACATCATCTATGTGGATGAAATACTTCTTACCTATCCACACACCCACTCTTCACAAACTCATCCAAAATTCTCACACAAAGGTTCCACATGAAACATACAATTTGCAAACGGCCCATTCCTTAGTCAAGCAACCTATGCTTCCACAATCTTGAAAAACTCAGGAATGGAGCAAAATGCAATCTAGCCCTTACCCCTATAACTAGCCAACAAAACTCCAAATCCTCCTCCCCATTTTCTCAACCCACACTATACAAATAGATTGGGGGTTCTCTTCAATACCTCACTATAATTTGACCCGGTCTATGTCTAGCAGTCATTAAGATATGCCAACACATGCACAACCTCACACAAGCTCATTTTGAACAGGTTAAATGACTACTCAAGTATGTGAAGGCATCACCCTGCCTCAAGCTCCTAATCGATCAAGGAAACTTACATATTTAGGCCTATGCCGATTCAGATGGGCAGGTGACACATGCACAACCCCACACAAGCTTATTTTGAACAGGTCAAATGACTACTCGGGTACGTGAAGGCATCTCTCCGCCTTGGGCTCCTAATCGACCTAGGAAACCTACACATTTAGGTCTACATCGACTCAAATTGGGCAGGTGACACAGATGACCGCAAGTCTACTACGGGCTACTATATCTTCCTGTGCAATACTCCAATTTCGTGGAGCGCAAAAAACAAAACATTGTATCCGCTTTTCTACTGAAGCTGAGTACTGGGCATTTGCACCACAACCACAAACATCATTTGGCTATGCAGGCAACATTAGGAATTTGGTCTCCCACAAAAAATCCAACTCCTCTCTGCCATAGCACTCGCTAAGAACCCTGTCTTTCATGCAATAATAAAACACGTGGAAGTCGATTGCTACTTCATTCGTGACATCATTCAGAAGTATGAAATTGAACTACAATACATCTCCACAGAAGAGTAGATCACGGACATTCTTATAAAGCCTCTTTTTACAGTCTGGTTCAACAAACACTGGTCTAAACTCAACAAATAAAAATTCACATTTTACTCTAAAATTGTGGGGTTAAAGTCTAGAAATAGCCATTAAATCTACTCATAATAGCATGCTCTGAATAGCAGATCCAAAACTATCATTGTATGCTTACTAAATAGCTTAAAATGTAGCACATAAATAACTACAAAAGAGCAGCCAAAGAGCATATCAAACTCATCAATCATAGCTGCTCTTTCATTATTCTCAAAGCAGCAGAAAACAACAACTCTATTAAATCATAGCAGCTCAAAGTATAATTCACAAAGTGCTACAAAAATTTTCAATATAATCAAATCATGCACAATGAAAGTGTTGTATTTTAGGATTATAATCAACAAACGTGTAGAAAGGCCTCTGATAATGATAACAACACATAAAAGAAGTGTCACCAATAATTCATATACATGCAACAAATTTAAAGTTCATGTAAAAAGAAAAAGAAGGTATACATAATCCAAGATGAAATTTAAGCCTTGGAAGTGCGTTCCCTTCGCTCGGATTCCATTTCCCCAGCGGCGTTGAATCGAGATGCATCGCTAGCTGCCATTCTGACCTTGCGCTATCATTTCATCTCAACCAGCGAGCAATCACCAAAGGTCTTCTGCCTCTTCCTCTCCCTCTCCCTCCTCCAAGAATCCATTGCGCACTCCCTCTCCCGCTTCTTCCTAGCAAGCTCAAATACTGGGAGTTGCCTGCCACGAGCCCTAAGGCTTCTTTGAGAAGCCTGAAGCGTGCGTTAAGCTCTGAACGAATGAGAAATCGTTCGTTTCAGTCTCCTTTCAATTTCCTGCATTCGTTTTCTCGCGCTGCGTTGGTTTCCTTCGCATAAAATCGTTTTTTCGGCCGATTTGGTCGTACAAGTTTAACATTTGTAGTATTTATACTGCTGTAAAATCTTTACACCTAAATATTACTTCCCCTTGAAATTACTGCATGCCAAATGCTTGCACTTTTAATCTCCCTGATTTTTTTTTCTTAACGCCTGTTTTTGGCATGCCAAACAGCCACTCAGGCTTGTACATGCCAACCAAAAGGGAAATCCAGGTAATTTTCGAGACAAACAATACTTCATGTCCATAGTAGAGGCATGAAGTCTAGTATTGATGTAAGAAAGTTCAAATGTCACCTCAACGTTTTTTAGTGTGTTGGAGACAAAACCGATCAACTTTCACGTAGCTTTACTCTAAAATTGAAAGGTAAAATTTCATATTTACTGATCAACTTTGGCAAGCTTTTGGGTTGGATCACTATGCCTATATAAATAAAAATAAAGATACAGTTTAAAAGGACATGTTTAGTGGTTCTATTATACAAACACATTTTGATTAATGAAACAATCTTTATTTTCCTCAATTCTATTCAAATCTCAATATGATCCTTGGATCACTGTAGTAACCTTTTAACCAAATGCAAAATGATTCTAGCACTTGCATATCCTCAGTAAAACTCATGAGACTCATTTCAATTTTGTTAGATTTAGCTTTTCTCCTCCATATTTGTCTGTAGCATTAGTAGATACTTAAGTACTTGCCAACTCTAAATTTAATAAGAAAATTTATTTGAATTTAGCATTTTGACTTTAAAAAAATATTATTTCAATCTATTTAAAAACAAGACAAATGAACATTAGAAATGTAAAATTCAAAATTTTGAATGCAATTAAAATCTGCATTAAGAATTTTTTATCATAAAGCATGTGTAGTGATTTTTTCCCCAATAAAGACTTTAATAAATGAATCTCAGTGCTATTTTTTGTTAAAATGAGTTACCTATTCATATGTTCTTCAAGAATGGCATGGTGTTATCATTTTAATATTACATACCAGCATCGACAACCTTGATATTGAATCCCTTGTCTACAGGGTGGCAAGTAATATGATCTACAAAAAGGCTTAGGAAAAGTTGGAACCTCTTCAGGCATGTGAGATGCTATTCTGTAAGAAATGTTGTGACAAACAAGGACTCAATAAATGATGACTAATAATATCCTTATTAATAAATGTGAACTACATTATCAATTTTTAATACCTAAGTTTATATGAGATCTTATGTCACATATCTTAAAGCAAATCAATCCCAAAAACCTTTCCTTTACAAGAAAACAATCTTCATTTTGCACAAAAGAAGCAACAAAAATTCATTAAAATTTCTAATTAACTTCCAAAGCATTCACAAATATTCGTTCCTACAAATTCTCAAAATAGTTAATTGAAGCATATCAAACCTATTCCGATTTCATAAAATCCACATATTTCTACGTAGTATAATCCAAATATTCATAAATCCACAAATCCTTGTAAGAAAAACCAATAAGTTAAAAATATTGATAAAGATAGATTTGTATGATTTCCACCAATAAGAACTTGGTGTACTAGTCTCTCTCTAACGAAGAGAAGATGTGTCTCTTAGACCTAATGTAGCAACCTTCTTGCTGATGAGCTCCATCGGGTTCTGTGATAATGTTTATGTAATGTTCTAATTTTCAAACTTCTATGCTTTTTCTTTATGATAGAAAAAGCGAAGAAGATAAATATGAGTCTAACAAAACTATTTTGTGGGTGAAGGTGAAGGTGAAGGCAAAGTTCTTGTTGCTCTGACTATGTACTAAACCCTATGCTAATTTTGCGAGAGAAAAAGCAAGGAAGACAAGTAGGCTTAGTACATCGCTCCATGGGTAAAGGGGATGCTTGCATGTTTTCTTAATTTCACTGGTTAATCGACAGGAGTTAGCAGATATTATTAAAAAGTTGGTGGTATATATGTGCTTCATCTAAAGATATAGTGTTGTATGAAATTAAGAAGTTATGTGTTTAGTTTTATTCAGAAATAATTTCTAAAATTTGCAAATAATTTATGAACCAAAGCATGCATCTTAATTGCTTTAGTCATAGCATAATCTTTTTTCTGCTGCTTCATTTTACATGTTTTTTCATATGTTGAACTATCTTGCTGCATTACCTTTGATTTTTAACTTCGTATGTTTTTGCAATTTTTTATGTTGAGTATTTAAAGTATGTTTTACAGAAACTTTTTCGAGTGCGTCTTCAAAAGCTGTACCTAAAAGCTCATCTACAACTCCCCACTTTGAAAAAGCTTTCAAAATCATTTAGGATGCTATTAATTAAGTACTTATAGTTGTATTTTTTCCTTGATGGAGTTATCTTCTTATAGAGTTCAGATAATTGTAATTAGATAATTGATGCCACATGCATTTAAATTTAAGTTTTATCTTCTTCTCAATGTTATATATAATTTGTTTTTTATTTTTATGATTATATGAACTCCAAAATTATGGTTTATTGTGTAGATAGAACTAAGGCGGGCAAACAATACTGAGATCATGCTGACAAAGGTTAAGATACCACTTTCTGATTTAGTGGTATGCATTTCTTTTGTTTACTCATCGTAATTTTTTTTTATCATACATATTTTATCAAAAGCATCTGATGTCTGTCTACACAATACATCCTTTCAAGTTTATGAATGAAGGCTTATCATTCCTAGCTAGCTAACATTTATTTCAGAATTGAATTTGGTGAATGTTTAGGAACTATTTTGCTTGATGGGTTCAGGGGTAAAGTAAAACTAATATAGATAAAGTCATTGTTTGGTTGTTTGGTTTGAGGGATTTGCAACACAAAGTAAAATGGGGTGGGGCTTTGAAATCTTTCGCTTAGCTCTTGTAGAATGTATCTGGAAATCATTTAAAATGGGCAATTACTGTGTATAGTGCTCACGGATTACTCTTGATTTCAGTTGGAAGCATGTCACTGGTCTTCTTGTTATCATCTTGGTCCTCTTGGCACTTTACTAGTCAGAGTATAATAAGTATCATACCTGTGAAAACCCATATTAGGTTGGTAATAACCAAACTAATATCGGATGCATCTTTCCGCAGGATTATATTGACGGTTAAGTAAAATTACGGTTAACCAACATCCAGAGCCATTCAAGTATAAAGAAATAACATTCATTCAATTTAAAGTAAATAACATCCAAAAATTTATTACATAATTTCCATTATCCAAAAAAAAATATTTAATCATCGAAGGGTAAATTAGTTTCCCACGCCACGCTTCTTTCTAATGACCTTAAACTATATCAACCTCTTCCAATTGTATTTGATTTGACATTATAAAAATGATGACTTAGTGCACATTCCAAATGCAAATGATATTAAAAATATACTTTAAGCAAAAGCGGAAGGCAAAAATAATTATAATTGCAGAGAAATATAGTTTGTTACAAATAAAAGATGATCATAAAACCTACAAAATAAATGTTTTTTTGTCACATGCCAAGTTTCAATTAGTAGTTGCATAAATATTCATGTTTATGTTTATGTCATGATATTATGAAATAACGTTAGCAGTTCTGATGAGTAAAGCTAGAACCATAAGGCTGGGTTCATAAAAATGCATTTAAGCATGACCTTTACTTGGTCCCCCTTGAAGGCTCCAGATGACTTCATAACCTTCACCTGGGCCCCCTTCAAAGGCTCCAGATGGCACCCTTATAACTCCTGATGGACTAGCCCTATTCCTAACTTAATTCAACCTCCGTTTCGGAACCCTTTGCAATATTCACAAGATACATAAACATCATTTTCGTTTATCTTACATCATTAGTAGTAAGAATAACGCATTAAATAGCAATATGGAACATGCTCAAAGCGATGCTTAAGCAGCAAAAAGTACAAAGCATAAAAATAATATCCAGTGTACTTTTTGTGTTTGACTTGACAAGACGATTCACTCACAAACTTGATGTATCTGCAAAAGTTATAATTGGAATTCTATTAAACATTGAAAGTGATGTTTTGTGTTTCAACGAATCCTATTACTCGGTATACTATCTATCTTAACCTTTCGTTCTTACATCCTCCCCAACCCTCTTGATATGAATCTTAATTATGTATAACAATGATTCTAAGTTCTTTTAACTTTCATTAGCAAGATAGCAAGCTCAACAATACTAGTGCAGGACAACAGGGCATTTCTTTCTTGAAATAAAATAATACAATTTGAAGCACTTACGTTAAAATCTAAACACCTTGCAAAATGTGATAGAAACTATTCATATGCCAATGTCAAGAATATCCTTTCATCATAATATCTGTTACATAACATTTATGCATTGAAGTGAATATAATTTTAGAGGTTAGTTAATCATAGTCATACTGTGATAAATCCATGTATAGAAAGCCTTAGATAGCATTTCAATACCGCGCTCTGCCTTGGTTAATCTGTGCATACATCTCTTACTCAAATAATTTAAGGAAGATTTGCATTTTTATTATAGAAAAGAGATATAAATTAAGTATTAAACCGTGCAATTATAAATAGAAACAACTAATCAATATGAATCAGTTAAGTCCCAAGTATAGTAAGGTAGGTGCATCAAGTGATTTGTTTAAATCTCATTACAATAAATTCACTTAAGAGCTCTAAAGTATAGGTAGACTAAGCAT
This sequence comes from Gastrodia elata, assembly GCA_016760335.1. Lineage (NCBI taxonomy): Eukaryota > Viridiplantae > Streptophyta > Magnoliopsida > Asparagales > Orchidaceae > Gastrodia > Gastrodia elata. Next base: position 1,268,603 of record CM028676.1, read on the forward strand.
AAATATTTTCGTACAACTCAATTCAGGTTTAGATGCAGAATTTCAGCGCATAGATCATTAGGAACAAATATTGACATACAACAATCATTCCATATTTATAATAATAGGCTTTAAGAATAGTATCCTGTACATGCTAAATATTTCAAATGGTCGGAACATGATGTTTTACTAACAATTTAGTTCATTAGTTGAGTCTAGATATTTCGTGATTAATCCCATCATTTAACAATGCTCAATTCCATTATACTAAGTTATTAAATAGTGAAATAAATTTAATCCTAAATTATTATTATCAAGGATTTTAATAGCAAAATTTAAAAGGAATAACATACTTTGAGTTCACAGGCCCTAGGGAAAATAGTGCAGCCTTAGAAGGATTAGCGGCTGGGATCAGGAGAAAAGAATCGCCTGTCGAGCGCAGAAGATCGAGCGGAAAGAGAAGAAGATCAAGCGAGGAGAGTCGTGCGTGTGTGCTGAGACGTCGGCCGCACTTCTGCCGGCTTTCATCACTGGCTGCAAGGGATCGAGTCGCTGTCACTTGCTGCAAGGAGCGCTCCCGTCAGCTGCTGCGCAGTCGTCTTCCGTGCGGGAGAGAGTAGAGCGGGAGGGTTCGACCGACTGAGAGGGAGAGAAGGCTCATTCGAGTGGTGAGAGTCGTTCGGCCCCTTTGCGATTAAATAGGGCATGCGTATGTAACGCACGTCCGTTTCAGCAGCTAATGCCCGGATGTTACGGGAATCAAAAATCGGAAAAGCTTATTTGCCGATGGTTTCAATATGGATAACCGGTTCTTGCCTTAAAAGAGGTAATTTATCTTTTACTTAATTTGATTATGGATTAATGACAAATATTTAGCATTGAGTTTGAAAACTTTTTAAATCGAGAATTGTAACGTATTTTAGCGAGAGTTTTAACTGAAAACTAAAATTTGCGGGTAGTAAATGGAAATTCAAAATTTACGGGTAATTAACGTCTTTTATAAATGACCTAGGGTCATTACAATACCTGAGTTTATTAGAACTTTTGTTTAGTAGAGCTTGAGTATATATTTATTGAGGGTTTGAAATGTTTTGTTTTCTTGTATCTTCATTTCAAGTATTGAAGCTTCCTTAATTCTATAACATTTAATTTAGATTGTAATAGCTGTTAATTGTTAGTCATCTCAGTAGGCTCATCTCTTACAATTAATACCTCGTGCTTATAAATAATTAGGATATACTTCTTTTATCATTTAGTTTTCAGTATTTGTGTGTGATATGCTTAACCTTAGTTGTAGCCAAACTTCATCGTACTTGTATTAGATCTCTAGTTAGCCAAGTTAAAAGAAAGTGTTCGAGTCCTATATCTAAGTATACCCTTTAACCGCAAAATCAACTCTTAATTTCTTTATCTTTCTGCATGAACTTATTTTATCAGTGTAGATCTGTTTGCATTTATCTAGCTTTTCAGTTCTTCCGATGACAACTTTCCATATGCTATTCTGTTATGCAAGTTTTTCTGTTTACTTGATAAACATTCTATCATGGATCTTTGTGAGCATAATATTCGTTGGTGTCTGGCTTGTAGATTAAGTGGCTTTGGAATGAGAAAATTTTTGAAGTAGGATTTTGAGGACTGTGCACAAAATTTACAATTAAAAGAGAAATAGATGTGTTCTTTATATTCTTTTCATCATTATCATGAAATGTGGCATCAAGAGATTAAACACCAGGGGTGTTGGCTGGCATATATATACTTTAGTGTATGAGAGCATCCTATAAAAATACATTTTAGTGTTTAGTTTCCATGAATAGGATGAGTATTTTAGTTCAAGAAAAATATGTAATGGTTGTGAACTAAATTTATGAAGCTCATTGTGAGAGTGTGATCGTTAGAGGGAGATAAATGGGAGAGTTGGATTGAGGTTAAAGGGCATAAACTTCGAGGAAGAGAAACTAATCACATAGACAGTATCACTTATATTGATTTTTTTTTTGAACTATGGTTCCATATATATCTTAATGGAGATAAGAACTATTAAATGAATGAAGCGCTCTGTGTATTTGACTTGTTAATAATTATGCTCAAAATTTATGTTTAAGCTTGATTTATTTTCTTAAGAATTTAATTGAATTTGAGCTTCTTTGTACTGTACATAGATTCATGCGGTGTACTGATGGGTGAAGAATCTAGTGTTAAGGCTGTGAGTGGGATGAGATCTGAATTTATTTTATTGTATTTATAATATATTGGCTATTGGTGTGCCATCTCACCCTATGGTACAACATTAAGCTAGATTCTCAACTCCCAGCACACATATAAACTTAAATAATGAGACATCACTCAAGAATATTTACAGTTTTAACCAAGCTATCAAGCACGTGTTTACATATACTAAATAGTTGTACATCTATATCCTTCACATTACACAACCACTTAGCATTAATATTATAACCATCCTTTTAGCTTCTCATCATTAATCACACTAAACCCTCTTATTATTCATGCACAACTCCTCTTACAAATAGGCTAATAAAAACAATTGAATTTTAAAGCATTCTCTAATGGTAAGAATTCTCGATGTCATAAGATAACATATGTTGTATTATGTAAAAAACAAAAGAGCATTTGCTTAATATTTAGATTGACAGATTACACGACTCATTTAATGCCCTGATAATTGAAAATACATGAAGGGTGCTAGTAAACATGCAATCATAAATTAATAGTTCACATCCACATATTATAAGCATCAATTTTTATCATGTTCAAATTTGCATGCTACTGAACGGTGAATGCATATTTGATGAAAGTTTAAATTTTTGTGTTGTAAATTTAGATTCATAGCAGATATTTAATAACATATATTCAGATTTCCATGCATTAAAAATACATCACAAAATACGTACAACAAAGGGTGGTACATTGGAAACTTTTAATACTTATAGTATGCCAAATCAGCTTAAAAGACATTGAAGAAATAGATGTATCACTAAATTTATTGTGCCAAAATGCTTTCCTGAGTAGCGTACAATCGTTAGCACGCCAAGCACTATCGTGTATTCAAAATTATAGACCCATTGTGATGGCCCGTGTTGGGTTAGTATCTACTAATCCGATATTTGGGTATATGCAAAATAGCAAACAATTAAACTTCCAGAGCCATATACTAGTGCAGTAATATCATTCAATTAATTAAAAGTAACACCATCCAGAATATTACAATAATAAGTGTTTTTACAAATAAAAGCTACCTCGACATCATTTAACTAAGAATAATGCCTTAGTGCACATTCTAAGTACAAAGGATGTTAATGTTACACTTTAAATAAAAGTGGACAGCGAAATAAAGATGTAATAAAATTGCAGGAAAAACATAGATTATTACAAATAACTGAATCATAATTCCCGCAAATAAATATCTCCTTGCCATAGTTATACGTGCAAAATTCAAAAGATAATTGTATTAAATTTCATATTTGTGTTTGTCTTGATATATGAAGCAACGTTAGCAGTTCTGATGGGCAAAGCTAGAATCTCGAGGCTGGGTTCTATAAAAGCATGCTCATCACCTGGGCTTCCTCAAAGGCTCTAGATGGTACCCTTACAACTCTTGATGGACTAGCTTCATTCCTAACCTAATTCAACTACTATTTTGGAACCCTTGCATACATTCATAATATACATAAATATTATTTTGTTCTTTACATCATTTGACAGCAAAAATAACACATTTAATATTAACATGAAATGTCTCAAAGCGATGTTAAAGCAACAATAAAAGCAAATTAAAGGATAAAAAGTGATATTCGGTTTACCTTAGTATTTGACTGCGGAGAAAATACTCAAAATTCTTGTGTGTTTGCAAAAGTTGTATATATAAACTTATTAGCCCTTGAAGGTGTTTACTTGTATTTATCAAAACATATGTTCTTGTTCCAAATTTTGGTCATAGTAATTGGTTTAGTTTATAAACATAAGTTTTCATTGAGTTGTAATGAAAATAACTCAACTTTTAATCAGAAGCCTGTATTGCATGGTTTTAGATGAAATTTGAATTCAACCTTCACATTAATTCTAGTCTAACTGAACCATCAGATTTAATCCCATTTGAGTTTAAAATTCTAATATCAGAAATTATATTTGAACTTTGTAGCTTTATGGAACTTCTGAAGACTGGGATAGAAATATAATGTTGGGAGTTCAGCTTTATTTAAAACTAGCTAGCAGGATTGGCCAAGACTCATTGGTTTAGATTTCAAGATAGATCTGAATCTGTTCAGCAGTGCTCAACCTTATTTTAGATTCAGCTGGATCTACCCTACACACATCAGATGTAACTCTTGGTCACAACTGCACTCAAATCCTTAAGCCTTTAAGTAGTCCTGCTGAATTTCTGACGTTTCTGGTTGTAATATCTAGCTCAACATATATTTTTTCAGCAGCCTGAAACAACATATCCTTGATGCATTAACTGCATGTAACTATCAGCATTTCATTTGTCTATATCTATTCATAGGACCCATTGGATTGCCAAATATTTCGTTAAATCCAAGTTCTGTCTCTTCATTGGACAGTGTGTGGTTGCAATTTAGAGTTTCATTCATGATTCAAATAAATTTTTCTTTACAGTTTACGGTTGAAGTGTTATTGACAGTTTTATCCGTTAAACTATCTACAGCAGGCAATCTAATACTTAAGGTTATTATTATTCAAGCCTTGTGACTTCAGTTATTGCAGTAACCTAATTAACAGTGAAGTTAATATTGTTCAAGTATCGAATGGCTGAAAAGATGATTGGCTAAGAAAGTTTATTATTCATATCAATGGCAGATATCAGCAAGCACTATTATATGATTTTGGGATTAGCCGAATGAAATAATTTACAATCAAGAAATCAATATTAATTAAACCTTACTTTCATGTGCCTTGGACTCAATTATTGTGATAACCCGTCAACGATTTATAAAATTTGCTATCATATGAATTTCAGATTTTGATCGCTTATACATAATGGCAGGTTGATTGAAATGAGACAAGCAATTGATGTCTAAGCATATCAACCTATGTTGTCTCCTATATATGAAATCACTTTGCAGCAATTTCCAAATTTATTCAGATTCTATTGGCAAAATTTAATCTCATACGCAGCAAAGCACATCAAATCTAGTTTTATATAAAAACAGATTTTAATTTTTTTCACATATGAAAATAGTGGGAAATGCCAAAATATCATTTGGAAACAAAGATTTCAAAATTTCCAAGTTCCTCACATAAATTTTTATTATTAACTACTGTTAATATGATATTCATTTGCTTACATTGATTGAAATATGAAATAGAAGTTATCAAACCTACTCAAACTAATCATAGAATCGAATTTTGTGATCAACCACATGGAACATAGAGGGAGATTTCAAGTTAAATTAAGCAAAACAAATTCGGAGATTTGGCATAAGCTTTTGAGTGAAATCTTTTAAATAAGCATGCGCAAGTCGAGAAAATATCTCTATGGAAGTGATGAAGGTAATAAGATTTGGATTCACCACTATCAGATCAACACAACTTTAGATCTTTGATGCTCTTGCATGAATTCAGCCTTCCATAATATTTGGGAGTGTAGAAAGCACCTATGAGCATTAACAGAGATGGAGGAAGAGAGAAATCAAGTTTCTTCATGAAATGATATAGAGTTGACATCTAGCCATATGAACTGTGATTGGCATGACTAGTTGGCTGCCTTGCAGCAGGAGTCACAAGACTTGGCTAGGGCTCAATCCAATGCTAACTTGCCCTTTAGGTTCAAAATAAGGTAACTTAGCCTCGATTGATGCACAAAAGATCTTTCAAGAAATGGGGCATTATAGTTCATGAATAACAAGTTTTTTTTTTAACAGTTACAGTTCTATTCTATGTTAATGGAAAAGTTAATAGTGGGATCAATATTGATGCAAATTTGAGAATTGATGAACTATTTTGAACATTTAAAGATGAATAAGGTTTTGGATTTTTTTATTATAAATTTCTCAGACCATATGGGCAAAATGCTCTGCTCTAATAAAATTTCTTAAAGCTGAGCCTTAATTAAGTTTTGTTTTTCATAGTTTTTACTCCACCTGATTTTGACTTTTGCTGATCTGCACTTGATATTTATTAGTTTTATTTCAGAGTGCTGCATTATCCTTGGATGATTCTGTACTAGAAGCTGATCAAGTAGACAACCTGATCAAGTTTTGTCCAACAAAAGATGAAATGGAGCTTCTTAAGGTCTTATAATAACTACTTCTTAACAAAATTTTGTATGAAGCTGGTTTTCTTATTTTTTCGTTTCAAATTTATGCTTATATATATAATTTATGCTGTTTCTAGGGATTCTCCGGTGATAAGGAAAAGCTTGGAAAGTGTGAACAGGTAGCCAAATTCTCTCTTTTTATAGTAGAACAGTACTCGTTTGAACCTCTTAAACAGAATTAAGTGAACCAAGCATAAAAATTAAACTCCATGGTTAAATTATTATTGTTAAAAACATGCAAAGACAAGCATGCACAATAAGTGGTAGGTTTGTATTATAAGCTAAATGTTGTGCTTAAGTTTGTTAATGGCATTCTTGGAAATCTCTGAACCCTCCACAGAGTAGGATACAATAAAATTGCACATGTTCAGTTAATGGAGGTACATCAACATCATGTGGAATGTCCAACCCTCTGTGTGTGACTCATATATTGCACACACGCACAAGACACATATATATGTGTGTGTGTGTATTTGTATATTTATATATGGTATGTATACCCACTGTGTCACACACATATATGAGTGTGTGTTGTGTAACACATACATGTGTATACCCAATACACACACACAAACACACATATAATACACACACTCACAACTGTACACACAACCGTATATATATATATATATATATATATATATATATATATATATATATAGACACATCATTTATGTTTGAACAGGTATAATGTGATGGCCCATGTTAGGTTGGTAACAACTAATATATATCGGATGTATCTTTTTATAGGATCATATTGGCAGTTAAATAAAGTAGCAGTTAAACAACATTCATAGCCATAGAAGAATAAATAAGTATTATTCATTTAGTTTAAAATAAATATCATCTAGATTTTTACATATTTGACATCATACAAAATCTAAATGTTTGTCTCTCGTAGAGAAAATAAAAAAAACCTAAAATTATATTTTGTGCCATGATTCTCTTTAACATTTTTAAACTATACCAGCCTCATCCAGCAGGATCTGGTCTGACATTATAAAAATAATGCCTTTGTGCACATTCTAGGTACAAAGTATATTAAATAATATACTTTTAAACAAAAGCGAAAGACGAAGAAAATGATATAATAATAATTGTAGAAAAGTATGTAGAATGCAAATAAAAGATAATTATTACTTTTGCAAATAAACATTTCTTTGTAATCGCATAAAAATTCATGTTTATGTTTATGTCCTGATATCATGAAGCGACAATAATAGTTCTGATGGGCAAAGCCAGAACCTTGAGGTCGGGTTCAATAAAAGCATAAAAACATATCATTCACCTGGGCCCCCTCAAAAGCTCCAGACGGCACCCTTATATCTCCTGAGGACTAGCCCTATCCTTAACCTATTCATGCTCCATTTCAGAACTCTTTGTAACATTCACAAAATACATAAACATCATTTTGTTTCTCTTACCTCGGTAGTAAGAATAACGCATTAAGTAACAATATGAAACACACTCAAAGCGATGCTTAAGCAGCAGTAAAAGTAATAAGAGTATAGAAAGTAATGTCCAGTGTACCTTTGTGTAGACTTATCAAAACGAATCAGTCACAAACTTGATGTGTCTGCAAACTTGATTCGTCTGCAGAAGTTATAATTGAATTTTTACTAACTTCTCAATAACTTAGTTATAAGATTAAAACTTATATTCTTATTCCCCTGATTGTAATTTACAAACTTAGAATCTTCTTAAGAAGATTGTCGTACTCGTGAAGAAAACTATCTAATTAGATCTCAGAATGTATTCAAAGCTTGACTTTCTCAAAGTTTTGACTAGCTAAGACTTAAATTTTTATATTTTAATTATTCACACTTATCTGAACTCAATATGACATTGATGCTCCCTCTACACTTGGTTTGACTTAATTTGGGTTTGATGTTCAATTGATAATATTTTACTCATCCTTATAAAAAATGGATCGTATTACAACTCGGCCGAGAGCAGAAAGGTTCGAACGGAGCAGGTAATCGTGCGAATCTATGTTGCAGCTTGCTTAGACGTCGACTGCAATGATCGTCTCTACTTCTGTTGGCTTCTGTCGCCGGCTGCAAGAATCGTCTCTCTGTCGCCAACTGCAAGGATCGCTCCTGTCGATTGTTGTGTCCTTGCCGTCAGCTTAGGTAAGCTTCTCCAGATCGAGCGGGCTCGGGCGGATGCGTTGGAAAAGGAGTGATCGAGAGCTCGGTGAGGGTGGGGGAGAGTCTAGCGGCCTTATTTGGGATTAAATAGGGCGTGAGTGCGTAACGCACGCCCGTTTCATCCGGTTGGGAAGCTGATTTACGCCCGTATGTTACGGGAAATAAGGGAAATTGGAAGTAATGTGATTTTGGGCATTTGCGCGTTCCGTCGATTTTCCCCAATGAAACTGTCGCAATGATTTCAGCGAAAGGTACTCAGCACGTTTGGAATTAACGACTTAAATGCCTCCCGTACCTCTTGCGTTGATTACGGGAGTGGAGAGAAAAGAAATTAGAAACTGCTTGGCTGCATAAATTCTTGCATGAATGTTTGCCCGGAACGCTTGTATTAATTTTCCAAATGAATCAATGAATTCTTACAGTTTCCGGTTATAACAGAATCAAGCAGTGGTTGATGAAAAACAGATTTTAGCGAGAAATTCTAACGGAAAACGGAAATTTGCGGGAAATAAACGGAATGACCTTAGTGTCATTACCAGATAATAACCTCAAGTAATTTAATTTGAAGTATCGAATTATTAAATTTTAACTCATGCTTAGTATTATTCCACTTTAATTAAATAGAGAAAAGAGTTTTTTTTTCCCTTAAACCACATCATACTCGTGCTCCCATTTAACTAACTTTTCTCTTAAGAACTCATAAACTATGCGAGTTCTAAAGCTCTACCTTTTTTTTTTCTGCTGCCCATTTATCTTTAGATCTCTATTTGATTTTCTAGAGACTTATATTGTCTTTCATTTCTCTCACTTAATTGTTGTTTGTCTCAACTAAGGCTCTATACGAAGTGCCAACCCACATAAGTACTCATTTTTGTCTTTTAATTTGTCTACTTTTTATATAATTGTCAATTGAATTTCTTGAGTTGATTCATATAATTATGGATATTGAGTTCTTGCAAGCTTTTTAGTTATTATTAATATTGATGAATTTTGTGCTTGCCTTGTTATGATAGATAAAAATTTCCTCCTTTTCCTCCAACTTTTAACTTTATTCAATGAATCCTTGAAATTTTTTTTGTTGTTGCTATTTTTTGTTTAAATCTTAGCTTATAATAATCATTACTTTGAGTTGTATTTTTTTATGCCACTGCCTTAAAGTGTATTTTTGGTATATATATATATATAATTATATAAATGTCTAAGACTCTTTAGTTCTTGTATCGAGGAATGAGAACTTAGTACTGTAAGTACTTTTTCTCTTTTTTAGAATTTAGAAAAATTGAAAATAAATATCATCTATTACCATTGCAAGGGTTTATGAAATGGTTTTTTTATTAAGAAATAAAAAGGTAAGTGTTCAATTTAAAAAAAAAGAATAATAACAAAAAAATGCTAATAATAAGTAATAATAGGATTGATATTTTAATAATAAGTAAAAATATTTTGCAACTTGCAAAGTCAAAGAAATAAAAAATGTTTCAATAAAAAATTATATATTTATTTCTATCTGATAGATAAAATTATCTTTTTTGATATAAGTAGGGGCTAGTTTTTAAGGAATTAAAAAAAGAAAAAAAATTTAGCAAAAAATAAAAAAATGGAGAAATTGAATAACTGAACGCCAGCAATCTTAAAAAAATGGAAGTAAATAAATAAAAAATAAAAGACATGTATATATATATATATATATATATATATATATATATATATATATGTATTATCGTTTAGACTCCACTTTGTACACTATTTTTGGATGGTTTATTTCCACCCCTAGCAAAAGTAACCGAAGTTTTTTAACATGCCATCTTATATCTCTTAATAGACCAACCATCTTTCCAATTAAAAATTATTTTTTTTAAATTAGCCCACGTAACTAGTTTATGTATTCATAGCTATATTGCTATATGTTGAGGTAATGACCTTATTGTTCTTACTTGAAGATTTTTATTTAATTAAGAGTGCCCATTTGTAATTTGGTTGCTTAATTTAAAATTGAAATAATTATCAAAATTGTCCATTGACTTGTAATTGTTCACCTTAATATTTGACTCATGTTCATTTGAATTATTTTAAATTCGTCCAATCACTTATAGATTTTTAAAAGGAGCATTTTTATTAAGTCACAAGCCTTTATAAACTTAGTTTATTTATCAATCAGATTAATTTATTATTTAAGCTATCTAATTCTAATATGGTCAATATTAATATGAAAACTGTTTCAACATCTTGTCAACAGAAGTTAAATTTTGCATAACTTGTTATTAAGTGTTAATTACTTTTTATGCTTTGTAAGCACGGTCTTTATGCTTTGTTATTTAAAATACAGTTTTTCCTGGAGCTTATGAAGGTTCCTCGTGTAGAGTCCAAGTTAAGAGTATTCTCTTTCAAGATTCAATTTTTTCAACAGGTTTGATGATAGCATGTCTTTTTATATATCTTGCCGTTTAAGATCTTATGATTCTGATTAAAATATTTCTGCTCTTTTAGGTTTCAGATCTTAAAAAAAATTTGAACATTATAAATTCTACATGTGAGCAGGTAATTTTGCTCTATTCTTACCACATTCTTGCTTTACCCATTCAAAATTTATGAAGTATGAACTGGCAGATAAGGAGTTCAGTTAAATTCAAGGAAATAATGAAGAAAATACTCTACTTGGGAAACATGCTAAACCAAGGGACTGCAAGAGGTAATATTTTAATATACTCCAAAATATTAGCCGTTACTATTTAGTTTTATCATTCTTATCCGAGACGAATTCTGTCAATTTAAATCTCAAATAGATGACATATCTAAGTTTACAGACAATAATTAATTTCATGTCCAATTAATCCATGAGAACAATAAATGCATAGTTATTTGTTTTATTTGTTTAAAATATATCTCTTTAAATAAGATTAAAGTGCATTTTAATGTTTTGTTGGGTGAAAATAAATCCGCAATATGTAATAGTTCATTTCGTATGTATTGAGAGGTGTATTGTTGAGTAACCTTGTTTCGCTCTTGAATTGGTCAAGACACAAATGTATGCAAAAGTCACGCACAAACGTCCTATTTTTCTGGCCAAGGTTAACTCCTATTACCAACTGGATCCACCCATTAATAGTCAGAATTTGCAAACTTTGACTAGGTTCGCCCTTAGCTTCTGCTTGCTGCTTCCGGTTAGCCCAACTCTCCTTCAGTAACCTAGGACCATGGATCTCATCAGTATATCTAGGGCATTTTGCATCAGATGCTGGCCAGATTAAACCATTGTTAGCCATGGTTGGCTAGATCTGGCAATTACCTGCCATCACCCAGTGTCACTGGCATCGGAATGGTTTGGGACAGACAGGTAACAAGATCCAATCATTTGGTTTATAAAATTTGAAATTTATATTTTACATTCCTATTTAACCAAACACATAAACCAATCCCACACAAATTTACCATACCCAATACCTATTTATATTTTGCATTTGTTGCTCATTGCATTTCCTATTTATCTTTATACTTCAGTCTAACCAACCAAACAGCCCAGCCACTAAATGAATTGGGATATATGAGGTGCAGTCTCTGGGATAGGAGCAAGATATGAATGTTTAAAAGTATTTGAAGTCCTTTGTTTTTTGAAGCAATAGTATTGGAAATTGCTTAAAGATACTAAAAAATCACTCATAGTTAGACAATCGGGTGGAATGAGAAATAATGGAATGCATCATTCATGCTTGTCCTTTGTTTTTTCCATCAACTTGAATTATAGAATACATTAGTACATGAAAAGTGTTATTTTAGCAGATTTTTGATAAAAAAACAATATCAAAAATGAAAAATGAAGACAAGGAATCATTAAGTTCACAATCCAAACCTCAAACAAGCAAAGCACTAGGATAAAAATGTCTAAATTAGTCTAAATCACACAAAAGAAATAACCCCACCTCCCCCCATCCCACCAAAAATTATGAAGCGAAGAGAAAAACAAAATCATTGAATTACTAATCCGGATTTCAAGTTAGCACACAGATAAAGCTTCTCTTGTTGCCAAGTCTTACATGGCCTTCAAAAACGTCCATAAATTTATTGAACCATTAAATTTATTTTAGATGCCTTAAGGTTTATTTTTAACCAAAACTTGGTTCAGTTTAGAATACAATTTCTTTAAAATTGCTATTAGCATATAACAATATGAGTCATATATATATATATATATATTTTTTTTTTCTTCTTCTTATGTATGACCGGTGGAATTTGAGCTCATGATCTGGGATAACAAATCCTGAGCTTTAACCACCGGGCTACAGCACCATTCACACACACATAATGTATGAGCAGAAAGCCATGTAGTGTATTCATTAGCGTTTGAATGAAAAGCCCTCTTCTCTATTCCTCTTGATTTTCTCCCGCTGTTTCCGCAGCTCTTACATGGTATTAGAGCACCTCTCTGCTCATGCAATTCCAAGTCACTCTATGCTAAAACACCATTGTTTCTCCTTTTCCAATTATCCCAAGATACCTCCAAACACAATCTTCTCCATCTTGCTGTATCTTTTCAACTGAAGCATCAATTATTTTCTCTCCAAACAACCTTATTAAATCCCCACCCGTCAATCCTCATGTAGCATTCATCATCTTCTTCCATCAACGCTCAAGAATCACAATGTCCTCATCAATGTCCAGCCCCGAAAGCAACGCCAATGTTTAAGAACATCAGATGCCTACAATACCGCCCACACTTACCTCCAACCTCACGCTCTTGATAAACAACATCAAGAATCTAGTCAAAAACCTCTTCACCACCGATAACTATCCTATATGGCATGTGCAACTCCTCAACCTATTCAAGGAAAACGATCTCTATGGTCATTTAGACAGTTCAACAACTGCCTCCACTTAACACCTGTGACAGCGCCAAAAACCTAGTTCCCAATCCTTTATCCACCGCATGGAGATTCATCGATAGAAACCTCATTTATGCACTTCACTCCATTATCTTACCGTCAATGCTCTCCTACATGATTCAAGCTGAAACCTGCAACGAGGCATGGCAAATCCTCGAAAGAAGACTCCAATCTAGAAATCAATCAAAAGTAATTCAGCTCAAGAATGCTCTTCACAACGTTAAGATGAAGGGCAGGTTGATGTTAGCATATTTATCAGAAGTCAATGACATAGTAGATAAAATTTCAGCTGCCGGTTCCACCCTTGATCTAGAAGACATCATTCTCTACATGTTGAATGGCCTCCCGACTCATTACCAAGCTTTCAAAATAGCGATCCACACAAATATTCAGCCTTTAAACCTCAATGACTTATACTCCTTGCTTTGTAGCGAAGGAAAAAAATCAGCCTCCAACATGAAGCAAGCCGCGATCTTCAACAACAACTGCAGCTCACACTTCTATTGCATGCCAGAGGTCGAGAACGCGTCGACCATGGAGGGGAAGAGGCCGGGTAGGCTTAGCATTTAGAACAATAAACAACCATTGCCTTCGTCCTCGCCTTGCGGCCGTGGAAAGTCAAATATGCGGCAAATGAGGTCACACAACCCTCAACTGTTGGCATCGACTTGATACATCGCTTACAAGACAATTTCAACATCCCACCGCACTTGTTGTAAATGCCTATATCGACAATAATTGCTTTCTTGACTCTGGTGCATCCTCTTATATAACAAAGGATCTTAACAACCTCTCCATCTTAGATACATATAGTGGTCAAGACAAAGTCACCATCAGAAACTATCAATCCTTGCTTATCTCCAACATTGGTAACGACCTGTTACCCACTCCACCCCGTAAGCTTGCTTTGTCTTACAGGCACCTCAATCTCAATTCAATTTTCTTTTGGTCCATAAATATGTTATGGACAATAAATAATTCATTACATTTGATCATGTCAACTTTTCTATTAAGGACCTTCACTCGAACAAAGTCCTCCTCCTAGGCCGCAGTCGTAAACAAACTCTACTGCATTCCAATTGAGCCTCCACCCTCTCACTAGCAACTACTACTAGCATCATCTGCTGTCTCACTCAATTCAGCTCTCTGGCATCAACGGATGGGTCATCCAGCCACCCCTATCAAACAACTTCTCACCCACCAACACGTACACTTCCTTGAGAATCACTTTCCCCTCAAGTCTCCTCTTCTCAGCAAATTATAAAATCATCAGATCATCAGCTACCAACTTGCCTACTTGTCAACTACTCATTCCTCTCTCCACTCTTCTACCACCCCATTCTACTTCTCCAAATATCTATACATCTACAACCTCCTCTATTCCTCAATACAATACCCCACCCACTTAATCTACCAGATCTACAAACCCTTCAATCAAACTTTCCCAATCCTTCTATTCACTTGCAGCCACACCTAATCCTTAGCCCCATACAAACCTCCCCACATCCAACACACCCCACAACTACAAATCTCCCTCTCCTCCGACACATTCCTTGCTCACCCAATCCACAGCTGGTACTATCAAGCGTCACCACATCCCATTGCGGTTCTTTACAGCCCAAACAACCCCACAACCCACTCACCCACACAACCTGATCCCACCACCTATCTTTAAGCCTCTAAATATGAGCATTGGAAAAAATCCATGGCCATTGAAATCATGGCCCTTAAAGATCAAGATACTTGGGCTTTCATTTGCTACAAAAAGCTGGTTGGATCCATCGCTCGACTTAAACCCGCCTTGTGGCTCAAGGTTTCAATCAAACCTATGGGATATATTATACTTAAATATTCAGTTCAGCTGCCAAAATGTCTACCTTCGTATTCTTTTCACCATAGCCACTCCTCACAATTTGTTCCTATTACAACTTGATGTCTCAAATGCATTCCTTCATGAATTCTTAAATGAAACATCTACATTCAACAGCCTCCGAGCTTCACTAATCCTACTAAACCTAACTACATATGTTTGTTGAAGAAAACACTCAATGGCTTAAAACAGTCACTTTGTCAGTGGTTCTCCATTTTCATCGACTTCCTTACATCGAAGGGCTTCACTCAAAGCAGAGCAAACCCTTCCCTTCTCATCTACGACAAGTCAAACATTCGTGCATATCTCTTTATCTACATTGACAATCTCCTCACCGGTACAAATCAACCGCAAGTACAACGGAAGCTCGCTTTAAAATGAGACGCTCATAGTTCCCTTTCAACTTTTTGGCATCTCCGTTCAAACTATAGCACACAGCCTACACCTATCTCAAGCAACGTGCGCTACCCAGCTCCTCCAAATGCAAGAATGCCAAATTGCAAATCAGCCATTTCACTCACAACTCATACCGACAGTTTCACCGATCCCTCAGTTCCATTCGCTAACCCGCAGCCCTACCAAAAGCTTGATGGTTGCCTCCAGCTTTTTACCATCACTCGTCCGGACATCAGCCTCACCATGAACTGCATTTGCCAACACATGCACCGACCATTGCAGCAAAATTTCTCTCAACTTGATGCATCCCTCGATAAATCAAAGGAACCATTCAGTTAGGTCTACGAATCACCTCCTCAACTCCAAAGCTTTATGCTTACTCTAACTCGGATTGGGTCGGAGACGTCGCAGATCGAAAACCTACAACAAGATTCTGCATATTTCTCGTAAACAATATCATCAGTTGGAGCGCAAAGAAACAATGCACTGTAGCACGATCATCTACAGAAGCTGAATATAGAGAACTCGCATTGATGGTCATAGAAATCATATGGATTCGGTGACTTCTACATGAGTTTCACCATCCACCATCTCAAGCTATTACTATCTACTGTGACAATGTCTCCTCAATCTCCATTGCTAACAACCCATTGTTTCATGCTTGCGCCAAACACATGGAAGTGGAAGCTACTTCATTTGTGATAATGTTAAGAACAAAGAGGTTGCCATCTAGCAAAACAGACACAGGCATTCTCACCAAAACTCTCGTGTTTACACAATTCAATATTCTATGTGATAAGCTGACGGTTCAAGAATCCATCGTCATCTTATGGGAGGATATTAGCGTATAACACCATACGCCATGTATATATATATATATATATATATATATATACAAACATAAAGCCATGCGGCTTATTCATTAGCATTTGAATGAAAAGCCCTTTTCTCCGTTCCTCTTGGTTTTCTCCCGCTGCCTCTTTGGCTCTTTCAACTGCAATTTATTAGTTCAATCTTAAATTCCACATAAAATTAAGTTTTTTTCTCAAGTTAAGGTAAGGCTGTTGTGTTTAATATAAATTTGTTGTAAATGTGTAGAATTATTTGGTGGCCACTTTCTTGCTACGCTATTGAATTATGATCTCCAAAATTAGTAGTTATCTTGGTTTCAAAATTAGGAATCATGGCTTTTCCCGAGCCATGTTTCACCTTGCCAATCCCATTTATGAGCTCTGTTTTGCTCTTTATCAATTCTTCACCTTGCTTTGACGATCTTGCATCCCTGCTACTCCCTAAAACCATGACATCAATGACACTTATGTCATCAGTCCCCTAAACCAAAGAAACTAATTTGCTAATGATGTCTCACTGACTCGATCCCACCGCTAAGATCATTGACCTTCTCGATGGTAATGTTACGCTCTTACCACCACGTTGAAATAGTTCAACTATTACAATAGAACTCTTGAATACATAACAAAATTCTTTCTTTCTAAATCGACCATTGTGAAAATCATCAAAACGATTTCTATTATTGCAACATTTAGGGCATTGAATACTTGAATCTAGCTAAATTGGAAACTGTTGCAAATCATGACTATTACTGACAGTTTACTACAACTTTAGTTGTTGAAATGTAATAATATATTGGAAGTTTTAGTTAAGTATCACCTAAAACATTATAATATATTTGTTCAACACTCAAAAATTATTATTTACAAAAAAACTTTCATCATCTCATTTCTACTTCAATTTTTGTTTAAAAATCAGATAAACAATTGTAACACCACAGACCTGTCTTATAGTAGACTGAATACCATGATTTTGTCCTCACATGATTAGTTTGCAGTTTGTTACCCATCATAACGGTGCTTATAGTACGAGCACCCTTATTCTGTGGTTATTTTAACAAATTCCATGGTTATCATAAAAGATAGATTGTTTAATAATTTTTAATTTTTACTTCTGTTGTTCTGAATTTTTTATTTCAATTTCAGTGTTAATTTGGTTCATTTTTTCACTCTTTTCTTCTTGAAGCTTTTGATGAGCTGTACCTTATCTGAGTTGTGCCTTGTCTGAGCTTTCATGCCATGATGATCACCTTAATAATATCTCATCGCCCTTTTGAATATGTGTATCATAGACCTAGTGGCTTCCGCTTCATTTCCAAACCACACACCGTATTAGAGGAGCTTCAATTGGATACTAAATTTAGGCTATGCCAAGCAAGGTATCGCTTGCTTTAGCTTGGTTTACTACATACAAGGCCCAAGCTCACAATTTTGTTCGTGATAACTTCATAGATGGTTACTTTTCGTTGGAGTATTTTTTCTACGAGCACACTTTACTTCAGAGTTTGTATCATGAATTTCACATTGTATAACATAAGATGCATTGTTTAGTATTTTCTAGGTCTTAAATAAATAACCTTGAAGCTTTCCCTTCTCTTTGGCTATAAGTTTAGTTCATTATTGATACCTCTTTCTCCTTAAATTTTGCCGGAGCCACTCTTTGTTCGAGCCTTCATACTTGACGATCACTCTGGTGATTACTCCCTACCATATTTGAATTCGGGTTATCAAAATGATAGTGCTCTTTATCTATAAATATTAAGGTGGGGCGTTGGATATGCTTAAAAAACCCTTATAATGTTTATCCATCATTCTTCAAATTACTATTTTAGCTATTAGACTTGGTAATTGCATTGCACAACAATCAGTAACTCTCTGCAGGGAAGAACGCATGTTACAAATTATATTAGGATAGATAATTACAAATTGTCTTATTCTAAAATGATTTATTCAAAATTTGCATTTATTTCTAAATATATTGTTGAGAAAAAACATCCAAACAGCTTGCTTAATAGTTTTATCCTTGCCTGTTTTTCGGGAAGCTTTCAGCTTGTTTATTGGAGACCGATAATTTTATTTCCCTTTTGGCAGGTTCTGCTATTGGCTTTCGTTTGGATAGCCTCTTAAAGCTCACGGATACTCATGCAACCAATAGCAAAATGACACTGATGCATTATTTATGCAAGGTTAAAGTATCGTTCATTCTTAGTCTTCTTGTCCTCTTTCTAAATCATTTGACCATCTCTTTTGTTGATTTTAGCTGTGCTCAGTAATTTCAGAACAACTTTTCTATTGTGAATTTAACATCATAGCATCCCTTTTTATTATATATTACTATTGATTAATGTTTGAAGACAGTAACTCCCTAATTTATTATCACAGTTGAACTTTGTTTCTATTTCATTTATATTTGAAGATATGAGATTGTTCGTTTTTCTTAAGTCTTCGTTCAGGCAGTTAGCATCTCTATATGTTTTAAATTGATAAAATTGATGTAGAAAAGCTTTTTGTTGATCCTGACTTTTTGTTGAGTAGAGGGACCAATTAGGTGTATAAGATAAGCTGAGAGCCTTAATGAACACATCCAAAAAAGTCAAAGGGTTCTCTATTGATTTAATATTATATACTCCAATTGTAAGATGAAAATTTTCACGTTAATTTTTTGTTGGGTTCTCTTTTGTTTTGCTTTTTTTTATTGAGTATTCTATATTCCAATTTAAACTTTAAACAATTCTTGTCCTGAAATTTTTATGTTTATGCTTGCACATGGGATACTAATTTGAAATATATGCTCATTGGATATGCAAATCATGTGCATTGATGTTGTTCTAACTTCTAGTCATCTTTTTTTCTATATTATTAAGTCAACGATACCTTATGAAAATAGGATGCATTTTTAGCATTTTTATTAATCATGTAGAACTTCTTTACTACTAGTTTTTTAATTTAAAATTTTAAACTTTCTATCATACTTTCAATTCCCATTTTCTTTTTGAGGCTGAGAAATACTTTAATTTGGAGATTGTGACTGCTAAGACGTTTATTGTTGACCTTTTGGTCGCACTGCAGCTTGCAATAGATGGATGCATTGTAGTAGTTACAGATTTGATGGTTATGTGAAGTTTGTGTATGTTTTTGCTTACTCAAATCAAGTCAAACATGAGTCTAGAGCCCTTCTTTAAATCAATTTAATCTTGGTTTAATTGGCTCAAGCTAGTTTAATTAATAAAACTATATTTACTTTTTCTTTTTTATTATATACAAGTATATATATATATACACACACACATATAAACATTAGATGGAACCTTACGTAAATTTGCGGGCTCAGTGTGAAATTGATATCTAACCCCTCCCCACCCCGCGTTGCCTGACCCCATCAATTTAACATTTCAGTGTATAAATATCAATCAACATCCATAAGATGATGTAATCAATCATCAGTAAAATATACAAACATGTGAATTATTGAGCTTTAATTTATTTAATGTTAACTTTTAAAATATAAAATATTATCTGTTAGTTGTAGATATCGTATAATAATATTTTCTAGTGTTTTATAATATTTTATTTATATTTACTACAAAAAAATTATGATCTAGGAAAATAAGTTTGGTATTAACTCAATATAACAAAATATAAAACAAATTATGTAAATTAGTTTTCCTTTAAAAGGAGGTTATCCAGTCACACCTTTCGGTACGGCTACCTTGTTATGACTTCACTCCAGTCACTAGCCCTACCTTAATTCTTCCCTTTGATGATGAGGTCAAATTAAGAATTTTGGGTATGGCTGGCTCCCATAGTGTGACGGGCGGTGTGTACAAGGCCCGGGAACATATTCACTGTCGTATGACTGATCGATGATTACTAGCGATTCCAACTTCATACAATAGCAAGTTGTAGCCTGCAATCTGAATTAAGGCCGGGTTTTTGTATTGGTGTTAGCTCATCCTTGCGGAATTGTAACTTTTGTCCCGGCCATTGTAGCACGTGTGTCGCCCAGGGCATAAGGGGCATGATGACTTGACGTCATCCTCACCTTCCTCCGGCTTAACGCCGGTAGTATATTTAGAGTTCCACCAAATTAAAATGACAACTAAACATGAGGGTTGTGCTCATTACAGAACTTAATCTAACACCTTACAGCACGAGCTGACGACAGCCATGCACCACCTGTGTCCATGTTCCCTAGAGCACTCATCTTTTTCCAAAGGATTCATGACATGTCAAGCCCTGGTAAGGTTCTTCACTTTGCATCGAATTAAACCACAAGCTCCACCGCTTGTGCGGGCCCCCGTCAAATCCTTTGAGTTTCATTCTTGCGAACGTACTCCCCAGGCGGGATACTTAACATGTTGACTATAGCACTGCACGGGTCGATACGCACAATACTTGGTATCCATCATTTATGGCTAAGATTACTGTGGTATCTAATCCCATTTGCTACTTTAGCTTTCGTCTCTCAATGTGAGTTTCGTCCCAGCAGAATGCTTTCGCCATTGGTGTTCTCTCCGATCTCTATGCATTTCACAGCTACATCGGATATTCCCCGTGCCCTTATCCGTACTCCAAGCTTAATAGTTTCAACCGCTTCACTAAGATTAAGCCCTAATATTTAACAGCAGACTTAAAAAATCACATACAAATGCTTTACGCCCAATAATTCTGGATAACACTTGCATCCTGTCTTACCGCGGTTGCTGGCACAGAATTAGTCGATGCTTATTCCTCAGATACCTTCATTTATTATTCTCTGAGAAAAGAGGCTAATAACCCGAAGGCCTTAGGCCCTCACGCGACATTGCTCCATCAGGCTTTCGCCCATTGCGGAAAATTCCTCATCGCCGCCTCCCGTAGGAGTCTGGGCCGTTTCTCAGTCCCAGTGTGGCTGATCATCTTCGCAGATCAACTATCGATCATTGTCTTGGTAAGCTATTACCTCACCAACTAACTAATCAGACGAAAGCCCTTCTATAGGTGGATTCCTCCTTTTGCTCATCAGCCTTGGGGGTATTAGCAATAGTTTCAATTTGTTATTCCCCTCCAGAAGTAAGGTTCTTACGCATTGCTCACCCATCCGCCACTTAAATCAACCAAATCGCGTACGACTTACATGTGTTAAGCATGCCGCCAACGTTCATTTTGAGCCAGGATCAAACTCTCCACTATATTCCTAGTTTAATAACTTATAACTTCTATTTTATATCTTTTGGTATATCGTCGATGGGTTACATAAAAAAAAAGTAATTATTCGATCACATATCATATATAACTCACATATAATACACCATCGGGATACCCTTTAGATTTATTGTTAATATTTTTAATATTATTAATTAATATAATAAATATAATAATAAATATAATATTATTATAATATATAATAATATAATTTAATATTTATATTTATATATAATTATATAATTTATAATTATTTATATATTTATTTATATCTTTCTTTATCTTTATTATATATTTAATATTTTATTATTTATATATTAAATATATAATAAAGATAAAGAAAGATATAATAAACTAATAAACCTTAAACCTTTTATTTATAGTATTTATAGGCATCTTATAGACATACTCAAATACTTATTATTTAATAATTTAATTTTATACTTTTAAATAAATAAAATGTGGTGAAGTTCGGTCTAATCCATTTTACACTCTTATTCATTTCTTCATTTTAATTTTACAGAAATCAAACTATTCATTTCATCTGAAAAAAGCCATTTATTTCGTAATAAATCTTTTCTTAGTTGATCAAAGAAAAACTTATTATATAAGAACAGATTTAATAAATATTGATAACTCTCAGATAAAGAAGTATTATAAAAAAGCTTATTTACTAGAAAAAATCTCTAATTATACATTAAAAGTCTAAATTTTCTTTTTGTTTTTTCTTTCTGAACCATCTTTTAGATATATATGTAGGGAATTTTATTTACGAAGCAACATGCCATTTTAGATTTTCTTCATAAAATCTATATTTAATTTGTAGTTGGTATTGAAAAAATAATAATTTTGAATATTTTTCTTGAACTTCATTAACCTTATAATAATAATAAATAATTTTATTCCAATAAGGAAATATAAGTCACTTCTTTTTTCTATACAATCAAATAGGTTGTCGCCAAGTTGCCCTATCCCAGGAACCAAAACTATATTCTGTACGAAATCCTTTTCAATTTGAAACAAACTGAGAAATTTCTCTTCTTTATGTTAATCAAATTCCTATTCATAATTGTGTTTTATGAATTTATTATAAATAATTTAAAAAGATCCCCTTTTTATCATATCAAACTACTCCTGATGATAGTTTGATTTTAGTTGATTAAATAATGTAATCTTATTGTTATAAAACTTACTAAGCTCTCTTTCGATCCCCAAACATTCCGGCTAATCCGTACTTCCATCAACTTCTAATTGTAAAATACATTTCACTATGTAAAGCTCATTATCAACAAATTCATAAGAAATAATTTTATTCCCTTCTTTATGTAAAGACCAGAGACCTTTAGCGACAAGTCTAGCGGAACAACTAAAAATATAAAAGAGTATCATTAATCTTTTTATACTTGTTCCAAATTCAAAGTACCATTTGTACAAATAATAATTTCATCTGATACAAGATTTATTCTTTATATAAATAGATAGCGGATCTAAAAGACAATCATATAAGTAGTTTATATGATAAGATATTCTATATCTTAGCAATCTTATCTAGCGTTGCCTGACCCCATCAATTTAACATTTCAGTGTATACATTTTTAATTTATAAAGATACTTTTTATTTTTATAATTTTATAAAATTTAATTTATATAAAAATACCTTTTTATATAACTGCTATTTATATAAATTTTTATTTTACTTACTTCTATCAATTTGCTTTAATATATATATTCCATATATAATTTTTATGAAGGTTTTGTTTATTATTAATAGAGATTTTGTTATATTAATTTCTTAATATATTAAGCTACCGTTTACTATTTTTTACAAAGATTTTTTTATGTATTTTTATGAACTTTTAATTTTACTTATAAATATCCTTTTTATTTTAATATAAAGATTTAAGTACTGTTATAAATTTATTTCATTATATAGATTTCATATAGTTTATTTTAAAACTATTTTGTTTGTTTTTTATTTTCTTATAATGATTTTCTTTATTTTTCATTTTCTTTAGTTAGAGAAGGAATTTTTTTTTGCCTTTTTTAACTGTAAATAAACCAGAATAAGGACGTAGTTCCATTCCTTAAATTAGCTAGTGCAGTCACTTTCTACAATAGAGTGGGACAGACAGTATCTTTTGTGCTGGTGCTAAAGATATATATTGCTATAACTCTGTACACATAGAATCGTTAAAAAATTTAAAATAAAAAATTGCTGATTCAAAACCTGATTGAATTGGTATCATTCTTTCCCAAAATTGATTTGGTTTGAGCTACGAGCCTATTTTGATCTAGTTTGTATGGGTTTGATCCTAGTTTGATTTGGGTCTGGTTTGGTTTGAAACCAGGTCTTGACTTGTGCTTTGATTTTTTTTCTTTTGGTCCTCTGGCGTTATAGCAAGTTATCAGATATTTACTAGAACTGTTATTTGAACTTAAGAAATTGCTGTTTTTGATAAATTCAGTTAGGGTGCTGTAAATTGTTTCTGCTCTAGGTCATTTATTTGAGGATTCAGTGAGCTTGTGATTTTTCTTTTGAATTCAAGCTTAATTGCTTGTTATGGGGAGCAATATTGCTTATCCCTCCTTCATTACCCTTTGGGTATTGGTGCACTGTGGAAAGGGTGGTCTACCTTGTAAGAGTGAAATAAACCTTTACCATAAAAACACTGAAGGGACAGATCAGATTTTAAAATTTTTCTGTGCATCAGCTAAACTTTTGTTAGTGAATGAAAGTATTACCTTGAAAGGTTGTCCTAGCTTTTTTTTATTAGTTTGAGAGAGTAGAATATATATAAAAATTGGGTATGTTCAAGAGCTTTTTTGATGTACAATATTGAACACATATATGGTTTATTTTAGCATATTGAGGTTACATCAACCCTTGTAGTGGATTTGTATTTTAGAAAGACATTCAAGTAAAACACTGTTGCAGTATCAAGTGTATAGATTTGAGACCTATATTGAAGGATGTGATTAAGAAATAAAATCAAATGAACTCAACTTGTTTATGTTGGATTTGTCTCTGTGAAGTTTATAGGACCGTTGAACTGTGAACCTCTAGGGTACTCGACAATGTGGCATAGGTCATAGGTAATAATGATTAGAGGTTTGAATTTTAATTCAAGTTAATGTGATTTCTTATTTACATAGTTGGGGCTTTGATTTTGTAAAGAACGTACCTCTAAGATATTTTTCATTGGCACAATATCTCTATCAGTAAGCATTTGCCTCAAATCTAAATTTAAGAATGAACTAATCATACAGCGCTTTGTGCTTCCCTTCTTAAATTTAGTGCAGACTTGTGTTATCGTAGAACTTGCTCATACTTGAGATTTTGACAATTTGAGTTTATAGTCACACAGATTCTTTGAACCTCAATCTCTCAGACAGATATGTAACAGACCCTTCTAAATGCATTTTGTAAACCATGTCACCCCAGCCGTTGGATTGTTACAGAATGTATTTTGTTTTTCTTATTTTTATATGTGACAAACTCTCTCATTGATTTAAGACTTCCCTAGCGCATGTGGGAGTTTTAATCGTAGATCAACCCTAATTTTCTTTTAATTATTTGATGCAACGTGAGAGTGCAAATGCAATATGAGATTCTCAAGGCCTGCAATAGGATATTTAATCAGCTGGGCGATTCCTCCAATTATTTATTCAAACAAAATTTTGGTCAATGTTTGGCTCAAATGTTTTCTAAAAAAATTTTCCCTATGATTTGTTTTTATCTTTGGATTAATTTTCAAGAGGTAGATAATTTTTCAATTATCATTCAAACGATTTGTTTCGGTATAAAAATGAAATGAAATGACAGAAGGAGAGGAATGAAGATTTACCGTTGCTGTCTCCCTCGTTTCAGACCCCATATGCACACAAACACAACTGGATCATATGTAGTTTACCCATGAAGCTTTGCATTGGGCAATTTTGGACTATGTCTTTTGAATGTTTGTTCCACCCCTCTCGCGAAGACACTTCAGTCATCATGCCGCACGAATCATTGTAGCTTTGATGCAGAGCACCCACATAATCATGGTTCGACGCACCAAATCATAAATTAAGCTTAATGGTTCAATGATTATATATTGCATCTTTTATTTTTGAGTTGCTTGGGCTTATTCGTGAATTTCATTTAAATGGGCCTTTAGATTAGCCCATTTATCATATTTTTGTCACGAGTGTTATTTGAGTGAAAGGACACTTTAGTCCTTCATGAGAGGGTTGGTTTAAGGTTTTTTAGTATTTTATGTGAAATGATATTTTAGTTCGTCAAGAGAGGGTTAGTTGATGGTTTTATTAGTCATTTGTAGAAAAGACACTTTTACTATTCATGAGAGGGTAAGTGTATGATTTTGATGTTCATTTCACATGTATTGTATGGCTATAAATAAACTAATATCTTATGTATTATGGCATTGAATATTGAATGAAATTATATTTCTCTACTTATTGTGTTTTTTTAGTACTTTCATTCTTAAGAGAAGGAAATCTTGAGTGTGAGTAGTGCAAGCCTTAGAGAAGGACATCTAAGGAAGGAAGAAAATTCTGCGACGAACGACTGTTCGTAGAGGTCAACTTCAACTTATCCCCGCTTCGCCATCGGTTATCTTAACTCTGACACAGGCTAGATCAACCATAGCTCTTATTTATCTATATATTTTTATATGATAAGAAGTTATGTGTGTTAGCATAACTGTGACTTGAATCATCTCAATCTCATTTCTTTTATTTTGCATTTGTACGCAAAATTTGTCTTGTTTTATCAATAGTTAATCGTGAGTAATCTGTTATTTTATTGGTATAAAATTATCATACACTCCGCATACGCATTCATTTTTGTCTTACATCAAGCTTTGCATCATTTAAAATCTCTCATTGGGCTGATTTTCACCTTCATAGTAGCTTACATTTTCTGCACACAAATGACTCCCAAACAATCATAATGAAAGTGCCCAGCCTAAGTGATACTTTTGCGAATTAAGATGTTTTATCGAAGGCAAACAACTGTTTGTAAAGCCGTTTAGAGTGCGACTGTTCATGCAACCTCCTAAAACTACTCAAAAAGAATGCTCAGGATGATTGTGCGAGAATATGCTGCACTTAACTGCACAAGAAACCACCTCTACAACTAACCACGAAGTCGAATCCCCTTCACATCTATCTTTGAATCGATCGATAAC
This sequence comes from Gastrodia elata, assembly GCA_016760335.1. Classification (NCBI taxonomy): domain Eukaryota; kingdom Viridiplantae; phylum Streptophyta; class Magnoliopsida; order Asparagales; family Orchidaceae; genus Gastrodia; species Gastrodia elata. Next base: position 1,295,391 of record CM028676.1, read on the forward strand.
TGTTTGCATAACCGCAACTCCCCTCTTCGCCTATAAATAACAATTCAACCCCCTTGAAAAACACATGATCAACATCATGAAAGCACAAGAGGCAACATATGCAAATACACGAGCAAGCCATAGAAAAGGTAAAAAAAGAGAACATGCAAAAAAAAAGGGAAAAAAGATAACAGGTAAAAAAAAAGGGTTGAAATAGGTCTTAAGATAGATTACAGGTACATGTAAATTATAGGAGAAGATTCCTTGTTTCGATGTCGCTTAGAGTCGACTAGCTGAAGAAAATATAGAAGACTTCATGTTCTGTAGTCTTTTAGAGATGTTTGGGATGATTATAAACTTCTTCCATAGATCTTAGATCAGATTTGAGGCCAGAGAGTATATTTTTACATTATTTTGATGTGTTGTGTTATTGAAATTTTATCAAAAATAATGACAAAATCAAGAACTTGTCAAAATTTCACAGAGAAATTCATCTTTAAAATAATAATAATGTTTTGATAAAATATTAATTAAATCATTACTTAATTAATAATATTTAACTATGACAATAATAATAATAGTAATAATAATTAATTGGGAGGAATAATTCAATTAGAATGGTTTCTTTGGCTAATAATTACAAATGAAGCTTCAAATAGATGCAATTAAGAATTTAGACGATCATTTTTTAGTTTAATTACCACATTGAATTAATTGATATATAATAAATATTGACAAATGAAATCACTATCATCCAAACAATAACAAAAAGATAGAAAAAAAAGAAAAAAAGAAAGAAAAACTCTCTGAACCATAGGTTGATTTGGGATGACAAAGCCACTGGATCCGGATCGGATTAACTTCCATTTATTCTCATTTTGCTGCTTGCTTATGAACAATGATACTCCTTAATCAAGAGTTTTTTCTTATGAGTATGAATAGTAATTAACTATAGGGGTTTGCGCTTATAGGAAATCATGGATCTAAACTCTGAACCATCAATATGGGGAAAGCTTGGTTAATACTCAAATTTACTATGAGAAAGGTCTACTTTTGAAAACTATTCAAAAGGTAGAGATTATGTTCATTAAAAAAAAGTGATGTTAGTCCATACGCTATCATTTGATAGAAAATGATTGGCTAAAATCAGTCAATGTGGAAAAAGTTCATCAAGGCAAACTGTCACTTCTCCATCACCCAAGGTTAGTGCAGTTGCATTTGCTCAACATGTCTCAGATTTCTGTTGGATGCAACTGGTTCTTTCTCTTTTGCCCTTTGTTCTCCATGCATAATGGGTTCTACTGGTTTATCTTGGGTTGGATCACTTTTTTATTATATGCACTACATGATTTTACATTTGCTTAAATAATTCACATCTTGTTTCTCTCAAAATGCACACAAGTTTGAATCATACACAAGCAGATTCTTTAAGTAGTGTTATCAAATTGTGTTTTTGGCAAAGCCACCTAATTTCTTATATTCAGTTTTGATATGAACTAATGTAGCAATGGTTAATTCAAATTAAGCTTCATACTGATTTTAGCATATTAATATTGTATTTTGTATGAATCAATACATTTATTTTGTATATTACAGGATTCAAAGTATATTTGCAAAGAATTGTAAATAAATAAATTTATTAAATTGAATAGCACAAGGACAACAACACTACAAAGCTTTAGTTTTAGTAAGTGGGGCCAACTGCATGAATTCCTTGGTTTTTGTTTATTAAAACTGAATATGATTATATTATTTGTGCTATGTTATTTGAATGAGTGCATTTGTAGGTATGTGCTAACCCACAAATATTCGTGTATTTTTTGTTTCCTGTTGGCATAAAGTTTTTTTTTTTTTTGTCTCAAACTCTTTCGGGATTGTTATTTTCAAGAAGAGCATATTAATTTTTTATTTCCATGAATATAATGATTTGCAAGCTAGTTTTTAATTTCATAACTGTTTTCCTGCTCTTTTGCACCTTTTAAGGACAGTACAGATATAGGGCATTCTTACGAATTTGCACATGCGTTTCTCATTTTAAAATTTTAGTGATTCCAATTTATAAAAGTAAAATGTAAAAACAACAGATAAAAAGATGACACGTATTTTTGGTTACTTTAAGTTTGAACAATTCATGATATTTAAATAATGGCAATAGGTACTTAAGGGTATGGTTGCCTTACCCTGTACATGTGTATATATTGAGACAGTAGTTAAGTCTCTCTTTATGATATAGAGGCCCTAGTTCAAAGCATTTGGGAGTGGGAGTTGAATTTGATGATTTTGTTCAGAAGAGTTATGCATGCTTGCATGCAAAATGTGCATGCACGTGCATATATATGAAAATATTACTATTCTTTAGAAGGATGTGTGTAATTTCACACATATCTCTTATTGTTCATTATAAGTTTTAATGAATCTATTTTAGGTTGCTAAAAATAAATTTGTGGTGGTTTTTTGTTTTTTTTTCCTTTTGTTAATTGTTTCAATTTAAATTTCATGGCATACATATCACGAGAGTCATTATTCACAAGAATATATCTTTGTTTATGGTCCACCATCTATAGTATCTTTACTTTATAAAAGTAAATTTGATTTTATTTTTGAATCTTGACTAGTCTATATATTTCTGATGGATATCAGGTTCTTGCGTCACGGTCACCTCATCTTCTTGACTTTCACGATGGCCTTACCAGTTTAGAAGCTGCATCGAAAGTATCAAATGAGAAGGCCATATATTTACTTTTGTATTTATTTCTAATTCAACTAGTATTTGAATTTTTTTATTACAGATACAATTAAAATCTTTGGCTGAAGAAATGCAAGCTATTATCAGAGGCCTAGAAAAGGTGGAGTTCGAGTTGAATGCATCAGAAAGTGATGGTCCTGTAACAAAAAATTTTCAGAGGGTATGATTGGTGGCTTTTTTTTCTTTGCCTCCGTTGTTTGCTTTTTCATTTTATTTTTAACTTGATAATAGGATAATTTGTGTATAATTTCTTAGTGTGTAATATTTTCATTATCATTGAAAGCATTGCTTCACACCCTCAAAGGGCATCTCTTGAAATATCTTAATGTGATAGCTTGCAATGTGAAAAAAGCAAGTGGTGCAATGCCCGATCACGTGGGGCTCTTAAAAAAATTTCGCTTTTGTTTCTCTTAAATCAAACCCATCAAGAAATTTTGGGAAATAATCTTTTTGGGGATAGTAAATTTTTTTTTTAAATCTTGAGCACATATCATTTTGCTGCCTTACCTGTATCTAAAAGATGCACATATCGCTCATTATCAAAACAATCAATTTCTAGCAAGAGAAAATGTGAAATTGTAAATTATTTTATTTTAAGCATAATTATTTAGAAGAGTAGGCATCTTTTAGATATTGTCAAGCATGATGCGTTTATTGATTGCTATGATGCACCTTGAATGATTTTTTCTTGATGTGAAAAGATTGGCACCGATGGAGACAAATTGTGGCAAGATGGAAGTACACATATGACTTTCTCTGTGATGGGAGATTGTGCCTGGTACAAAAGCAGTGACATATACATCATAGTTAGTGCACGCTAGACATACTTTATTGTTTGCAAACTTAATGATATTTATCAGTGGCATACCACAATTGCTCATTGAAGTCTTAACTCCCTAATGTCTTTTCTTCGAATTTTGAGAAAATCAGTTATGTAGAGTGGATTCTTAAATCTTTTTTGCTTGAAAAGTTTGAGAGAGTGTTGTATTATATCAAAATGAAGGTGGTCAATACTTTCCATTGGAAGAACACCTATTAAGTCTGCTAATAGCTTCTTCTAGATAGAGTCTTTACATCAAGATATACAATACACTTCAAATGAATGCTTATTTCCACTCTCACAGGTCTTTTTTTCAAAGGTGGTGATACTGACACATGTATGCTCCACATTGAGTTGGAAGAATTCCAGGATTGCTCCACTTGAGAACCATTGCATATTATTTTGGCTATCAAGTTGATTGATTATACCAGCAATGATCGATGGAAGTCAATAAGCCAGCTGAAAAGCCTGAAATTTGGAGTTTAGAATGGAAGATAATGACAAAAGAAGTTAAAAAATTTTATAAGGTGTGGTGATGTAAATGGTTAATTTATTTGTAAATAAACTAGTAGGAAGAAGAGAATATGAAGTTTATTGGGATTGAGGGGGTGTATTAGAAAAACTAGTGAGAAAGGAAATGAATTGCGAATGGGGGGGGGGTAAGAAAGGTTCACAAGCTTCACAAGCTAGATCTTGAGTAAAAAATGCAAAATCTCATTTTCATTCAAAGGAAAATTTTCTGACAACTTGTATGTATTCATAAAGCTCATAGCATAAACACAAATAGAATTAACTACAAAAAATAAAAAGCGAAGTTTCTTAAAATATTTTCAAGATTTAATTAATTCGTTAGTTTAACTAAATTGAAGAGAGATTGAGGAGTGGGATGGATGTTCACATTATGTAGAAATTATATATTAAGAAATTAAAAATATCTTCTTCCTATAAATTAATTAATTCTCCAAATTATCAAATTAAAAAGTTATAATATTTAACGAATTGATAGCTTAATTCTAACAATTAATAAATATGGCCTGAATTAAATAAAATATTTTATTTAATTGGAGAGAGGAGGAAGGGTTGAGCAACCATAATATGATAATATATATTTTCATTCCTTTTTTTCAATTACTAAAATAAATTTTCCTTAAAGAAATATTGAAATTTATTTTTTAAAAAAACTTAGAATCTGTTAAGGTTGGCTTTAAATAGAGTGTATAATTAATTAATTATTTTATTTTCAAATTAATCCATATTTTTATTATCTTCTTGAGGACTAAGCTTTTTATGGCATCTACATGTAGATCCACATATAGCAAGAGTGATTTAACCGTGATCTTCATGGATTTTTGTTGATAGCGATGATCTCTACTCTTGATGGGTGTCATGTGTAGGAGGCTATCTGTGAATTAATTTTTTGATGATGTGATCAAATCTGTGGTGCTATAAATAAAAACTTCAAATATTGCATCATGCAGTTACGAAATGAAATTGATGCAATGATTCTCCATACACAATAGTTCAACTTTACACATGAGTACAACTGCTTGCAAGTGTGCTTATTGCAACCCGAGTGCTTCTTAGACTAGAGATCTTATTAGTATTAACCAAATAAGGGGGAATTGCTTTTGCAATATTTTATGTTGTAGCACTTATTGCTCAATTAATTGATCAGATATTACGTGCAGATGTGCGTCTTTCATCTTTTCAAAATATTTTTTTATTTTATTTTAATTATTGGCTTGCCTTCTAGACTTTGAAGGAGTTTATTGCAGTTGCTGGAGCTGATGTGCAATCCTTGTCATCACTTTATAGTGCAGTGGTATGTTATCTGTTTCTTCCTAGTGCAATTTAAGTACCACTGTCTAACATACCAAAACTTACCAAATACTTTGGCAGGGTAGGAATGCTGATGCGCTTGCCCTATATTTTGGTGAAGATCCAACACGTTGTCCTTTTGAGCAAGGTAATATCACAATAACTTTTCTTATTAGCTAATCTTTTTCAATCAGCAGTCAACACTTCACCTAAAGGGCAGCTTCATGATTTCCTTACAAATTTCATTTACATGCTCATACCCTTAAGTTTGCTTTCAAATTAAACATTGAATCTAATATTGCCATCTTATTTTCCAATGCATTATTTTCACAACTCGTTTGCGATCTGTTTCAAGGAAGACTGAGAAAATAGCTAATCTTTTTCAAGACTAAGGCCACCTGAAGACAACCCTTTCTCCCCAAATTCTATCCCCACCTTATATAGCCCAGAAGCCCCTACTAAGACAGCCCTTATCCTCTCCTGTTTTTATCTGCATACTGTTAGTCCTTTTTTGTGATCATGGTCACAACCTTACCAAAATATCTATAAATATGATTGCTGCCAAAGTCTGTAGTTCCATTTGGTATGCTCAAAATCCGCACCACATTCTCGCCATCAACATATACAAACCTTCATGGGCATCATCAGGATCCCCAACCCTGCCAATTATCTAACATCCACAATGCATGTCACTCGCACAAAGCAAGTCGCTCGCATGCCGCAAGTCACTCGATATTTATGGAAATCACTCATTCCTTCGTGCATTGCCACCTTGACCAATGCTGAGTGATCCATCCAAGCCCAAGATTTCCACACCAGCACAATGTTAACAATATAACCTCTAGCTGCCATGCTAACTTCCTTGTCAATAGAAGCTATACCCCCATGTGCATCAATCTGGCCACCCATTTATGTGACAAATGGCTAGCAAGTCCCCATGTGCCTCCTTAAGTGTCATGCCCACGATCTACCATTAATGATTGTGTTCATGTTCATGTTCATGTTCATTATCAATGCTCTGCGTCAAGATCACACTAATAGCTAGCTAACACACCTGATCTAGATCTCGATAAAAGGGTCAATCCCTATAAACCAAAGGGACTTTCCTCTCTCTCTCTCTCTCTGGGGTGAACCCTTCTTTTACTGATGGGATTTTCCTTCTCTCTCTGGAGCTCATTTTTGAATTGTTTGCAATCCTAAGTTCTTTCTATTGCTTGCACCTATTAGCCACAAGGTGAATAAAATAGATTGTAATGCTCAAAACGCTAATTTGTAATAACCAAAGTAATAGTGAAAATTTGGGAGGCTACATCTTCCCAAAGTGAGTTTGTGCTCTTGCGTAGCCCAAATAATTATAAATCTTTATTCATTTTTTGTTTCTAACTTGGGACCAATCTTGTGCACGAGCTTATTTTCTGCTTTCATTTGTCATTGCATTGCGGTCTTTTGAATCTTGTTTGAAACTGGTACTGTTGTGCTAGGAATTGGTGTTGTCGCCTGATTGAGAGTCCACATTGGTTTAATCCATGTAGAAGCAGCGGGCGGAAAGGTTATGCACTTGGAATTTTTTTTGCAGAGGGGCCTCATCGCGCGAGATTGGAGAGAGCGGTGATTTTTCGTCACAGCAGCAGTCGACGAGGCGATGATGCGAGAGATAGGCAAGAGGATAGATCTCTTCGGCGTGAATTTTCTATTGCATCAGTAGTCGACGAGGTCGATGATGCGGTGGGTGAAGAACGAATTGAGGATCGGAGGCGGAAGGACAGCGAAATGCACGCCAGTTGGCTTTTGATCTATGGCAGTTTCAAAAAGTTGTTTCGGGATTGGCAATGAGTTGAGGGAGGCTCCGACGCTTGCGCCGAATGAATTTGAAGCAAAGCGAGTCTTCCTCAATAAAAACACTCTGATACCATGACGAAAATGAGAAAGCGTGAGAAAGAGAGAATGTTGTGTATTATTGTATATTCATTCATTACAAATATCACATATATATAGCAGAGTAGCGTTGTAATGCTCAGATGTGCCATTCATATATAACAACGGGGAATTAATTGGGCTATTAGAAGATGAGTTGTAATTAGAGTAGCAGTTGGGAATTAAATAATTTGCTATTACAAATTACAAGATATACTAAATTAGCAAAAAGATGGTGCTAAAGCAATGACACATCAAAAATGTTATTATTGTATAAGGGTATGTCGTTTGTGTAAGTTGAATGATTACGTTGTGCCCATAACTTGCTATGAATGAATTAATGTGTGGGCTTAATCTTGAATTACATAACGAGTAACTTTGAAATATAAAGCAAGATTTTGTGAATATTACTCTCGTAACTGCTAGTTTGAAAATGGTACTGTTTTGCAGCGAAACATACATACATCAAAGAGATTAATCTTTTATTTGTATTTGTTAAATGTGGCAATCGTGTTTGAGATTGGGATTTAGGTTTCTTCATTTCAAGCTTAATTTGGTTTATCTCTAGCTTAAATTAGCTTAAGTTTTGAATAATTTAGTCCAGCTTAAGTTACACTAGCTAAAGTACAATTTAAGCTAGAGAATGTCACATTGGCCTCACATCAGATAGTTAAATTGGATAAACTTGAAATGAACAAGCCCCTAGAGTGAATTGTAGATTTAAAGTTAAAATTAAATAGGTTCAATGTGGTTTAACTTTCCATTTTAGAAAATTAATGTAAATTGTTTCCAAGTTACTTGTACTTCAAAGTTTTAGAAAAGTGCTCTCCAAAGGCCATTTCTCTTACCTTATATCTCTTGTATGCCGTAAAGTAACAGACTATATACCTTTTTTGTAAGTTGGATTTAACCAACTCACCAGAATCCCTAGGGTTTTATTTTTATCCCTAAAAATCCAATTTACTAAAAAGGCATTTAGTCTGTTACTCCACAGCATACAGGAGATATATTGTAGGAGAAATGGCCTTTGGAGAGTACTTTTTTTTCTTAGAGTGGGTTTAGCTGTTACATGAAAATTCCATTCCTGATTATTAAAATAAGCTTGAATGAGTTTGGTTGATCCATTACCAGTGGAAGCTGAAAAATTTGTGTTTCCCTCGTTGACATTGCTATCATTTCATGGCCTTTCTACTTGTTTTCTTTAGCAAATCAAAGATTGTGTTGACTTCAAATTCCAATTTTTAGATCTTCTGATAGACTTCAGTTTTCTACTATTGTTTACATTTGAGGTACACAGGTTCTAGCTTTGCCACTACCTGGAATCATGGTATTGGGTTGACTAGTTGTTACACACGTAGGTACAAGTGGTCACAAGTTATGTAGTAGATAAACTGATATCGTACGCCAAAAATTGAGTGATTAATTTGTTAATTAGTAGCTTTTATTATTGTAGCACTTAAACCTCAAATATTACATTTTAAGAATCAAAATGTTGAGCAATGCAAGTAGAGCACTCAAAACTTGCAAAATTATCAAAGTTTTTTCATTTCCAATTGTATCATTATTGCAAGCTTTCTTATATCAATGGTGTCTAGCATCGGAGGCATTGTCATGTGGGCTGTGGCTAGGGAGTGAATTTGTTAGATCCCATCAGGGTTGGAGTGATGAATCAAAATATAGAAAATTGGCTGTAATTAGAAGTAGAGTTCTTACATGTATAGCACTCAAACCTTCAAATAATGCATACTGCTACCATTATTGTTGGCATCAGTGGTGGGGTTGAGCGGGCAAGGATAGGAGCAGTGATTTTGGTAGGTCTCATGACGACGTGATGAAATTCTTAATTAATTGCTTTGAATTTCATGATTATATGTCGATTGTAATTAAAAATGAGGTTTTATTTGTATGACGTTCAGAATATCTGTTATTGCATATTAAGCGCCAAAATAATTAGTGATATTAAAAAAGGAAGTGGAATGCTAAAAGACATAGGAAGAAAATAGTATGAAGGATTTTCTCTATATGGAACTTAGGGAGGAGCTTCATGGGAACAAAAGGATTCATATAGCCACACCTAGTGGGGTTAAGGCTTCTTGTTGTTGTTGTTGTTAGTGATTGGCTAAAAGACACTTGCCATTTAGACTGTGAATCTGCTGGCGTTCATTACCCCTCAATATATGGCTAATGAGGAAGTATTTTGAAAAATATGTTTAATTTGTCATTGATTCGTTTGTGAATTGATTTGATTTAAACTATTCAATGTTTCTTTGTGTGTTGCGTTTGTATATCTGTACGTGTGAGCTTTTAAACAAAAATTGCTTGAAATGCTAGAAGGTTGTCTACTGCTTAACTGATAGTCATTAAAGCTGCACAAAAATAAAAAACAATTAAATACAACCTTTACATAATTAATTAAGAAGAGCAAGGAATTAAACATGTATTGATCACAAGGTAGAAGCGTGTGTGAAAACATTTTAACTTTGCATTGTACGCAGCAGCTTACTTGTTAGAAAAGGTACGAACTTATTAGAGTTTATGTTTCTTTGACAAAAAGCCAGAATTCTTCTCCCACGTTTGGTGTGGGAATGACATTTTTTTCTTACTCCACCAACTTACTATACGCCTCCATTAAATGAGCAATGTGCAGGCTGCAGAGATTAAGACATTGAGGAGTTCATAGTTTTAAAGAACGGATGGCCGATGGGTTTAATAAGATAACAGAATTTTTGTGATGGGAATATATCCTTTTTAGTGTGTATAAAAAAACGGGTAGTCTTTATAAATGGCATGCCGTTAGAGGCAAAGGTTTTATGTTTGGTGGATGATACACTGGTATCTCTTCTAAGTATTTGAACGAGCATTCGACAAAGGTGTGTTTATAAGCTTATCGAGTCAAGTGAGGGAATGCCTGGGGGCTGTTCTTTTCATGATTAACTTGGCCCATCTGCTAAGCTCATACATCTTAAACTTAAAACAATTACTAAAATAATTATATCAACCGAAAAATTTAGCAGCTTAACATTATTTTTGTTTAATCCCTTAAGTTTATTCCTGGGTGGTTCTATGTATATATGTATATATATGTATATGATTTTAGTATCAAAATTTCAAAGATATGTATCAATGTGTAATTGAACTTTGTCGTAATGTTTCAGCTGTTTTTAGGCTGTTTTTCTTAAAGTTAATGTTCAAGTCTTATTGAGCATGGCCGTCTACCCAACTCCCCACTGCTTCTTCTCTGTGATTGATGGTTTGCACTATAATGCAGTTATTTCTACTCTTATGAACTTTGTCGTAATGTTTCGGCGAGCTCACCAGGAGAATCACAAGCATGCTGAACTTGAGAAAAAGAAAGCTTTGAAGGATGCTGAAGCAGAGAAGTTTCAGAAAGCTTCAAATTTAAGTAATAAAAGGGTTAGTAAATATTCTGTCCCCCTAAATCCTAAAAACTTCAAACAAAATTTAAAAATGAGGAACACACAGATGATTATGAAATGAAGAATTCACTGTTTATGTTTTTTTTTCCTTCATTTTTTCCTGCATTTTGTAGCAGGATATGAGCTTGAGTGACCAGCTGCAGCAGTCATTGGACAAAGCCAAAGCTGCTAACCAGCAAGGGAAAGTTGTTGGATGATATATACTTCCAACCTTCTCTATAGCGCATCTGTGATAGGTATCAAAAGGTAAACTTGTGTTTGATATTCCTTTAGATGTATGCATCTTGTTAAATACTTTTTTGCTTGGAAATTTCATATATTCAACACTTAAGTTTTCCTTATTTACTTTTAAAGCATATGAACTTCCATGTTCATCAAGCTCTTTATTTCTTAACCACTTAACTTGCTTTGGTTCTACAAATAATTATGTGGGTGAGATTCTGTGATCCAGTGGTACTTTTGTCAAAAAAATGTGTTAGATTAGTTAATGCTTTTAGTAATGCACAATTGTGCATAGGCCCGCTGATAGCGGTCAAGATTGCTTGGTGGACAAATGGTTGTGGAAACTTAGGCTCTGTTTGGTGTAGCTTTTTTGTTGCGGTTAGCCAGTTACCAACTAGTCAGCTCTATGTGCGTTGTTTGGCAGAGCAAGCTTTTTGTTGCTAGCTACCTGCCTTCGAAAAGAATGCTTTTTGCTATTAGCATAAAAAGTTACACCTCTACCCCTGATCCTTCACCGCCACTAATGCTCGCTTACTCATTGACCAGCACCCCCTTGTACCAAATAGCTTTCTCCCCAACAGTTCTCTTTTGGACTGCTCTCCAGTAGCTATTCAGCTGCCTATCCAACTGCTTCCTTTTCAATAGCTTTCCAATTGTTATTTAGGGGCTGCTTGGTTTACAGGATTTTAAGGGTAAAGTAATATTTTCCTTGGAATTACAAAATACGGGTGTTTTGTTTGCAGGATTAAGTAATAGGATTAACCTAGTAAAATGTGGGGTAATCGTATTATCCCAATTCTTAGCAAAATTCGGGTAATTAGATTACGCCCAAACAGCATAATATGATTACCCCGCCTTTCCGCAAAAAAAAAATTGCAGCAGGCAGCTTCGTCCCTTTTCATCGCCACTTCGTCACTGATGTCGAAACTGCAAGCGTCATCCCATTTTCGTCTTCATCCAAGCTTCGACGCCAAAACTGTAATCCTCGTTGTCGTCCCCATGATTTATTTCTGCACTTCGACGATCACAACGATGACGATGGATCTCGTTGACACCAATGCAGGATGCCGACACAAGACCGATCCGTTGTAGCGACCGACGGCTTTGTCGATCCTTGGTTATGATGCAATTTTGTCCGATCTGTTGCAGCGAATTGACACCGGCTTCAATCGACGCTCTGTTGCGGTGAATCAGTCCAATCCGACGTTGTATTACAGCAAATCGCTTCGTCATCAGCGTCATCTGGCTAGCCGGCCAATGTTTCCTCTGGCCGGTCTTAGCCGACCAGTAACACCCCTAGCCGGCTATTGCCGGCCCTCATAGAGAAATTGTGTTTTTTTTTTGTTTTTATTATATTTAATTTTTAAAATACATTAAATTCAGCTCAAAATTCACTCGACCAAACATCAAATTCTAATTCCCGGAAAACATTTCGTCGTGGTCCAATGCATTTAGTTTACTTAAAAAAAACTTTTATACTATGGGGTTGTTTGAGATGAATTAATACCCATACTCTAGCATTACAGTTTTATTTGTTTAGGGAGTAAGATTATCTCTAAATTCATTTGTTTGCATTTTCTTAAAAATTTTGTAAAAACAATAACGAATAAATGGGCAATGTGTTTTGTTATGTGTTGAAGAAAAAAAATTAATGAGATCATAAATTCGATTTTTTTATCTTAATATAATTGCTAATCTTCTTTTCAAATATTATATTTGTATACTGCAATTTTCAATTGTGACATATATATATATATATATATATAATGATTTAAAAACAAACAACACTAGGAACAAGTACTAACAACCAAACAAAAATTACAAAAAGCACAAAGGCTAGTTAGAGCATGAAATTGACTGAGCATTTAAAAAAAATTATTTATCATAGTTAAATAATAGAGGAAAAAGAAAATTGTAGAGCACATATTTTTTAAGAAAATAGAAAATTAACAAATTTTATTAATAAATCAACATATTTAGCACCTGAGTTGGCCAAAATAAAAATTCAACTTACAATCAAGTTAAAAAATGATTAATTTGTGGTATAATCTTCAAAGGTTAACAAAAAAAAACGAAAAACACAACTTATAACTGGAAAAAAAATTATTTAACTACCGGAACATCATTTTGATATAATTGTAACTGTACTTGTCGTTCCTCGTGTCGTCTTCGAGTAATATATATATTTTGAATCCATAACAAATCTATGAAGAATTTACTGTGAGGCGAAAGGCCACCGGTAGGTAGGAAAGAGTGAGACGATAAGTCGAAGCCGGAGCCGGAGGGTAGGCTACGAGCTTGCGAGTAGGAGACGCGCCGAAGAATGTAGGCGGCCCGGAGGGTAGGTTGCTATCTGTACGAAGGCCACGAAGTGGAGAGTGAGGCTCCGCATATAAAAAGGATACTGTTTCTGAGTCTGCGAAGCAGATCTTAAATATGTGAGCTAGAGAAATCGGGCGAATCGAAGGATCTAAAGAGTGAGACGCTAGTCCAAACGGTAGGCCACCCGGAGGGCCGGTGGTGGTTGCTATCTCAAAGATTCTTTGTGAGATGCTAGTCGAATCCAAACGGAGCCGGAGGTTGACCCACCCGGAGGGTAGGTTCTGTTGTAACAATTAGTAAAAAATAAATAAAACAATTAGTAAAACTTGAGTTGAGCAACAAACTTAAAACATCAGGGAAGTAAAGTACAATATTACCGATTGCTAATTTTAAAAGCAACCCCTTAAATTGTTCATAGATTCTGTTGTAGCAGTTTTTTGTGTAACAAATTTTCAACAATATAATTTCAAGAAAGTTACAGTTTCAGGTGTAACAAATTCACAGCAATAAAGTTTCATGTAATAAGTACTCGTATAAAGTTTCAACGGATCCATTTCAAATAATATAGTCTTAACTGTAATAGATTCCTAGCGATACTGTTTTTTTATGTTTCATGGAATGTAACATCCTAGCTCATAACATGTATTGGTGTAAAAAATAAATAAAACAATACACATTACAACATTAATAAAATAACACCTGGATTGCTTATAGATTACGGTTTAATAGATTCACAGCATCACAATTTTAAGGATTTAGTAACCATACTTTAGCATCACAATTTTTCTTGTTTGATAGAATAAAATATTCTAGCTCATAGTATGTTATTAGTGTACAAAAATAAACAAAATATTAACAATTGCAATTTTAAGAAATATTAGTTAAATTGTTTCCATGCTATGGTTTAAGAGATTCACAGCATCACAGTTTCAGCTGTAACAGATTTATAACAATACAATTTTTTTCCCATTTGATGGAAGAAAGCATTCTAGCTCATAACATGCTATTGGCGTATAAAAATAAACAAAACATTAATAATTGCAACATTAAGAAATATCAGTTAAATTACTTTCATGCTATGGTTTAAGAGATTCACAAGATCACAATTTTATGAAAATAGTACCCATATTCTAGCATCACAGTTTCAGTTGTAATAGATTTTAGAAATATAATTTTTTTTTGTTCGACGGAATGAAGCATTCTAGCTCATAGCATGTTATAGTTGTATAAAATAAATAAAACAGTACCCATTGCAATATTAAGAAATAACAGTTAAATTGCTTACGAGCTATGGTTTAAGATATTCACATGATCACAATTTCAAAGAAATAATACCCATATTCTAGCATCACAATTTCAGTTGTAACAGTTTTCCAGCAATACAGCTTTTTTCTTTTGATGGAATGTAGTGTTTTAGCTCATAACATGTTACAATTGTAAAAAAATAAATAAAGCAATATCCATTGCCAACTATTAGAAAATACAGCTAAATTGCTCAGGCTGTGGTTTAACAGATTCACTGGATCACAATTTTAAGGAAATAGTACTCATATTCTAACCGTTTCAATTTTAATTGCTTTCCAACAATGCTTTTTTTTTCTTTTTGATGCAATGAAGCATTTTAGCTCATCATGTTAGAGCTGTACAAAAATAAATAAAAAAGCATCAATTGTTATGTTAAGAAATAGCATATAAATAATTTACATGCTATGGTTTAATAGATTCTCATTATCACATTTTCAAAAAAGTAGTACCAAACTTAGCATCATAGATTCAGCAGCACCTATTGCAACTTCAGACCAAATATCAACTAAAATGATCATAAGATTATATTAAACAAAATAAAGTATACAAGAGATAGAAATGCAAACAAAAAGGCATATGAAAGCCACGTTAACAATAGAAATCAAAACTAAGAAAAAATTATAGAGACTTGGGATTTTGAATTTCCAAGTAACAGGATCATCAAGTCTTGCACAGCATAGATAAGATTTTCCAAACAACATCCAATCAGCTAGATCATTATAGTTCCAAATGTATATTATAATTTCTCAACCGAAACAAGTGTGCCATTGCTAAGATAATGAAACTATCCAAATATAAGAATGAAATCCATTCGGATCATAACAAGTTAGCTATAACAGTTGGGGCTGTTAAAAAATAGAACAACTGAAACAATAAATAAAAATAATGGGCTCAAAGGATGATGTTGAATACCACCAGCAAACAAATTCTTTCAATTCCATTGAACATCCAAACAATAGAAATAAGGAATCAACCATCAAAACAACATAAAAAGAATCAATCAGCCCACTGTTTATACTCACGGTACAAATAAGAACTAAGAATAACAGTTCCCGCTTATAGGTAGTACAAATGATAATGTTCTAAAATAAAATATAAAAGAAAAAAAGTAAATTCGGCTATCTAGTTTTAGATGCATCCATCTGATTCTTGCCTCCATTTTCTTTGCTATGTACGAATTAATCAGTGTCAATTCTGTGATAGCTTGTCATAAATGCGATTTACCTCTTAGTTTGTGAAATGAGGACTGAGGGAGAGCTCCGTCATTAGTTTGGAAAACATCGTCCTCTCTTGATCAGATCTAGCTCGAGTCTCAATTGCCGATTGACTTTCAATTGCAACCGCAACCCTTTCCATGCTGTCAGAAATAACAGTGATTAGTTTGGAAATTTCCTGGGAGCGGCTGCCAACTCTCCTTATCTTACGGAACATTGACTTCTTTGAAGTTAAAGATGTACCTATTTTTCGTTCATCATCCTTATTAGTACCAGGATCAAAGTCAATCCCTGACCCATGCATACCGAACACTTGCTCCACTAAGCTGGCTTCATTCTCATCCAGGTTGATAGGTTGTCATTCTAGTGGGGCTTCGCTGGCCCAGTTCCCTGTTGCATGCCCTTCACAAATCTTCT
The DNA here is from genome assembly GCA_016760335.1 of Gastrodia elata. NCBI lineage: Eukaryota > Viridiplantae > Streptophyta > Magnoliopsida > Asparagales > Orchidaceae > Gastrodia > Gastrodia elata. Next base: position 1,311,585 of record CM028676.1, read on the forward strand.
CCAGTTTTGTGTAATTAGGGAAGGGCATGCTCAAATAAACTGCATCTTTTAGGAATGCTTAAAATTGAATAAACATTATTCTGTTCAACTTCTTCAATAAGAGTAAAATTTTTATGATGAGAAAAAATAAACCAAATTTCAGATATACCTGGACGTGGAGATATTCTTCAGGCCCCATTATTATCATTTTATGTCCGCATCCCAAGACTTCCCTGACCTCTTCCTTAATTCTTGGAAATGTAGTCCGACGGTATTCAGCGGTAACTTCTATTTCAAATCTTTGTTGAAGTTTGTGTGCGACGGCTTTGAAAACAGAAACTTTGAACCTTGATAATATTTCTGGTTGGCATCAACAGTCAGCCATCATCTCAAGAGCGCAGGGATCCCTTCAGGATTATTTTTCCAACAGAAAAATTTTTGCTCCTTAGTATTTACTGCACAATTGGTCTAAAGACTGCTGCATTGGCAAGAGAGAAAAGCACATCTTAATTAAAGAACTTGTATTGGATTAAAACTAGATGAAATTAATGAGAGTGCAAACAAGATTTGAAAAAATGAACATTCTTTACATTTTATTGAAATAAGGTAATGCATATCATCAAATAACATTAATAAAAACAAAAAATGTTCCAACAATTTTCTTTCATATTCTCACATTTGTCATATGCAGCCACATAGCATTAGCTATAACATCTCTTTTTTGTTGCCATTCTTGTGATTCAGCTTCTAAAATGGCATAGGCCTTGGACACATGGTCCTTCTGCATCCAATCTTCTTCTTTGATAACTAACTCATTGTCTCCCTCATTCAAAATCCAATTGTGTAAAATATAACTGGCAAGCACCATATCAACATGAGTTTCATGTGGGAAGTATGGCTCCGATTTTAATACATAAATTGATTTTTAGGGACCCAAATGCCCTTTGTATTGTCTTCGGCAATGATGAATGTCTTAGATTAAACAACTCCCTCGGATTCGTTGGTCAAAATCTTTAGATGGTGTCTAGTACCATGGCATGGAGAAATAAACCCAGGTTTAGTTGAATAGCCATCGTCTATCGAATAGTATATATCCTATGGAATGCGAATTCTGTCAACTCTCTCTACTGCACTTCTTAGAACGATAGCATCATGTACATATTTCTCCCATCCTGCTAACACATGTAAAATATAAATAAAGTTGGTCGCGACAAGAACATTTTGCATTGGAAATGATTTTTTTTACCGAAAGCAGCTTCAACTACTTTAAAACTCTTTCTTTAAAGTGACTTCCATCTATTGTACCGATGCAATCCTACTTGTACATGAGGCATACAGTTTAAAACTAAATGCATGCATAAGAGATGAGCCACACCTTTATAAAATACATGTTAACCTTGTATACAAAAATGGAATTGATCTTAAAGAAGTGCATGAATCTAATATTGGTTATGATCTTCTGGGAGGATCTCTTATGGGTGAGCCATGGAGTTTCGCTACTGCTGTTGGGGTGAGGACTTTACTGTTCGGCATTTTGATTCTGTAGTTTGGAGGATATTGGGGTATGGGTGATTGATCGTCCAGTACCACATTCGGTCAGTAGAGGAAAGTTTGCAGTGCCAGGTCGACTCTTTCACGGAGAGCTGAGCTAGCCAATTTATAGAGCGGAGGTGGGCGACCGGCCTTGGCAGTTTGCGGCTATGTGGGGGATGGCTCTGGCCCCGGGGAGGCTTGTTTTCCGTGGCGATTAGTCAGTGATACCATCCCGACGTTGGCTGTTCAGGAGGGGACTCACTTAGTCAGTGGCTTGTGTCTAGATTATGATACTGATGAGGATAGGGAGCATTTCGTGGCCCACTGCAGTTACACGAGAGTCATTCTAAAGACTTTTGTGCATTGGGGCTTGCTGCCGGCCACTAGAATTCTTAATGTTTTTCAAAACAAATCGGCAAGAGAGAAGTATACCATGCTAATTAGCGCTAAGTCGGTGCTTCGTAATCGATGCCATAGGACCAGTTTACTGCTTTGTATTCAACTGCTACTGCGTCTCGTCACCGCAGTTTCAGTTGTCATGTTGTAGCCTACTCCCTCTACCAAGCTAGGCGGAGTAGGACTAAGCGTTCTCACGGTAATCCGTACCCGACTCTGCTAGTTTGTGCGGGTTCGATTCTCTCGGCGATGGTCAATACTGATTTGCATGACGAGTCTGCTTCCTAGGGTTCCACGGTCCACCAGGGCCCCTTCACCTTTTTGAGATGGTGCCCCCCCGACCCGTTAGCTGAAGGCCAATATTGATGCTTTCTATAGACACGGGGAGTCTGCTGCTTTTGGTGGAGTTGTGGTCCGCGACTCAGGAGGTCACTTGCTCGGTGCTGTTGGAACTCATTTACAGGCCCTGTCTCCTCTCCAGACTGAGATGCAGACGGTTACTATTCTGCAACTGGCCCTCCTGCTCAGAGACACTGATACTGAGGGAGTCATCATAGAGGGCGACTGTCTTGGAGCGATCCGGAGGCTCCAACATCACTAGGAGAGGACTCTCCATTCGCGAGGCAGAGCGCGCCACACTAATCACCTTACTTTCTTGCTGGACTTTCCTCGTGTGATTTTTGTTCACCGTTCGCGCGATGTGAATCGTGCGGCGGACTTTTGTTCTATGTTAGCTCGATAGGGCGATTTTTCTTTTGTTATGGGAGATGTGCTTCCCGGGAAGCTCTTAGACCTCCTCGTTGAGGACATCGTGGAGTTTGATCTCAGCTGATGATGTACGGATGCTTTTATGTATTTATGCTTAGGCTACGACCATTTTTCTCGGTTATGATCTTCTGGGGAGTTGAGGATGAGGTAGAGTAATTCATGATGGAGCTCTCCATTTGCAGACAAACAAGCCAGATCGTTGGAAGCTAAAAAGCGAATCGCTTGATTTTGGATGCTATGGCCCTCGACAATTGTCTATAAAGAATCGGATATCGATTGTCTTGTTCGCAAAAGTTGATACAATCTAAAGAAAGGAGCTCTTCGTCTGAACCATTGTATAACTTAGGTAAGAATGATGTTTTAAGTCTTTGCTTGGATTAGGCGAGCATTTACATTTCTTCGTAAGAGTTCTAAGAAGTAACATAACACATGAAGCTGCTTGAGTAAGTGAAGCAACGACTTTTTCCAATTGTTGTGAAAATGTTTTATGTTCATCCATGCTAGTATTGTGTAATGCTGAAATTACGCTTCATCTTAGACATGCATAAGAAATGGGTGCATATTAGGGATCCAATAGCACAAATGCACATTATATAAATTCATATATAGAAATTGTTTTGCAAGGCCCATCTATTCCACCGTTATGTAAATATAAACTCAAAACATCTGAACATTTCATTATACATAATCAATCAGTTTAATCCCATATGGATATTGTTATATAATTCATTGGGTCTGGTTTTAATATAGCAATGGATGATGTACAAAATATTTTGCAGCAATAACATGCTATATTACATGGAATGCTTTGTTTTTTTGGTGTTGATGATGGCTAGGCCTCATTAATTTCAGTAGAAATATACAATGCAAGAGTTCTGTACAAAAGCAAACAAAATGACTGATAGCATTCAATAGCAAAAAAAAATATCAAAATTAGGATACTCTGGATTCAGTGCTTTTAATTGAAGCAAAACTGAGCCCTTGACCCTGGGATTTCTTTTTGAGTAGTACCAAATAGAATCCATCGACTAAGTGCAAGGGGAAAGCTATCATAGTCGAAAGATGTGGCCTCAATATCATCTTGATCCATCATTGCCTTAAACCAAATAAAGCATCATAAATCAACTCGGAAAGATTGATCGAACGAAGAGGCCTATAAAGCGACAACATCCAAGAGAGAAGCAGAAGCCAACAAAGCAATTAAACATTCGAGCTAAACGAAATCAGAAAAACCAGCTGCCTCTGTAAGATGAAAGAACATATAGAATTCGAGCGTTTTATTAGAAATTAAAATCATTTCAACAGAAGCTTTTTTTTAATGTTATAATTGTTAATGCTTTGTTTATTTTTGTACAGTAATAACATGTTATGAGCTAAAATACTTCATTCCATCAAACAAGAAACAATTGTATTAGTGTGAATCTATTACAGGTGATATTGTGATGCTAGAATCTGGGTGTACTTATTACTTGAAATTGTGATATGTGAATTTGTTAAACCATAGTTGTTAGCAATCTAGGTGTTATTTTCTTATGTTGCAATGTGTATTGTTTTTATTATTTTTGTATAACAATAACATACTTTGAGATAGAATGCTTCATTCTATCAAACATAAATGAAATAACAACAACAATAAAGTCAATATGTTGATTCAATGTTGATATTGTCTAGCATTTTCTTGAATTACATTAGTAGCTATGAGTTATAACAGAGAATTTTTGAAAAGCTTTTTTTTTTTTCTTGCATATATCAATGCAATATCCTACAATTTATCTAACAAACACCATCAATGTCAAAATGTATTCACTAGGGTTATAAGAGAAATGCATGTACATGCCACATAAATCTTTCTAATAATGTAAATATCTCTAATGATAAGGTAAGATTTTCTTATGCATATCACTGAAATCTTTATAAAAGTAAACATTGGTAAAAAATCATGCGTTCACAGAAATCTCAGCAAGACTCTACAGGTATCATTTTTAATAGGAAACATTAGCAGCACAAGAGGGAGTAAAGAGTGGCACCTGCTCTTCATATTTCCTCCTAATCGGAATAAAATTCTTATTAGCCTCCGCTGTTGATATGGCACGCAGACCGGCAAATGTATATGCACAATATTATACCCTAAATTCTAACAGAGGAAGAAGAGATATGTTCCAAGGAGAAACAAGTGTAAGACAATAGCGTTTGAGTGAGAAGTTTCACAGCAGCCACACTATCAAATTGAAGGAGAAAAGCTTGCAGATCGATGGAGAATGCTGTCATTATAGCACTCAAATCAGAAATCGGGGAGGGGATTAGGGTTGAGATGGAACTAAGGTGATAAACTTCGCAACGTAAACTGAAATTTCGGCTGATATGGTCGTTAAACTTTCACTACTGTTATATTCTTATTGTTGTGAAATTTTGACGCAGATATTTTACTTTACCCTGATTTTAATTAAGTCGTACCAGTATATGGTGGCGATCTCATAAGAGCCCTACTACAGAACACAAAAATGAGCCTAATATGCGTGAAAAAGAATATTGACCGTTGGATGGGTCAGAATCATAATTTTTGTCTTTTGTTCTGTTCATGCATTTTGAGCTGTGCATGGGGGCAGCAAAACATTCTCCATCTCATAAATTTCAGTGCTATGCATGTAGAGATCCCTTAACTATTTTTATTATCTCAACTTTTGTATTATGAAAACTCGCTTAAACAGAATAACCGCCCTATTATGCTGATTGTAGATTTTTTTTATGTTCTTTTTTGAGACAACAGGATGAAGCTGCTAAAGAAAGCTTATTCCATAGCTCTTGCGACCATTGTACAGTCTCTAACTTTTTTTTCCACATTTAATCTGTATTTTTTTCTTCTTCTTATCATAGGCAAGCTTACTGTGAGGTAATCAATGTAAACTTGTATTTAGCTAGTAGTTTTAAATTTTCGTTGAAGGGTAAATTGAAATCATGCTTGCTGTATTTTTTGCATCATGTATGTAATTAATGAGAATTGTGCCTGGGCTTCATTTAATCATCTTTAAATTTGAGGGTAATTATAAATAAGAATAAATGAGTAAAGACATTACTATATGAGAATATCATAACTCTGCAATTATTATATTTATTATTGTTTATTCTACATTTATCTTTATTTACATTTCATATAAATAAATTCCCATTTTGAGCATTTTGGCTATGATAGAAAAATGTTTCTTATTATATTTAGCATATACAATTAGTGATCATTATTTGGCTAATTAAATGGCAGTTATATCCATGAATATAATACTGTTTAATTTTATATAAATTTTTAAATTTTGTACTGCTACAACTTTTATTCTTATTCAGTCTATTGGGCCGGCATACGATTAATCGAGCGTTCTCGACCCATGCATGTAGCTCTTCCTGTAGCGCCAAATCCTATTTCGCTACAGGAACGGAGCGACAGCAGTAATTGCGCACGTTGACCACTAGCTCTAGTCTCGCGATATGATGAAAAAAAAAGCGGAACTCCATTCCAGAATGGCGTCTGTTCATGATATTTTAGAGATAGAAAGAGAAAGAAGAGAGAGAGAGTGGGAGGTTGGTTTCGAAGGAACGGTGGAGAAAACTGTGGGCAATGTCAGACCTTTGGGCGGCAAAATAGATGCTTTAAATCATTTAATAAGGTTTTAATTGTGAATATAGTAAAAAAAAAGTTAGTCAATAATTAAGGGGCGAAAGCTCAAATTATATTTTAATAATAAGCAAATAATATATATGTTAAAAATCTTGTCAAATGCATGCAAAAAGGGCGCCTGATGAGCACACTTCACGTGTCCGGCTCAGGCGTGCGCACGTTAAGCCATATATGCAAACAATAATATTAACGGCCTCTAGAAATTCAGAACATTCTAAATATATTTTTTTTGAAAGAAAAATGTTATGCTATACAAGTATTCAAGTATTAGGATCAATAAAAAATAAATATTATTATATTTATATATTAGTATGTATTAAAATATATAGATGTATAAATTTAATATGTAAGTAGATGATTAGTTAATTATATTTTTTTGTGGGATTTCAAAAATAAAAAAAAAAGAATTTTTTATTAATTTTAAATTTTTTTAATATATATTTTTGTGTAAGTATAATTTTTTTTAATATTAATTTATAAGTTTTATAAAAAATATATTTAATTAATAATTTATTTATATATTTGATTTATCTATATATTTTGATATATATTATAATAATATTCTTTCTTAAATAAGTTTGTTTTCTATCATTTTATTAAAGCAAAAAAATTATATAATTTTAAGTAAAAAAGTACACTAATAATTATATAATTTCACATAAAATTATCATATCATTTGTATTTATTATATATAATATAATTATAAGAAAAAAAATATTATGTTTGCTTAAGAATATATATTAAAAAGTATTAATGATCAATATAAATTTTTATTTTTTTTTATTTCTACATCTAAGTTTTATTAAAAAATTATATTCAATTAATAATTTATTTTTTTTTGTAATTTTTACATATTAAATTAACATATTATTTTGACGTATATTAATATGTAATTGTAATAATAATCTTATAAAAAAAATGTACTTTTTCTTAATCATTGGATTCGGCGCATTTGCTTATCCATTGCTTTTTATCTTTATTGATCAAATATCTATATCTTTATTTTCCCAATTAAGGTATATAGTCTACATAGGCTACTTTATTTTAGAATTTTATTACAGTTTTTGGCCCACAATAAAATATTAAATTCATTTTAATATGTGGGTTTTACCAATTGAAAAATATTATTCAGTGCTCAAATATTTTCCAAAAAATATAAATAATTAGATTTAAAATTTAAAAATTATATTTTTATGGACCCCACAAATAAAAATAGATTTAATAAAATTTTATTAATATATTTTGAGAAATATTTGAGAGTTATGTAACAATATTATGTAAACATATAATTGATATAAATTTTATTTTTTATGTGAGCATAAAATAAGAGAAAAAAATTTCATCAGTATTATTTTATTTTATTTTTCTATCACATTTTTCATTGTAAATGTTGGTTGGAAGATTATTTTTGCTGGTTCAAAATTTTTACTATGATAAATTTTGTTGGTCTTTTTTGAATTAACTACATAACTACAAAAATTCACCATCAGATGCAGAGTGAATCTTGCATTTTTAATATTTTTTTAATAAAAGCTAAATAATTGAAAAAAGTTTTTGTTGATTAACTCTTATATATCTTCAAAAAAAAATATGAATAAATTAAATTTATGAAGTTAAATTAAATAAAAAATTATCATTAAATTTAATTTTATTATTAGACTCATAAAAATATATATTTTAAATTCTAAATCTGAGTATCTATAATTTTTAGAAAATATTTGAGAGCCCAATAATATTTTTTAATCAGAGTTAACTTGTTTGTAATTACATTAATCTCTCTTGATGAATAAAAAATAAGAATTAAAAGTTTAAATTAATAATTAATTTTGACTAATTAAAAAATAAATAATAGTATTTTTATGATTATTAATGAAAAGAGAATGATTAAATGTTAACTTTGTGAGTATTAAATTTAGAAAGTATTAGATATGTAAATGTACAAATTTTGCTTGTTGTAGTGTATCTTTATGGGAACCTGAAATTGTAAGAACAAAAGGAAAAAAACTTAGCTCAAAATTGTTATTAAAATTTTCATAGTAGGGAGGGCGTAAGCCGAGCGTGACCTCTGCAGAAGCAGCAGCGTTTAGGAGGGACAAAACGGCAAAAATCTGAACATCGAAGAAGGAAACGTCCCTATCTTTGTGCCTAATGCTATGTCTCAGACGCCACCAGCAGAAAGATACTTCCTTTATATAGAGACAGATAAGAGATTATGGGGCAGAGAACAGAGAAGCTTTCAGTTTTGACTTCAGCTATATATATATTCATTCATTTTCAAACAGGATTCCAGTAAATACATTTCCATAACTAAGTATATATTTACAGTCAGATTGAAATAAAGATCTAACAACAGAACATAAGCCGAAAGAAGCTGTTGAACAAGTGAAGAGTAGTAACTAACAATAGAACATGAGCTTCTTAAGGCTGTCTCTAATCTTGGGCAAAGGCTGGGGAGGCTTTGGAAGGGAAGGTCTAGAGATAGAGCTGGTGCTGTAATTTTCGAGATACAATCTTCCCCTGTAAGCAGCGAGATGAGCATAGTAAGCAGGGGGGACAAGAGAAACGGGCTTGGTGCATCTGACAAAGGTGTAGCACAAATGATGCACCAGTTTCTGAAACTCATCAGACTTGAAATTGTTATCGTCCCACAGGACATGGTAGTGGGCGGGCCTGCTGGTCCCCTTGGCCCCCCAGTGGCTGCACAGGTAGAAATCGAACTCCCCTGGGTGCGTTATCACGCTGTCGACGACGGTCCCCGGCGGCACGTTTTCGTCGTTCCGCCGACCGTCGTTCACGAAGAGCCTAGTGTGGTGCCTCTTCTGGACCACCGCGAACGTCACCGCGGGGGCGTAGCCGCGGAACCTCCCGCACGCGGCGCGGATGGCCCTCAGCTCGTCTCTCAGCACTCTCCGGAACTGCGTCTCGCTGACGCCATCCCTGAAGAAGATGATCCTGGCGGGGAGGCTGCGGGATTCGGCGGCGAATTCCTCCAGCAGCTCCCGCACCATCTCCTCGAGCTCCTCGATAATTTCTCGTCGGTGGGTCTGCGATCGCATTCGGGAAGCGTATTTGCTCGCCGCCGGCCAGTTGGTGCTGGCCACCACGGCGGCCACAGACGGGCTGCGGTCATCGAACGGGTGCGGGTGCGTCACGTCCGCACCCATGAACATCGCTGCCGAATCCCCGTTGAAAATTCGCGGGAATTGGGCGGGTATGGTGTTGTAGAGGGCCACGTTGCAGCCCCCGAGCTTCGCGTTTATCTTCAGGGCGAGGTTTGTAAGGAATTGGGAGGTGGGGTTGGCGAGGTTGGGGTAAAGGCAGCACTGGCTCACGACGCCAATCCCGGTCTCCGCAATTCTCTTCAGATCTGCGTACCCTTTGTGCCTCCTCTCCATCACAATGATCAGAAGCTGGATGCTTCCTGAAACCGACTCGTAGAATTTCCTCAGCCTGAGGTCCAGAGCCGACGCGCTGCTCAGGATCGACGTCGGCTCGAACGAGGGGGCGACGACGGGGATAGCGTTCAGCGCCACGCCGGTCTTTTCGCACCGCCGCGAGAGACGGCTTATGAAGCCAGGAATCGAGGAACGCTGCTCAGAGGTGCCGCCGAAACTTATCAGAGCCCACCGTTTGATTTCCGACCCCTCCGCCACCTGGCTGTTCAGCAAACTCCACTGCCTGTCGTGCCGGTTTGGGGTCAGATCCCTCACCGTTCCGCCGCTACCCAGCTTGAGCTTCGGCGCTTCGAGGACTCTTCCTTGGAGCTGGGTCATCTCCCTTGAAATCTTCAGTTTAAACTCTTGGGCGTAGCCACCTCTGCACATCAAAGGTTAGGATTAGAGATTGATATTTCATGTTTTTCCCAGAGAAGGTAAGGAATAAACCTTGTTGGCCCAACATCCCCCTTTATGATCTGATTGATGGCATCTCTGCGGTCCGCGGGTCTCTGGCAGCCCAACTTGAAGATCTTAGCGGTCTGATCCTCGGAGAGCTTTCCCATAAACTTCTGCCCGTCGCAGACCATGCAGAGCTCCAAGGGGAGATAGCAAGGCTTGCTCCTGCTAATCTGCAAACAAGGAAGCTTTTTGAACTCTATATCATGGCTGTAGGTCTCCTTATAGTACTCCATCAGCGAATGCTCCCTCCCATCCCTGTCTCCGAATCTCAGATCCTCCGCAGCTTCGCTCGTGAGACCAAAAACTCTGTATCTCTGATCCGTCTCCCTGTGGCAGACAAACACTCTGACGCCCTTCAAAGCCCTCTCCGCCTCCCTCCTCTCCTCCTCAGACAACCGCCTCGTCCTCCTCTGCGAAAGCTCCTTCAAGGAAGCGCAGTGCTTCTGCAAGTAAGCAATGACGCCAATGCTCTCGTGAAAAGCTGCTACTGAAAAATCTAAATTGAGGGCCAAGCCTTGCTGCGTCGGCCTGAGGCTCTGGAAGAAGCCTCTGACTCCCACAGCCCCTCCCCCGATGTCTCTGCCGCCTCCCGTGGACACAGGAAACAGAGACCGTCCCATTGACACGCAATTCTCCGAAGGGCCTTCACGAAGAACGACGTCGAGAGCGTGGAGATAGTCCTGAGGAAGAACAACTCCGTCCCTCTGGTCCTCTCTTAAGTACTTCCCCAGCTCCTCTCCGCTCAGCCGGGACGCCAGCCTGATGCTCACTCTGAAAAGCTTCGATTTTGGGCTCAAAGATCCGGTTTTGGAGATGGGCAGAGCGACAAAAAGCTCGAATCTATCATCGACGAATTCAACCGAGCTGTAAAGACTCTTCCTTCCGTCGAATGCAGGCATGGATCCTCCGAGCGGGCCGAAGTTTTCCATCACCAGCTTCCTCTTGATCCTTCGAGCTACCTCCTTAGACGGCCGAGGAGAAATGTCTACGTCGTAGTAATAAACTCTCTGCTTCGGATCGAATTCGACGAGGAAATGGTTTGCCAGAAGAGAAATCGGGGAGCCGTCCTTGCCGCCGCTGTCAGGCCGCCGCGCAGCGGCCAATCCTAAAGACGAGAGTTTTGAGTCTCCGTTGAAAGAAGCAGAGGAATACATGGCTCGGCCTCCTCCCCTTCTAAGCTCCGTATCTGAGCAAATAGGTTCAGCTCAGTGTGCATAAGAAATAGAAGAAGAAGAAGAAGAAAAACAAGGAAGGAAGGTTCAAACCTTGGGGAATGGGAAGTAATGCGACTTGAGCTTCGGAAGATCCAGGGAGAGGAGTTGGGGGTGTGAAAAGAAGCATTGGCGGAATGATGGGAAGAGGGAGAAGGGCAGGCAGAGCTTGGCGACTTGGCTGATGAAAGTGGAATCTCTCGTGAAGAGGATGATGGGTTGAGTTACAGAGAGCTGCTCTTCTTCCCCTTAAAGGACTGCACTTTCTGCTGCCTCTCCTCGCATCTTTGGCTTCCTCCATTGTCCCTTTCCCTGCCTTTGCCTTTCGCTTTCTCAAGAGGGGGGAGGGACAAAGCGGATGTGGGCAGATATAAAGGAGCTGAGGACAAAGGGGGCAGGAGGGATTGTTAGTATTATTATTGTTATTGCGGTGACAGGAGGAAGGGGCTGGGTTAAGATTCAAAAGTTTACTTCTTTTTTGATGCTTCTCTGCTCCAAATTCCTCAAATGGGGAATGCGATTTATGGCAGGAGTGAAGAGCAAAGGAACACGAAGCTAAGAAAGGAGTTTATTTCTCTTCGGTCATATAAGGAGTTCGAGATAGGCTGGGTTCTTTTGGATAAAAAGATACGAGCAGAGTCAGTGCAATACAAATTAAGAAGAATGCTATTTAGCTTAATATTAATTTTTATAAATAATGAATTATTTTTATTTTTATTTTTATTCAACATAAATTTATTTAATCCTATGATGCAATTAAACGGAGTAGACTTTTGTGTTTATTATTTGTTTTTTATTAAAATATAAGTGATTGATGTGATGCTATTTCTTAAAGTTTTTTATAAAACAGATTTGGAATAAATAATATAGCGAATTGTTTTGTTTGGCAGTAGTTGGGTTCATAGTTTATGGTGTATTATTATGTGTGTAATTTTTGGAAAATGATACTGTTACACAAGATTATACATTAAAAAGTATTTATGATTAATTAGAAATTTTTTTTTTATAATTTTATATATAGATCTTATCAAAAAAGTGCATTCAACCAATAATCTACTTACACATTAAATTGACACATTATCTATATATTTTGTTGTATATTAATATGTAAGTATAGCAATACTCTTAATTTTTAGAAAATTGAGTGACCCTATATTTCAAAAAATCTTAATATTTTTTTATTACATTAAAATAATATAAATATTTATTTTTATAATTTTTAATAAATATTTTTCATGTGAATGAGTTTAAATAGAATTTGATAATACATTTACTTCTTACTTAATACATATATTTTTTCTAAAAAATACAGCATAAGATAATTTTATTTAAAAAAGTAATATAGTATTTATTTTAAAATATTAAGATAAGTGTAAATAAAATTTAAGTATTACTTACACTTACACTATATTATATGTAAATATATATATATATATATATATATGATATGTTAATGTAAGTAGATGATTGACTAAATTTATTTTTTTATCAGATATATATGTAAAAATTTTAAATAAAAAAAAAGTTATTAATCCTAAATATTTTTTTAATATATATTCTTTATATAAACATAACATTTTTCATAAAATTTTAAGAGAGGTAGAGTGGCACTCTCAGTAGTTGCCGGATGAGTGTGTGAGATAAGTGCTGAAGTTGAGTGAGGCTGTTATATTATTATCACTTCCCTATAAGCTCAATGTCTCATTGTGAAGTTACTTATGTTGTAATTATAAAAATCTTGCAAGCAAAATGTTTTTTAAGGTATTTTGATGTTAATCCTTAAATTAGTGCTGACAATTGGACCCAAAATTTGAGATTCAAAACACTTTGACTCGACGAATTCGCTTGAATTCGAGTATTATTTGACTTAACTCAAAATGACTCGAAATAACTCGAACTCCATGGATGCAGCGGAGGCCACGCGTCGACATGCGCGAGGAAACGACTCGATACGGGGCCCACTACTGCGGACGCGGCAGCTGACGTGTACGAGTTGAAGACGGGCTGGGCTCGGGTCGACCCGACCCGAGTCAGAGACTCTCCGCATTCGTCCCCGACACAGAGATCTAGGGTTTTGGAGCACGACCTCAACCCGCACCTCGATCGCACGGGCTTGACGAGCCTTCACCAGCCGTGGTCAAGTTGAAGCCGGCGGAGCCCGGAACTACTAGGAAATGCTAACCCTAAGCTACGAATTGACGAGACGAAGAGGTAACGAATTGCACTGTGGATGGTTCCTAAAATGCGAGGAATCGAACCGACGATACTTCAATCAAACAGTTCCTTAGCACAATCTAGATATTGAAATAAAGATGCAAACAAGAAATTGATCAATAGATGAAGAATTATGGGGAGAAGCAGGGTACCTTGGATGGACGGCTACGGGGCGTTGGAGACTCGACCTTCTTCAGAGACTTGACTGCGCGAAGGGGGCCTTAGATGGAAGCTCCTGAGGTTCTTAATGGCCTCAGGATGGAGCCTGCGAGGCGAGCACGGCTCGGGGAGGGCGCGGCAGCGGCGGGTTGCCACGTGGCATCGCTGGACACGCGCGGGACAGAGCCATCGAGGACGAATGAGCTTGACCGTTCGATTATTGATCGAACGGTCTAGCCGCGCCGTTTGATTCGGACGGGAACACTGACGGGATCCCTATTGGGGAGACGACACGGGGACGGTGCCGTTAAGGATAAAATTAAATTAATAATTATTTTAATTATTAAATCAATTTTCTTAATTTTAAAAATAATTAAATGATTTCAGAAAAAATTCAGATATTCACTCTTAGCTAATTGAGGGGTGAGGAATGCAACGGTGAAACCGGATTTTAGACCCGACGAGTATTTTAATTTCCCAATTTTCGGGGTATTTAAATATTATTAAAATATTCGTCAAAATTTTGACGACTTCCGATTGACATGAAAACATCACCCCTAGCTAATTTATGGGCAATGAGCGCAATGGCAAAGTCTGTTTTCAATATGAGGTCTATTTAGATAAGTTAAATTCTAGGATTTCTGAATTTTTCAAAGTTCAGGATTTGATTTATTTGACTCCTAATTTAGATTAGTCTTAGTGGATGACTCATAATCACTTGATTAACATTTAGGACTGAGATTAGCCCTAATCGATTAGGGTAACAGCTTGGGTTGTTACACCGCAGCAAAATGGGGCAGCAGAGCGAATGAACCGTACCTTGGTGAAAAAAGTGCGGTGTATGTTGTCCAATGCTAGGATGGAGAGAGTTTAATGGGCGGAGGCCCCATATTATGTATGCTACTTGGTGAACCACCTGCTATATGCAGCACTAGATAATAATACTCCAATTAAATTGTGGTATGAATATCCTGCTACAGATTATGATCAGCTAAAGATCTTTGGCAACTCAACTTATTATCATGTAAGGAATGATAAGCTCAAACTGCGAGCTACAATCTTTGTGGGCTTTCGGCATGGAGTAAAGGGTTACAAACTGTATGATCCAGTTGACAAAAGGATTGTGGTGAGCAGAGATATCACCTGTGATGAAGAGTCTTTCTTGAGATTAAGGAGTTCTCATAATGTGGATAATAATACAGAGATTCTTACAAGAAGATAGAGAGTGGGTTTTGATGCCACCTCATTTATTCCATAAAAAACTTTTCATTACATCAAGGATACTCCTACAGATGAAGATCACATTGGTGATGATGAAGAACAAACTGATATTGATTGTGAGACACCAGTTTAAGAGTCAATTGCTAGAAATATACCCAGAAAGAATGCACCTCAATAACTGAAGATTTGGATTTTTCGGTACATGAAATATACAAGTGTTGTTGGTTTATTATTTCAGAAGCAGTTGTCAATAGCCAACTTGTGCGTTGGATGTGTGGACTCCCACTATGCTAGAGATTTGGATCAAAGATGATGAATAACTAGTTATGTGTTCACTTTAGCAGAAGGTTTAGTAGAATGGAGGTCAACTATTCAGTCTACAGTTACTCTGTCTATGATAGAAGTTGAATACATGGCAGTTACTGAAGCGTTCAAGGAAGCTATTTGAATGAAAGGCTTGCTGGAAGATTTGGGTGCGAAGCAAAAGGAGGTAGTGTACATTGCGATAGCTAGAGCGATATATTTATTGCTACAAATCCAGTTTGTCTTGTTCGCACAAAGCATATTGATGTCCGACACCATTATGTTCGAGATGTTATTTAAAAAGATGAAATCTTGCTAGAGAAGATCGATACTAAAGATAACCCTACGAATATGATTACAAAGGTGCTCATAGTTCATAGGTTCACCCATTGCAAAACCTTGGTGAATTTGGAGAAGCATTAATTGGCTTCTCATTTGTTGGAACTACGGACGGCTTGATTCCCTTTGGATGGAGATACATAGGCAACCAAGTTGGTGCAACTCCATTGATCAAAAGCTTAAAGGAGTCAGCTCTCGTGTGGAGCACAGGAGATCTGAGGTGGAGATTATTAAAATAAGGGAGCATGTTGGAGGAAGGTGCAGTAGCGCGCTGCAGTGGTCTATGGCGCTCTGCAACGAATTCAATTCTAAAAGTCAGGCGCTACAGCGCGTCGTAGTGCCCGCGACCCATTTTGGGCAGTTTTGAATAGTTTATATAAATTTTTTAACCTTTTTTTAGGGTCAAGATGTGATGAAATTAAAAACCTAATTAGCCTCTATTGTTATGATGTGGTAGAATGCTCCATTTTGCAATGTAGAAGAAGAATCTACAATGGTTTTGTAAGGGTTTGTAAGCCCTAAAGTAATTGTAATCTCCTCCCTCATAGTGAAATTTTGTTCTCCTCCCTGTGGACGTAGGTGTTAACACTGAACCACGTATATCATTTTCTTGTTGTTGTGTTTGTTTGCATGTGATTTCCTTTGTTTTAATTTGGTTTACTCAATATTCTCAAATATCATTCCACATCGTTTGTTTGTATAACCCTACTGATCCCAATACTACTTTTAAAAACGATCAAGGGATGATTGTTTATATTTTGTCGTATCCCATAGAGTTATATGTCATTAACCTCACATGTACAATTTGAGTTAGAGTATGTGCCAAGAGAGAGTGCACATGAATATATTGAAAGTCCTAAATTTGGTGTACTCTTGATGTATCAAAAAAGTTGTCTTAAGGGAGATGAACTAAATTTCATGCAGCGAGTGGCTACGCCGCCTCATTCGAGTGTTGATCTCTCGTGTGATTCACCGGCCTCGTCAGAATTGGTTCTCTTGACACTATGTGGGTTTAGATAATTTGCAATTCACACTAAATTAAAATCTAAAAATCATTTATAGGCCTCATTCCATAGTTTGATTTCTTTTGATCTTAGATATTGAACAGATATTTTGCAGATACTCTTGGATTGATGCATCATCAAGTCTTTGGCATTGTATCGACCTTTCTTCAAGAATCTAGATCCGAGCATCACTATCTTAGATTTGTCTTCGCTCACATTTTACCCAAAAAAAAATCTAGAGATCTGATGGTTTCGATATAATCTAAAGATCATACAACTTGGATTTGAAATCGCATCTAATTAAAGCAGTGACAAAATCAAATGGTCGAGATTTAACCATGCAAACCTTACTTAAATCCAATGGGCCTGCCTATAGGACACTGCCGTTGAGCCTAGTTTCAACGCCATGTTCTTTGCCTGTTTACTATCATCATTATATACATATACATACATTGTCTTTGTCATTGTTTCATTAAGAATGATACACTTATATCATTATATATATATAATCATATTTTGATAGTATAAGTGTAGCAAAATTCTTATTATTGTTAGAATTTAACTCTATATTTTAATGTATACTAATATATAAGTGTAGCAATACTTTTTTATTATTTCATTAGAATATCTTGATCATCTCAATAATTATAATTATAGATTAGTTAGACGATACTAATTATAATTATTTTTAATCTGATGAATTTAAAATATAAAGCAAATATAACTATTAATTAGATTTGAATAAATTTGTAGTAAGATTATTGTTAAATGACAAATGGCAAGCTGGCAACACTGCAGGCTGTTAGCCACGTTAGGTAACAATAACTTTCATCACGACCGTTCGTTCAACGAATATGTGATGCTTTAAAATATATGTATAATAGAGATAACATAGCTTCAAATAAAAATATATTATACTCTGAATATTTCTTGGTACTCTGCGTTTTCTCTATCTCAGAGAATGTCTACAAGGATGAGGCATTGCACTCTAACCCCAGAGCCTTCTCATTCAGCGAGAGTGGCAGAGCAATTTACAGGTGCCGCCGTCTGCCGCACGACGAGCTCACCTGTGAAGTCAAGGCCAACGGAAATCCCAGGTCACACGGCTGTAGCGGAAAGCCCAAGTGTCTCTTAAACGTGTGCTGGATTGACTCATTGAAGTTGCGCGCGTGTGCTCGAAATGCTAGCGAGTGGTGTTGACTAAGTGGCTCGTGTTGGTGTCCAGCTGCGAGTAACTTCGATCGTTCAATTCTTCAAGGTCTATTAAAGATTTTTATTTTATCAGCATTTTAATGTATTTTATTTACTGTATTTTTATTTTGTGTTGGACCAAGTTTATTTATATATTATGATTAAATGAATGTTAATGCACTCTGCATTTTTTATATGTACGATCTAGTCACGTTAACATATGCGTTAACAAGACTACGGTGGGGGCGGGGCGCCGCAGGCCGCCTCTCGGCTGGAGGCCGAAACTCGGCGGGTATTCAGAGTCGTGACGTAATCGAGGAGCGCGTGACATCAGTCGTGTGCCATCCTTAATGCTGAGAATATGTACGTGCCATCGCCATCTTGTTCGATGTTCTAAGGGAATAGAGGATCATATATATAATGAGGCTTTAGATACATACAACAAACATATTCTTAGAAAAATATAATAAATGACCATCAGGCCAAAGTATTTCTTCAGCTATAATTATATTTGTATTTATTTTCTATTGAACTGGACGATATAAAGGCCAATCGAATTAAAAATAAAAATAAAAATATTTAATGGCAAACACAGCTATTTACTCCTAAAGGTGAGTGATACGTACACAAGAGATAAAAAAAAGAGCAGTTTATCCTTTCCAAGGCTTTACACTCGCGACAATATAATTATCAAAGCCAAAACCTGAAGCAAATAAAACAAGGAAAAATCAATGCCCAGTGGCTCAAAGCATGCTGCTTTCTCACTAGCCTTATCAGAACAGCTAGAAGAAGTCACATCCTGAGCAGGAGTTAAGTTTCATGATGCATTAAAGCTATGATGAAATGACAAAAAAAGGAGGACTAAGTTGAAGTATTAAAAAGGGAATAATCGAGATTTTCTTGAAAAGTTCAATGGCGGACTGTGGTTTCATGTAGGCAACCTTCCAGCACTCTAACAAGGATTAAATAAGGTAGCTAATGCTAAATGCTTTAGCGACTGAACTGTATTCTTTTGACTTTTGTTTTACTTTAGAAGAAGTTCAGTATTATTTACTGTACATGCAAGCATAGCAAAAACTAAAAGCCATTTAAAATATGAAGTATATTTTGGGGAAATTATATGGAATAACATTCAATCACCTTCAAACCACACTCACTCGTGATTAACATTAAACGAAATATAAAGAGCTTGCCTTGCTTGTCTGCAGCCTAGAGGCGAATGAATTGAGCATGTGGTCGCGCTAGCGTGCCTTGTCAACTCACTCCACATTCGGCACCATGTGCGCTCCGTAATGCCTTTGCACCCCTGCTCCGTCCCACCCCATTCTCCCTTGACGCCATGCTTCACGCTACACCGCTTATTTGCCTTGCATCGTCCCACACAGCGGTGTCTAACAACTAGCACTACGGCTGCCAGTGGCGCTCCAATTGTAACTGATTAAGAAGCCTTCTCCAAATATCCATCTACGGTTTAAGAAGTCTGCACTTATATGGCACTCCACACTAACCAAATCCTTTTCCAAACAATAGTTTAAGACCAACTACACAGATACATAATTAAATTGCACTCCAGTGCACAAATGTACCTAATTATCTATGTTGATGATATTCTTATCACATACTCAGATGACAAGTAAATAATAAATACTCTACATGCATTGCAAGAACAATTTAAATTGAAGATACTCCGCTCACAGTCAGAGCCTTCTTGTGTACTAGTTTCACCCAAATGCTCGCACTGTTATTCCTCAATCAATCAAATTATGCAACAAAAATTTTAGTAATAGTTGGAATGAAAACTACAAAGCAACTCAAACATATGCAATTAATTAAGCTCAACAATCATAGAATTCACTCTTACCATTCTTCCAGCTACAATTATATCAAAAATTAGCTGGATTACTTCGATATTGGACTATTATAAGGCTAGATATTAGCTTTGCAATAAACAATTAATAATCCATCCAATAAGACTTCAAACCTCTCAAACATCCTATGATACATTCAAGGGATAATTTAGTTTGACTTACAAATCACCACAAATAATTTAACAATTTAAGCATATTTGAACTCAAACTAGGCAGAATATGTTTCAGATAGAAAATCTATCACAAGCTTTACATATTTCTTAAAATTACACTCATTTTTTGGAGTGCTAAAAAGCAAGCCACAATTGTCTGCACCTATATTGAAGTGGAGTATAGAGTCTTAGCCATAAGAACAATGCAACCCATCTAGATTAGAAGGGGCTTCTTCAAGAATTCGACATTCTCCTTCATATGACAATAATGATTTATTATGATATCAAATTCACAATTGCTCTCGCTAATAACTAATATTTTGTGGGGACCCGATACAGATTTAGTAAGAGTTAGACCAACATAATTCATTTAGTAATAGATTAAAAGTATAAATGTAATGCCTGGTTATTAAATTATGCAATCTAATTTAATAACGAGTACTACTGCAGTATTTAATATTTGGTTAATGAATTTCAATATACTATTGAGTACTGTCTTTATTTGAGGATCTATGAGTAGAAATAAAATCATCCTCCAATAAATATCAATTATCCAGAGTATATGTAACGACCTCAATATCGGATTAAGAATCCAATCCAATATTAAATGTTACTATAGTACCTAATACTATATTAATGAGTTTTAATCCACTATTAAGCACTACGGGGAGCTATGGCTCTCTAAAGAGGAAGAAGCATTTGGTTTTATTTGTTTTTTTGAAGTCCAAAATGAAACTTTAGATTTTTTGAGGTCCCAAGGACACATCTGGTACTCAAAATGGTCTTTTAAGTCCATTTGGAACATTTCTTGACCTAACTGGCCCATATACGGTGTATTGGGCTAGTTGGGTTAGGATCTAACTTAGGCTAACACAAGCCAGCCCAATTGGGTCAATTTGCAATTTAAGCGAGATTTGAACTTTTATGGTCATTTATTGTGTAACAACTCAAATTGTTATTCGAATTTTAATCATCATATTTGCTTATGAACCTTTCTATTTGTCTTACAGTAACTTTAACAAGAAACTCTGAAATTTTAGTGAAGTTTGAAAGTTATTTGAATGAAATGAATAATAAGATCAATTTAATTGATTGAGAAAATAAGATAATTATTTAGACATGCAATAAAAAATTCGACTTCATTTATGAGTTTGTCACGTTCAAATTAACTAGAGGCGAGATTTTGAGATTTTTCGGAACTTATTTAAGTACAATAATTTAGCTAATACAAACAACTTAAATTAATAATACTTACAATTAGATAATTATGTTAATTAATATTAAAAAATAACATTATACGGGATTTTCAATCCCATTTGTGCAGCCTTATCTCTCTTTAGGGTTATTCGGACGATGGGTGTGGTTCCTGCGGCTCGGGAATCATCTAACCGCTAGATCAGGACTCTGATCCAATGACCCAGACTTCATCCGCTGAAACTCAATCGCATAATCGATCAAGTGAGGAGCGACAGAGCACTGTGCTATGTCGTCAACTCCAGCCGAGTCGCGCCCGTTCGGGGCAGCTGACAGCAACTCGGAATAGCCGCCTTCCCCGCCCATTCTCCGCATCATAGCCAAAACCAACATCGCCAGATGTGACTACACACTCTAACTTACCCGACGGAGGACTTGCCCGACGCTATCAACCTCGCAGTGTGACGCGAGGACCCGACGAAGTCGCTTCACGGTGGACACCATGTACCTCTCCTACCCCGAGCACACACACTTGTTAATTCCCTTTCAATCAATTTCGTTTTAGCAATCAATTTTGGTACTCTATCGATCGATGAGTCCAATTGAACTCATCATGCTCACACGAGGCCCGAAGACCCGGGCATTGCACAGTAATGTATAGTGCCGAGCTGGAGATGATCCTGATGCCTAATTAAATCAGCTCGCCACATAATTCTATTACGCCCAAGTCGCAACCTGAGGTTCATTGGGTCGGCCATTACCTGGTGAACATGCTGAGGGTTTGTAGAAGCCATGAGGTGCCATGTGGAGGCATAATTTTCCTTTCACAATAAACCCTAACTTCCTTCAAGAATCGAGCAAGGATAGAATGATTAGGGTAGAGTCGGGTAGGGATCTAAGGGGCATCTGAAAGATCTTAGCGTGAGCTTCATTTTAGTATATGGCGTGAGAACTGAGGATCACTGGACGGGGAGCATTGGGAAGCCCTAATCTCCGAGCGGCGATTTTTCCGTCGAGAAGATGTACAGTGTCGGACGTGGCGGCCCTGACCCACGCGACACTGTCCTCCGAGCCCGCGCAGACCGGGGATGAGAAATGTCAAGGATTCCTTAAAAAGCAATAGATAAATTAACGGAGTAGGTAAGAAAAACAAAAACAATTTTTTGTTGTTTGAGTAAAAATCATTTATTAGGGATTCTATTTGTAATGTTTGTTGGATATTAAGTGTGGAATGTGTATCTAGTGGACCAATTCAAGCATTTTTGGGTGGTCGACAGAAATAATTGTTTTAGCAATAATTTAGAAAAAAGACCAAGAAAAAGCTTGTTTGAATGCTGCATAACTTGTTTCTTAGTGGTATTAAACAACATCTACATTGACTTTTACAATCCTCCAAATCTATATGATGTGAGGCACTTTAATTTTGAACATATTATGATAATGTGATTTATCAAAATGCAGGTTAAAAGCAAAGATCATATGAGGCCCACTTGAATTTATGACATATGAAAGAGATTTGGTAATAGAAAAAAATTATTGTTATATTTATACATAATATACAGTAAAATATATAGATGATATGTCAATTAAATGTGTAATTAAATTATTAGTTAAAAAAAATAATTTTTTGAATACTTTTTCATGATAATTAGTAGATATAAATAGTATTTCTCTTGATAATATTTAAATCTCATTCAATGAGATTTGTATATATTATTTTTAAAATTTATATTAAAATTATATCTAAATTTTATTGAATAAATTTTTTTAAGTATCACATCAACAAATTTAAATAATATTCTTCTTAATAATACGCAATCAATTTAAGTTTTCTTATTATCCAGAGTGAAGGATGAATTAGTATTTTTTTTTATTTTTTTATATATAAACCTTGTAAAAAAATATATATATATCAATTAATAATCTATATTTTTTATTTTTTATGTATACTATTTTTTTTATTAGTATATGTGAAGAATTAAAATTTTCCCTATGATGGACGCCGACGTTACGACTCTTCCTGACCCCGATGTTAGCGAGGAGGCGGAGCTTATAGCCAGTGTCTGGAAAGTTCCGGCGCCAAAATTACCATCAGAAGATGACGATAAATACCGAGGGATGATTCCCGCATCTTACGGCGATTGCTGCATCTTCCCTCCGAATCTCCATGAAGGGCTTCACATTCACTCCAATCCTGACCAAACCCTATTTCCTATTCCCCCCACGTCTCAAAAACGGATCAAAACCGCTGCGATTGTGCCGCCGTGTTTACCCAAGAGACCGATAGAAGAGGAAGAGAGTGTGTCCTCCAAGCCATTTTGGATTTCAGCTCAGATCATGATGGGCTCGTGGGTTGAGGTTATCCGATCGAAGATTTTGAGTATATGTGGAGGAGGTGCGGAGTCTGTTGGACTTGGTGCTTGCTCATTGGCTGTCTTGGTTGGCGTGACTGGATTTTTAGTGTATTTGAGGCGTTGCTACCGACGGGAGAAGGAATTTCTTCTGTTTCTTATTCATGAGAAGAATCAGGTTCGGTTCCTCCTTCATTCTTTTTAGCTTTTTAATTGTTTTGGGTGCTCGATTACTTTCTGATATCCTGTTTTTGGCCGGAGTGCTAATTGTGATGCTCTGGTTAGAAATAAGAAGGCTTTGGCTTAATGAGACATGGACTGTGAATGTGCTCTATTTTAGGGTGGGTTCGTTTGGTTGTTTTTTTGCAGTTATGATATAGGTTTTGAAGAATGATGAATTTATTTGATTATGTCATTTTGGTTGGATGTGTTTTGAGATCAATACGAATTTTCAATATTTTGAAGCAGATGATTTTAATTTTTACTCTCAGAACAAATGACATTTAAATCACCATGCTCTCGAACATATTTCAACTAAAACAACTCTATGTTAAGATGATTTCTTATGCAATAACTCCTGATGATCCATACTACTTTTGTCTCTATCCCAATCTATCCACTTATCATGTATGGGTCTTTTTTGATTAATATGCCCTTTCATAGCTGTTCATTCTAGCCGAACACACATTATCCCCCACTTAACCAATATGATTACAAATCATTTAGTACTCCTCATTATTCATGAAATATAAATCATTAACATTCATTTCTTAACTAGTTTATTAAAATAATCTTTCATATCAATATGCTTGATAACTATTACTATTGTTGTTGGAATTTTTTTTTAAAGAATCAATAATCATATTTCATCCAGGAAGGTGCAAAGTTATAACCTTTTTCATTTTTCGCTATATTTTGAATGTAGCGATATTACATATCAATATCTTATTTTTATAAGCACCAGCACCATTGTTATTTAAACCTATAATTTGGTTTACATGTAGGGCGGCTCATTTGGTTGATTTTTTGGAGTTATAATATAGGGTTTTAAAGAATGATGAATTTATTTGATTATATCATTTTGATTGTATATGTTTGGAGATCAATACAAATTTTCAAAATTTCTGAGCATCTACTTTTATTTTTTTCTTAGAACAAATAATATCTAGGCCATCATTTTTTCAAACATTTTTCAACCAAATGAACCTTATGTTAAGATGATTTGGACTAATTTTTTCTGATGATCCATACAACTCGCCCCTATCCCAATGTACTCGCTTACCATGTTATTGGTCTTTCGTGAATAATATGCTTATTCATAATTAGGTGTTCTTTCTAGCCAACACACAATATTACCTCACTTAACCAATAAGATAAAAAATCATTTCATACTCCTGCTGCTATTCATAATTTTCTTAAACTCTCACTATTCATGAAATGTAAAGCATCAACATTCACTTCTTATCATATTTATTCAAAAATCTATCATACCCCTATGCTTGATAACTATGCTTGTTAGAATTTCTTTTATCAAAGAATCAATAATCACATTTCATCCGGGAATGTGCAAAGTCTTAACCTTTTTCCTTTTTCACTATATTTTGAATATAGTGATGTTACATATCAATATCTTATTTTTATAAGCACTTGCACCATTGCTAATTAAACCTATTATTTGGTTTACATATAAGATGGACTCACTTGGTTTGTTTTTTTGGAGTTATAATATAGATTTTGAAGAATGATGAATTTTGTTGATTGTATCATTTTTGTTGGATGTGTTTGGAGATCAATACAAATTTTCAAAATTTTAAAGCAGCTGATTTTATTTTCTTTCAAAACTAATAATATCTAAACCACCATCATCTTTTCAAACATATTTCAACCAAATGAACTCTGGTAAGATGATTGTTTATGCAATAGTTCTTTCAGATGATCCATGCAACTTCTGCCCCTATCCCAATGTACCAGCTTAACAAGTTATGGGTTTCATGAATAATATGCCCATTATATCCTAACATACAATATCCCCAACTTAACGAGTATGATTAAAAATCATGAAATCATTTCATACTCTCACTATTCATAAATACTCTCACTATTCATGAAATACAAAGCATCAACATTTGCTTCTTAACTTGCCTTATAAAAAATCCATCATACCAATATGCTTGATAACAATTGTTGGAATATCTTTTATCAAAGAATCAATAATCATATTTTTATCCAGGAATCTGAAAAGGTTTAGCCTTTTTTCTTTTTCACTATTTTTTGAATATAGTGATATCACATAACAATATCTTAATTTTATTAGCATTTGCACCATTGGTAACTAAACTTGTTTTACATTGATTATCACTATAAACTTATTAAGATATCATTACAATAATTACATAAGCCACTTGCACGATTGCTTTGTTAGTAAAATATTATGTGTATTCAACATGTATTGATATGTTAGTGTATAATATGTTTTTTCTTAAAATTTGGAGTAAAAATGTGGATTATGCTTAATTGATAGTTTAATATGACAAATAAAATACATGAGCAAGATATATTCAATAATCTAGAAGCATAATATGTAAAAGATGCTTATTTTTTTTGTTTAAAATTTGTGAAAATTATTGTAGATTCTTACAAAAATTACAAAAAATGGAAATTTTTATTAAATAATATGTACATATGGGTATTATGCAAGCATAATACATGAATTTATTAATAGAGCACCATTGTTATTTAAGCTTATTACTGATTGATTATCACAATAAATTTTAATTAATCATCTGATCAAATTTAGTTTTAATTCTTAGGAATATGTTTATCCATACAGCATGAGTGGTAGTCATATTGCATTCTTTGTACTCTTCTTTTTTATGAACTATTGCGCAGATATTTTTCTTGTTACTTTAAGTAATTTTTGCACCATCAAACAAGAATTTGCACTGCAAAGTGAACCTTTTTTTATCTTATTCTCTTCTAAAAATTACATTGAAGTAACAAGTATTCAAAGTGATTCCATTTGACAAACTAACTTATGTTGCACTGTACCATTTACATTATAATCTTCTTAAAATTTCTATGATGTTGGACTAAGATTTCTTTAAATTTTATAAAATGTTAAATCAGGTTTTGTACATAACATTAAATACAGCAGATTTCCTTTCTTGGAATTTGTCATTTTTACATACTTACGAATTTCCTTTCTTGGAATATGATTAAAAGTTGCATTCCAGCTCTTTAAAAAATATTATATACATATTTTATTTATACAAATTTATTATCTTAAGGTTATATTTTTAGAGCTTTAAAATCTAAAAGAATATATGACACTTTTAATCTTTCATCTCCTATTTTATATTTAATTTAGATTTAATCTTTTTTTTTTTATTTCTACCAAGCAAAATATCATCTACATACAAGAATACATATTCCCATTCGTTGAGACCTACATACACTTATCCATAATTTAACCATAAAACAAAGCCGAATTGTTATTTTATAGATTATGATGTACCACTTTTTAAAAGATTGACTCAAACAATATATAAAATTCAATTTGAACACTTAATCCTTTATGCCATCAACCTCTAAACCTTAATGCTACAACAACAACAACAAGCCTTAGTCCACCTAAGTGGATTGGTCACATTAATTTTTTGTCTACATTATGCATGATAAAAAAACAACTGCTCTTTAATGATGCATGATAGGCAACGCACATGAGGATCATGACTTGGGCAATGGGTTGTTGAGTTTTTTTGCATCATATTTGCATTTGGTGTCATATTGTACCTCTTAGTGCTAAGTGTTGGTATTCATGTGAAATTGTATTTGGTGTTTGTTATTTTATACTTTCATGGGATGTGATGATAGTTATCCTTGTTTATATATACATTTGTATGCTCATTTGAGAGAAATTATGAATGAAATATTATTTTCCTCCATTTGGTGAGTGAAGTCTTGCTCTTGCGAGAGTGTTTGAGATGTGGTGTGTATAGATATTTTAATCTTATGTGCGGCATGGTAACTGGGATGTGTATAATCCTGATAAACTCTCTTTGTTCTTCCCTTTTTTATGCTTTTTTTTTTCACTTGCTTATTCTTTCGGTTCCTTCACTATTTACCTCCACTTTAAAATTTTCTTTCACCCGTTTTGATGTGTTTGACTTTGCGTTGTTGTTGTTCCCCACCATCATATTTATGCAAAAAGATACTTGAATTTTTAAAACTTTTTGGCTGAATGGAAAATATACAAACTCAATGTGACATTGAGCGATCAACTTAATTAGGTTGGTATCAATTAGGTTGGCAACAGTTCAAGGATAAGTAGTGTATCATCAATATGGTTCGACAAAGATAGATTGAAGCCCTAATGAAAGATCCTTGTAGTCGACACACCTCACTTTTGAGAAAGCCCAAGTTAGATCTTTTTTTGGTGAGGGAAAAACGTAAGACCACCTCATCTCCCTTCATCATTCTGGAAATTAATAATAATTTCTCTAAGAAGAGTAGGTGTTTTCTACGACGAGGGGCTGGGCAATCTTTTCTTGTCTTTTATAAACTTTGATATGATGTCACCCATGGTTGGTGTTGAAATTGGTGAGCTGCAATGAGGCCATGAATGCCAAAGATCTGGGGGTTTCAGTCATCACTTTAAAATTATTCAAAGGAGAATGAATGCCTTAGAAAAGAGTTAATGTTTTAGAGCTAGAGAATGTGCACCAATGACTATTCAAATTCCTACAAGTCTATTTAATCTTCATTTCTTTTAGTTACTTTCCTTAAAACTGAATGTGCCTAGTTTGAGATTCTCGGGATACTCACCCCATCTAATGGGTTTTAAAAACTATTAACCCAATTATCACGAGTAGTTTGAGTGATGATTAAAGACTGATGAAATTCATTAGGTCTTAAATATCTAATGAAAACAATATTGCAAGGCTTCGAATAAAATGATGTGGTTTCAAAATATTCAACTTAAATCTCTTGTTGTTCTTTTTAAAGATATCAAGGGGAAGAGAAAACCCTTGGACAAGTAGACTGAAGCGTTAGAAAACGTCATGATTACTATAAGAGAATGACACCAGTCGCAACCTAGCCATCCTAATAGAAAACGCTGCATTATGAGTAAACTCTTTGCGTAGAACTACGCTCAGTCTCATGAGTCAAAAGAGATTACAAATTTTTTATGAACTCACACTCATGCGCAATGTAGTTAGCATGCACATTCAAATAAATAAAATAAAACACAAGTTAACATGCATGTAATCACAGAGCTTTCTCTCTAAAACGCTTGGCTATGATTTGGCATTGTTTTTATAAAAGGGATCACTTGGTGTGGTTAAAACACTAAAAGATAATAGAGCTATTATTTGCCTTAATGATCACTGAGTAACAATGGCATTAGTTAAAAATCGAGTTGTGAAACAAATAAAAGTGAAAATTGTTTAAATATATTTATGAGCTCACTTTCACATTTACATGAACTAAAGAACATCTCATTTGTAAGTGTTGTACGCATCAGCATTTTTTTTCTTCATTCACAATACAAAATTAAAAAACATGTTTAATCTCAAATAATTAAAATTAGAGGGATTAATAAATATCAAGTTCTACACTTGGCCTGAGCTTCCTACTGCTGCTTCCAGGTTCATGAATGAATCTTCCTTGATACTTAAAGTATTTCTCGTAGTGAGATTGAAAGTTCATGGCATTGTGGATTTGAGAAAAAAGTTCATGGCATTGTGGATTTGAGCTTTCCTATCCCCGCAAAGTTCATGAAATTCAGAACTACTTGCATATACTGGAATCACACCTATACCAACCAGATTCTTGTTCATTAACTTAGTTTTGTGTTCCTTCATGCTTGCAAAAATGTTCCGAGTCGCTATGCTGGTCGGTCACATGCACTCTCTTATTGCTTCATATGTGACACTCAGATTGTGAATGTTAGCCAACTTGGTTAGGGACTTGGTGGAACACTTTGTCCTCAGAATCACACAATGATTCTTTCTGTGGTTGTGATACTTATCCAGGTGGAGAGAATTTTGTGACAAGAGCCTTGTCACATCTTTGTCTTTTAAATGCCACTTCTTCTCTTTGCTTGGTGTATCCGTAAGAATATGGTCCTCAAAAAAAGAGTGCACAATTTTTTTTGATGAGTCATCGAATATCTCGCTGCTCTGATCTCCTCTCTGTGCCTTTTGCTGTCTGTAATGAGTGTTTTAATGTTCTTGTAGATACTTAACATTTTTTTATTATGAAGAACACTTTTAATATCTTTTAAATATCTTTTTATAATCACAATTTATTTTTAGAATGATCACTTCCCCCTTCAACACTCGAACTTTTTCTGTCAATTCATCCCAAATGACCACAGGCAATGAGTCTCTCTTATGAGATGATTCAGGCTTGGGCAGCTTGGTACATACGATTTGGCAGAATGAGCAGCTCTAGTCCACTCAAGTGGCCCTTTAATCATTCTTTGAGTTTTTCTGAAAATTTGTACACGTCAAAATCCTCATTTTGTTTGAGTGTGCTGACCTTAAAGTGGCAAGACTTTGAAGTGTTTTCGTGACACCTTCGAAGGTTCCTCTCCAAAAATTTGAACCTCCTAGTCCTTTGAGGTTGGTATTATGAGGAATCTTCTTCATGAGTCAACTCAATCCTTAACTCATTTTGAGCCTTCTGTGTGTCTATTTCTTTCCTTCCTATATTATTGTGATCACCTTTGGAGCTGCATACTTTAACAGATCAAGATAATCTGTTACATGCTCAAATTCGTTGCTTGTGATATATGGGACTTTTTCTTTTAGGTTGGTGAGGATAAGATTTGACTTCTTTAAAGGAATAATCCTGTATCTTTTAAGGTAAGAAGTTTGAACCTCTTCTATTTGAATATTTGAGTTCCTAGTCCTTTGTTGGTTATGTGGTTCTCCTTGATGTCTCTTCCAATGCTTCTTTTCTTTGTCACCATTCTCTATATGGAAAAGCCCTGCTTTTTTTTTTGTTAAATTCATGGTAGACAAAGAAGCATGGAGACGACAAAAACCCGAGTGTTTAGATATTTTCTGGCATTACTTTGAGAATGTTCTTGCCAAATCCTTAGAATTCAATGCTCAAGTTCTTTCGAGGGTGTTCTTTAGTGATTTTTATTACCTTTTTTCAAATAATTTTTTATTATTTTTCTGAAATTTCTAACTTGTTTCCTAACATATTTTTTGTCAAAGTGTTCTTTATTTATAATTTTTGCAGTTAAGATCGACTCATTTATGGCTTTAGTCAAGTGGTAACTTGTTGTTCTCGAGTATAATTCTGATAACATCACTCAGCGTTGTTTCACCCTCAAGATCTGACTTTTATGCGCGAGTCTATCCACTGTCTATTTTAATTTAGATGTATTTTTGTTAATGCAAATTTACGTTTGCAAAAGGCTAAAAGGTGCAATTAAAAATGAATGAAAAATAAAAATTAAAAAATGATTAGAAATTGAATCATGCAAGAACTTAAAGGCAAAAAAAATGATTTGAACATGTTTATTGCATCTGAGTAATACTTGAGTAGAAAATCCAAATGAAGGCATTCTGCAATATTATTGCAAGTGATAAAGTGTAAGAAATTTTCATTGTGTGCATGCAATGTTCTCAACAACACCTGCAGACTCAATTTATACATTATCAAATCTAAGCAATTAGAATAGCGAGAGAAGTTCAAGAAGATTAAAGAAATACAAGCAATCTTCCCATGACTACCATATTGAGTTTTTGCATATTGCTATGACCTATTAAGCTCATGCATAAGAGAAAATCAGTATATTAAGTCATCCAACATATTCAATGAATGAGAACTCTCATAATAGCGAAACAAATAGAACGTGGAATGAGATGCATAATACACAATAATTGATGGACCGACACAACATAATATCCTTGACTCATCGTCGCTCCATTTAGAATAACACAATCATATTTCACTAATGAATTGAGAATCAATTCACATGTTAGACTGAGGCACACTCATTACCTTTCCTCGCATTAAAGAGAACATAAAAAAGGCCTTGTCATTGGAGAAGACACGATAGATATTCTCCATTCATTGCATGAAGGGAATTTAGGCTCAATAACCTCCAACCAAAGAAAGTAATTGCCAAGCTCTCGTACTTCAACCCAACAACCAACCAATGCAAGTAATTGCCAAGCCTATCCCACTATTAGCTCAACGTACGTGCGATTCAAATCACATAAACAACATTACGCAGGGGCCTTGTCAGCCGATGTTGAGGTACTAGCGACTTGAGAAATGTTATTCAACCGAGATATAGAAACTGACGTTTCTTTATAAAATTTTGTTGGATGAAAACTAGTGTACCTGATCATTTCACAAGGGGCAATGTTCGTCCGAGGCAAAGATGTTTGTTAAGAACAAAAACGAATAATGAAATCAACACATTGATAAATCTTAGACAGTTTTCCCTACTCTAAACTATAGTAGGGAGAGCAATAGGCAATGTTTGTGCGGGGAGAAGGTGTTCGTCACAAGCGAGGTTGGCTACAAAGGCGCACTCGGGGTCGGCAACAAAGGTAGGATCGAGGATGAAGGCAGGATTGGGGACTAAGGGGAGGCACATTTTACAATGAAGCCCGATAATCAGACTACGCCCAAAATTGGGCATTATCTAAATAAGCAGCTTTTGTGAAGAAACAAGGGAAAAGAGGTCCCTCAATAAATTCTCTAAATTAAAATTACTTTGAAAATTTTGTACCAAACACCCTAAATTTGTCAGTCTTTTGATTTGGATTATTTCACACATAAAATCCTGCATATCAAATAGCCTTTTAGTGAAAACATTAGACAATATGGGTTTTTACAAAATTTATGTAATGATTATTGCTTAACTTAAGAGGGAGTTAATTGAATTTTACAATTTTTTTGCAAAACTATAAAATTGAGTTAATAAAGTTAAATGCTATAGAATGAGATTCAATATGCAAATGCCCAAAATTATGATGTCATGCAAATAATTTTCCTTGTCATATAGTTAGATCTGACCCACGTGTTCGATTTATTTTACAAAAATAAATTACACGATACATTTTGGGCATGTTGAACAAATATGTTCAAAGTATTCAACACTACACAACCAGCGATATTGTGTCCATGCATCATAGGATGCACCGTATATTAGCATATAAAATATACTTTATTTTCATGTCATATCGCTCTGCACAACACTCGGGCATATTGTGTCCATATTCAGTCTTGATAGTGTAGTGGTCAGTCCAATGACCGGCTGACACACCGCTCGTATTCTGCCATGTAGCAACTTTATTAATTAAAGTTTGGCTGCCTAATATTGCTTAGCGAGGTCTCCCCTTTGCTAAGCCAATGTGCAGATGCGCATTTTTTTTTTTTATACTTTCTAATCTTTATATTTCCGTTCTTTGTTACAACATACGGTTTAGCAAGCATTCATACTCTTTTATCTAGTTTGAATGGTTAAAAGGTATTAAGTTTGATGTGATAATAATGAATTGACTAATAATTTTGTAATATTTATGTTTTAGGTATTAAATATGTAAATAGTAAAGAATATTGCGCCGATCTTTTATATTAAATGAAGAAATTGTTAGAGAATTAGTTCAATAGAAGAGTAGGATTTTTCTTACAACTGATCGCATCTTGTGCCTGCATGGAAAATCAAAATTTTCCTTTGACACCAGTGAATGAATTTTTGTAATAAGACACACTCAAAATATATTTTGTTCATCATCACACATTATGATATATATATATATACACACACACACACTCCTTGTAGATGCATGTTATCTTCATAAATTATAAATAAAGGAGGCAACGGCATATTATATCTAAATATTTGTACACCCAAATTTTAATAATTTCATATTTATAAGAGTGTACATTACAAGAGTTAAATAGAAGAAGGGGTCTTTGCTTGCGTAGCACTCAAATCTATATGATATATACATATGAAGAGCACTTAAATTTATAGTTATTTGGTTATGAATATAATTAATAATAAGTTCACTGAAATTTCATTTCTGCATGCAGAAGATAGGGCTGCTGCTGCACCAAATTGCCGAATTGAACGCAGTTATTGCGGCTCATCGTAAAGTTCCGGTTCTGAGGAGGACCCTGAAAGGTCTCGAGTCTTAACTTGCAGGGCCACACCGGAGTGGAGGTACGCATCCCTTATATTTATTTGTAGGATTATATATCAGTGTATTATTCGTAGGTGAATGGTGTTATAGCCTAGTAAAACTTTTATATTTAAATTATTTAAAAGTCAAGAATTCAAAATTCGCTTAAAAAAATCACGTGAATTTTTTAAAGTATTTAGATATATATTTAAATATTTGAAATACTATCATGAAACTTTGTAAATATCAAAAATTGGTTGCTAAATATATATATGTAAACATTTTAATACTCTTTAAAGTATATACTGATTTCATCAATATCTAAAAGCATTCATATTAAAATTTATCAATTGACTGTGAGGGTTAAAAGATCAGTCTTGCTTCTCATTATGCTCTTGTTATATATATCAGGTATTCTATGATGATAGCTATTAAAAGTTGTAAATTTCTCTATTATAGTTGTCGATACCCAATTAAGCCAACAGGTCAGGTTTGAGTCAAACCCAAATTTGACTTGGCCTGAAGTGATGGGTTATAACTTGGTTCATTCAAAAAATTTCTATACAAATGGTATTGTGACCCAGTGATTAAAGTCTTAAAATTTAAACTCTTAACATGTCAAAAGTTCAAATACTACTAGCTACATCTTGTTTTCCTTATTCAAAGTTCAACTTAAAAAACATATAAATTCTTAACATGTCAAAAATTCAAATCCCACCAGCTACATCTCTTTTCCTTGTTCAAATTCAACTTCTTCCAGAAACAATTATGTATTAAATAATATATTTGAATTTGAGCCATGTGTCCCAACATTTTTAAATATGTTTTTTATTAATACAGGCTAAATATATTTGAATTTTGCTTCTATGCATAAATAATTCTATGCAAAAGTGTATGAAAATACTTCATACCTAATTTTTGAGAGAGCGAAGGCTGGCAGTGTTCCTTTTTATCAATTTACTTATAACTAAAAGTCAACATAAAATCTCATTTATATAACATCAAAGTAGTAATACATATATGAGCCCATTAGCATAATAATGCTGATTAAACAATCATCACCATAAAGCTTGATTCTTTGGCATATTGAGTTAGCTTATTTAACCAATTATCAAGCCGGGGTTTGAGCTGAAAAGGGATCATGCTTGAGCGTAGTTTGATTTGAGCTCAACTCAATCACCTCTATGCTTGAGCGTAGTTCGAGTTAGCTTATGACTTAATGAGCTATTTATCAAAATAATCATCTTGCTTTTAATAGTTGAGGGATAAACCTAATATTTATAAGAATGATATTTTTAGACAATTAAAAAAGAAAGGACTATTTCAATAAATAGCACTGTGGTTAATTTAAAAGGATTTAACTAAGATTCTTAAAAAGATTAAAACTATAATTTATGTTCTGCTCATTTAGTATTTAAAAGAACACAACACAGGTGTTATGAGTTATTATCAGAAATAGTCCCTTAACTATCGATATTGCACAATTTAGTTATCTGACTATAAAAATGTTCAAAACAATCTCACAATTTTTATTTTAAGTTCAAATTAATTATATTTTAGTTTTTTCATTTATTTTAGATAGAAAAATTATATTAATAAAGAGCATTCTAGCAAATGCGTGTAATGCAATGTTATTATAATGTCCATCATTAAAAATAAGGAGATTATTTTAAGCATAGTTGATGGACTATATTGAGTATTTATTGATAGTTGGAACACAACTCTCTTTTTGAGAATCATTCACATAGACTAAGAGGTAAATGCATGCCGGTGTTAGAATGAAAGCCTTTGATGTGAAGAAAATTTGCGTGAGTGGAATACTATTGATGTGGTGATTGCTTGAAACTGTAGATTGCTTTTCTTCAAGAGGCAGACGTGGCTGGAAAGGTGGGAGTCCTCAAACCTTTTGGCTGACGCACGTAGACTGTTTTAGTTAGCTGATCGTGTAGGAATGCATTGCAGACATCTATTTGGATGATTGACCACTTGTAATGAGTGACTATTGGTTAGGAGAATGAGAACGAGCTTTGATTTGATCAAGAATGAGAACGAGCCAACGATTCGTATGAGATCAAGAACAATTATTTGAACGAGATCAAATTGATAAGAACAAACTTCTTCTCTTACGATCAATGATTCGACCAATAATGAGCTTCGATTCAAATGAATTGATGTGAATGGTTGAATCAATAAGGCGAATCGATCAAGAATGAAATAACAAGCTTCGTATCCCTGCATCGAACGCGAAGAAGTTTGAGAAGAGAAGAATCTAGTCTCCTGCACCAAACCAGCTTCGTCTTCTGCGTTCCTCTTTCGAGAGTTGTGATAAGCGTTGTGAGAATTGCATGGTTCGGTCCTGTGATAAGAATATCATCCGCGTAGACTAGGAGGTAGATGCGTGCCGGTGCTGGTACGAAAGCCTTTGATGTGAAGAAAATTTGAGTGAGGGGAGTACTATTGACGTGGTGATTGCTTAAAACTGTAGATTGCTTTTCTTCAAGAGGCAGACGTGGTTGGAAAGGTGGGAGTCCTCAAAGCCTTTTGGTTGACGCACGTAGAATGTTTCAGTTAGCTGATCGTGTAGGAATGCATTGCAGACATCTATTTGGATGATTGACCACTTGTAATGAGTGACTATTGGTTAGGAGAATGAGAACGAGCTTTGATTTGATCAAGAATGAGAACGAGCCAACGATTCGTATGAGATCAAGAACAATTATTTGAACGAGATCAAATTGATAAGAACAAACTTCTTCTCTTACGATCAATGATTCGACCAATAATGAGCTTCGATTCAAACGAATTGATGTGAATGGTTGAATCAATAAGGCGAATCGATCAAGAATGAAATAACAAGCTTCGTATCCCTGCATCGAACGCGAAGAAGTTTGAGAAGAGAAGAATCTAGTCTCCTGCACCAAACCAGCTTCGTCTTCTGCGTTCCTCTTTCGAGAGTTGTGATAAGCGTTGTGAGAATTGCATGGTTCGGTCCTGTGATAAGAATATCATCCGCGTAGACTAGGAGGTAGATGCGTGCCGGTGCTGGTACGAAAGCCTTTGATGTGAAGAAAATTTGAGTGAGGGGAGTACTATTGACGTGGTGATTGCTTAAAACTGTAGATTGCTTTTCTTCAAGAGGCAGACGTGGTTGGAAAGGTGGGAGTCCTCAAAGCCTTTTGGTTGATGCACGTAGACTGTTTCAGTTAGCTGATTGTGTAGGAATGCATTGCAGACATCTATTTGGATGATTGACCACTTGTAATGAGTGACTATTGATTAGGAGAACGAGAACGAGCTTTGATTTGATCAAGAATGAGATCAGGAACAATTATTTTAACGAGATCAAATTGATAAGAACAAGCTTCTTCTCTTACGATCAATGATTCAACCAACAATGAGCTTCGCTTCAAACGAATTGTTGTGAAAGGATGAATCAATAAGGCGAATCGATCAAGAGAGAAATAACAAGCTTTGTATCCCCGCATAGAACGTGAAGAAGTTTGAGAAGAGAAGAATCTCGTCTACTGGCATCAAACAAGCTTTGTCTTTTGCGTTCCTCTTTCGAGAGTTGTGATAAGCGTTATGAGAATTGCATTGTTCGGTACTGTGTTAAGAATATCATCCGCAGTAGACTAGGAGGTAGATGCGTGCCGGTGCTGGTACGAAAGCCTTTGATGTGAAGAAAATCTGCGTGAGTGGAGTTCTATTGACGTGGTGATTGCTTGAAACAATAGATTGCTTTTCTTCAAGAGGCAGACGTGGCTGGAAAGGTGGGAGTCCTCAAACCTTTTGGCTGACGCACGTAGACTGTTTCAGTTAGCTGATCGTGCAGGAATGCATTGCAGACATCTATTTGGATGATTGACCACTTGTAATGAGTGACTATTTGTTAGGAGAACGAGAACGAGCTTTGATTTGATCAAGAATGAGAACGAGCCAACGATTCGAATGAGATCAAGAACAATTATTTGAACGAGATCAAATTGATAAGAACAAGCTTCTTCTCTTACGATCAATGATTAGACCAATAATGAGCTTCGATTCAAACGAATTGATGTGAATGGTTGAATCAATAAGGCGAATCGATCAAGAATGAAATAACAAGCTTCGTATTCCTGCATCAAACGTGAAGAAGTTTGAGAAGAGAAGAATCTCGTCTCCTGGCATTAAACAAGCTTCGTCTATTGCGTTCCTCTTTCGAGAGTTGTGATAAGCGTTGTGAGAGTTGCATGGTTCGGTCCTGTGATAAGAATATCATCCGCATAGACTAGGAGGTAGATGCGTGCCGGTGCTGGTACGAAGGCCTTTGATGTGAAGAAAATTTGCGTGAGTGGAGTACTATTAACGTGGTGATTGCTTGAAACTGTAGATTGCTTTTCTTCAAGAGGCAGATGTGGTTGGAAAGGTGGGAGTCCTCAGAGTCTTTTGGTTGACGCACGTAGACTGTTTCAGTTAGCTGATCGTGTAGGAATGCATTGCAGACATCTATTTGGATGATTGACCACTTGTAATGAGTGACTATTGGTTAGGAGAACGAGAACGAGCTTTGATTTGATCAAGAATGAGAACGAGCCAACGATTCGTATGAGATCAAGAACAATTATTTGAACGAGTTCAAATTGATAAGAACAAGCTTCTTCTCTTACGATCAATATGATTAGACAAATAATGAGCTTCGATTCAAACGGATTAATGTGAAAGGATGAATCAATAAGGCAAATCAATCAAGAATGAAATAACAAGCTTTGTATCTTTGCATCGAACGTGAAGAAGTTTGAGAAGAGAAGAATCTCGTCTCCTGGCATCAAACAAGCTTCGTCTTTTGCGTTCCTCTTTCGAGAGTTGTGATAAGCGTTGTGAGAATTGCATGGTTCGGTCCTGTGATAAGAATATCATCCGCGTAGACTAGGAGGTAGATCCGTGCCAGTGCTGGTACGAAAGCCTTTGATGTGAAGAAAATCTGCGTGAGTGGAGTACTATTGACGTGGTGACTGCTTGAAACTGTAGATTTCTTTTCTTCAAGAGGTAGACGTGGTTGGAAAGGTGGGAGTCCTCAAAAGCCTTTTGGTTGACGCACGTAGACTGTTTTAGTTAGCTGATCGTGTAGGAATGCATTGCAGACATCTATTTGGATGATTGACCACTTGTAATGAGTGACTATTGGTTAGGAGAATGAGAACGAGCTTTGATTTGATCAAGAATGAGAACGAGCCAACGATTCGTATGAGATCAAGAACAATTATTTGAACGAGATCAAATTGATAAGAACAAACTTCTTCTCTTACGATCAATGATTCGACCAATAATGAGCTTCGATTCAAACGAATTGATGTGAATGGTTGAATCAATAAGGCGAATCGATCAAGAATGAAATAACAAGCTTCGTATCCCTGCATCGAACGCGAAGAAGTTTGAGAAGAGAAGAATCTAGTCTCCTGCACCAAACCAGCTTCGTCTTCTGCGTTCCTCTTTCGAGAGTTGTGATAAGCGTTGTGAGAATTGCATGGTTCGGTCCTGTGATAAGAATATCATCCGCGTAGACTAGGAGGTAGATGCGTGCCGGTGCTGGTATGAAAGCCTTTGATGTGAAGAAAATTTGAGTGAGGGGAGTACTATTGACGTGGTGATTGCTTAAAACTGTAGATTGCTTTTCTTCAAGAGGCAGACGTGGTTGGAAAGGTGGGAGTCCTCAAAGCCTTTTGGTTGATGCACGTAGAATGTTTCAGTTAGCTGATCGTGTAGGAATGCATTGCAGTCATCTATTTGGATGATTGACCACTTGTAATGAGTGACTATTGGTTAGGAGAACGAGAACAAGCTTTGATTTGATCAAGAATGAGAACGAACCAACGATTCGAACGAGATCAAATTGATAAGAACAAGCTTCTTCTCTTACGATCAATGATTCGACCAACAATGAGCTTCGATTCAAACGAATTGATGTGAATAGATGAATCAATAAGGCGAATCGATCAGGAATGAAATAACAAGCTTCGTATCCCTACATCGAATGAGAAGAAGTTTGAGAAGAGAAGAATCTCGTCTCCTGGCATCAAACAAGCTTCATCTTTTGCGTTCCTTTTTCGAGAGTTGTGATAAGCGTTGTGAGAATTGCGTGGTTCGTTCCGGTGATAAGAATATCATCCGGGTAGACTAGGAGGTAGATGCGTGCCGGTGCTGGTACGAAAGCCTTTGATGTGAAGAAAATCTGCGTGAGTGGAATAGTATTGACGTGGTGATTGCTTGAAACTGTAGATTGCTTTTCTTCAAGAGGCAGACTGTGGCGACCGGGGATCGAAGTTCGAGAGTCTTTAAAGAACAATTCATCTCAATTGAAAATATAGACATTTTTATAATTCAAAAAGGACATAATAAAATAAATAAAATTTAAAGTCTTTTTATACATAGAGCCAAAACATATATGAAAATTTACAATAGTTTGAATTATACAAAATATGAATTAGAAATTTCTACATTCTTTTGCTCCCTTTATTCTTCTTATTTTGATTTGGCAGATCTTCTGAGTTCTTTTTAATTATCAAAACCTGAAAAATTCAGATTACCAGTCAGGTAGGAGTACGCAAATTGTTCTTATAAGAATAAATCTAGCATCCTATAATAGGTATAAATCATATATGAAAATGACTGAAAATAAAATTGCAAGTAAAGTAAGCAATTTCTGCCCTGCAAAATAGCTGTGAAAATCAACATATATGAAATAAATTTTATTGAAAGCACTTGTAACAATAAGGCGAGTCCGAAGACTCCTGAGCCCAAATGGGTAAACCCATAGGCATAATATGTAGGAAGCTTATCTCGCCACCCGTCGGTAGCTTACTTAAATAATAATTCTTGGTGTGTCTTTCCTCTGGATTGCCTACTTCCTACAAGAGGCTAAATCCCTCCATATAACTCCCAGGGGCTGCTAGCTGGCCCAATCTGTACAGATTCTCAGTGTTGCGTTTCTCCCTCCAAAGACAACCACCACAATAATAAATTCATTGCTTCAACTTTTTGTTACATGCTATTCAATATCATTCTTTTTGCAAAGTATAAAGCGGTAAGCAGTGTAACTAATATTCAATTGAAAAAAATATGGCTCAAATATAAGAATACTGAAATGAAACTTATAAGTAGATTTGCGTACCTGACTAGTTTTGTCTCAACATTAATCAATTCAATTTGTTTGATCTGCCAATAAGTAGTTCAAGTCATTAATTTGATACTTCATGATTTGTAATTATAGGTTTTTATGATATTTGATATTGAAGTATTTTTATTTTTCAAATGAGTGATAATTTATATGAAATTTCTAGAATTATGAGTAAACATCTATATTTCCTAAAATTTTCTAAGTCCTAAAATTCTTAAAAATTTCGGCACAGTCTCCTTTGTTTTCGTTCAAATTTTCCAAATTTATACAATCAAAATATAAGTCAATCCATTGACTATTTTCAGTTCTAAAGTAGAGTTCAATCCATTAAAGGATTGCTCATTTCCAATTCTAAAATAGAGTTAGCATTTAAAAGAGCAACAATTTTATAAGTCATAATTAAAACAATCTAACAACATATAAATTTATACATCCTATCTCAGCATCTATGAAAAATAACAAAAGATGCAAAAAAAATTTAGTTTAGAAATTTATAAGAGCAGCATCCTTTAGCTTAATTATGCTATAGGATAATAGCTTTTAGCGCAGCATTTCCTTCATTAATAGCTTATAATTCAACCTGCAAAATACGACATTATTTAAAGTTAACAATTAATATGTAAAAGAAACAATAACCATTTAAACTAAAGTCTATCATAGTATTTATTCCTTACCATTGCATTTAATAGTTAATAGTATTTAATCACATTGATTTTTACTGAAATTGAAAGAAAGCATATAAATCTTGTGTATTACATAGTAGCATTTAGATTTCACAAATTAAATGAAAACATGCGATTTTTAATAAAAGAAATGGTAGCATCCATTTTACTATCGCATTAATCCCACATTCTTATAATAACAAACATATGATTCTATAAAAGAATATCAGTATTTATTTTTCATTTAATTTGTTGGCAGCATCCCAAACCTTATAAATAATACTTGGAACTAAATTCCCCAATGCCTATTAAAATTTTGTAGAATATCTACAATGGAGATTTCTTATATTTATTTATTTATGGAAGAATTCGAGGCAGCCTTACATCATAATATTAGATAGTTTCATTTAAACATAACTAGAAAATGTCTCATTACATTTAAGTATGATCCTTGAGCACAAATTGCAAGTATTAAATCATTCTCTAAGCATGTCCGCTATGTTTAAGAAGTGCAGCAATTCTATCATATTAGAATAATCGATATTAAATTATTTATTATAAGAGATGGTAGTATTTAAACTAGTACTCCTATAAATAGCAGCATTTATCTTATATGACTTTGCATGGTAAAGAAAAATGAATTCAACATTTCATAATACCTATGAAGACAATTACATATGCAGTATATTACTTATGATTACACTTGACTCATACTAGGATGAATGACAGTTTTTGATTCAACTCTCACTAAAAAAAAAATAGTATTTGAATTTCAAAACAAATTTAGCATCATTGGGACATCGTATTTAAACCTATCTAACAAAAGATGACAGCAACTAGAGTTTTAATAAAAGAATGACAACATAATTCATATTTGAAGTAAATATTAGTCTATAGATTTCACAAATCATTAACAGCGTTCGATTCCATTGAATCACTCATGTTCGTTTAGCATTTGATTCTAAAATGAATGATAATAATATGAATCTTACACATGATAAATGAAAGCATATGATTCAAATAAAATTAAAGATAGCAATTGGAATTTCAATAAAAATGGTAGCTTATTTTTCCCAATTCACTTGATAATAAGGGCAGCATTTTATCCCATTTATCTTGGGAAGAAAGGCAACATGTAATTAATCCTTTATCAAAAGAAGGCAACAATTATTCTCATATTACATTAATTCCCATTCATCAATTGATAGAATTTATTTAATACGAACCATTAACTTCACCTTAGCATGAAAAGCAACATATGATCGATGATCTTACACGTGATAGATGGCAGCAATTGAATCTATAGCAACATTTGATCTTTCTTAAATGTTTTATAGCATTCATTTCCTTCAACTTAATTAAAGCAATCGATTCATACTAAAATTAATGGCAGCCATAATCTACCATGCTTATAAAGTATGGTATCATTCATTCTCAGCTTTTAACCTCAATAAATAAGACTGAAGTATGAATATTGGTATTCAGCATTTATTCATGATATAGCAGCAATGAATATATAAGGCTCATCAATACATATTGACTTATAGTAAAGAGCATGTAATTTAATATAACCCATTGATCTTATTTTAAAATAAAAGGCAACATATAATTCTACTCATGATAGTACTTAGACTCTCATTAGGATAAACGACAGCATTTGGAGTTCCTAAATTTCTTGACAGCATTTATATCTTACAAAGCAAATGACAGCATTTGTTTCTCATAAATGACAGCATTTTGATTCATACTATACATGGGAGCAACTTGAATCTTATGCATTTGATGACCTCATGTGATCTTATTCTTAAAAGAAAACAGTATATATTCTCTTATGAAATTTGAAGGCAACATAGGATTTTATAAGAAAAATTGAGAGTATATAATCCTTTGGCAGCATGTGGATCACTTATGATCTCATATTCAATTAAATGCAATAATGGGCTCAGTATTTTTAAAAGGTAGCTGAAATATCATTTTTAAAGAATATCAACATAAATTGCAAACACAATCTTATATTACACCTAAATCTGCAGCATAAGTATCAATATTAGCATTAGATCTTTAGTTGATAAATGGCGACAATATCTTTTATTGAGCATGAGTTCACAATTTGAGCACAATTTTAGCTAATATTGAATCAAAAGTGATAAGTAAGAAACAACGAGCCTCATGAAAAACTGATTGGTGTTTCAAATCTCCATCATTATAATAGTAAAAATTCTCAACTGCTACCATTAACTGCTGGTATCCTATGTTCTCATCCTATACAAAATCCTTCAAAAAATAAAGCTGAGCAATAGCAGGAAAATGAATCCCTCATGGAGTCATAGCATCCAAAGT
The DNA here is from genome assembly GCA_016760335.1 of Gastrodia elata. Taxonomy (NCBI): domain Eukaryota; kingdom Viridiplantae; phylum Streptophyta; class Magnoliopsida; order Asparagales; family Orchidaceae; genus Gastrodia; species Gastrodia elata. Next base: position 1,355,346 of record CM028676.1, read on the forward strand.
CAAGAATTCAGCAATCTCTGCTTTTCCAGCAGAATAGAAACCTCATATGAATTTTCCAGCATCAGGAATCATCGATTGCAGCATGAACAATAGCTAAAGGCAGTGAAAACAACTACATCTACAAACTTTCAAGACCATTGCCAATCTCCTGTAATAATATCAACCATTTTAACTCCTATGTTTTTGGATACATGTCAACCATAGGATTTGCAAAAGTTCATTTGCAGCACTAATAACAAGCAGCTAAAACATAATCATAATGAGAAGCATTTGCCTTTGTTACAAGATTCACAAACAACCTTGCAAAGGCCAATGACTCACAGTGATGGCAACTGAACATATAATATCAAGTTGAAATAGAAGCAATCCTAACCAAATCAAGCCAAAATATCCCGCAAACTGAAATTTTAAAGTCTTAATTTGTTCTTTATATCCTTATAGCATTCGAACTATATGATAGGGAATAATCGGATGAAGTACCTGAGTCGCAAACTTTAGGGTTTAGGAGATCACCCTTTACGCCGCCTACTGCTTGCGATTCCCCTTGTGAATGCGAAGTATCGAGGGTCTAAATAAGGATTGAATAAGGATGGCCTCGACTCTTACCTAGATCAGAACTTTTGGCCGTTTGCTTGCGACTTGCGGCTAGATGAGGTCGTGGTGGTTATCCTGGTCTCTATTCGAACGGCTATTGGCATAGATGACGGTGGAAGCCACGTGTTCTTGGTTCTCACCTTGATCGAATGGCGTTGATCCCGCGATCCTTGCGCCGCTCAAGAGGTCGGGATGGGGAGAGGGTATCGCGTGCGAAGTGGCTTAGGGTTTTTCGGTTAGGATGCGAATGAGAAGAAAATAAAGAGATAAGTAATATATATAACTATTAAATTAAATTTTAATTAACTTAATATTTAATTTTTATTGTATGATATATAGAAAAAAATATATATATATATATATATTTATATATCTATCCTAGCTAATTGAGTGCTTCTGAACACAATGGCGCACTCAGATTTTTGATCCGACGAGTATTTAATTACTCGAATTTTCAGGTATTTAAAATAATATTAAAATATTCGACAAAATTTTAATGACTTCCAAATGCGTTCAAAACTTCACCCCTAGCTAATTTGGGGGTGGTGAACGTAATGGTGAAGTCAGATTTTAAATCTGAAGTCAAAATTATTTAATTATTAATAAACAATTTGAAATGGAATTTTGGTATTTTATACAGACGTGGTTGGAAAGGTGGGAGTTCTCAAAGCCTTTTGGTTGATGCATGTAGACTGTTTCAGTTAGCTGATCGTGTAGGAATGCATTGCAGACATCTATTTGGATGATTGACCACTTGTAATGAGTGACTATTGATTAGGAGAACGAGAACGAGCTTTGATTTGATCAAGAATGAGATCAGGAACAATTATTTTAACGAGATCAAATTGATAAGAACAAGCTTCTTCTCTTACGATCAATGATTCGACCAACAATGAGCTTCGCTTCAAACGAATTGATGTGAAAGGATGAATCAATAAGCGAATCGATCAAGAGAGAAATAACAAGCTTTGTATCCCCGCATAGAACGTGAAGAAGTTTGAGAAGAGAAGAATCTCGTCTACTGGCATCAAACAAGCTTTGTCTTTTGCGTTCCTCTTTCGAGAGTTGTGATAAGCGTTGTGAGAATTGCATTGTTCGGTCCTGTGTTAAGAATATCATCCGCAGTAGACTAGGAGGTAGATGCGTGCCTGTGCTGGTACGAAAGCCTTTGATGTGAAGAAAATCTGCGTGAGTGGAGTTCTATTGACGTGGTTATTGCTTGAAACTGTAGATTGCTTTTCTTCAAGAGGCAGACGTGGTTGGAAAGGTGGGAGTCCTCAAAGCCTTTTGGTTGATGCACGTAGACTGTTTCAGTTAGCTGATTGTGCAGGAATGTATTGCAGACATCTATTTGGATGATTGACCACTTGTAATGAGTGACTATTTGTTAGGAGAACGAGAACGAGCTTTGATTTGATCAAGAATGAGAACGAGCCAACGATTCGAATGTGAGATCAAGAACAATTATTTGAACGAGATCAAATTGATACGAACAAGCTTCTTCTCTTACGATCAATGGTTCGACCAATAATGAGCTTCGATTCAAACGAATTGATGTGAAAGGTTGAATCAATAAGGCGAATCGATCAAGAATGAAATAACAAGCTTCGTATCCATGCATCGAACACGACGAAGTTTGAGTAGAGAAGAATCTCATCTCCTGGCATCAAACAAGCTTCGTCTTTTGCATTCCTCTTTCGAGAGTTGTGATAAGCGTTTTGTGAATTGCATGGTTCGGTCCTGTGATAAGAATATCATCCGCGTTAACTAGGAGGTAGATGTGTGCAGGTGCTGGTACAAAATCCTTTGATGTGAAGAAAATCTGCGTGAGTGGAGTACTATTGACGTGGTGGTTGCTTGAAACTGTAGATTGCTTTTCTTCAAGAGGCAGACGTGGTTGGAAAGGTTGGAGTCCTCAAAGCCTTTTGGTTGACGCACGTAGAATGTTTCAGTTAGCTGATCGTGTAGGAATGCATTGCAGACATCTGTTTGGATGATTGACCACTTGTAATGAGTGACTATTGGTTAGGAGAACGAGAACGAGCTTTGATTTGATCAAGAATGAGAACGAGCCAACGATTCGAATGAGATCAAGAACAATTATTTGAACGAGATCAAATTGATAAGAACAAGCTTCTTCTCTTACGATCAATGATTCGACCAACAATGAGCTTCGATTCAATCGAATTGATGTGAATGGATGAATCAATAAGGCGAATCGATCAAGAATGAAATAACAAGCTTTGTATCCCTGCATCGAACGTGAAGAAGTTTGGGAAGAGAAGAATCTCGTCTCCTGGCATCAAACAAGCTTCGTCTTTTGCGTTCCTCTTTCGAGAGTTGTGATAAGCGTTGTGAGAATTGCATGGTTCGGTCCTGTGATAAGAATATCATCCGCGTAGACTAGGAGGTAGATGCGTGCCGGTGCTGGTACGAAGGCCTTTGATGTGAAGAAAATCTGCGTGAGTGGAGTACTATTAACGTGGTGATTGCTTGAAACTGTAGATTGCTTTTCTTCAAGAGGCAGACGTGGTTGGAAAGGTGGGAGTCCTCAGAGTCTTTTGGTTGACGCACGTAGACTGTTTCAGTTAGCTGATCGTGTAGGAATGCATTGCAGACATCTATTTGGATGATTGACCACTTGTAATGAGTGACTATTGGTTAGGAGAACGAGAACGAGCTTTGATTTGATCAAGAATGAGAACGAGCCAACGATTCGTATGAGATCAAGAACAATTATTTGAACGAGTTTAAATTGATAAGAACAAGCTTCTTCTCTTACGATCAATATGATTAGACAAATAATGAGCTTCGATTCAAACGGATTAATGTGAATGGTTGAATCAATAAGGCGAATCGATCAAGAATGAAATGACAAGCTTCGTATCCATGCATCGAACACGACGAAGTTTGAGTAGAGAAGAATCTCATCTCCTGGCATCAAACAAGCTTCGTCTTTTGCATTCCTCTTTCGAGAGTTGTGATAAGCGTTTTGTGAATTGCATGGTTCGGTCCTGTGATAAGAATATCATCCGCGTTGACTAGGAGGTAGATGTGTGCAGGTGCTGGTACAAAATCCTTTGATGTGAAGAAAATCTGCGTGAGTGGAGTACTATTGACGTGGTGGTTGCTTGAAAATGTAGATTACTTTTCTTCAAGAGGCAGACGTGGTTGGAAAGGTGGTAGTCCTCAGAGTCTTTTGGTTGACGCACGTAGACTGTTTCAGTTAGCTGATCGTGTAGGAATGCATTGCAGACATCTATTTGGATGATTGACCACTTGTAATGAGTGACTATTGGTTAGGAGAACGAGAACGAGCTTTGATTTGATCAAGAATGAGAACGAGCCAACGATTCGTATGAGATCAAGAACAATTATTTGAACGAGTTCAAATTGATAAGAACAAGCTTCTTCTCTTACGATCAATATGATTAGACAAATAATGAGCTTCGATTCAAACAGATTAATGTGAATGGTTGAATCAATAAGGCGAATCAAGAATGAAATGACAAGCTTCGTATCCATGCATTGAACACGACGAAGTTTGAGTAGAGAAGAATCTCATCTCCTGGCATCAAACAAGCTTCGTCTTTTGCATTCCTCTTTCGAGAGTTGTGATAAGCGTTTTGTGAATTGCATGGTTCGGTCCTGTGATAAGAATATCATCCGCGTAGACTAGGAGGTAGATGTGTGCCGGTGCTGGTACGAAAGCCTTTGTTGTGAAGAAAATCTGCGTGAGTGGAGTACTATTGACGTGGTGATTGCTTGAAACTGTAGATTGCTTTTCTTCAAGAGGCAGATGTGGTTGGAAAGGTGGGAGTCCTCAAAGCCTTTTGGTTGACGCACGTAGAATGTTTCAGTTAGCTGATCGTGTAGGAATGCATTCCAGACATCTATTTGGATGATTGACCACTTGTAATGAGTGACTATTGGTTAGGAGAACGAGAATGAGCTTTGATTTGATCAAGAATGAGAATGAGCCAATGATTCGAATGAGATCAAGAACAATTATTTGAACGAGATCAAATTGATAAGAACAAGCTTCTTCTCTTATGATCAATGATTCGACCAACAATGAGCTTCGATTCAAACAAATTGATGTGAATGGATGAATCAATAAGGCGAATCAATCAGAATGAAATAATAAGCTTCGTATCCCTACATCGAACGAGAAGAAGTTTGAGAAGAGAAGAATCTCGTCTCCTGGCATTAAACGAGCTTCGTCTTTTGCGTTCCACTTTCGAGAGTTGTGATAACTGGTGTGAGAATTGCATGGTTGGGTCCTGTGATAAGAATATTATCCGCGTAGACTAGGAGGTAGATGCGTGCCAGTGCTGGTACGAAAGCCTTTGATGTGAAGAAAATCTGCGTGAGTGGAGTACTATTGACGTGGTGATTGCTTGAAACTGTAGATTGCTTTTCTTCAAGAGGCAGATGTGGTTGGAAAGGTGGGAGTCCTCAAAGCCTTTTGGTTGATGCACGTAGAATGTTTCAGTTAGCTAATCGTGTAGGAATGCATTGCAGACATCTATTTGGATGATTGACCACTTGTAATGAGTGACTATTGGTTAGGAGAATGAGAACGAGCTTTGATTTGATCAAGAATGAGAATGAGCCAACGATTTGAATGAGATTAAGAACAATTATTTGAACGAGATCAAATTGATAAGAACAAGCTTCTTCTCTTATGATCAATGATTCGACCAACAATGAGCTTCGATTCAAACGAATTGATGTGAATGGATGAATCAATAAGGCGAATCGATCAAGAATGAAATAACAAGCTTCGTATCCCTGCATCGAACGAGAAGAAGTTTGAGAAGAGAAGAATCTCGTCTCCTGGCATTAAACGAGCTTCGTCTTTTGCGTTCCTCTTTCAAGAGTTGTGATAAGTGTTGTGAGAATTGCATGGTTGGGTCCTGTGATAAGAATATCATCCGCGCAGACTAGGAGGTAGATGCGTGCCGGTGTTGGTACGAAAGCCTTTGTTGTGAAGAAAATCTGCATGAGTGGAGTACTATTGACGCGGTGATTGCTTGAAACAGTAGATTGCTTTTCTTCAAGAGGCAGACGTGGTTGGAAAGGTGGGAGTCCTCAAAGCCTTTTGGTTGACGCACATAGAATGTTTCAATTAGCTGATCGTGTAGGAATGCATTGCAGACATCTATTTGGATGATTGACCACTTGTAATGAGTGACTATTGGTTAGGAGAACGAGAACGAGCTTTGATTTGATCAAGAATGAGAATGAGCCAACGATTCGAATGAGATCAAGAACAATTATTTGAATGAGATCAAATTGATAAGAACAAGGTTCTTCTCTGATGATCAATGATTCGACCAACAATGAGCTTCGATTCAAACAATTTGATGTGAATGGATGAATCAATAAGGCGAATCGATCAAGAATGAAATAACAAGCTTCGTATCCCTGCATCGAATGAGAAGAAGTTTGAGAAGAGAAGAATCTCGTCTCCTGGCATCAAACAAGCTTCGTCTTTTGCGTTCCTCTTTCGAGAGTTGTGATAAGCGTTGTGAGAATTTCATGGTTCGGTCCGGTGATAAGAATATCATCCGCGTAAACTAGGAGGTAGATGCGTGCTGGTGCTGGTACGAAAGTCTTTGATGTGAAGAAAAAGCTTCGTATCCTTGCATCGAACGAGAAGAAGTTTGAGAAGAGAAGAATCTCGTCTCCTGGCATTAAACGAGCTTCGTCTTCTGCGTTCCTCTTTCGAGAGTTCTGATAAGTGGTGTCAGAATTGCATGGTTGGGTCCTGTGATAAGAATATTATCCGCGTAGACTAGGAGGTAGATGCGTGCCAGTGCTGGTACGAAGGCCTTTGTTGTGAAGAAAATTTGCGTGAGTGGAGTACTATTGACGTGGTGATTGCTTAAAATTGTAGATTGCTTTTCTTCAAGAGGCAGATGTGGTTGGAAAGGTGGGAGTCCTCAAAGCCTTTTGGTTGATGCACGTAGAATGTTTCAGTTAGCTAATCGTGTAGGAATGCATTGCAGACATCTATTTGGACGATTGACCACTTGTAATGAGTGACTATTCGTTAGGAGAACGAGAACGAGCTTTGATTTGATCAAGAATGAGAACGAGCCAACGATTCGAATGAGATCAAGAACAATTATTTGAACGAGATCAAATTGACAAGAACAAGCTTCTTCTCTTTACGATCAATGATTCGACCAATAATGAGCTTCGATTCAAACGAATTGATGTGAATGGTTGAATCAATAAGGCGAATCGATCAATAGTGAAATAAGAAGCTTCGTATCCCTACATCGAGCGAGAAGAAGTTTGAGGAGAGAAGAATCTCGTCTCCTGGCATCAAACGAGGTTCGTCTTCTGCGTTCCTCTTTTGAGAGTTGTGATAAGCGTTGTGAGAATTGCATGGTTCGATGTCGTGATAAGAATATCATCTGCGTAGATTAGGAGGTAGATGCGTGCTGGTGCTGGTACGAAAGCCTTTGATGTGAAGAAGCAGCTTCGTATCCCTGCATCGAACGAGAAGAAGTTTGAGAAGAGAAGAATCTCGTCTCCTGGCATTAAACGAGCTTCGTCTTTTGCGTTCCTCTTTCAAGAGTTGTGATAAGTGTTGTGAGAATTGCATGGTTGGGTCCTGTGATAAGAATATCATCCGCGTAGACTAGGAGGTAGATGCGTGCCGGTGCTGGTACGAAAGCCTTTGTTGTGAAGAAAATCTGCATGAGTGGAGTACTATTGACGCGGTGATTGCTTGAAACTGTAGATTGCTTTTCTTCAAGAGGCAGACGTGGTTGGAAAGGTGGGAGTCCTCAAAGCCTTTTGGTTGACGCACATAGAATGTTTCAATTAGCTGATCGTGTAGGAATGCATTGCAGACATCTATTTGGATGATTGACCACTTGTAATGAGTGACTATTGGTTAGGAGAACGAGAACGAGCTTTGATTTGATCAAGAATGCGAACGAGCCAACGATTTAAATGAGATCAAGAACAATTATTTGAATGAGATCAAATTGATAAGAACAAGCTTCTTCTCTTACGATCAATGATTCGACCAAGAATGAGCTTCGATTCAAACGAATTGATGTGAATGGTTGAATCAATAAGGCGAATCGATCAAGACTGAAATAACAAGCATCGTATCCCTGCATCGAACGCGAAGAAGTTTGAGAAGAGAAGAATCTAGTCTCCTGCACCAAACCAGCTTCGTCTTTTGCGTTCCTCTTTCGAGAGTTGTGACAAGTGTTGTGAGAATTACATGGTTGTTCATGTGATAAGAATATCATCCGCGTAGACTAGGAGGTAGATGTGTGCCGGTGCTGGTACGAAAGCCTTTGTTGTGAAGAAAATCTGCGTGAGTGGAGTACTATTGACGTGGTGATTGCTTGAAACTGTAGATTGCTTTTCTTCAAGAGGCAGATGTGGTTGGAAAGGTGGGAGTCCTCAAAGCCTTTTGGTTGACGCACGTAGAATGTTTCAGTTAGCTGATCGTGTAGGAATGCATTCCAGACATCTATTTGGATGATTGACCACTTGTAATGAGTGACTATTGGTTAGGAGAACGAGAATGAGCTTTGATTTGATCAAGAATGAGAATGAGCCAATGATTCGAATGAGATCAAGAACAATTATTTGAACGAGATCAAATTGATAAGAACAAGCTTCTTCTCTTATGATCAATGATTCGACCAACAATGAGCTTCGATTCAAACAAATTGATGTGAATGGATGAATCAATAAGGCGAATCAATCAGAATGAAATAATAAGCTTCGTATCCCTACATCGAACGAGAAGAAGTTTGAGAAGAGAAGAATCTCGTCTCCTGGCATTAAACGAGCTTCGTCTTTTGCGTTCCACTTTCGAGAGTTGTGATAACTGGTGTGAGAATTGCATGGTTGGGTCCTGTGATAAGAATATTATCCGCGTAGACTAGGAGGTAGATGCGTGCCAGTGCTGGTACGAAAGCCTTTGATGTGAAGAAAATCTGCGTGAGTGGAGTACTATTGACGTGGTGATTGCTTGAAACTGTAGATTGCTTTTCTTCAAGAGGCAGATGTGGTTGGAAAGGTGGGAGTCCTCAAAGCCTTTTGGTTGATGCACGTAGAATGTTTCAGTTAGCTAATCGTGTAGGAATGCATTGCAGACATCTATTTGGATGATTGACCACTTGTAATGAGTGACTATTGGTTAGGAGAATGAGAACGAGCTTTGATTTGATCAAGAATGAGAATGAGCCAACGATTCGAATGAGATTAAGAACAATTATTTGAACGAGATCAAATTGATAAGAACAAGCTTCTTCTCTTATGATCAATTATTCGACCAACAATGAGCTTCGATTCAAACGAATTGATGTGAATGGATGAATCAATAAGGCGAATCGATCAAGAATGAAATAACAAGCTTCGTATCCCTGCATCGAACGAGAAGAAGTTTGAGAAGAGAAGAATCTCGTCTCCTGGCATTAAACGAGCTTCGTCTTTTGCGTTCCTCTTTCAAGAGTTGTGATAAGTGTTGTGAGAATTGCATGGTTGGGTCCTGTGATAAGAATATCATCCGCGCAGACTAGGAGGTAGATGCGTGCCGGTGCTGGTACGAAAGCCTTTGTTGTGAAGAAAATCTGCATGAGTGGAGTACTATTGACGCGGTGATTGCTTGAAACAGTAGATTGCTTTTCTTCAAGAGGCAGACGTGGTTGGAAAGGTGGGAGTCCTCAAAGCCTTTTGGTTGACGCACATAGAATGTTTCAATTAGCTGATCGTGTAGGAATGCATTGCAGACATCTATTTGGATGATTGACCACTTGTAATGAGTGACTATTGGTTAGGAGAACGAGAACGAGCTTTGATTTGATCAAGAATGAGAATGAGCCAACGATTCGAATGAGATCAAGAACAATTATTTGAATGAGATCAAATTGATAAGAACAAGGTTCTTCTCTGATGATCAATGATTCGACCAACAATGAGCTTCGATTCAAACAATTTGATGTGAATGGATGAATCAATAAGGCGAATCGATCAAGAATGAAATAACAAGCTTCGTATCCCTGCATCGAATGAGAAGAAGTTTGAGAAGAGAAGAATCTCGTCTCCTGGCATTAAACGAGCTTCGTCTTTTGCGTTCCTCTTTCGAGAGTTGTGACAAGTGTTGTGAGAATTGCATGGTTGGGTCCTGTGATAAGAATATCATCTGCGTAGACTAGGAGGTAGATGCGTGCCGGTGCTGGTACAAAAGCCTTTGTTGTGAAGAAAATCTGCGTGAGTGGAGTACTATTGACGTGGTGATTGCTTGAAACTGTAGATTGCTTTTCTTCAAGAGGCAGACGTGGTTGGAAAGGTGGGAGTCCTCAAAGTCTTTTGGTTGATGCACGTAGACTGTTTCAGTTAGCTGATCGTGTAGGAATGCATTGCAGACATCTATTTGGATGATTGACCACTTGTAATGAGTGACTATGGTTGGGAGAACTCGAATAGTTGGCATTTTTTCCACGGGACCGAATGTTTCAAGATAATTCGTTCCATTCTTTTGTTTGAATCATTGAGTTACTAGCTTGGTCTTGTAGCGAGCCACGGTGTCATCGTTATTGAGTTTGGTGCAGCATGTCCATTTGCAACCTAATATGTTTTGAAGAGGCTGAGTAGGAATTATAGTCCATGTGTTCTAATCCATTATAGCTTTGCTTTGTATTCTTCAGCTATTGCTTTGGCGTCAATTTTGTAGGAGATAGGTTCTTGTTGGGGAGTGATGTTGTGGATTAGGTTTTTGAGTGATTTGGGTTGGATGGTTCCTATTTTTTGGTGGGTTTGCATAGGGTGAATTGGAAAGAGTGGTGGTTTGGGTTTAGGGGCAGTAATTAGATGTCGGTCGATTGATATCCACCGATGATACTTCTCGTTGTCTTTGTGGGAAACATGATTCGTCTCGTCAAGATGACTGTATATGTTATTTGCTTTAAACAGTTGGGTTGGTGGGTTGTAGAGTAGAATCTCTCTATACGGGATAATTTTCAGCTGTTAGGGGATTGTGGATTAGAATCTTGATGTTGGACATCAAGAATTTGAGATTCTTGGATTCATCTTGATGGACGGAATTGTTGTTTTGGGTGCTGGAGTAATTGTAGGAGTGTTATTCTGGGTTGGTGGATTCTATGTGGGTCAATTTGGTTGGAGAGTGTTGAGTCAGTTGCAGAACTTCGTATGTGATGGGAGATCAAAGTTTTTGAGACGCTAACACTGATGGAATGTGCGGTTCTCGAGGGGGTGTTTCTTGAAAGGCTATAAGAGATGGAGCTGGCAGTGCGGAGATATCTGGGAAGGTTTGAGCTGAATGGTGCGATAAGGAGGTTTCCTGGTAGATTTGGAGGGCGCGATCTCAGTTGTAAAGATTTGAGCCGAATGGTGCGGTAAGGAGGTTTCTTGGTAGATTTGGAGGGTGCGATCTCAGTTGGAAAGATTTGAGCCGAATGGTGCGGTAAGGAGGTTTCTTGGTAGATTTGGAGGGTGCGATCTCAGTTGAGAATCGGAGGATTTTTGGGAAGATTGGAGGGGAGAAGGCCTGAGATGCATGAGCAGATTGCTATTATACCATGAATAACACGAGTGCAAAAAATGAGAGGAAGCTATCAAATAAGAGAAAACTGTTTTATTACCTTATATTGGAGATACATGAGTACATATATATAGCTTAAGTAATTATAACTAGTGGTCCTAATTAAATCAGGTTTTGATGTTGAGCTGAGATGTATTGTGGTGGCTATTAATATTAGAGGATTCAACTTGCACCTAGGCACATCATATTGTGTGTTTGTGCATGTACTTAAATATGACCGTTTCAGTTGAATTACCCACTAAGCATAATTTTTTTGATTAATGAATTGATGGTGTGCCCAAGTCGTGAGTCATTATGCATTTAGGCATGGCTCAACTCTTGGGTCTGTTGGGCTAACATTCAGTTCGAATTATCCCAACAAACTTGCATCCATCCATAAAACGAGCCTCTCATTCTTCACATCTCTTTAAAATCAAGGTGGCAATTAACTAAAACAAAGCTTCACCCACTCATCCAATTGCAACATAGAAACTTGCCAAGCAATTATAAATCTTATTAGAACACAAAAAACTTGTCATCAGCATTTCTTAGCACACCATTTACAATGATGCCTGTATCAAATACAAAAGCGATTTCTATCTTATCTCATTGCTTTAGAAAAATTCAGCTCCTATAAGATTAATAATTGACATCTATCTAGCAAGCCTCAACAAACTCTCAAAGCCTTTAATAAAAATATCCAAGTCATCAATATCTACCATAACAACAACACAGCCTTAGTTTCACTAGGTGAGTTTGGCTACAAAAATCCTTAGTTTTCATTGTGCACAATCAAGAAGAAGCGCCTCCCTAACTAGTTCCAATTAGAGAAGATCTATCAATCTAATGGTTTTTTCATGTATCTTTTTAGGACTTCCCCTAACTATTAATTCATATACTTATTAGTACGAATAAACTCATTTCCCATTCCATCCATCCAAGTATACCTACTCAATCACCTTAGCATCCTCATCTCTATAACATTTATTTACTCGTAAGTTTCTTCTTTGCTACCCATCATTAAGCCAATATAATGCAGTTCTATAAAATTTTCTTTTAATTTGAGTGAGAATCACCTATTGCCACTTTGATGCACAATAAAAATAATCATGTGAAAGAAAAATAAAAAAAACGAGGTGTGCAAAATTAATATGAACTGGTATTTAAAAGACATGTTGATACATCAAATATGCATGCATTTTAAAGACTTCGAATGTTGTTTTGATAATGATAATAAGAATTAGAATTCTTCTAAAAAATTCATGCATTGAATTATTACTCATTATACTCTCAATCCAAAACAATAATATATTCTTGATCTATCCAGAAATTTCCCATAATTTTTAGCCAACATCTTCTACAAGTACATAAAAACTGAACCTTGGGAAGATGGATCAAAATAAAGGTAAATAAAGGCTGAATTCTCTCTACAAGTCTATTTGTTAACATCATTTAGAATGGTGCTTAAAATTCTCATTAAGGGGTGATATCCAAAATAAACTTTTTTTATTTTAGATCCATATTATAGGAAGATTGAAAAATATAGATGAATATAACTTTTAGAGAAAAATTAAATGAACATTAAAAAGAAGAATAGTCTCATGAGTTGTGTTATGAAGAGTTAACTATGTCGATTCACAGGAAACAATATATACAAAAAAAGAATGATAAAACAAAGATAAATCAACCAATAATTTTTTAAAGGAAATATTATAAAGTTATATATATTAAAAGTAAGAAGACAATCTATAAACTTTAAATGATTTGGTTAAGTTGTATCAAAATTAAAATTTGATATATCATTAGGTTAATGAAAACAGGTGTATGATGAAATTTATGGGAATGGTCAATGGAATGCATGCTTAAAATATGCATAGATTTTGCAAAATTAATTTGAGTTCAAGACAAAAAAGGTACATTAATGCATTGTTAATTAGAACTAAGGAAAAAAAATCCATTTTTGTGGCAACCAGGCTACAACCTGCATAAGCATCATCTAACTCATTATGATCGACCTTGAGCATAGAAATTTATTGTCTCTTTAGTAAAGAAAAGATGGCATCAGATATATATATATATATATATATATATATATATATATATTTACACACCTTCCAATCTACAAATTAATTTTCTCCCTAAGATCGCCATCGATCAGTCTTCCAGCCATCTAAATGCTATAGGCACATCACAATTTCCAATAAACACTTGCATGGAAGATTTCAGTGAAGTTATTTCATTTTTGAGGTAAAATTTCAGGTATATATGAATGATAATCAAAATATCCTGTTCAACAGCCCCAAACTTACTAAAGGCTGGGCAAATAAAGATGATGATCCGGAATACAGTAAAAATTAATAGAATAAGACACTTGAATACAGTAAAAATTAATAGAATAAGACACTTGATCCTTGAAAATTTTACGATAAAAAAGAATGATGGTTTCCAAAAAGAACAAGAGCTGCTGCAGATATCTATGCATCATGAAGGAAACAGTGAACACGGTAACAATTCGTATTGGCATCTAAGACCCAGATTAATAATGTAGTTCGAACAAACAAAACAAACTCAATATCAACGATACAACATCAAACAAATAAAATCCATCCGGATCAACATAACAAAATCATAACAATACGGCACTCTTCATCAAACCGTAAGCGTAAAACCCTAGGAGCAATAAGAAAATGATCTTCACCACCCGATTCATCTCAGCCTCAAGCGGCCAGTGGACTGGAATCTCCAGAAAGAGTCTCTTCGGCAGCAGGCTCAGAGGGTTTCGGGGGTGAGCCGACAACATCTACACCGTCTCCTTCTGCAGAAGCAGCATTGCCCTCAGCGGGAGCCGGAGGCTTAGAGGAACCCCTAATCTTCATGGACTCGATCACCTTTCGGCTGATTTCTTTGGAATAGATCTGGAGGGTCTCTATCCCCTCCTCCAATGACGCCTCGGAAGGGATCTCGTCGTCTTTGGTCGCAGATTGAGACGCATCGGTGGCAACGGCGAAGGCCTCTTGCTCGATCAGGCGCGCGACGGAGGAGGCCTCGTCGGATGGTAGGGTTCCGTAGCGGTTGGAGAGGGTGGAAGGGGTGGAGAGATTGTCGATGAGACGGTTGGTGACAGCGTCGCGGGTGCGCTGAGACGGAGGCCATATGTTGAAGGAGAAGGCCGGAAGCGATGGCGCCGACGAGGTGGCCGGTGCTGGTGCGGGTGCGGGTGCGGGTGCGGGTGCGGGTGCGGATGCGGATGCGTGCGTCTCATCTGATTTGGGGTTTTCGATCTCACCGGCGCTATCGAGGATCTCGCTTTCTTCGGCCATGGAGATCGTGAGATCAGAGAAACTGAGAGAGAGAGAGAGAGAGAGAGATATGATCGGTTGTCAAATATCCGAAAAACGTTCGTGGAAATGGAGGGTGTGATTTTAAAGGCATGCAGCAGGAGTCACGTGATATCACGTGGCATCCCATGCGAGTGGAGAATACGTTGAACCGGCACCTGGCGGTCATAGAAAGTTCGCGAACACCTTTTTTATTTTTTATGTTTTATTAATTTAATTTTGAACTTGTGAGGAATATCCCTAATAATTACAATCATCATCAAAAGTAAAACTGGGATTATGATTCAGAGTTTCCAAAGAAATAAATTGGGACCACAAAAACCTCCTAATATCTGAGAAATATTTGTTATTTGATAAGATCAAAGTGAGGCAGCCTTCTAAACCAAATAAAGAATGTGATCCATCAATTGATCAGAGGATTTTTGCACTATTTTCTCCATTCAATCCCCAAAAATTTATAGATGAAGTGGATTAATCCATAGTTCATAATCAATATACTCTGATTTATTAGATGATATATCATGTAAAACTATAATTTTATGACAAGACTAATATATTTTAAAATGAGTCAACGTCTTCTGATCTCTCTCCTAATATCTGAGAAATATTTGTAATTTACTCGTACTTGTTTTCTTCGTATACTGACTGCTCAATCCTATTTACTTTGCCTTTGCTCGGAGGTATTTCTTTTGAGGGTGCTTTTGCTGAATTTTTAACATTCAAAATATTGTCAGGAATGTGCCAACTGCTTGAGTCGCATGATTGTGCTTCATGTAAAAGAGACGAGTGATTGCAAGTCTCAGCATACTGGGATCAAGAGAGTGACTGCTCTAAGACTATATCATATATACACTTTCCAATGACCACACAAACACTGATCAATATTCACCATCATTATTCTCTTATAATAAACTTTCTACATTTCTTTAAAGCTTGTCTTCTAAATGTACAACAATATTTTGTCATACAATTATGATTACTTCTCTTGATTTGAAATCCAACCTGATAGTCGCATGCCATTTTTTAAACTACATGCGCCGAAGACTAGCGAAAAAGGAAATCGACCGACGCTTGCAAGCATTGCAGTCTTATTGAAAGATGTCGAAGGAGTTTTGAAGTGACCTATACTTCGAAGAGAAAAGCATGGAAGCCATAGGCAAAGGAAAAATGTCGTAGCCTTATTGAAGAAAGAAGATGACCATCAAAAACCCCAAGCAAAGAACTGAAGGAAAAATAAGAAAATAGCGCCCAAGCATCTGCGTGACTAATTAAATCCTCATCATCAACACAAATAATAAGATATTTGGGGAAACATAGCATTTTTCTTTGAATAATATTTGTGTTTAAATCAAAGTGGCTTGAGTATAAATCTATATTTAAAATATTATTATTAATTTAATAGGCAAAATAACTAATATCAAAACTTTTACAATTTTTATATTAAGCTCTTGGACTTCAATATTTATATATAAAATATTATTATTCTATCTAATTTTTTAACATTCATAATAATATAGTTTTACATACTTTAAAAAAAATAATTAAATTGTTGTATAAATAAAAACAGTGTTAAATATAAATTTTTGGATATTGTGCATGTAAATCTCTATTTTAAATATGAAAATTATTGCGAATAGCTCAATAAAAGCTTTTAAAATTTGTAGTTCAGGCGTAGAGCTCAATTCTCACAAGTCAAATTATAATCTAAATTTAAAGCTCACTTTCAAAAAATATGAATAATATTTATAAAAAATTCTATATATTATGAAAATTTAAGTTTAGCTCATTAACAAAGTCAGCAAAAATTCAACTTGAGCTAGTTTAAATACAGAAAATATGAGTTGGTGTTTTGCTCATTTATATTCGCTTCAAGTCAAGTCAGCTCATAATTGAACTCGACTTGAACTTGTTTGAGTTTATGCCGAATTCGAGTTATTTCAAGTTTGATTCATTTTAAATAGGATTCGAGTCAAGATGCAATGACTCGAACTCGTTTCGAAAATTTTTGAATCGAGTCGAATCTAGTTAGAATTTTGAGTTCCAAGTTAAATTGTCAGCCCAAGGTCAGCTGCTTTTGAATGATGCAAACCTTCTTAAAAAACACATGAACAGTATCATTAAAGTTCATCTCATCATATGCTCGAATATAACCGTGCAAACACAAACTAGTTGTTAAGTTTAAGCTCAACTATTTGTTAGCGTGTAGGCTCAACTCATTTACACACCTATTTGAAATACCACCAACCTTATTTTGGATTTGGTGTGGCCTAGCTTGAGCTCAAGGCACCATTAGTTGGTGTTAAAAACCGATCTTTGATGAAAATGTATTTTAAGTGGCAAGAAAGAAATTGATGTCACACACTTGAACTAGTTTATCATTATTTTTTAAAATTTTCTTACTCGTCAAAATATTTCTTTTAGCACCACCGATAAGCCAACAAATTTTTTTTCTTAAATATTTTTACAAACATAATACCAAAATCTTTAAATAATATACATTCAATACTGAACATTATAGTCTAATACTTACTAATATTCTAGATGACATGTCATGCATAATTATGATTTTAATATTGATATAACTCTTTAACTTTAAGATAAAATAGCAGTTTCATGAAGAAAAATGATATTTAAAATTCACCTAATGACATGTCATGCATAATTATGATTTTAATATTGATATAACTCTTCAACTTTAAGATAAAATAGCAGTTTCATGAAGAAAAATGATATTTAAAATTCACCTAATGACATGTCATGCATAATTATGATTTTAATATTGATATAACTCTTTAACTTTAAGATAAAATAGCAGTTTCATGAAGAAAAATGATATTTAAAATTCACCTAATGACATGTCATGCATAATTATGATTTTAATATTGATATAACTCTTTAACTTTAAGATAAAATAGCAGTTTCATGAAGAAAAATGATATTTAAAATTCACCTAATTTAAAAAAAAAAGTCTTTATTTAATTAAATCCTAGTGGTTGCTAAGCAGCCCCTTAATGTGATTCAGTTGAACGGCAAAAACAGTAACATAGCTAAATGGCAATTTCTTTTAGGTTTTCCATTAACAAAAAAGACCATTAAGGCTTGTTTGGGGCAACAGCAAATACATAAAGAAACAACTGCAAAAGATATATTTGTAATTGTTGTTTAAATCATCTGCTATCATATTATTGTGCATGATATCAACGATAGAAGATAGTCGCCGATGGATAATTGGTGGGTTAGTGAAAGATTAATGAGTTGGTGGTCAAATATAATTTTCATGTGCTCGACATAGGGCTGACAATTTGACCCGAAACTCGAAATTTGAACTCAATTCGACTTGAACTCGAGACATTTTGACTCGACTCGAAAATTTCGAGCCGAGTTTGACTCATACATCTTGACTCGAACCCTATTTAAAATGAGTTGAAATGACTCGAACTCGAACAAGTTCGAGTCGAGTTTGAGTAAGGGCTGACTCGATTAGAACTCGACTCGAAGCCAGCCCTAACTAGATGATAAAAAGCAGTCGAGCCACATTTTAAAATCAGCTTCCTAAAAATTATTCCCAGATTCATATATTACCTGCAGAGCAATCTCTCCGGCACCACCTCTGTTATTAAAAAAATTCTGAGCCATAGTTTCTAGTTGTTATCTCTTGTTTACTATTTAATAATACGGGGAACTACTTTGTAAGGTTTACTTAATGAGAAAGTAAACCAAAAAAACAGCTCTCTATGAGAGCTTTAAATGATAACCTAAATGTAAATAAATGAGCAAGCTGTTTGCCATACCATAGATACATTTTCTAGAATGAAGGCAAGAAAGAAAAAGCAATTGTTGTTTTGCAAGTGATTTATACTTGGCAAATGAATTGTTAAGGGTAGAAAATCTGACCTGAAGGAGAGCAGTGGTAGCGTTTATTCCTGAAACTTATGATGATACTCCTTCAACTATAGACACTGTCTTCATGCATTTCAAGTGCTGGTTGAAGATAAAGATTTTTCCAGATGAAAGCATGATGGAAGCAACAGCACCATTATAATGCAGTCTTCTAAGTGAATTCTGAGTCTTTGACCATAACCTGGCTTTATGAAGCCCCCCTTCCTTCCAAGAAATACTGACTGTAACTCCGCCCCTAGCTTTTAATCCTCTGACAAAACCGCTGGGCCATTTATCGCGAGGCAGAGCGGGCAGAAGGTGAAGATCCTCCTGTGTGCTCTGCACAAGCATTTCTGCGATTGCAGCTGAGAAGCTGCAAATCAATACATGAGCACATCATCGGCAATCTATTTGTTTATTGGTAAAAGTGTTGAATGTTTTGGAACAGTTTTGTGAGCGGCTTTTGAGCATTTTTTATGGATGTATAATGGCAAATAAAAAACACAGTTTTTGTTTATTTTCATTAGAGAGCTTGAGAAATTGCTCCAAGGGTTAGTGAAATCTATCTTCTTTCTATGGACGTAGTTATTTTATAATGTGTTCGTGATTGTGTGCTTTTTGTCTGAGTTTTCTGTGGATTTAATTTTCTTCTTGCGGTCTCCATCCCAACAATAAGTACATGCATAACATCCAAAAATCAAATATTTCCAAAATGGCCACCCACCCCATAAAATGAACTAACAAACCAGGATATCATTGCGTGTTACGATCAAACTATTGTCTTTTACAAAAAAATATATAAGTAGAGGTTTTTAGTGCTCTTCAAAATGAACATAGTTTTGTTGAAAATGGTTGTGGTAGGGTGTGGCCATTCGTGATGAGGTTTTTATTTTTTATCAAGGAAAGTAGCATTAAGCTCAACCAATGGCAACTGAAAGGTTGTAAGAGTTTGTTTACCCGAAGTTGGCATCAATCTGGAATGGAGGGTGAGCAGTAAACAAATTGCTGTACAAGCCACCTTCATAATCCTCTTCATGGTTGGGATCAACTAGGTTGATCAATTGTTTGATCAACAAGTAAGCATGTGCGCTGTCGCGAAGATGGGACCACAATGCCATCTTCCATGTTGTCGACCATCCTGGCCCCATATCCCCTGCTCAAAGTTGCGAACTTTTAATCAAATTTTGAAATAATACAGCAGCTTTTTTAGGGCAAAAAAAGGCAAAGTAAAACTAAAGGTTTAACTTTTAATTCATTCGCTTGTTCGTATAACATATAGTAGCATTTCTATTTGAAGTTCAAAAACTAAATCAGAGCTAATTTGCATTACTGATATCATAAAATTTCTAACACCAAGGAGTTTTTAAGTTCTTAGTACAGATATGTATGTAAGGAACCCAAATCTTTAGAATTCGCATATTCATCACCAATCTTTAGTAATTACTAAGAAAAACTCTTACTCACTATATTCTAAGATATACAAGTCTTAAATATACTTATTAAGAAAGTTTAAAGATGGTGAAATAATAGTGCATAATTTGTAAATATAAAGATTAGATGATGTATATACATATATCTGTTATAAAGATTCGAGCTCTATATATATATATTTATATTTACATATATGCATGGACATTTCTTTGAGGAATTAAAAGGGAATAATGAGTGAAATGCAACAAAGGTCTCATCTACAACCTCTTTTGTATAGGCTGTTGGCAACAGCTTTGCATAAATCCGGTGTTTTTTCAACTGTAATAGTATGCCCTGGGAAAAGACCAAACAAGTGGGAAACATGCCTATGATGAACTTCTGGATCTTCAAAATCTTGTGCCTGAAACACATTGCAAGTTAGAAGAGCATTCAGAAGGTGCCTGTTATTATTGAGTACACAAAAAATGCAAATTCTTCCCTTCATTTGTTTTTCAAATCAACACAAAAAAAGTGCAGGCCACCAAATATTACTTCAAGCTTCAAATACATATGAACGGCATTCAGACAGATTTCTGATCAATAATGCCTGAGGTGAGCCTTTCTGACAATTTTTAAAAGCCGGTTCCATATATTAAGTTTAGATTTTACAACAAGGCAGTTTAGCACTAAAGCTAAATAAAAAGAAAAAAATGTCCAACATATTTGGCTTGTCCTATTTAGATATCTATTATTATGTATTAGAATAGGGATATTGGGAGGTTTTTTTGCGAGATTACAATTAATTCCTTGATTTACTCTTACAAGTTTATTGCCAATATGAATTTTAAGCCTATTTATAAACACCCCACATCATAGTAGAAGAGTTTAATTAACTAACCCTAGCCGTTCTCGCTCATGACCACTTCTGCTCACTTGTATTGTGTGGATCATTGGCTCAGGCAACGTTCTTTTGACATTGTTGATTTGAGGAGACTAGTTTAGCTCTGTATTTTCCCAATCTTCAACACTACTAGTAAAGTCACTGAAATTTTCACTAATGAGAATCAGGATTATGATAAATTAAATGCTTTTCCTAATAATCCTGATATCCTTAATGATATTACCAATATCCTCTTTAATGTAAATGCTAAGGATACCCCTATTTGGAAGGTCCCGGCCCTTTGAATTTTACCTTCAAACATGCCTATAATTCACTTAAAAACCCGACATACTACCATGAGAAATTCTTTTTGGCATAAAACAATTAGATCCACTATATCCTTTTTTGGCTGGAGGCTCAGCGTAAAGCTATTCATACTAATGACGCTTTAAGAGAAAAAGATTTATATGTTACCTTTAGATGTCACTGTTGTTCTCAAATTGTGAAACATTTGACTATTTGTTTATCATTAGCGATAAAGCTAAATATGTTTAGAATTATTTTTCTATCATTACTGGGTACAAACTTAACTTCTGTCTTTCCTTGTGAGCTTTTAAACGCTTACTTAGAGGCTTTCTGGTGATTATGTTAAATGAGGTCACATAGAATTATTCTCCTTATATTGGTTATGCGGCATATTTGAGAAGAGAGAAATAATGGTATGTATAGAAACTTCCAATTCAATAAAGTAAGAGTGATCTGGAAAACTATTAAATATATCATTAATGCTGTGAAATCTCATTTGCTCATTTTTGTTAAAGGGGGTAACTTTTGCAAAACTTTTTAAAAATCAA
The DNA here is from genome assembly GCA_016760335.1 of Gastrodia elata. Taxonomy (NCBI): domain Eukaryota; kingdom Viridiplantae; phylum Streptophyta; class Magnoliopsida; order Asparagales; family Orchidaceae; genus Gastrodia; species Gastrodia elata. Next base: position 1,376,886 of record CM028676.1, read on the forward strand.
GCTCCTCAGTATACTGAAAAGTGCTACTTTATTACTTGGGCTAAACCTGTTTTAGGGATGGTTATGTTAAACGTGGATGATAGATTTAAAAGGAGTGCTGCTTGTCGTGGTCTTGTAAGAGATCATATTGGTAAAACTGTGTTTGTGCTTTTTAATAAATTCAATGCCACATCTTCTATTATTCCTGAGATAAAGCTCTTCTTTCAGGGCTGATAAGAATCTCACCAATGTTTGGATTGAATATGATGCTTTTAATCTTGTTCATATGGGCTGATAAATTGGCCGGAGAGTGGAACACCTGCCATTAAGCATTTATAAGCTCCTTCAGAACTTCAATTGCACTATAAGCCACATTTGTAGAGAAGGTAATGGTGCGGTTGATTGGTTGGCCAATAAAAGCATTGAGCTAACTATTTTAGATGATCATACTACTCCTTACCTCAAAGCTATTTGTAAACTAGATTAACTTCAACTGCCTTATATTAAATACTAATGCCTAGCTTCGGGGAGAAGCATTGGAGCCTGGGGACCTTAGTGGTCCTTTTAGTCATGTTTCACAATCTCTGGGATGTTTCAACCTTTAGTTTGGAGGTCAGGTTTGTATAAGGAATGAATTTGTGGTAACCCTATATAGTAATTACTATCCTTTGTTGCTATTTTTATACATGATGCATAAATCTGTGGTACCAATGGACAATAACTTACGATACCTCGGTGCTCAATTCAACCCCTATCTCACCTTTTTTTTCCTTAAATTATGAGATACTAATTTGCTTGTTTATTTAACAGCCATGAAGTTCTTTGTGTGTTTGATGGAACGATTGGAACTTAGAATTGTAGCCAGAGTTGCAGCATTTTGGGGCTCTCAATGAGTAAAAGATGAAACTACCCGTGGTTCTGGATGGTGCCTTCTGGTGCCTACCATTGTTAGTAAAGACAACTACTTGATTGAGGATGACTTTGAAGACTGAGATTCGAATACTACGCAGTGCTCAGGAGAATTGCAGTTGATGTCCTATCAGTCAAGCCATATGGAAGACATGTCGATTCCCAAGCTTTCGACCCCTGCAGAGTCTCCGGAATTTCAGCACTTGGATGCTTTGCTTTGATGTTCCTAGCTCTCAAACTTATAAGATAATTGTTTTATATCTCTATGTTGTGGACTAATTAGCCTTATATTTACTTGTAGCTTGTAAGACTTTAATTAAGTTTTTTCTTTGATTGATGATTCTCCTTGTGTGAATGCTCTTTGTTTGGAGATTATCCTATATTGAACCTTTACTCTTTGAATGGATAAAATTTTATATTAAAAAAACTAACAATCTTTCAAAACAGTCACCTATTCATCTAATAAGCAATTTATGAACAAAAATCACATAAAATATGTAAGAAATAAACTAAACATGTATCACTGTTATGTGGAATCCAAATGTGGCGGTAAGCTTCATCGACTTAATCTTTCTCCATAAACATTAAAACTTGAAAATTATTGGGTGTCATGGGTGAGTTATATGCCCTTTATAAATCACAATAAAGCGAATGAAAAGAAAATAATTTTATGCTGATTTTATAATATATTAAAAATTGTATAACTTTAAAATCCTTTAATAAGTCTTACATAATAAATAATAATTATTCAAATATTAATAATATTTCATAATAATCTTTATCATTACAATTTATCCATTACTATAAAATATTCATACTTATCATTAGGAAAAACAGTGGCAAATGTATTATTCTCAATCCAACAATCATGCCATAAAGAGACATTACAATACCTTACAATTCACACAATAAACTTCACTTTATCTTTAAAATATTAATTCTAATCCATAGGGGGGAATTAGTAGTTTTATAGTTAGTGCAACTAAAATGGACCCCTTTACAATACTTGCCCTTTGTAAAACATGCTCAAAGACTGCAATTAGCTCTTAACTACCACCAAATTTAGATATAACTATCTTTATATTATATGCACTATTAATATAAGAAACTCCTGATATTAGCTATGCGTATTTACTAATATGAAAGAATTTTTTAAGAAAGATATTATGTATATGCATATATATACATATATATATATATACATCATTTAGCCAATATATTAGCTTTTATTTGTTTACCAAAAAAGACATTACCATCCCCACAATCCACATAATAAACTTCTCCACTTTATTTTTAAATTATTAATTCTAATCCATAGGGGAACTCCATAGTTTTATAGTTAGTGCAACTGGGATGAACCCCTTTATAGTACTTGTCCTTGGTAAGACATGCCCAAAGACTGCAATTAGCATTGAACTACCACCAAAGTTTAGTTGTAAGGATCTTTATATTATAATATATAATATTCATATAAGAAACTCTCGAAGTTGGTTATGCATATCTACTTTTATTTACTAATATGAAATAATTTCTTAAGAAAATAAATATTATATTAGCTTTTATGTGTTTTTTTTTTTTATTATGCATTGATTTTCAAAAAGAAAGAATGATATTATGAAATGCAAATAAAAATTACTCACTTATATATCGCTTAATCATCTTAAGTTGATTAGATCATGTAAATACTCGAGTCCCAACGGATTTGACTAAAATTGAATGCATAAAATCAAATTTATGGCATTTATATGATATTTAAATAACTAAAATATCAAAATAACAAAATGACATTTTAGGTTTTGGATGCTACAGATCAATGTCGACCAAGTATGGCTAGCTTTTGTGTGGGGAGATAGAGTTGTAAACGAGAGTGAGAAAAGAGAGACTCAGCTTAAAGAGGGGAGTCAAATCGAAATTGTAGCAGAGGCAAGAAAATCCAATGAGAGTTCGACGACTCTAGCAATTATCTAGGGCTTCATGTGAGAGAGGTATCAAGTGAGGGAGGGGCCATCTCAATAAATATATTTAGGTTTAGGGGATATTTAGAGATTTCAAAAGTTTGGATTTAATTCAATATTTTGCCAAAATTTGTTTAAAATCCAATTTGATGAATGTTGTGCCAAATTTTGTATAATTTAGTTTCACATATGATAAAAATAAAATTTATTTTTCTAACATTTAATCTTAGATTTTACAAAATGATCATCATCAATTTTTAAAGGTCTTTAATCCAAAAATTAAGAAAACTGCTTGAAATTAATTTTGAGCAACATTTATTAAAGAATATTATAGCTCAACACTAAATGCAATTATTCGTTTAGAGAATGTTTGGTATGCTGAATTTATAAGATAAAGTAAAATGTTTACCTCGAATATAAATTTTAAAGCTTTTGGTTTGCTAAATTTATAGTGTAAAGTAAAATGCAATGTAATCTTTTTACAAAAATTTAAATAATTGTTTAGTAAACTTAATGTGCTTGAATTGGGTGAATTTGGATTACGCGGAACTCGCCACTCTCAAATTGTGGCTTTGTAGCTAGGGAAAGCTCCAACTTTCTTGGAGCTTTGCATAAGTTTCGCAAGAGCTTCGCAGGTGACGCAATTCGAAGCTACATATTCGTCAATTCAAAGTTCATCTTAGTTGTAGGAGCTTCATAAGAAAGGGAAAGCAAGAGCTTTGTCTCTCGATTGGCAGTGAAGGAAAGCAAATTTTCTTCAATTCAAGGCTTTGTCTCCAATTCGTAATGGAGCTTTGCAGCAAAGCATATCACCAATTTGCAATGACGTCCCCGAATAGCAGCAAATCGTGTCTCTGATTCATCATTAAAATGCCATGCGATTCACCGCTAAAACATCTCCAATTCGAAGCTTCGATCGCTGTTGACAATCTCTTTTGTTTGACATTGATATTGTGATTTTGTTTATTCTTTTTTGTTAATGGTGACGACTCCTGCTAGTTTGGCGAATTTTTGGCGGATTTAGTTCGAGTGTTGTGATCATATAGCAGGGTTCAGCTTTGTGGTGTACTCCTTGTTGCTGTTCGATATGAGGGGCTCTTGTGTTAAGAATGAATAGTTACTTTTATGCTGATGATCCCATAGGCATTTGTTGACATTTTTGTTAACTTACAGTTAAAATATTTAAAACAAAATTTATGGGGGTACACCTATCACTGAATTACACAGAGTACTATACTATGCTTATGTTTCATTCAAACAGACAACAAAATAATTGTAAAGTGATTAAATAACAGTGTAATCAAATTATATTGTAATTATATTATATTGTAATCAGATTACATTATAATAAAACATGATAAAAAAAACTTTTATTAAGTTAATACATTACTTCTAGCAAAAGGCTTTAACCATTAGCCACACCTTATGCCTTTTGATACCATTCTACTTCTTGATATTCTAAATTTATTAATTTTGCAGCATTTTATCTTTGAGCAGCTTGACCAGACTACCATTATTATTTAGAAATTTTATCTTTTAGGCAAGCTCCCATTTTAGTCACTTTTCTAATAGCATAGCTCTATCATATCGCTTGGCTCTTCCATTTGTAGATAATAATAAACAAAGAGAAAAAGAATAGTAAATTTAAGGTTTATGAGTATTCTATACTTTTTTGACCATAGTTGCAAGCATATTGAGTTCTAGCTATTAATTTCTTCTTGCACCTCTTTTCTTGATTATGACCTAGAAGACTCATCTAGCTCTATATATTTAAAGCAAGAAAATTCTTCACAATAGCACATGATTAGTATTTATAATATGGAGTTATTAGAAATAATATTTTTGCAATTTCTTTTACATTCACCATCCTAAAGTCTATTGACAAACTCACCAATTCTAAATCTTAAGTAGTAGCACTCATTGTATTTTAGAATAAAATTACCTCCAGTAATCTGACCAACATAAATATACAATAAATACTAACAACCTTTAAATATGATAAGCATACATTCTTGCTCACCAAAGCTATTTTTTTAGAAAGTGTAAGTTCAAAAAAACTAATGGTCCCTAATTAAATAAATATAAACATTGTCTTCACCAGATCCAGTCAAGTCTCTTTGGAAGACATGCAAAAACTCATATGCCTTGTATAATCATTAAGAGTTTTATTTATTCTCTCAGTCTATTATATTTTATTGTGCAACACCTAGAACTGTTCTTACTATGCAGATCCCTTGCAATTTTTGAATTATACAGCATCAAACTTCTCAATATTATAAGAACATATGTAATTGAGTCTTTCTTTAAAATCTTTTTATACCAACAATCCCATTATTTGCTACACTCATAGCGAAGAGAGTTCTTGTTTTACTAAACACCAAAACACCTTTTATAATCTTTCAAAACTTGACATTAAAATTCAGTGAATACTCTTCAGTCAAGTCGTTTGATGGAAATCAAAATTCTCCTATAACAATGAAGTGCCTGACTTAGCTAAGCTTTTAGATATTTTCGGTTACTACACTAAAACTTACATCTTCAATGTTTATTGTAAAGCTCATCATTAGTAAGAAATGCTTTGCCGTACTCACATCTGCAATATACATACATGAAATTTTTATTTGAAATAGAAACATGCAGTTGAAATTAGTGCTAAGTATCAAAGCATTTTGAACACCTTTCGCTAGGACATTTGTTACATCTTCGATTGACTTGTGCACATATGTATACTTTTTTCTATGTTGTTTCAATATGTGGCCAAGCTTTTCATAATATTAGCATCCACTTGAACAATCTAGAGTCTTGCTTTTACAGTGATTTAATTGTTGGCACTTACCTATAGATTTTGACAAGCTTCTCTATTTATTATTGCCTATGATCTTCTGAGCCTTTCCTCTATTATTAAACAAATAAGAGATACATATCTCCTTTCTCACATCTTATCTTTACCATTTAATTATAAGAACACAAAAATAAATTTTTTTAATTTAGCGAACTATGTTGAAACTAGAAGTAATCAACATGGACGTAAGTGCATCGTTCCCTAATATAAATACATACATAAATACAAAAGTTCAGCCCAAAGTAAAGCTTTAATTAGATGACAATTCAAATGTAAAAAAAGGATTAGTGTGAAACATAGACATCAAGTTCCTATCCTTTTAGACTTTTTTTGCATTTCAAGTTCTGAATGGTCAAATTTAGGGCATCCTAGCATTACTTAATAAATACAAATATGCAATGAAAATTAAAGATAGACGCAGTAGTCCAACCCAGGAATAGGAACCATATCTAAGTCACAGAAACACATTTTAGCATATTGTACACATTACCAACATAATATAAGCTAAAAATTGTTTTACCGACTAAAAAATCATTTCTAAATGAAAAAATATCAAAATAAAATATTTTCAAAGAATGAAAATTTTGAAAATTTTAAGTAATGAAAATAATAATAATAATAATAATAATAAAATTAATTGAATATTGAAATGGTCAAAACCTTTGAACAACCAAAACTTGAAACTTTCACAACATGACCAAAACGAAGCCAACATTGAAACCATAAATGAATTTACTGTTTACCCATTCCAGGATGGAGCCATCCCTGGAGATTCTTGCCGGAGGAAGCTTCGGAAGGACAGTCTTGATTCTTTTAACTAAATCAGCATCTGTTTTACCCAACACCTAGTTCATAAAGTAGAGACTCAATCATGTCATCTCAGGTAGAAGGTAATCTTCTCTAATTGCTCCATTATAGCACAAGAGCATAGAGAGTTCATTTTGCAAGTACAAGAGTATCCAATTATAGAATTTACCTCAGCAGAAGATATAATGGCATCGAAGATCTCTCTAATTATTGCTATATCCATGGTTGATGAATAGCTGACGCTTGCAGTATTTCCATCAGGTGCAATAAAATGATGCTCTGGTGAAGTTGAAGGATTGGTTTCCAAATAGACGCTGTTACCTTTGATCAGCCAGTCCAAAAGAAAAGTAGCGCACCCTTCCAAAAGAGGGTACGCTGTGTTCTCTAAGAAATCCTAATGCAAGAAAATTGATGAGATTAATCATGAAACACGCCAATGTAAATTCAATAAGGATTGTTTTTGATAAAATAGAGTTCAAAGAAAGTAAAAGAGATGGGCTTCATTTGGCACATACGATGCAGCATTTTTTTGCTTTGAACGAGGAAAAAAAAGTCTATCCACATTGAAACAGTATTTCCTGCAAAGTTACTCCATATGCTCACCAAGTAATAAACAAATTATATGAGCAGAACAGATGATTACCTAAGCATATTTCCTATAAAAACAAAAATTACTTTTCAAAAATTTGAAAAAACAGTAGAAACATGGAGTGAAATGAAGCATTAAGAAAATCCAAATTGGCTCATTATCCTAAAAATTTCATCATAGTGTCTTCAAAGTGTTGATGAAACACATTTCGATATTCTGAAGACAGCTCAGCTGCCTTTAGCAGTTCATAGTTAGTGTGAAATCAAATTAATCTGGGATGAAGACTCCTTTTTTTGCTTATTTTCCTGTCTATGATCAAGAAAACATAAAATAAAATTGCATTTACTAACACTTTTCCCTATACATGAATGGAAACAAATAATAATAATAAAGCAAGTCAAGCCATGCAAATACATTTCGAAGTAACTCCTGCATTAGGTATCAAACAAAAACTCCAGTTGCATGAGATTCCTGCCAATACAATATCTGATGTAAAGTCAACCGCACAAAAAAATTAAGGAAAATTATTAAAAGTCTCAATTTAGCATACATAGTTCTACTACTCAATGCATAAACAGAGATTAAAGCCAAGTTAGCCAAAACATGAATTTGCAAAGTTAATATAACACTTTGTAATTGCAAAATAGTTGATGGTATAATTTCACCTTATCCAAAGAATAGGTATAATGCTCCCAAAGATGTGTGCAAAGCCAGGCTCCACCCATTGGATAGCAGGCATAAACCGGATCACCTTGATCGGGCGATGTTTTTGCCCATAAATCGGTGACTTGATGTGCAACCCAACCATCTGTTTTATAATTGACCTGCATACCAAAAAATTATATAAAAAAATGAAACAATTTCTATGCAATAGTCTTGCAACATTACAAAACTTAACAACTAGGCAGGGTTGATCACTAACTAAAACTTACTTTTCTGCTCAACAATGTTTAGACATAAAATTATAACCAAGAACTACTATGCCCAGTAAAGTGGTTATAATCCTGGGAGGGAAACTTTTCATTATGTCCACTCCAGGTTTATTTTAGTATCGACAATTCTATGATTTACATTTGGCTCAAAAAAAGCGTAAGGTGCAAGATTTCCCTCTGTAAATGTTTTCTACCAGCATCCATGCCATCGTTTACATCAAGTTGCAGTGCGAAAAGTTTCCCCAGTGAATTTCATGTTGAGAATAAAAACAGGTGGCAACAAAACTCACCTTATTCAAACCTGTTATATCTTAGCAATCATTGCATATATTGATTTATCATAATCAGTAGAGACCAAACTCAAGGTCCTATTCATAGCTACACCTTCAAGTGTATTAACAGTTGTAAAGCATCAGTCTTCTCCATCAGCCAGGTGTAAGGGTTGAGGCTGAAGCTTGGCAATTAATGAAGGATAATGATGGAAGAAAAGGAGAGCAACTCTTCGAAGCATACTCTGTGAGAGAGCTTAAGACAAAGTTGTTGGAGACAGCTGAGCAAAAAAAATCAAACTGTATAAGAACGCAAAATTTTATCGTGATTCTAAGCAAAAATTGCCTATATCCATTACACGGACTTTTTTATTTCTTTAATACGATTCTAATATGTTTTACAATATTGCCAATCTTTTTATGGTCAATTTTTACAAAAAGATAGAGAAATAAAAGAAAATTTATTGACTTCCTAGTTAGATTTTTTGACAGCAAAGAGTGTTGATTGTCCATGATCATTGTCTTCAACTCGATTATGCACCTACATTGTTGTTTGAACCATCGTACGGTGACTGACAAGAGATTGGATGGATGGTAACATACCGTCACAGAAAAGATTAGAGATAGTCGAAAGTACTTGCAACTATGTGGTAGGCACCTTTCCTCCATGTAGTAGGCACCTTTTCTCATTGACATATCACCAACTGTCAAGTCACTGCAACACAGTCATGTGTGATCAGCAGTTTGGTAGAAACTAAACTAAATAATCAGTTCTTGCAATCTTTTCTTTAAATAAGGTAGTCCTGGTACTTGGAGTGCTGCTGAGTTGCATTTGCAAGGATACCCAAGCTATGTTTATGAAGTCAAGCTCATGATCCCTGGACAGAAAACTATCTTCTGGTCAGCACTTTTAGGGTTAACTTACTATGAGGCTAGACTCTTTAGCTAAGGTATACCTTGTAGTGCTTCTCAAGCAAGCGCAGCTTTGAAGAATTGGTTTATGGAGTTGGACACATGCAATGTGAAGATGTTTGATTCGCTATTGAGATGCTTGGATATTAGATTATTAATCTTAATGAGTTGTATGTCCTACAACATGTATGCATAGATTCAAACCTAAATTTCCCTAAAATTTTTATTTTAAGGGGACTTTGAACTGAAATTTATTTCTTTAAGGAAAACCAAGGTCCCCCCACTTTGTTTTAACCCATTAGTTTCCCAGTATTCCAAATCACCAAGGATTAATGCTTGGCATCTTCCATTGCAAGCTACAAAGAAAAATAAGCAGGAAAAGGTGGGGAACAGCTTCAAAGTTTACTGTAGTTGGGTTCGGTACAATGATGGCACAATATCCGTCCCTCAATCTGCTCACATCCTGTTATCCTAGAGCTTACAAAAGTTTCACCTCCTTCCCAGATGATGGCATTTATTTTTGCACGTCTAGCTTGTGGTTCACATTGGCATTTGAGGAAATATTCCTCCCTTATCAGCAGCTACCTTTAATTTGAAGGAATAATCCTCTCATGACGATCCAAAGAGACCTTTGATGTGGTAGATGAAGAAAGAGAGGGTGTGGTACTAGTGAAACCTTCTAAAGGCCTCCCATCCCTTTCCCATGCACAGACAGAAGGCATGGCTTGCATTGCATTCCTGCCTGATTACCTCAAAAAGGTGCAAAGCACTAGGAAGACAAATTGCAAGAAATATTTCAAGGCACGCATAGAACATCCTCAACTGTTGGTTGCCTGATCTTTCATTCTAATTTGTTGGTGAAAATTGCAAGAATTAGGTCTGATCTACATTCCTATTCAGCAAAGTAGAAAAAATGACACTTTGGATTAAATTTATAGAGGCACAGAGAAACTTCACAAATGATACTCATGTTCAACTGAGAAGCTGCAGAATTAGAGGCTCGTAGGCATGGCTTGGGGCCAATGTGTAGCATTCTGCACTGGATTCATCACCCATGGACAACCAATCTATTACGGAGTGTCACTGCAGGCTCAATTGAGCACACTGAAATCCGAAAGATATGATCAAATAGAGTTGAACTAAATATAACATGATAAAAGTAAGGTCAAAGAACTTTCAAGATTCTCAAAATTATTTTATGAGTAGATAATAGAAAAAAATTTTAAGTACAAAAATATCATCACTACAAGCCACCCACAGTTAAAATGGAAAATATCTCACACAAATAAGAAAACAAAGTTATTTGTCAAAGTGGTCCTTCGACTCTTTAAAATTATCCAAAATAATTTTTAACTTCAATAAATCTCAAAATGACCCATTAAATCTTAAAAATAATGCAAATATAATCTCATGAATAAATTTTTGTAATGTCATCTTAATAGTGCGACAAATAAAGGATATTTTTGGAAGAAAAAATATGATTAAAGTACATATATGTTAAGTTTTATTTTTTATCTTAAATCACATCTCAATGCAATGATTGAAGTCATTAATTTTAGTGTATGAAAAAAATAAATAAAATTAATCCTTGACGACTTCAACTGTATTTCTTCATCCAAAAATACCCTTGCTTGCAGCGCTAGGAAGTATGACATCTTGAAAATTTATCATCAGGCTAAATTTGCATCATTTTTAAGAGTTGATGGGCCAGATTGAAATTTATGCAAATCAAGTGATTATTTTGGACAATTTAAAAAAGCTAAAGAATCATTTTGGTAAATAACACTCAAACTCACAACTCATCTCATAACACATAACACGATTGGAGCCTTCCTTCTACCAACAGCATCACTAATACATGTGCTTGTAATATTCCGATACGTGTAAGCAAAGCCCAATAAATACTAACTTCCACCAACATCTTAAGCCACAAAATGGGGCCAACATGCCAAGTAGGTTAAAATTAAAAGTGCAAAAACAAAACTAAACTAAGCAAAAGCTAAACTGAACAATAAAAACTTAACTAGGCATCCTATAATACTTATATATATAGCTGTACAAAATCTCAGTAAATAACTAGTCAAAAGCTAAAATGTGAGTCCAAATAAAGTTAAACAAAATTAAACAAAAATGAAACAGGAATTGAAACACAAACAAAACATAAACCAAATAGAAATTAAAGCAGACCAAAAACATAAAATTGGATAAAAGCAGAAGTGTTATTATTTCTTTTATTAAGTTGAGTAGGTGTCAATTAATCTTTCACATAGCGAGTGAGCTTCATGGTCAGACTCAAAATAGAATGACTATGAAAAACTGAAATTGGGATCGGAGAACCTCATATTGGATGGCTCAGTTGTTATCTAAATTGAGTACTCTTGATGGTTTTTACAAGTATTACACAGCTCAAAAAATTATGCCCATCCAGGCTGAGTCACTGCTTATTACCTTAGGAAGGTCATTCTATTCTTGCGTAATATTACATAATAGAAATAAATTGGAATTCGATTGGAAAACTGTTACTCTATGATACCAAGAATAAAAAATATAGCTAGTTCACACCCTCACTCGATGCATCAAACTAGTCTTAAGTTTGGAATCAAGATTATTGTCATTCCAAAACCAAAAATTTTATTGACCATTATTATTCATGAAACCCAAAATTTATTACAATTATAAAGATCGCATTTTAATACTTAAAAATACATAGCACAGTTTTTATTTGCACACTACCATTCCCATTTCAACGAGGTTGAATCACAACACAAAGCAAGTAGATATAAATGAATCCCAAAGATACTGTCGTGCACTTCAAGTTAAGGTCCATTTGTACAACGAGTCTTTGATAACGGGTGTTCATGATAAGAACTTAGCAATTTGTAGTATGGACAATACAAAATAGTGAGCTCTAATTCACATACAGTACCACCCAAACTCCAAAATTCACAATGAAATAACATCTCAACAGAAACATTAATATTTTCAAAATTACATATAAATTATAAGCATCAAAATCCATGTATACGAGATGTCATTTACTTTGTGTCCTTTTATTATTTGTCATTTACTTTGTGTATGCTTTACTTTCTCTTAAATCCAGAGTCTCACTCGAATTTTCAAAGTTTCTTAGAAAATATTTAAAATGGACTACATCCTTGAAAACTCCCGAATGCTTAATCAAGAATCAACACAACTAGAATCTAAAGCTACAATTCAGATCAGCATCTTGAGAAGACAAGCTCAAAAAAGGTCCTCTACTTGATTTTGAACACCAAAGTTCAACAATGATAAGGTTTTTATTTTTAGTTCAGTGTCCCTGACTAGGATCAAGGTTTTAATGTAAGCGCTGACTTTGCAAAAATTAATCATATATTATTGTCATATTTTATGGTAAATGACAAAATAATTAAGTTGACAGTGTTTGGAGTAGATAAGCATTACCAAAGAAAAGTTAAAGACGGTCATCTAAGAAGCTGCATTATTATCCTGTAAACCAAAAAAACAACCCTTCAAATTTCATAGTAAGTACAGTGGTTCTTGAAAAGACAGAAACACGAATCCAAGATCAATTTCAGTGTTTAAATTTCCAAATTATGGATATAATTATACCACATGAGTACAAATTCTTTTAACTAATGTGGCTAGTATCAGAAGCTTAATCTCGATACATAAACTCTAATAAAACTTCAGATAAAGAATATGAAAACATCATCTTACTTTTGCTGTTTTAGCACCATTGACTGCAAGAGATGTTATGAAGTCAAACAATGGCTGCTGGCATTCACTAAGGTTGCAAGAAAGAGATGGCCAGTAGTTCATTTGTAAATTGATATTCATGTGAGGAGCTGCACTGGATGACAAAAAAAAAAACATGATATTTTATGGATGAGTAGGTATAAGGTACAATGCACAAGTTTGGAGCATTTCTAGCAAAAATATGTTCTGTAGTAACTGAATACAAAACAATAAAAAAAATGGTGGTGGAGGTTTCCTTTTTTAAGAAGCTAAATGTAATAAAAATGATAACATGAATCTCAGATCAGATCTAGCTAACATCCATTGGCGATCAATGTCAAGTGAGCTAAAGGTAACCACAGTTCCCAAAGCTCAAAATGTATAATTACAAACTTTGAAAAATAAAAGAAAGATATACACATCTTATTAATTAAATATGATATAATATATATATATATATGTATATATACATATATGTGATATATAAAATCTTATTTGATAAACTAGAAATCCTTCTTGTAATAAAGCTGTCCTAAAATTTAATTGCATTTTGTACTCACGAAGTATTTTTGGAAAACTTTGTGTACTTTATCCTTACAATATTTAATTTAGAAATCATTTGAGTTACTTTTAGCCTTGTAGTTGTATATTTTCTACAAAATTAGCATATATTGAACTATCTTTAACATTGCTTACTATTATTTAGAAATACAATAATCCCATTGAATTGAAAGGCTTGTTCCTCTTTATATATTTATATTTTTAGGTAAGAAAATTAGAGATTGAATGCAACAATATTTAGTATATCTAAGAAAAAACTGTATTCTAGGCATTTTTGGTATAGAACAAATAAAAGAAAAAAAAGATAAAGAGATATACATCAGCTTTTGTATTTTAATGATTATGAATATTATAAATAAAATAACATAAAAATTTGTGATTCAACTACTACTTTCTTAGTTTGATTTTCACTCTAAAGTATGTATAAAGAATTATATAAATATAAACGAAAATCCTTGCAATTGTGGTCTCTACTTCAGTCTTGGTATTTTAAATAGAAGATTGAGTTATGACAAGAGTAATATCAGAGCAAACATAAGAATTGAAAAATGTCATTAGTATAATGATAAAATAAAATTTGAACTTTAAAGGGTTAACAAATGTAATTGTCATTTTGAGTTAAAGCATAATGAGTTATTTGATTATATTATAAGCAAAAGCAAAAAGCCCTTTTCAGAAAATCCTAAATTAATATTTTCTTATCCAACTTAAATATATATTAATCAGAAAGTATTGTTAAGCATTATAACAAATATTACAAATAGTTTAAAAAAGCAAAATATATTTTTAATTGAGTTTCATTAGTCCAATTAAGTAAATAAAAAAATTTTTAAAGGTTAAGCCGTATGCTTATACAAATATCTATAATGCAATATTATGAATATATAAAGTAACATCCTCCCAATTTAAAATTTGGAAAATAAATTTTTATTTGAAACAAATTTAATAATTTATAAAAAATAAATAAATTAAACATTTTCAAAGATATATTGCATTTTTATAAATTAATATATACCAAAATAAAGAATACATTTTATTGTATTTTCTATAAAATTTTAATAATTTTTGTAAGGGTAGTTATTCTTAATAAAATGTTAAGTTTTAGAATTTTAGGAAATTATTTAAAATAAAATATTCATCCAACTTGAATAATTTTGATTCCACTAGATTCCTCGTATTTTTATTAGCCTACAACTAAAATTTATTAAAGTTAGAATTCAATGAGAAAAATATTCAATTAATTTAAATAGAAATTTTACTTAAATTTTATATTTGAAATATCGGAATTTAAAACCACGAGATTAATTCGAACCGTAGAATCCATCACATGATGTGGTGTGCATCGGCCCGACAATCATTAGTGCATAAAAAAACTGTGAGAATTAGATCCTACTATCGAATCAATCCAACAACCGCATTATTATGAAACTATGGAATCAATGGTAATTGCATGATTTAAGCAGCGATGGTCTAACTGCCCAGATCTATTCTGTCATTTCGAATAATCAATCTAGTTTGATAGATCGCAACCATTGAATTTAAAATGCGGCGATCCAACGACCAATAATTATCCCGTTGTTTCAAAACCCGATTCGACCTGTTAACTAGTCGATTAAATCACGACAATTAGATTTAAAGCACGACGATCTAGCGGCCAGAATTCGACCTGTCATTTGAATTTGACCTAACCTGATAATAGACCCATTACTATTTGTTATAATAATCACCAAAACCCTAGATTTAAGTTTACTCATCTCCTCAAATATTCGGCCAAATGGAGCAAATTGGTATTGGAAACATCAGAACAAGAACTTTACAACGAACAATAATTAGCTAGTTTTGTCATCTAATTAAACAATAATTAATCAAAAACCAATATTACATTAATTTGGAGAAAACCTTTAAAACCCAACATTCCCTCTACTATCATATCTTTATTTCCATCCATCAAAACCTCTCAATTGATCTACGAATGAATTAGAAGCCTTGATGAAGAGAAATATAATTCAAGAGTCTCCTTTTGGTTGAGAGGATCTATCGCATAGCCATATCATACCAAAATCAAATCAAGTCAATTTGGCTAGCCTAGGAGAATCTCATGACTCTTGTGAAGGTCATGTAGCTGAGTTCAAGTGGTGGATCCCTTGATCTTGCTATTGGAAATTCAATTAATAGATTTGTGAGATAATACTTATGCCTTTCATTTGTACCTTTTACGCAAACATAGATCATCATTTTAATAAAATATTGAATTTAATATATAGATTATTTTAGTGAAGATTGATATTTAGATTTACTTAGAATGAGACTATTTGAATGAAATATTTTTATCAAAGTCTATAAATCTTGATAATTTCTATCTCCTCTCTATCACCAAAAGAATAATAAATGATTATTGTAATTTGAAAATTTTATTTTAATCAAAGTTATTAGATGACTAATATCTTGAGAAATTTTGGGATTAGACTTTATTAAAATCTTCATTGAATATTTAAATGATATTATTTAGCAAAAAGTTAACCTAGGGTTTGATTGGATTATTATTAGTGCCAATTATGAGTTTTTGAGACAAGAAAGTTATCATGCCACTGAATGAATGAATAAAGGACTTTAGGTTACTAGTTTTATCCTCTAGGAAAGATGATAAAATAAAGCTTTGATGATGAATTATGAATAGCTTATGCAAATTAATTTGAAGATCTTATAATCATTTGTGCTGCTTTGATTTTTAACTCCATTTGTTTGCTAGTATACTCAATAAAGATGATCAAAATAAAAAAGGTGATCAATGTAGCTTTCAAATTGATATTTGAATTATGATTATCTTAATAATGAATTAAAGTTATAATACCTAGAATGTATTGATTGAAGATCTAACAACTATTTATGATGCTTTGATATTAATATTGAGATGACCCAATATAATGGCATGAAATCAATGTATTATTTCTGATATTAATGATGGTTAAGTAAAGCTTTACATTAAGTTAAGTAATAAATTGCATCAATAAATAGTGTGTTCACTTATTAAAATGAGATAAATTTGAATTGACTTATTAAAAGCTCATAAATTGGAATTTAGGATATTTTGATTATGATAATATTCTCAATGCCATAGCATGCATATTGTAATTTTATAATTAGAGCAATTCACTTTAAAATGGGCCCACTTAATACCCCATTACTCTCTCTTACTTTTTGTACTTGTGGGATAAAATTTGGGATAAATTGTTTGAAGCATAATATTTTCTTTGATTATTGTATTCCATTTAGTTAAGTCATTTTTTTTTATTAAATTTAGGATGTCAATCAAGATTTTATCATTAAGGAGAGGGAATAAGCAAAATAAAATACATATACGTAATGGTGATATAAACATGCTTCATGCTTTGAATTTATTCTAAAAACGTAAGTATAAGACATTAGTTGATCATTTAAAAATTATTAAGTTAATCCTTTTATATTACTCTCATATCTTAATAATTCACAAGATTTAATAATCTTAATATTGATACTTAAAGATTCATAAACTAGACTCTATTTAAAAGAGCTAAATTAACAAAATAATAAAATAATAAATAATATAAAATATACAATTAATAAAATATCACAGAAATTCAAATTTTACTATTAAATGATAATTAAATAATTTCATAAGATAAAATAATAATAATTTTCCTAAAATCATATTTAGATTAAAGCAAACAAATAGGTATTTCTCTCTCTACATACTATGACAAGATAACAAATACGTAGATTTAGTAGCATTTTTGCATTTTCTTTGATATTTCTTTATGCTTAGCGTGTCTAGATTATTGGTTGTTCTTCGACACTTTTTACTAATATTTTATACAATGTCTATCATATGTTGGTGATTGAGTCTGTTTATAACAATAGTTCTTGTGCTTTGGAGATACCTTTCAAGGAATATGTACAGGTAGTGCTACAAGTGCACAATGAAGGAATAAATAGATGATCGTGTCGTTTAGGAAGGGGATGACAACCAATGGTTCAGGACTCACCACACATTGTGCCCTACCGATGGGCAGAAAAATCTCATAGTATGCTTATAAACTGGGTATCTCAAGGGAGGCAGCGGGTGTAAGTCTCATAATGATGCTAGCTACAGATATGGTGATAACCATGGCTTATTTGGCATTTCCTTCATGCATAGCTATAATGTGTTGCTATATGTATATTTTGCTTAGTATACAACCATATGCAGTGACACACTATACTTTTTAAGACACTCATTTCCTTATTTTTTGTTATAAACATGCTATAGTAGTATGTACTAGTATTTTTGTACGCTCATGTTTGACTGACAAATATATTTCAAGTGGCGATAATTAAAGGAACTCCACTAAGATCCATTTGGAGAGAGTACTCAAGTAAATTTTACATAAAAATTATGAAATATGAATTATTTTATTTAAATTGGCTCTATAGTGGTGATTTGAATTTGAATTTTAGTATTTAAACATGTTTGAGATTTTTAATTATGATCTTTTTTCTCAACATGATCCCCAAGATGTTACAATTGATATCAGAGCAAATTCGAGGAACTCATGTAGTAATCAAACATATTTTATAAGTTTGATTTTGAGAGTGAATAGAAATCTTAAGTTGGAGAGACAAACTACCTAAGACCTTATAATACTAGAAAACTTACGTGCTAATTATAGAATTTCTAAATGTAGATGATAGAGTGATAAATAACTCATCATAATAAAAATAGACAATTAGATTCTCCTAATTCCAACAATCTAGATTGCATTATAAAATCCCTTACATAAGTTCAATGCTTCAATTTATGATGACAAAACTCCAACAAAATAGCCTATATTGAGAAATTCTAATGAGAGTATTTATACTAAATAAAAGGAAATCCAAATATGTTGAAAATACTTAGATATTAGATGATCAAAAGTTCTTAGCTTACGTACTGGGAATAACACTATAAGATCTATAGTTTTGATTTTAAGGTAAGTTAAAAGAATTAAATTACATAATATGTAAATCTTAGTCTTATTGATATTAAATGATTTGATGAATAATATTTTGTGGAGAAATCTATAAGAATAAAAACAATATTAATTGTAGAATTGAATGAATCATAACATTAATAAGTTCTTATTTACAAAACTAAATATGATTGTCACTTATCCAAGGAAGTCAATTGATTAGACTTTAGCATCAAAACATTTCTATTGATTTACTTTAGCCATCTTTTATAAATTCAAAAGTTCTAGAAAAACTATTTGATAATAGAATAAAAAATACTCTAAGCTCTTAAAATTACTATTAGAGAGTAATTTATTCTGACCATCGATCCACTGATAATTAGAATAGTATTCTTGAAAGATTCAATAATAAAATAGCTATATTGTTGATATGATGATTAACTACATATAATGTTAGAAGCTATAATTTTCAGTGAATAGCTTTTCATACATAAACATCATTTTTCAGAATCATTTCGTAGGAAGAAAGGCTACGCATATTCTCCCTGAGTGAGAGGGTCAGTCAAAAAGGCTATTCCTTCTTTAAAGTTAAAGAAAAAGAATCTCTTTGAGAATTCCCAGCCACCCAGCTCAAGGCCCGAAGGGAAGGGGTGCTTCGATGTGCTTAGGGGGAGTGAACGGGATACAGAACAACAGAAACTCCCCATTGTTCTCTTACTACATCAATCAAAAGTTGAAATAGAAAGAAGATGTTTACTATTTAAATCAATAGCGAATTGGGTGAGATAAGTTTTTAAGAATTCTTTTGGATAAAGATGATTGAAAACATTTTAAGATTCTTTCCATAAATGAATTTAGTATCAATTTTATATTAATTATAGATTCGAATGATTCTAGAAGATTGAAAAAGATTTAATGAGGAAATTTAGAAAATATTTAAGATAAGAATTAGTTTCAAAGAGTATCTATACATTGTTGTGAACATTAGAATGATGAATTTCTACATTTTTAATTATGTTTGAACTTTTAGAAACTATCTTAATGATAAATGATTAAATATAAAAGATTTGAGAACATGCTAAATTATTATGTGAGATAAATACTATTGAAAGAAACTCATACAATTTGAGAGCAACTTTCAATAATTGCAAGAATCATCATAAGAACTCTTTTAAATACTTATTTATTTAAGAATTGATGTGATCATATCAATATACTAAATTAGTTAAAACTTCATAATAGACAATAGAACCAATAATCGCTATAATAATTTTGATTCAATTGAATTCCTCATAGTTTTCATTAGCCTATAGCAAAAATTTTATTAAAGTTGGAGTTAAAAAGACAAAAATATACAATTATTTTAAACAAAATTTTATTTGAATTTTATTTAATTTCGTTCACTTTTATATTCTAAAAATTAGAATTAAAAAGTTGCAAGATTAATATGAACCGTCAAATCCTCCACATGACACATAGCACACATTCAACATCCCTACAATCATTAGCGCATAACGAAAACCATGTGGACAGATCTATCATCGAATATAATCCGAAGACCCGCGTTATTCCGAAACCGCAGAATCAATCGTAGTTGCGTGATTTAAACAATGCTGATCTAACGACCAGTATTCATTCCGCAATTTTGAATACTCGATCCAGTTTGATAGATTGCGACAATAGCCAAGATTCATCCCACCATTTTGAAGCCAAATCTGGCACGTTAACCAGCCGATTAGATCATGACCATTAGATTTAAAATGCGGTGATCCAATGACCAGGTTTCCTCCCACCATTTTGGATTTGACCCAACCTAATAACGAATCCATTACTATCTGCGGCAGTAACCACCAGAACCCTGTATATCTTAGTTTGATCGTATCTTCGCAAATTTTCAACCGACTTGGACAAATTTGGTGTTGTTGGAAATATCAAAATGGAAATTTTTAATGGAACAATAATTAGCCGATTTTGATATCTAATTAAACCATAATTAATCAAAACCGGTTACTCAATAATTTTGAGAAAACATTTAAAACTCAGCCTTCCCTCCACCGTCAAGCTTTCACATCTTTACCTTAAAATCTCTTGAGTGATCTAGGAATCCATTAGAAGCCTTGATAAAAAGAAAACTAATTCAAGAGTCTTATTTTAGTTGAGAGGATCCATGGCATAGCCACATCGTACTAAAACCAAATCAAGTCAATTTAGCTATAGTTAATGAGAATCTCATGACTCTCATGAGGGCCATGAAGCAGAATTCAAGTGTTGGATCCTTTTATAGATTTTTTGAATGAACTGATTTTTAACCAAAGTTTATGCAACCTTGATATTTGTTCTCTCCTCTCATTCACCATTAAAATAATTAAGGATTATTGTGATTTAATATTTTATTTTAATCAAATATTTTAGATGGATAATTTGATTAGGAGTCTTGATTAAAGTACTATATTGAGAAATTTTGGGATTAGACTTTATTAAATCTTCTTTGAATATTTAAATGATATTATTTAGCAATGTATTGATTGAATTATCATTAGTGACACTTTTAGATTATTAATCTAAAAGTATGAATTTTTGAGACAAGAAAGTTATCATGCCAATGAATGAGTGAATAAATGAATTTAGGTTTTTCTTTATCCTCTCTAGAAAAAATAATAAAGTAAAACTTTGCTGATGAATTAATGCATAGAAAATATAAATTAATTGGAAGATATTATAATCATCTATAATGCCTTAATGAAATCTCCTTTAGTTTGTTAGTATACTCATTAAAGGTGATTAAAATGATAAATGAAAGTGACCAATGTAGCTTTCGATTTGATATTTGAACTATGATTATCTAAATAATAAATTAAAATTATAAAATACTTAGAGTATTGATTGAGGATCTAACAACTATTTATGATGCTTTGATATTAGTACTTACTGAGATGACCCAAAATAATGACATGAAATCAATACATTATTATTTATGATATTATTGATGGTGACGTAAAGCTTTACATTATGTGAAGTAATGAATGGTATTAACAGAATAATGTGTTCACTTATTAAGATGAGAGAAATTTGTATGAATTATTAAAAAGCTCATAATTTGGAATTTTAAATATTTTGGTTATTGGATTGCATTATGTTTAAGTATAAATATTTTGGATTAAATTTGGGGTGTTTAGCATTAAGTTAAATGAAAAAGCATAATAAAATACATGTTCTTAATGATGATATATACAACAATTCATACTTTGAATTGGTTCTAAGAACATAAGTAACAAACTTTAGTTATTTTTTCTAGATTAATTAAATTCATTCTTTCATATAAATCTCGTATCTTAATAATTCATACTAATTATCTTTATATTGATACTTAAAGGTTCATAAACTAGATTCTATTTAGAATAGATATTTTAATAAATTAATAAAAAATATAAATATATGATAATATTTAATTTAATAAAATATCACAAAAACTAATATTTTATTATCAAATGATAATTAAATAATTTGGCAAGACAAAGGGATAATAAT
The DNA here is from genome assembly GCA_016760335.1 of Gastrodia elata. Lineage (NCBI taxonomy): Eukaryota > Viridiplantae > Streptophyta > Magnoliopsida > Asparagales > Orchidaceae > Gastrodia > Gastrodia elata. Next base: position 1,398,868 of record CM028676.1, read on the forward strand.
TTTTCAATATAATATTTAAATTCATAATAAAGTAAATAAATGGGTATTTTTCTTTATACATACTATATCAAGATATCAAGTACATAGATTTAGTAGTGTTATTGCATTTTCTTTGTTATTTTATTATGCTTAGCATGTTTACAAAGTTATTTATTTTTGGCATTTTTACTATTGCTTTATATTATATCTCTACCATATATGCTGATGATCGAGTCTATTAGTAGTGACAGTCCTTGTGTTTTTGGGCCACTTTTACTAGAATCTGTACAGGTAGAGTTGCTCTAAGAAGGAGCTGGCAACCAAAGGTTAAGAACTCATCACACCTTGTACCCTAGTAACAGGTAGGGAAAAACTTCCTAATATGCCTATAAACTAGGTTATCTCAAGGAGGCAGTGTTGTAAAGTCCCATAGCAAAGCTAATTAAAAATATGGTGGTGATAAACATGACTTGTTTGTCTCTTACTTTCTGCATAGCCTTAGTTTATTGTTACAATTATATTTTGCACAGTATATAGCTATGTGCAATGACACACTTTACTTGTTGAGATACTTATTGCCTTACTTTTTGCTATAGATATGCTAAAGTAGTATGTGCTATTATTTCTATGTGCTGATTGACAAATATATTTTAAGTGTTGATAATTTTTAAGAGCTCCACTAAAATGCATTATGGAGAGAGTTAATCAGTGAGTATAATTTAATTTTTTAATAATTTTATAAAATATGAATTATTTTATTTAAATTGGCTCTATAGTAGTGATTTGGATTTTGACAATAGGATTGGAGAAAAATTCTAAAAGTGGAAACTTGCAAATAAATTCAACCCCGGAGATAATTAATTGTAATTCTACTCAATAGTAGTGATCTTATTTTTTTAAAATTGTTTTGTATTTCAAGTTTAATATAATATTTATATTATAATTAGAAATTATCAAGCATGCTGAAAATCATATTAATTGATTTATTACCTTTCTCATGATATCATTTTTTTCTCTATATTACATGCATGCAGATTCAAATCAATTATTTCCAAATTTACTATCATGATGAGATCATTTGAGGTTGTAATTACAAAGAATTACTATATATAAAGATTATAGTACTGATATAGATTTTGTAAGAGCTGTAGATTATTGATTCAAATAAAACAAATGAAAAATATATATATTTAAATTTAAAAGCTATTGCATGTATCAGCTTGAGACTCCCCTTAATGGTGTTGGCCGAGTAGGCCAATCACACACACATGAAATGGTTATGAATTAAGAATCCCACATCAAACTACAAGGGTGAGAGTTTCATCTTTTGAGAAACTAGAAATAATTAAAAATAAAAACACAAATCTCAGATTGTACTATAATGTGAAGGGACATTCATAAGCGGCCATTAATAGGTGAACTAAGGGTACCATGGTTTTTAATGTTTTAGATGTACAATTATAATACCTTGAAAACTTAATAATAGAAAGATAAATTTACAATTTATTAAATGTGTGTGGCATGCGGTACTACTTCATTTTATAAATTTAATACCCTTCATGTATTAAAATTGCTTTGAAATTTCATTGCATTTTAGGACTTATGATGTTTCAAGGGAATATTTATGCATTGTTTATCTTTTACAATAATTAAATCAAAATTTACTCATTTATTTCTAGCCTTTAATTTTATATTTTATACAAAACTAGTATGCATTCAACTATCTTTTGCAGTGATTACTATGATTTTAAAATGCATAATCTCATTAATTTGAAAGACTCAACCGCCTTTATTTAATCTTTTTAGATAATCAGATCAAAAGATGAATGCAGGGAGATTTATTATATCAAAGAAAAAAACTGCATCCTAAATATTTTAATAAATATGTGAGTTTGTAAAGTTCTATTTTGATGCAGATATAAATAAAAGGAAATAGAAGTAAAGTTCTACATTTGCATTTGAATTCTCATAATTATTTATATTATAAATAAAATGAAATAAAAACTTGTGATCTAGCTGCTATATTCATATTTAGATATTTAATATATGTAAGAAAAATTATAAACTAAAACAATGATCATTTTTGTCACGGTCTCTACACCCATCTTGATATTTCAAGAAGCAGGTCGAATCGTGACAATATCAACCTTATAATAGCATATTTATGCAAGCACACTTATTGATTGTTCTTACTTTTGTGAATTAAATTAAGAAAAAAGGTCATATGAAATATTTGCGTGAAAAAAAGTAGTACAATTTACCGCCCCCTTCCTAGCATGCCTTCAAAAGGGTTTAGAGAGTTAGCCACATCCCTAGAGCGGATTTATTGTTAATTTCCTACTATAGGACCAACCTCAGTACCTCAAAGAGAGGGAGAGAGGGAGAGAGTGTGTGTGAGGACCTGGTGCCGGGTTAGCGGGAGCAGATCCAGCACCGGTTTGCTTGGGGATAGCAATAGCAACAACAACAACAAACAGCAAGTCCTCTAGCCGCAGGATCATATTGAGTATTTTAAGAGACAAATATATAAACATCAAACATAACTCATTTATTCATTAATTCATCTATACCTGCCCCCTCAAAGGCTTATCAGTATAGGCTCCTTATGACTCCCGATGTCGGACAGCCCCGTCCTAACGGTTGTCTGATCAGACAAAAAGTATAAATCAACATGGAACCCTTGCTTCTCACTTATCCAAACTTGTTCATATATCATTTTATGTGACTTTAAAAAAAACACTTTTATCAAATTTGTACGATGTTGTGCAAAAAAACATATTTAAACAAGAGTAATAAAAGACATCTGGTACCTTGTTCTTTTAAGTTCAAAAGTTCAATAGTTCAACAGTTCGGATAAGTAACAATTCGCTCAATCTGCATTTAGGTTTTGGACATTTTTAAATTAGCTCTTAGCCAATATTTTTAGAAGTAACATTTATTTTCATTTCGATTATGTTCTTCTTTCACTTTCTTATTATGATTGAAGTCTGATTTTTTAAGATACAGCGATGGCAGTAATATTTATTATAGCGTTTATTAAGTCGCTGAAGATAGTAATCATATTTGATACAATATTATTGTTATATTATTTTAATGATAACAATAATATAAGAATGAAAGAACATAACAAAAATGACTGTCATTATGAAAATGCTTTAAACTGAAATTATAATCATTTTATAACATATGTATAGTTTTATTATTAATTAATAAAAACCATATTAATGTGAATGACGATATTATATCATTATAATTTTAATAATAATGACTATTAAGTAGGTATAAAAGAACGAAAAACTAGCAAAATCAATTCTTCTATTTTCTTTTCCACTTTTTCTTCTTACCTTAAGATTAGGATTGTCGAAAAGCGGAGGGAGGTCGGAGTGGGGTTGCTGGCCGGAACGGGGTGGTCGGACGGCTGCTTGCTGGCTGTTGGCCAGCCGAGGGAGGGCCGCAGCAGGCTGAGGGGCTGGAAGGGGGCTGCAGCAGGCTGAGGGGCTGCTGCTGTGGGCTGAGAGGCTGAGGGTGGCTGCTGGCAGGGGAAGGGAGGCTGGCTGGGCTGTTGTGAGGGGGAGGAGGGGATGCAGGTTTTGGCTGGCTAGGGTTTGGAGGAGGAGGGGGCTGTGGGGGAATAAGGAAGGGAGGGGAGGGTTTATGTAGAGGGAGAGGAGGGGAGAGGGGGGTCGCCAGGTGGGCCGACCAGCCTGCGCCATAAACGGAGCAGGCGGCCCCTTCCTGGCGCGGAAGGTTCCGCGCCAGACGCCTGTCGGGCGAGCGGGTCGCGGGAAACAGTGGGGGTCGAACAGGGGGAAGGAAATCAGAGAAATTGGAAAAATAAAAACTTAAATAAGTCTTAAAGTTAAATTATTCGCATTTTTCCGCCGTTTGAAGTCCAAAAATAACAAAACTTGACACCGAGGTGTGCTATGACATAACGAACACCCTCGCGCTAAATTTTTTTGATTCGGACAAATATTTTATTTTTAATTAATTTATAAAATTTAAAACTTCAAAAATTAACCACGATCAAACCGACGCTCAGAATTTGATGAAACTTTTCGAGCAGCCTTTAAATAATATACTTAACACAACGATACTGAAATCGATGAATTCTGACACGTATTTCAATGTTCTTGATTTTTAGAAATTAAATAATTCAAAAAATAAAACGGGAGCTTCCGTTATTCGGATGTCTCCCAAACTAGGGCACTTTGATCTTAAAATTATTTCTATCTAATGAAAATTTTGTTTGCCCTAATTTGAAATTCCCTGCGGTCCTGATGTCTGAAGCGGGCTCTGACCTAATTTGAAAAATAACGACATTAGGTCGTTACAGAGAGAGAGCATCAAAATGTGCTACTATGGGGTCATATATCAGACAACTTTTTTAAATTAGAAGATAAAAATGAAACACAAATTTATGCATTTCTATTATAAATTTTAGGAGTATCAACAACATGGGGTAAATTGTGAAGGCTACCATCTCAAATGGACCATCATTGAGTGGGACAAAGCCAAATTCAAGGGATCAAACTTTAAGAACCCTTATATTCTTCAATTTTAATATCTATAGCCATGAGAAAAGCTGAAAAAATAATGTGAGTGAACATTAAAATGGGTAAGTCACAAAATTGTTAAACTGATTTTGCATATAGCAACTAATAATTCCAAGTATAGTTTCCCAGCAAACTCTTAAATGGTTTCTGATTATCATCTTCATTAGCCTTAACCCCCACTTGCTTGAGTTAGAATTTATGAACCCCCCCCATTTTATATTTATTCTTAATGAACGTTGGTGTATGAATAGGTCTAAAATAAGTTTCTAAGAATTTTTTTTATAGGAATGAAAATTAAGTAAGAAAATACCTATGAATAAAGTAGTTAGTCAAGCAACCTTCAAGCAAACCATAAACTAGGAATTTCCACTGATTTACCGTCATTCTCACAAGAAAACATCAAAAACTAAAAGAAAGATTGTGAAAAGCAATTTAAACCAGATATACACTAAAATGTAAATGTTAAACCTTTTAAAACATATATCTAGATAATGAAATTAAACTTAAAAATCATAAAATCAAATAAAGAGAGCACACATGTAAAACAGTGAATGACAATGTATGGTCAAAACATACTCCCATGGAGGCTCAAGATCATTGTTCCATATGCCTTGCAAATTAGAAATCTGAGTTCCAGGCCTTGAGCAAGAGATAAGCAGATAGCGTCCATAATGAAACAGCAGTTCTATCAAAGAAGGATCCTCATCAGCTTTAAAGGATTCCACTCTTTGGGCGGTTGACATAAGAGCGTCACTGTTCTTCAAACAATCCATTTTCAATGAATTTAGTTTCGTTGTTGCACTAAGATTAATGCCACAGATTGTATCATGCTTTGTATGGCTAAAATTCATATTTTCAATGGCATTAGAACCATTGGACAGCTGTAATGCAACCCGGCGAAAAAGATTTTGATAATCATCCAGATGATATGCTAATAATTCAGAGTAGGTAAAATTTTTAATCGAATTCACAGCATTTAGTGATTCAGATTTTGGATCCTTTTTAGAATCAGACGGATTTGTAAATGGTCCTGCAAATGAAGATGATGCAGCTAAAAGCAAAATAACCCAATCTGCTCCATCAATTTTTATCTTCCTACCTTCTATAACCTGCACCACAGCATTAGTACCAACTATCTGAACATCAAGAACTACAGCAAATTGAATTCCGTCTGAATTTTCAGACACTTTAAAATTAGGCGGCTTTCTCTTTCCAGGACAGTTACCTTCCATGATTATCTGATTTGTTGCATTTGCATTGGAGCGATGGTTTAATTTACTATCCAAATATACAGTAAGAGACACAGAAGCTGCTTTGGTAGAAGAGATCTTCGACACTACCACCTGATGCGGATTTGATGAGAAATGCTCCCTACTGAATTTTACATTCCCTAAATTGTACTTGACCGTCACAGTTGCAGTTGACAAATCAAGTTCTCGCACATAAGAAGTATAGTTCAGATGGGAATCATCAAATTCAAGGTTGATACTTCCAAGTGGCTGGTAAACCTACGGTTAAAGAAGATACAATTAGAACAGAACTCTGATGACAACCTTTAAGAAATGATTTATGATGGACTCTAGTAAAAATGCTGTGATATTTGCTGATATAAGATGCTTAGTTATATAAACTTGAAAAGAAGCTGTATCAAACTCTTGCTCATTTGTTTTTTCTTTTTTTTTTGGGGTCTTTACATATACATATACAGTACCCAAATTTTTACTATTTACAAATAAAGTACTATCGCTTTACCAATCTTAATATTCTTTTAATTACAAGTAGCTATGAGGTGTCATGTACTTTAAAAATGAGAAGATGATAATGCATGTTCAGTTTGGGTGCTAAATATGTGTATTATAATGTTTAGAATGTTATCCGGTAAATCCTTTTGAGCTTTGTTTTGTACAATCATGTAATGATGGCAAAGAACAGCATCAAAACTAGACCTAAACTAATTTCAGCCAACACAAGCTGTAGAAAATGCCAACAATATCCAAATGAACAGCCTGGAGGTACATGTCTCCAATTTGGCTTTAAATATAATAAAATAAAATAAAATCATTAATCTTATTTGAACACCTCATAGTTTCCATAATTGGATGATTAACGTCTTCTGAAAATTGTTAGCCATACAACTTATAAAGAGAACTGTAGAATTCTAGTAACAACGTGATTTAATCATGGTTTTTCACTTGTATAAACTATCAACCCTTGCCAAAGATTGATAGCAACCTTGGGCATATAGTAAACATTTTGTAGGTACAAATCAGCTTTTCACAATGAAAAACATTATGAAATATTGTCCTATTCGCTGCTGCGATGCTCTGTCAACATGGTATAACAGCCCTAGTCTTCAACCTTCAGCAACCTAACCTTCGCCACTACTCCACTGTCTGTTGCTACTCGATTGTCCCTCCTTCGCTACTCCATTGTCCCTCCTTCGCCGCTACGTCACCACCGGAAAGAAATTTGTCCACCTGTGCTGTCAATTAGAGTTCTGAAAACTGCACTTCAACATCTCCGACTAACCTCCGCACACCCATCTTTGCTGGGATAAAATCCTTCTTCAGCACTACTCCACATCAACCACTGTTTGGCATTCCTACTCCACATCTACCTATGTTCAACATTCTTCTTCCAAATCTACATCTGCTTCTTTTATCTTCATATATTTTGGTATGCTGTGATTAACTCTACGCACTATATTACAATCCAAAATTACATCTCAAATCTTCACACCAACCTCAAACAGTATCGATTTTCTCCATCCATTAGCCCATCTTCACCACCTCCCCAATGTTAAACTCGATAAAACTAACTAACTCTTGTGATAATCACAATTGTTGCCAATCTTCCTAGCATCGATCTTCTTTGTTTCATTGACAACTTCACACCCCACCACCTCCCACATTACCCGATGTCTCCTCCAACCCCCCATGCATCTCACAATTCAAACAAAGTTAATTTATTCTTATTTTTAGATCATCTCATCCCTAACGAAAGCCGTTCTTAAACAAGTTCTCAATCAGCATGTGAAATTCCCTAGCAGCCGTTTATGCATCCTCCTCGCAAATACGCATCCAACAACTTCGACTACAACTAATTATGATGTCCCTTGATTAATATTATTTTTATTTTAGTTTCAGAAGATTTTGCAATCTTTAGCAATTTTTAAAACAATATTATTATAAACCTATGCATATCTTTGTAATTCATAATTTGGTGCTGAAAATGTAAATTTGTATTTTTAGTGCATGTGAAATTAAGTTTGATGAATTTAACCACAAATTTATTATTGTTTAGATTTTGTTTAAATATTACACCAATACTCCTAAGAATTTAATCATAAATACTTTCTTTCCTATATAACCCAATCAGCCCTACCTAATGTTTCGATACAATTTTCTCCCATAAAACTCTTCACCATCTCTTTCTCTCTCACTCCCTTTCAACCTGAACTACTCCTTTTTCCCCTCCCACACCTTTTCACCTCTCTTCCTCACTGTTCATGCCGCAAACCGTCACCCCTAGGCCACCATAGAGATACTAGATTGTCGTAGTCAGCATCCTCCATCCCCAATACTGGTTTTCTTCTCCTCTTCCATGCTTTCTTCCCTTCTAGGGCAAGATCAGCCCTTGCTCTTCAAGATCTATGAGGATATTAATGAGAATGAGATGTACAAAAATAAGGATGGTAGAAAGGGTGGTGCTTCAGTAAAAGGACCAGTCTCCAGAATATATGGAGGTTGAAAATATCAATGGGTCTATGAGCATGCTCAACAAACTGAGAAAGCATAGGTTGCCTCAAACATCGATAGTAGGGCTAAGAAGATCACGAGCCCCAAGAAAATGCTTGCATTCATTTTATTAATTATTATTGACTAATAGTGGTGAACCTAAATGGTTATGAACAAACTATGCAAGTCAACAATTCTGGTGAGTGGCAGCTAGCCATGGATGATGAGATGAAGTCTTTAGCATCAAACCAAACTTGAGATTTAATGAAATCTACCCACTCAGAAAAAGGCTCATCAAAACTAGTGAGTGTACATGTTGAAAGAAGAACAATAATAAGTACTATAAGAAAATACTTGTAGTAAAAGGTTTTCAAAAGAGGTATGGAGTTAACTACATGAAGTTCTTCTCTCTGGTAGTGAAAATGACTACAATCAAGATAATATTGAGTTTAATAACTGTAGAAAGTTGCATTTAAAGCAACTGAATGTAAAGTTTGCATTTCTTCATAGTGAGTTGGAGGAGAAAATCTACATGCGCCTCAAGGTTATAAAGTTCAAGGCAAAGAATATCTAGTATTAAGTTCAAGCAGAGCTTATACGGTTTGAAACAAGTACCGGGGAAGTGATACAAATGATGCAATGGGTTTATGTTCGAAAATGAGTACATTGTGTCATGCAAATCACTACTATTATGTCAAACAAATCGGTGGTGGTTATCATTGTATTGTTCTATATAGATGATATGCTGATTGTGGGTTCAAATTTGATTGCTATTCAAAGTTTGAAAGCGCAACTATCAAAATAGATTGATATGAACGATCTCAGTTCAGTTAAGCAAATATTTGGGATGAGAATCAAACAAGATAGGAGCCAAAAACTCTTACTTTGTCCTGGAAAGACTGATGCAAAAAATGTTACATCAATACAATATAGGTGCATCAAAGGTAGTCTGCACACCGTTGGGAATCACTCATCTATCCAAGGAGCAGCAATGAAATTTGATGCAAAATGGAACATATGGATAGGACTTCATATGCCTCAGCAGTAGGGACCTTATGCATGCCATGATTTGCACTCGAGCAAATAATGCACAAGTAATAGAAGTTGTCAATAGATTCAAGAGAAATCTACACAAGGTGCATTGGGAGGCGAACTAGAAATGTGGATAGCATGAGAAGTACAACTAGATACATTTTTACTTTGAGAAGTGCTATAGTGAGTTAGATTTCAAAGTTGCAAAAGATCATGGCAATCTCACCTACAAAAGCTGAATACATTGCAATCACTGGAGCAAGCAAAAAGATGATGCAGTTACCGAACTTTTTAGTTGGTAAAGGGCAAAGAAATAACAAGCATTATAGTGATAATGTGAACATCATTCACTTAACTAAGAATGCTACTTTCATGCTAAAATGAAGTATATTCAGAAGCAATATCATTTCATTTACTCACTTTAAGAGTAAAGTTGACTACTGCTGAAGATAATTCACATTTTTCAAAACCTTGCAGACATGTTAATAAAGATTGTGACAGTAAAGAAAATGAAGCCATACCTAGCTTCAATGTGCCTTAAAACTTGAAGATGGGGTGAGGTGAACACCATACCACTATTGCTATGTAATTTATGAAGCAGTCAATGCCAAGGATTAAAGAAGAAGAAAGCTTGCACTCAGTTTCCACGTGTGATATTTTTATGTTGTGGAGCCACAAGTGCTTTGGAGTAATCTTGGATGAGATACGAATCAACTAGAGGAGAAACACACAAGCAGGGGTTGTGCACCTAGGGGAGCCCTTTCACCAAGAGCCAGACAGAGCCGTAAGGCATAAGCGTGCCGAACGCACCTCCAAGCGCTAGATGGAGGCATAACGCAACATCCAAGCACACTCTAAGCTCCAAACTGAGGCTTAACCGACACCTAGGGGAGCATGCATGCCCCTAAGCACACCAAAGAAAATTTATAATAAATTTTTGGTGTTGCAATGGCAATGTGTGAGCCCTAGTAAAAAATATAATCTTCTCCTTCATAGTGAAAATTTTGTCTGTTATGGCTCCATAGTTTTTCTCTATCTAAAATTTTCACGTAAATCTATGTATTTCTTTACTTACGGTTTGTTTGTGTATTTTTTCTCTTCAACAAACTGTTGTACGTAATCGTCCCAAGTGAAAGAAATTTGTTGCGAGAGATTCATCATCTCAAACGCTCAACCCCCTTCTTTCTGATTCGTAGCCTTTTGGTTAACTATTATATGGATAGTTAGTATAACATTTATGAAAGGCTTGTGATGCTTTTGGCGAGATGCCTATGAATTTTGAGGAGGTTGATGATAGGTATGCTAAGATTAGTCTAAATCATGTCTAGTTTTGGCTAAGTAGAAATATATCTCTTATGAATGGGGTTTTGGTGGGTTAAATGATTGAATAAATTGTTATAGATAGCTTAGGATGTGTAGTTTATATATGGGATTTATGACAAAATTTGGTGGATTAGGTCTAGTTGTGATCAGGTTTGGATGTGGGGGATTATAGGAGAGTTTGGAGTGGGTACAAGAGTTTATTAATGATTTAAGAGCTTTTAAAGGATTCTTAAGATGTGGAAAAAGAAATGTAAAAGTTTAAGATTAAAAGAATAAGATATTAGTAAGAAAATAAAATGAGAAAATAAGGTAATAATTAACTCATCAAAGATAGGTAACAAATTTGACACCGCTAAACACCAAGTAAACAACACTACTTCACCATAAAAATGCTTCATTCAACCAGAGCATTACACTGTATTTTAGATCATATTTATAGCATTATATGTCTTTTGCTCTAAGAGTTTTGAAGAAAAAATATGAAGGGAAACATAGAGAAAAAATATCAAGGAAAAGAGAGGGTAATTGGCCAATAAAGAGTACAAATTTCAAGTATATAAAATATTTTTTTTCTTATATCATGGCTAGTCAAATATACGCTTTACTAAAAAAATACAAAATCAATAAAAATAAAAAATATAATAAAATTTTAACATACGAGCCTTTTATTGGGCTTTAGATTGAGCCATATTAGTTTGTCTCTTCTTTCCATTCCTTTCTTGGGCTTTAGCCATGACTCCTATTGATGCAACACAACCATCATTGATTCGGCTCCACATTGTGACACAACTTATGCTAAGGAGCTGAATATTTGAAGAATTAATTTTAGCTTAATTTTTGGAGTATTAGGAGTAAGCTCATGTAATAATGTTGTATTTTTATTTTCATAAGTATGGGGGACTAGTTTATTGTATCGGATCATCGAATGGGCCATGTTTTAAGTTTTTGGGTTAATTCGGTGAACCGATTGTTTATTTTTATTTTATATTTTCATGTATGGGACTGATGATTAATGTTGTCATGATGCATTGGGTCGTCCTCCATTAAGGTTGAGGAGTGGAAGAGTCATTTGGAAATCCAAAGGGTGTTAAGGAGGGGTATTGTGATCATTTGATCAAAGGTGGCCCTAGGGTTTGCAATGGCCATATATTGTAATATTTTTGAATTCTAATGGTTAATGAATATTTTTCTCTGAACTTTGGCTTAAGATTTTGAGTTTTGGTGTGGAGAACTGAAACGGTCGTTGGTGTGCACAACCGACAAAGCTTCAAGGTGTGTACAACCTCGAATGACCAAGGTGTGGACAATCAGTAGTTAACCTTTGTTTTCTTATTTTGTTTTTTGTGATTTTCTAGTATGTTTCAAAGTTTTCTCTGTTAGCTTCGAAACACATCCTGTTTTGTTCAATTCTAACTCTGTTTGCCCATCCAATCATCCACTTTACGAACATTGGATGAAGTGTGACATTTAAACCCTCCACTCATCATATCTCTCTCAAACCTCCACTAATTTCTTTGAAATCAGTAACTCCAATTTTCCAACATCCATCCACACAACATTCTAAAATTTCCTAGCATTCAGATTTCGTTTGATCCTCCAAACTACCGTTCAAAGTCAAGCAGTGGTTTCCCTGCACGCAAACCTCTTTCATCACTTCACCCCATCACTTATTCTTGGATCTTTGAGAGTACTTTCATGATGTACGACATTAAATCCCATATGCTCAATTGAATTTTGCATTATATAGTTAAAATCTAAGTAATATTCTACTATTTGTGAGTTTAGGGTCTCCAAGTCACCATGTGTTAGCCAAGTGTCATATGTAGGCAATTTATTCTTCCAACATACAAGAAAACAATGCTCTTCATCATGATTATTTGGAGCTTTCTCAAGTATGATGCAGTCAACTTCTAAGAATGATGAATTTTGTAAGTGGGGAACTATATCTCATGTCAAAGAGTTGAACTGTACAAAGGAAGGTTTGCTAACACTTTATATGATAAAATATTTTCAATATTAAAAATAGGATGAATTCACATATCAACAAGCAAATCAAGGTAAAAAGAATTAGATTCCAATTTTCTTAAGTATTAATGGGCTACATGCCCTTGAATGTAATTTATGATATTTAACGATGTTGTATCGCATAGGGTGGATGCAAAACAAAATATAATCTTCTTTGAATTCTATGTATATTTTAAATTTATAAACGTAATTTATTATCTTATAGAATCATTGTAATGTCCCGACATTCGGGAATTCACATACCATGGGATCATATTGAGCAATTTGAGAGAAGAGAGCATACACATACAAAATGAATGAGATATATCATTATTTTTTGTAGGTGTACGCTCTCTTCTCTCAAATTTCTCAATATGATCCTGCGGTATGTGAATTCCCGAATGTAAAAGCGAAAGAAAAACAGAATAAAAAAGAAGATAGTAATTACTCCTAAGAACATTGGATTAAAAAAGCTAATTTAATAATAACTAAAATCTAAATGCAAATCCAAAAATAAACTGTCAAACTTTGAATCTTAAAAAACAAAGATACCCAGTATATAATATGTTTTACTTTTTATAATTTATTACTACCTAGCTTTGCTTATTTGCTTTGAGCCAAATTCATTTGAAGCTTGGCTGGTTGTTCGGAACCAACATCATTTCATTCGTGGTTGGTTATTGGAAAAAAACATCAAGTAACCAACATCATTTTTTGTGATTGTAACATTCGTGGTTGGTTATTGTAAAAATGACATCAAGTAACCATCATTTAATTCGTAGTTAGTTATTGGAAAAAAAAGACATCAAGTAACCAACATCTTTGTGATAACACTCGTGACAGAAAATTTTTATTTCTTTTGCGCTATTTCCTTATTCTTCCTGCATTTTTATCCTTATATCTACTAATCGCATTTCTACTTTTATAAAAATGTAATATTTTTTTTCAAGTGGTACTTAGAATATTCTCTAATTATTGGGAATTCCAATCCCAGTATTGTTTTCTGAACAATACCAGGTCATGTACTTTTGGAGGAGCTCGAAGAAAAACTTTAAGAACATAAATTATCAAACTGTCGATGGATCTACGACGGCGCTACTTTAATTTTTTTTCTCTTTATTTTCTCTTTCATTGAACAATATTCGTGATATACGATGAAGGTTTTTTTTTTTGTAATGTGAAATTTTGAAATGAATGGAAAATATCTTTAGATTTTGTATGTATGTTTCCTCTTCTGTCAAATTGCTCAATGTGATCCTGTGGCATGTGACCACCCGAATGTCGGGACATCACAATCATGGAAGCTTTGAAAAGCTTTAACAAATGAAAATGTTGAATCAAAAAAATTTTAGATGAAAGATTGACATCATCAATCTATCGTTTGGGGTTATGACCATACACCACTTCAAATGGCGATGCTTTGATTGTTCTTGAAGTGATATTATTATATGTGAATTCAGTAATTGGAAAATGTAAGTCCTAATTACATATGATACTTCTAGCAAGGCATATTGATAAGTTTCCTAAACTTCAATTGACTATTTAGTTTAACCACCTGTTTAAGGATGAAAAGCTAATGAGAATTTCAATTTTATTCCAGGAAGTTTCCACGGCCTTCCAAGACTAAAACAAATGTGACTTCTCTATCTAACACAATAGTTGAAGAAAGGCAATACAATCTCACAACTTAAAAAACTATTTTGATATGTTGGATGCATCATTAGTTTTAAAGTAAAGAAATGCACCATCTTAATGAATCTATCAACAACCACAAAGATGCCATGACCACAAGCAGTTCGAGGGCAATCAAAAAACAAAATAAATTGAAAATCTCCCTAAGGCCATAAGGAGCAACTAATGCTAAGTTTTAGTCAATTTTTGTTTAGTGGCTTTAGATTATTTGTAAATCAAGCATTGAGCTAGTAATTTGTAAAAATCTCTTTTAAGAGAAGGCTAAAAAAGTTTATTCTCTCAAAAAAATTATTCTCTCCCAAAATGACTAGCATTTCTTCCAGTGTGCAATTCAAAACAAAAATTCTCTAAATAAAGACCTAGGAATGCAAAATTGTTTTCCTTGGTAAAGATATACATTAATGATAGATTATGTTACATGAAGGGTTAAGAGTTTGTCTAAATGCTCAATATAAACTTGGTGAAAGTCTGAACACACTGGGTGCTCAACTTTAATTCATTCAAACCCTAGAACTTTTGAAGTCTAGAAAGAATATAGTTATGGCCACTCTTAATAAAGCATCAACAGGTTTGTTTTCAATTCTTGATTTATATATGAGGATAAATGAGTAATCTTGAAGAAACTTAACCCAATTGGCATGCCTATAATTTAATTTTTGTTGAGTATTCATGAATTTAAGAGAATGATGATCATAGTTAAGGATAACCTCTATATGCAAAAGGTTGTGTCTTCAATGCCTTAAAGACAGAATAATAGCATAAAATTTTCTATCATATGTTGAATATCACTTATTTGCCTCCTTCAATATCTCACTAAAGAACGTTATGGGATGATTTACTTAACGTCAGACTCCTCCAACCATAAATCCAGCTGCATCACAAGTCACCTCAAAGGCTTTAAAAAAATCAAGAAGCATAAGGATTGGGGTAAATATTATCAAAATCTTGATTTGATGAAGGCCTTTTAAGCAATTAGAGTTCAACATAACTTATCAAATTTTAGTATGTCGATGATTAGGGCTACAATAGTACTAAATCCTTGATAAACATTTCATAGAATATTGCTAAACCATGAAAACTCGTAATATCGATAAACATTTTAGGAGTTGGCAACTTTGTGATTGCATTAACTTTGGTTGGGTCAAATTTTATTCCTTTAGTTGAAATTATGAAGCTTAAAAATATCACCTCAAATTGCAAAGAAACATTTCTTGAGATTAATGTACAACTTCTATATCTTAAGGGTCTCAAAACTTTATTTGATTTAAGAATGTTTTTATTTGGGCTAAAAATTAATATATCATTAAAGTATACTACCAAAAACTTACCTGTATATGATTTAAGAATGTTTTTCATTACTCTTAAATGTATTCGGTGCATTTGAGAGTTAAAATGGCATGACTATCCATTCATGGGCCATCAGGATCCTCGAATATTATTTTCCATTCATTTCAAAATCTAATATGAATTAACTTGATCTCAAAAGAAAGTTTCCTTGAACATCAAGAATAGCATATCTTATATCAAAGAATGGGAAATCTAAATTAAATGGCTCAACAATCAATGTACATTTGCCATATCTTGTCTTTCTTGGGATTTATTAAAGTAGTGACCACACATGGACTAAGAATATCTTGAATGAATCCATACATGAGTAAATCTTAAACTTGTCTATTAATTCCATTATGTTCAATAGGGTTCATTCTATAATGAGAAAATTTTGGGAGTTGTGACCTTGAAATTTAAGTGAAAGGCATGTTGGATGGATCTAACTGGTAGTAGTTCAACAAGTTCTTAAGGTGCAATATCACTAAATTATGAAATGATGAGTAAGACTTCTTTGAGTATAAAAACCTCACTAAAAATTAGGTTGACTTCCTTTACATGCAAAAGGTGAATATTGGTTGGATCAAAAATTTCTTTCTTTAATGTACCAAATCCTACAAATCTTAAATTAATGGCTAAAGGTTGAGCAGATAAGCTAGATACGGTGGAGTTACTCTTGCTCATCAAATCCCCTATTACAATTTATTAAACTTAGCTCCTTTTTTATAACAAGTTTTGGTTGAAGATCAAAAGTTAACTTGTGAGATGTTATTGATGGTACCTTTTATATAGGTTTAACTTACAAAAGTTTAATAGGTTTATTATAATATTGAAAACATATGCATTCTCACTACCATAATGAAATGCACTCAAATCATATAGCCAAAGTCGTCCAAGTAGTATATGAATAGTATCCATATGGAGTACATCATGCCAAAATTTATTTTCATAACCACCAACCTTGATAGGAACTAGACATTGACTAGTGATGGGGAGAGATATGTGATTGACCCAATTAATATAAAATGGCTCAAAATGAAGTTCAAACTTTAGGTTGGCTCTAGTGATAGCATGATTGGAGATAACATTCATTGTACTTCCTCATTTAATAACTAACATACATCTTCTCTCATTATACACTACATACATATTGAAAATATTCATTCTCCTTCCATATTTTCTTCATTCTCAGATAATTTAAGGCATCTCATAATTTGAGGACCTTTCATTTGATAGTGGGGTATCATCATAATTTTTTCCAAGACTTCATCTATTGGTCATGCATTTCATCAAAGAATAAGATTTGTACCTTAAACTAGTTTTGTATATAATCTCTCTTATGACACTTGAAATAAATGATGTCTATAATATTAATCGAACTCCCATTAGTAGGAGCCTTGGGAAGATGATCTAAGCTAGTCGGTGGAATGGTCTAGCAGTAAATTTATGAATTACAATGGAAGTGACTTGAGTTTTTTTACCATTTGTGAAAGCAAACTTCTTATGTTGTTCAACAAGTAACGCAAAATAAAAGGCTTTTTCTAGGGTTTGAAAATCAAAGTGTTCAACTTCATTCATAATATCCAACTTAAGCCCAGTAGCAAATTTACTGGCAAGTTACCAATCATTATTTGTGCAATTGGTCCTAGAAACTAAATCCTTAAAAGTATTTAAGTATTCTATTACATGAAAAGATTTTACCTTAAAACTAACAAATGAACATGTAACTTCTTATCATGACGTTGAGGATAATAT
The DNA here is from genome assembly GCA_016760335.1 of Gastrodia elata. Lineage (NCBI taxonomy): Eukaryota > Viridiplantae > Streptophyta > Magnoliopsida > Asparagales > Orchidaceae > Gastrodia > Gastrodia elata. Next base: position 1,416,272 of record CM028676.1, read on the forward strand.
ATTGACATGACAATTTCTTTCATCTCTAAGTAAAGTTGGTCCTTTCTAACCTCTATTTCTTTGCTAACATATTTATCTAATAAATTTTAGCATGACCAATCAATTTCATTTTAGCAAACAAAACACATTGATAATTGGCCATCTTATACCAATCAAAGAATCATCCATCTGGGTTAACTACTCAGTACATCTATTAAGATCATGTGTTTCATCATAAGTGAAAATTTCAACTTTAACACTAATGAAAGGATCATTAAAATAATCAGCAATTCTTGGAAAATGGTCTCTCCTTTCTTCATTTCTAGAGTTTATTTGTCTTCGTTGATATTGTAGAGGTGGTGGGACATGCGATTGGTAATCCCTTGAGTTTAGATATGAAGCATCAACTTCTAAGTGTGCATTGTAGTTTTGCTTAGAAGGTGAAACATAATTTCTATTATTTTGCAAGACGCTTAAGATGATTTGCATTTGATCTTTAAATTCTTACATTGAGTTTTAGACACATTAAATAATTCCTTAGTCTTCATTTTATTCTCATGAATCTTAAGATCTAAGAAATCAACTAATTTGGTCGAATTTTCATATTGGTCTTATGAAATAAATTTCAATGCTATATTATTTTTCATATAAAATAAATTAAATGGTTATAGAAGAGTTGATGAAAATATATAAATGCAAAAACAATATAAATTCCAAATTAAAAAAACTTCTAGGTGAGGGGGCACTATGTCACTTATATTCCAAGCTCTCTTTAGATTGTTTAGCCATTTTTGATAAAGTTCTTTTAAACTTCTCAATATATAGCATTTTATACATGTATATTGTTATGCATGCAAGTTTAATTCAAAGGGAAAAAAATTTGCTTAGATATAAGAGCCTCAAGACCCCAAGATTTGTAAATTGAGTTAAGCGATGAAAGCAAGCAAGTAGTTGTACCATAAAGAGCAATTATAGCAGAAAAAGAAGCTAAATTTTGTTTGCATCGAGATGAATGCTTATTTGCTTAAGTGCAGCACTCCTTCACCAACGTTATCACTCAAGTTAAGGGTTAAAGATTGATTCACATAAGGGTTTTGGATATACTTTATAGGTTTGCTCACTAATTAGATTTTATGCGTACACCACATAATTGCAAATAATATGACAAATGTTCAAGTATTTTATATATCAATATTAAACCATAAAAAGATTAGCTCACATTAAACTTGCTAGAATAACTCACAAACCTTTAGAGACAAGACCACCAAAAGAAAATTATTCTTAGCATGTAAGTTCCCGAACTTTAATTTTAGCTTCCAACCTTCGCTTTGATATCAAAATATAGTGATGGTTGTTAGCATTTTGATAAGTTATATGACAACAAAAGAGTATGAATGGTTAGTATAATATTTATAAAAAGCTTATTAAGTCTTTGGTGGGATATCTATAAGTTTTGAGGGGGTTAGTGATATGCCAAGACTAGTCTAGAACATATCTAATTTTGGTTTATTAGAGATATTTCTCTTGTGGATGGGGTTTTGTCAACTTAGATGGTTAGAAATAAGTTGGTATATATCTTAGAATGTCAAGTTTATATCTGAAATAGATGACAAAGTTTAACAAAGTTCAGATGGGTGTCGAGGGAGAGGGAGCAAGACTAAGTCTAGCTGTTTTAAGGTTTAAATGTGGAGGATTATAGGGAATTTAGAGTGGGTATGAGGGTTGAGAACTTCAGAGGATTCTAAAGATGTGAGAGAAGAGATGTGAAGAGTTTGAGGTCATGGGAATAAAAGATAGCAAGATAATAAGCTAATAACCTAACTCATCAAAGATATATAACAAACTTGACATCACCAAACAAAAGTAAAACAACGCCACTTCACCACAAAAATAATTCATTCAATCAGTGTATTATATTGTATTTTAGCTCATATTTATAAGAATTGCAAATTTCTACCCTAAGAGTTTTAGAGGAAAAACATAAGAAAAATATTAAGGGAAAGAATGGTAGTTAACCATTAATGAGGGAGAATATTCCAATACACAAAATATTGTTTCCTTTATATAATGGTTATCCAAATATATGCTTTGACTAAAATAACAAAATCAATAAAAATAAAAAGCATAAGGAAATTTAAACATATGGGCCCTTTATTGGGCTAGGGCCCTTCTTCCCATCCTTTTCTTGGGTTTTAGTCATGACTATCATTATTAGATCTTTGAGAGTATTTTCATGATGTGCTACATCACTTTCTCAACACCACTATAACCCAATACAATGCATCAACCCTCAATACCACCTATCATCATAGCAAATATTATAGTGAGCTTGGAGACAAGAATGCAACTCCATTGTTTACCAATTGTGTAATCAAAATAATTCAATATATGTATATTTAAATATATATATATATATAATATAAAGATAAAAATTAAATTAAAAAAAAACTAGTCACACTACTATAAATTGCTTCCACTACAATAACTAGCTAACCGATCCAAGATCCTATAGATTATAGCATACCAACCTTTTGCTAACCATTTCCGATGCTACACACCACATCATAATAATCATTCAGAACTTTGCAAATTTGAAAAATATTTCAAACTAGCAATCAAGTTCAAATGGGAAGAGGCTTAGGTTTGAGCATTTGACTGAATATCATCCTGCACATTTCAAATATCATTCACAAACTTCCCTCCAATCAATAATTTAGTAAGGACACTGATGTTTATTTTGAGTTGTACCCTTCTTTCTTTGTTATTGAGGATACCCACACTCATCAAGAACTTATGATATATTATCAAATACAAATCAAATATACAAGCTGAGCATGCATATTAATGGAAAAAAAATGTTAATGGCAATGGGAATAATAATGAAAATAATGGAAATAATCATGATTTTAAAGGTGTACTCTTGAGATTGTCACATAATAATGTATTGTACAATATAATAAAGAGATAAAAGTTAAAAGGTATTATCTTTATGATAATGGTTAAATTGAAATAGTATTAATATTATTATATAAAGTATATATTCAATTAGTTTGAGTATTATAGGCATGGTAAAAATGTAATTAATTATGCAAAGTAATTTATAAAATATTATTATCAATGCCCTAGTTAATTTTTGCCATATGAAAGTTTATTTAAGATTTTTGCCATATGAAAGTTTATTTAAGGATATGCTAAATTTTCTTGATTTAAAAGTTGCGTGCACTTTATTTTTTTCCTTCACATTACTTAAATTTAAAACTGAGATATACTCACGGAATTACAATGAAGCGCTCCCCCACCACCCAATCTTTTTCAAGGAATGAAACTTATGCCTAAAGATCGATACTAAGCTATATTTTCCTCTTTATGATATTTGGTATTACTCTTTTATTTTGAAAAGATTTATTGATTGATTAGTAGATCTCTTAAATACTTTGAGTAAATAGTAGAAGCTTACAAATTTATAATCTATGCTTTCGTCATCAATTTTTCGTTTTGACAATTATCAGGCCAAGTCGTAGCATTATCCATAGCTGATCATCGTGCAAAGAACACTGCCCATAACATGTCACAACTGGATAATAGGTTTATGACCGATATATGGAGATAAGCTTACAAACTACTTGCAACCCGAACTACTTTATACTTGTCACGTCGATAGCCACCTTCCTTGAACCTAATCCACTCAACAAATTCACTGGCATTCGATTGAATCATGAAATAATCTAAAAGAACATGGAACCTGCAGAACTTTCCCACATTTCCAATGCCAACCAACCACTACCACTATAACCCAAAACAGTTCTCCAACCCCTTATACCACTGATCCACGATTGTTGACAGCACCATGTCTTATGGCATCCATCACAACCATGGAAAATCTTATTGTGAGCTTGGGGACTAGAATGCAGCACTGTTATCTGCCAATTGTGTAATCAAATCAAACTGGCCACATTGCTATCAATTGCTTTCACTGCAATCTCCAACCATCTTTCTAGCATTACCAAACCTTTGTATGCTAATTCTGAAGCTAAGCACAAAATGACAATCAACCTTCATAACTTTACACATTTGAGAACCATTTCAAAAAAACAATCAAGTTCAAATAGGGGATGCCTCAGGTTTGTGCATTCGACACATCTGTTTCTCTACTCTACATTATCCTCATAAAAAAATTGGTCTATATAACATCCTTCAAGTTCCAAAAACCATTTGCAATCTTCCCTTATTCAATAATTTACTAAAGACAATAATGCCTACTTTGAGGTGTACCCTTCTTTCTTTGTTATTAAGGATATCTACACTCATCAAGAATTTCTATGGGGCAGCACTCCAACGGCACCTTATGCCATGACCACAAACAAAGTTGATTGCCTACTCTAGAACACATTCAACTCAAGCCATGGTCGTCTTGGTCATCCATCTACTCAAATTCTTTGTAGCTTGCATTTTTCGGCCACTCACCTTCACAGTCTTGCATTGCATGACATCAAGCAAATAGCTATTGCTTCTGCCTTAAGCCATCAATCTCCATATACACTAAGCCAATAGAACTTATGCATACGAATGTATGGATTCCGACACCCACCATATAAGCAAAAATCATATATACTATATTATCAAATACAAATCATATATATATTTGATGATGATATCATAATAATAGTAAATAATTGTTAATGATAATGATAATAATAATAATGATAATGATTATGAAAAAATAATGATTTTGATAGTGTGATCCTGTTACTGTGTCACATAATAATATATTTTGCACTATAGTAAAGAAGTAAAAGTTAAAAGGTAGTGTATTTTTATAATGGTTAAATGAAATTATTATTATTATTATTATTATTATTATTATTATTATTATTATTATTTATCAATATTATTATTATTATTATTATTATTATTACTTTTATATTCAAATAGTTCAAATATTATAGACAAATAATGATGCAAATAATTATGCAAAGTCATAAAACAACATTATCAGTTCCATAGTTAATTTATGACATATAAAGTTTATTTAAGGGTACGCTAAATTTTCATAACTTTTAGCACTTTAAATGTTGTAGGTACTTTTTTTTTCTTTCACATTACTAAAACTAAGAACAAAGATATGTTCCTGAAATTACAATGCAATGCTCCCATGACATCCAACATTGTCCAGGTATAGAACTTGTGAATAAAGATCAAGTTGATGAAGTTTAGCGACACAAATGAATTCTACTTTGACGATACGCTTAGTTACATTTTCTTCTTTATAATTTTATTCAGTATTACTCTTTTATTATATAAGGTTTAACGATTAATTAGTAGCTATGTTAATTACTTTGTGGAATTTTTAGAAGGTTATAAATTTATATCCATCTTTTGTCATTGAATCTTCGACACTTATCGAGCCAGGTTGTAACATCATCCATCATAGACAATATAGTTCTTCGTGCAAAGGATGTTGCCCATAATAAGTTGTCACAATTGGATCATCGTTCTCTAACCAACAATGTAGATAAGTATTCTTGTTACTCGACTTGAATTATTTCACACTTGCCACATTCATAGCCACCTTCCTAGAACCTATTTCACTCAACGATTTCACTAATATTCTATTGAATCATGAAATAATATATAAGAACATGGAGCCTACTGAACTCTCCCTCCTTTCCAATGCCAATCTCGCCACTACCACATAACCCAAAACAACGCTCCAACCCTCAATACCACTGAGCCATTATTGTAAACAATACCATGTCCTATGGCTTACATCGCAACCATGGTAATTCTTTTTATAGTGATCTTAGGGACGATAATGTAGCTCCATTATCTACCTATCATGTAATCAAATTGGCCACACTGTTATGAATTGCTTCCGCCGCAACAACTTCTCCAACTATCATCCTAGCCGACAAATCCAAGACATCCTATAAATGCTAGCATACCACCCTTTGTTCTACAATTCCAATGCTGCACACCACATTACATTTAACCTTCAGAACTTTGCACATTTGGCAACCATTTCAAAATAACATCAAGTTCAAATAGGGGATGGATGGCATGTTTGCGCATTCAACATACTTGTTTCTCTACTCTACACTATCCCGTAATAATATTTGTTTAAATAACATCCTCAATGTTCCCAATATCACTCGCAATCTTCCCTCCATTCAATGAATTACTAAAGAGAATAATGCCTATTTTGAGTTTTGCCCTTCTTCTTTGCTATCAAGGATATCCACACATCAAGAATTTTCACTGGGAAACAATCCAAGGTCTCCACCATATGCCACAGCTACAAATGAAGTTGGTCGCCTACTCCACAACACATTCCACTTTGGGGCATGCTTGTCTCGATTATCCATCAACTCAACTTCAGCAACAAATCATTTGTAACTTGCATTTGCCAGACACTCATCTTCACACTTCTTTCATTGCATGGCATCAAGCAAAGAGCCATTGCTTCCACCTTATGCCATCAACCATTATATACACTAAGCCATTAGAAATTATATATATGAATGCATGGGTTTTGGTACCACCACATCAAATACAATCATAGATATTACAATATCAAATGCAAATTATATATATTGAATGAAGATGTCGTATTCATGAAAAAAGAATGTTAATGTATTCATGAAAAAAGAATGTTAATGTTAATGATACTAATAATATTAATAATGTTTTTCTTGGTGTGCTCCTGAGATTGTCACATATAGGGTTGCAATTTAACTCGAAACTCAAAACTAGAACTCAAACTCGAAAAATTTTGACTAAACTCAAACTCGACTTGAAATTTTTGAGTCGAACGGCTTGACTCAAACCCTATTTGACTCGACTCGAACTCGAACGAGTTCAAGTCGAGTTCAAGTCAGACTCCACTCAAAAATTTCAAGTTCAAGTATATGCTGACTCGACTCGAACTCGAACGAGTTTAAGTCAAGTTCGAGTCAGACTCCACTCAAAAATTTCAAGTTCAAGTCTGTGCTGACTAGACTCGAACTCAAGTTGAAACAAATTCTAGTCACATAACATAGGTTGTGCTATAGTAAAAACGTAAAAGTTAAAAGGTATTGTGTAACAACTCAAATCCTAACTATAGTAATTGAGGCCAAATTGTAATGACCTTAGGTCATTATTAGGTAAATGTTGAATTCCCGATTCGCTAAAATCTCCCACAATTCCAGTTTATCGTTAAAATCTCCCACTAAAATAGTTTTTTTTTTAGGAAGTTTTTCAAAATTAAAAAAAAAACTGGAATAGAAATTAAGGCTATACTCAATTTAATTAAGCATAACTTACCTCTTTAAACCGGAATCAATTGAAACCGACAGAATTTATGAAAAACGTTGGTAATAATGGAAGGTTAACGAAACTTTTCCCGTACCTGCGAGTAAGGTATGGAGGGCCGGTAGTTTTTGGAAGGGCGCACGAGCCCAGTCTGTAGTTCCCGCCGCAATGAGCGAGCGTGCGTTACATACGCACGCCCTACTTAAACACCAGGAGACCCTCGACTCCTCACAGCCCCTCTCGCACTTCCCTCCCTTCTTTCGAGTGTAAACGGCGTACCTGAGAGCCGCTCGATTTCCCTCCCGCTGCGGCGCCGAGAGACGAACACCAGGAGTCCGAAACACTCGACCACTGCTCGCTTAGCTCTCACCCAGTCGACGCAGTGCCGACCCGCTCAGCTGACTCTGCGCCGACCTTCTTCCGCCTCCTTTCCGTCGAAGCTCTGCGCCCGATTTCGTGCTCGACTGTCTACGTCTGCAAGCTCGACCCGCGCCCGTAAGGTAAGAGCTCTGTCGAGTCTTTTAGGGAAAGAAAATCGTACGTGTTTATATATAGTAATATATATATATATAAATGTACATATAAGCATAAATATATATAACACTATATATTTATATATATATATATGTATATATATTGGTATAGGTATAATAAACAATAATAATCATAATAATAATATTAGTAATGAAATTATACTATAATAAATTGATTTGATTTCAAGTTTTAGGTTGCAATTTTTGTGAGTAGTATAAATTAATCTATTAGCATGCATTAGTATCAAACCCTAAATGTCTAAATCTAGCTTAGGTATCAAATTATGAAGATTCAAGAAATAAGATTTGATGAGGTTAAACTCGTATATGCTTAAGTAAGTGAATGCTTAGCTATTGTAGATATCACATACAACTAAAATTCAAAATCTATACGATATGTTAACCTCTATTCAATAGAAATTGATACATTTTCCTTACCTATAAATATTTGCAATTGAGAGCAAAATTAAGAGTTTTAGGAAAATATTGTTTAGCCTACCTCCCTACGACTTTGAGATTTTAAAATTAAAGAATCAAAATATAAATCTTATAAGTAGATCATTGCAAAAGTTTAATAGGACCTCAATTATAATTTTTGCAGACACAACACGTTGTGAGTGATTCATCTAGTTAAGTCAAACACAAAAGGTACACTGGATATTACTTTATATGCTTTTACTTTCAATTGCTGCTTATGCATCGCTTTGAGCTTATTACTACTTGATATGTTATTCTTACTACTAATGATGTAAGAGAAATTGAATGATGTTTATGTGTCTTGTGAATGTTGCAAAAAGGGTTCCGAAATGGAGCATGATTAGATTAGGGACTGGGCTAGTCCTCGGAAGCTATAAGGGTGCCATCTGGAGCCTTTGAGGGAGGCACAGGTGAAGGTTGCTTAAATGCAAGTTGCCATCTGAGACCCTTAAGTGGGTCCAAGTGAAGGTTTATGCTTAAATGCATATGAACCCAGCCTCATGATTCTGGCTTTGCCCAACAGAACTGTTATTATTGCTTCATGATATCATAGACATAAACATAAACATAGATTTTTACGCAATTATTGCTTTTCCTTTTGACATTTGGCATGTGAACAAAATATTTATTTTGCAGGTGACCTGATTATCTTTTATTTGAAACACACTGTATTTCCCTGTAAATGTTATCTCATTTTTCTTTGCCTTCCGCTATGCTTTAAGTATATTTTTAATATCCTTTGTATTTAGAAGGCATTATTTTTATAATGCCAGATCAGATACAGTTGGAGGCGGTTGATATAATCTAGAGGCATAGCGCGGGAAAATAACTGCCCCTTCCAGGATTAATAGTTTGATGTATATTGAATTTCATGTAATAAATTCTGGATGTTGTTTTTATTTTAAATTGAATGAATGTCGTTTCTTATATGTGAATGGCTTGAATATTCGTTAACTATTATTTTATCTAACTGCCAATATGATCCTGCAGAAAGATGCATCCAATGTTAGTTTGGTTCTTACCAACCTAACATGGGTCATCCTAACTATAGTAATTGAGGCCAAATTATCAACTCAATTATGACAATATCAGGATCTTTGACAAGTTCAAAATTAGATCAAATAAAATATACCGTTGGAAAGAGTATATTTTTGTGATCGTAATATCCAAGTTTAGAGGCAATCTAACCAACGGATATTCTTATATTAATTTTTGAATTATTTTAAATACAAAAAATTAGAAAAATAAAATATAAGTTCAAACTCAAAAATTTTAGTGCTGTTGGATTCGTAATATTATAAAAGAAGGCTACACAAAATTTTTCGTCGAGTTTTGAGCGTCAGATTGTCAGTAATTAATTTTTTTAATTTTTACCTTCAAAAATTAATTAAAATAAAATATAGCTCCAAATTGAAAAAATTTTGATCGAGGATATTCATCTCGTCAAAGAGGACCTCCCGGTCAAGTTTCGTCAAATTTGGAAATCGGACGGCGAAAAAATGCAATTATTATTTTCTATTTAAACTTTTCCTAATATTTTCTCTCCTCCCCCCACCACGTTTGTTTTCCTTCCCCACGTCCGGCCACTAGGGCACGCCGCGTGCCCCTGCACGCGGCGGCAGGGGCCAGCCCCCCACTTGGGCGGCTGCGTGGCCCCTACCCAAGGCTTCCCAGCTCAGGTCAAGTAGCCCTCCGCCTCCACTCCTCTCCCTATAACCCCCCTCTCCTTCTTCCCCTCAAGCAACCACCTCCTCCTCCACCTCTGGCAGGCTGCCGACCACCACCTCGTCCTCCCTACCTTGCAAGCAACACCAAGGCCTCCCCCTCTTCTTCTTCCTCCCCAGCCAACAAAACCCCTCGCCCTGCCACCTCGTCGTGCTGACGCCTTGCCGACACCCTGCCAAACCTCTCCCGAGTCATTCCCCACCTCCTCAGCAAGTCGCCGCCTCCCCTTGGTAAGCCCCCTTTGAATGGGGAGAAGGGCCACAAAGAACCCAAAAAAAATTGAGTGAGGAAAATTTATGGGCTAATTAAAATATTAAAATTTTAGATGAGAGATAAAAATAATTAAAAATTAATTTGACTCCTAACATCACTAACCTACTAACCACTAATTTTTATTTTTGCCCCTAACATTTATTTTTGCTATTAACTTTTAATTTTCAGCTCCGAACATTTTATTTCTGACACTAACTTTTATTTTTCTGCTACTAACATTTTATTTATACAATTTTTGTCCTTTATTTTTTATTTTCTTTATTTAATATTATTATATATATATGCATATATGTACTATAATAATATTATGTTATAATAATAATAAGAATAACATTAATTTATTATTATTATCATCATAATTATTGTTATTACTATTAAAAGAAATAATAATAATAATAATTCATAAATATAATTATTATTATCATTAAATAATAATAGCAAATAAATAATTTTATCATTATTATTAAAAGATAATGATAAGTCATAATAATAATAAGTACATAAATTATTTTACTTATTATTACGTGTATAATAATAATAATAACAACACTGTTATTATTATTATCAAATTTATTATATTATATTATTATATTACTATATTATTCTCTTTCTACTATCATCTTCTAAATAATAATAATAATAATAAGTATAAAATATTACTTATTATTATTATTATCATCATATATTAAACATCATGATATTATTATAATATTATAATATTCTCTCTCCATTTTCATTTACAATCATAATAACAATAAGTATATTATTATACTTATTATTATTATCATCACATAAAATAATAATAGTAAGATAATTATTATTATTATTATCATCCTATTATTATCATAATATTCTCTCTAAAATAAGCATATAAGCATAAATTTATCATAAAAATTAACATTATTTCTTTCCTATTATCATATTCTCTCACTAATATAAATAATAATAATACACTTTATGTGTAAATTATCATATAAATGATAATAATAGTAATAATAATAATATAATATTATTATTATCATTATTCTTCCTAGTTATTATTTCTACTTTTTTAAATATATATATATATATATATTATTCTCTCTAAATAAAAATAATATTCTTATTTTATTCTTAACTTATAAATATAAATAATAATAATAATAATAATGATATTATTATTATTATTATTATCATAATTTTCTCTGCCATTATCATCCTTACTATTATCTACATTACACTGTTTCTTCGCCGTCTCAATCATCCTCTTCTCTTCCTATTTTTGTTTATTCTTCTTACTAACATTGAAACATACTGAGAGCAAAATAAGATAATAAAAGTATGTATTTTATAAAAATTCATTCATCTCTTTGTTAATCAAAAAATTTACACAGACTTACAGGCAATCAACTTAGCAAGAAAAACAGGTACTTCAGATATCATGAAGTATATTTATATATGTTGATTTAATTACATACTATTTGCTTTGCTTTGAAACTCACAAATTTTTATTGATTTAATTACAAGCTTATAAGTCTTGCAAATTTCATGATTTAAGTATATTGTCACTATTTGAGATATTATCAAAAATAGGTAACATGCTTGAACGAATAAAAATAGGATTTTGCTGAAGTTATTTACAATTTGTAAATAATATAATTTTATGTTTAGAATGGAGCTAGTTCGCTATCATACTGCTTTGAAAGATATAAGGATACTATATGACTGCTTACGAGGGGGCTAGCATAGGTGAATATATAAATGTTATGTTAGAACCCTAATTATGATAATCAAAAAGACATGCTTGATTCCTCAAGATTTGAGAATTGCCCACTCGAATGATATTATTATTATTATCATTTATTCTGTTTGAGATAGAAATATTCAATTTTTTATGTAGTATTACTAACTGGTGACAAATTATTTTTAGTACTGCTTCAATTATTATTCAATGTTGATTTACAGAGAAAACTACGATAATTATCTTTTCAATACCTATTACTCTATTTCCATGCAGTTTACAAATTTAATTACATGCTTTCCACTTGTATATATATATATAATGTAATTAATGATATCCAAAGTACTTAAAGTTTTCTCTAACGAGTGTTCAATCAGAATATTTTTGTTGTAAATGTCAGGTCAGGACGTCGTTAAAGAACTGGAACAACACTGATCAATCAATCGCTACACTTTTACTTTCTTATTTTTTTCATGTATTTTAAATAAAGATGAAAAGTTTACTCTTATAATTGTCACTGTATCAAAATAAAAAATTGTATTATTTTTAAATTAATTGAGCAATGATTTATGATGTTTATGTTATTATAAATCCCGACTACAATCCCCAACAAATTTCTGTTGATGCCACCCCAATCCACACACCCCTGCTGAGAACTAGGATTTGGGGTCATCACATATTGTCTTTATGATAATTAAATTGTATTATCATTACTATATTAAAATTTATTCGATTAGATTAGTTGAGTACTACGGCATGGTAAGGATGTAATTAATTATGCAACATAATTTATAAAATATTATTATCAATTTCATAGTTAATTTATATTTCATAAAGTTTATTTAAGGATGTGTTATATTTTCATAATTTCTAGCACTTTAAAAGTTGCATGCACTTTATATTTTTCCTTCATATTACTGAAAATTAGAACTAAAATATACTCGCACAATTACAACATACCGCTCCCACAAAACCCAACATTTTTCAGGTTATAAAACTTACGGATAAAAATTGAGCTGATTAAGTTTGCTAACACAAATGAATTTCATGTTGTCAATACGCTTGGTTATGTTTTCTTCTTTATAGTCTTATTGGTATACTCTTTTATTATGAAAATATTTATTGATTGATTAGTAGCTCTATTAATTACTTAGTGAAATTATTAGGAGATTAGAATTGTATAGCCCATGTCTTCACCATCAAAACTTTGTTCCTAATACTTATCGAGTTGGGTTGTAATATTATCCATAGCCAATCTTGTTCATCATTCAAAGAGCATTGCCCATAACTTGCCGTAGTTGAACCATTGGAGTCTAACCAACAAATGGAGATAATTTTACTTACTACTATTGGCTCGAACTACTTTGCACTAGACAAATCCATAGCCACCTTCCTTAAGCTTATTACACTTGAGCATTTCACTAGCATTCTATTGAATCATAAAATGCTCTATAAGAACATGGACCTTATAGAACTTTCCTCCTTTTGAATGCCAATCTAAACATTACCACTATAACCCAAAGCAGCACTCCAACCCTCAATACCACTAACCCAGTATTGTGGATAAGTCCATGTCCTATGGAATTCATGGCAACCATGGTAAATTTTATCATGAGCTTGGGGGAGAGAATGCAACTCTATTGTCTACCAATTGTGTAATTAAACTGGTCACACTGCTGTAAACTGCTTCCACCTCAACAACTTCTCCAACTATCCTCCTAGCTCACCAATACGACATACCAATCCTTTGTTCCCAAATTCCGATGCTACTCACAATAGCACAAACGACCTTCATAACTTTGCACTTTCGGCACCTTTCAAAGTAACAATCAAATTCAAATAGGGGTGGCTCGGGTTTGAGTTCGACATATTTGTTTCTCTATTCTACACTATCTTCATAAAAATATTTGCTTATATAATATCCTTCATGTCCCCAACATAATTCACAATATTCCCTTCATTTAATAATTTACCAAAGATAATAATGCTTATTTTGAGTTGCACCCTTCTTTCAATGTTATCAAAGATATTCACACTCATCAAGAACTTCTATGGGGCTGCACACTTAGGTCTCTACCTTATGCCACAACCACAGATAATGTTGGTTTCCTACCGCACAACACATTCCACTTTTGGGTAAGGTCTTCTTGGTTATCCATTTACTCAAAAAATTCAATAACAAATCCTTCGTAACTTGAATTTGCCAACATTCATCTTCATATTTTTTGCATTGCATGCCATCAAGCAAAGAGTCGTTACTTCTGCCTTACACCATCAACCACTATATATACTAAGCCATTAGAACTTATAGATTCAAGTGTACGAAGTTCAGCACCCACAATATCAAATACAAATTACAGATATTATATCATCTTTGATGTTTGTACTACATTCACATGATTTTATTTGTTGATTTTTAAACATGATGCTTTACATGTATTTCTTTCTTTTAAAGCCAAGATTAAAAATTTTATTGGAATGACTATTGTTAAAATTCCGATGATGATGATGAATACAAAAAATTCACTCCAATCTTTAAATTAGTTGGGCATACATCACCGATTCTCTGCTTTCTAACCCTGCCTAAAATGGTAGTGTTGAATATAAACATCAGCACATTAATAAACTTAGCCAAATATTATTACTTCAATCTCAATTACCACCTCAATTTTGAGTCAATGCCTTTTAAACAGCCACTTATCTCAAACCCGCCTCCACACTAAAATTCTCATATATAAATCACCTTTTACAAATCTTTACAATAAGCAACCTACCACTTTCTCCGACAATTTGGATGCCTGTGTTTTTAATGGCTGTCCATATACTTTAAGAACACTTGAACCGTGCTATGCACTTTGCACATTCATAGTGTATAGTAAATGGCATCAAGCATACATTTGTCTTGACCCAACCTAAAACAGCTGTACAGCTTTCAGTATGTTTCTTTTCATGAACTTACATTTTCTACACCTTTCTTATTGCATCAAAAGAAACAAACCCACCTCTCTTTCACCACCCATTTTACTGTCCTGCCATTCATCCACACATCCCACTTCAATCTTAGCACCTAGCACCATCAAAACACCACCCAGCTCTGTGCCTTATCTACCTCCCTCCATAGAGACACCAGCCTCAATTTCTACCGGCATTACTACATTACCCAATCACTAACAACCCTTCACCACAGCTGCCTCACCTACCCAACCAACCACTACCTCATCCTATCACTATCAACACCCTTCAGCTACCATAAAAACTCATCACATAAACACTAGATCCAAAACTGAATCCCTTAAACCCAAAATCTGCTCTTCCAAATATCCTTTATCTCCACCCTCATAACCTTCATTCCCAACACATTTGCTCAAGATAACAAACACCTTGAATGGAGAGAAGCCGCGACAAATGAAATCAATGCCTTACAAGAAACCACACTTAACCTTGTTACCATGCGTCTCCAATTCTAACGTTATCGCATACAAATGGCTCTTCCATTGCTCGCTACAAGACCTGCTTAGTTTCCCACGGCTACTTTCAACAACTGGGTATAATTTACACCAAAACTTTAGCCCCATCATTCAACTCAGTCTCACCTTATAAATATCCTATAAATGGCCTATTCTCCAACTCAACTTTGACAATATATCCCTTAATTGTATTCTACAAGAAATAATCTATACAAACTAACCACCGATCCTCTAGAACCCAATCATGTTTGCATATCCAATAAAGCTATCTACGGGATCAAACAATCAGACTCTTTAACTGTCCAGCCTTCAGCCTTCTTTAATAATAGCAGAAATCATAATCCGCAAAGCAGCCATTGCAATAAATAATAACAACCAAACATGAACCAGCGAACAATGAACATCTCCTACCTCTGGCGAATGGTCTGAGAGCCCAAAAGCTGCAGTGGTTGCTTCAGTATACTTCCCGTCGTCAACGAGTTTCCTGACCTTAGAAAGAACATTGTGTGCGTCAAGATTCGTGTAATCACCCGGCACACCAGTCCACAGAGTATCATCTACACCAGATTATCGCATTAAGAAAATCAGTTTGGCAAGGCTTACACATAAACCATATCACCATAAAAAATCTTCAACTACAAACAAAGCTTCATTTGATTAATACATTAAGAAAATAAAAAAGGAAGAAGCACTTACGATTGAGTTGAAGAGTCTCATTACGAGCGTTGCCCCAAACCATGGCGCCGAGTCGACCATTGCCGATGGGAGCGGCGTCGGTCCAATGCTTCGCCGGCTGCGTGAAGATCACTTTACAAGGCCTCGACGCCTCGTCATCGTCGTAATCGTTATCGCCCCAAAACTCTGTGTCCGATTCCTTTGGCGGACTAACCCACACCCATTCTCCTCCTGCTTCGTCTGGCTCCATTCGTAGAACTATGTTTGCCAAGTCTGTATGTTGTAAAAGCTCCGAGGCCTTCAAAAATGGGAAAAGGCCTTCAAAAATTGGAAAGCATTCTTATAATACCTTTTAAGAATGTCACAAATACTAGTAAGAATTTTATAAAAAGTGATATACTACAGCTCCAACAAAAAACACTAAAAAACAGTGTATATATGAGTTTATGAGTAAATAAAAAAAAAAATAAAAGAGATAAAAATTTTTATTAGTCTTGAATATATATATATATATATATATATATATATATATATATATATATATATTCTTTTTCAACTCATATAATTAAAATTAAAGTATTGCTATACTTACATATTATTATATACCAAAATATATAGATGATGTGTCAATTCAATGTGTAAGTAGATTATTATTTGAATGCACTTTTTGATAAGACATAATACAAAAATTACAAAGAAAGAAAATTTCTAATTGATCATGAATACTTTTTGATATATATTCTTGTGTAACTATAACATTTTCCTTAAAATTATAATAAAAACTATAATATTATATTGCTATATATAAAATTAAATTTATAATTAAAAGTAAAGTGATTATACTTGTATTCAAATTGTAATACATTTAATACTAAATTTAAATAAATAGTATTAATCATGATATTTTCTCTATTTATTATTTGGGAATGTCCATTTTATATTCATAGTTAATAATAAAATTTACATAACTCTAAGAAATTATTAACACGTTATAATTGTTTGCTTTTAGAAAATAAAAATCAATCCATGGGTTTTCTCTTAAGCGAATTAGGGTTCTTGTGTGAGTTGCTTATGGCGTCGACCCTGCTCCCGTCCTTCTTGGCCCAGTTCCATCCTAACTCTCACATCAAAGTTTTCATTTCAACCACCTATGTCATAGAAAGTCATACTCTATGCTTCCTCTTCCTCTTTCACGCCCAATGGATCTATTAGTGCTCCTTTGTTTTACATTCTAGCGACCTCAAAAGAAATATACTTCGCTATTAAAGAGCTAAATGAAGGTTTTGAATACTTGGAAAAATTGTATTCTCGAATACTTAATTGGTAAACCTCATACTTACAATGCTTTACTGAAAACGATAAAAAAACTATGAAACCCAAAAGTTGCACTCACTCTGTTTACTTTCTCTTAAAATTGTAATCTTTTGCAACTTGCTTATGAAGATGATGGAAACTTAATACTTAATGGTGGTCCGTGATTTTTTTTTTCAATTGGTCTTTTCTTGTTAAAAAATGGACACAATATTTCGTACCTTCGGCATCATTTTTTACTTTTGTTCCGGTATATGTTTGATTACATGAACTTCCTCTTCAAATGTGGTCAAATGCTTGTTTATTTAAAATAGCTAGCATTATAGAAGTTCCAATCCTCGTTGATGATCTTTCCATATTGCGGTCTCTAATCTCCTTCGAGAGAACTGTGCTGAAATAAGCATGGCATCTAAGATCCCTAATTCCATTACTCTTCATCTTAAAGGTCAGCTGATTCATCAAAAAAAAATTTATGATTGAACTCCAAAAATCTGTGGAACATGTGAAGCTTTTATTCATCTTGGTTGTAAATGTAAAAACATGAGAAAATTAAATTTTGTTACCTGTGGAAGGAGTCGCTCAAGGAAATACAAGCATCTCTCAAACAGTTGTCAAGTCCCTCCTTTATGGGTAGATCTCCTATTAAGACTAATGGAATTAAGAAAACCTCTGCACCTCCCCTCTCCCAAATTAATGAAATTCTTCTTGATTCCCAAATTTTTCTTGCTTCCCCACCATTACGCACAGATAATCACTCCTTGTAACAGCCTAAACTCTTAAGCACCAAGGTATTATTCGCTTTGGCCAGAAAGGCCTCACGGTTTTGCCCTCAGAAGATAACTTCCCAGCAGGTCACCCATCCTGGGAGTACTCCCACCTGAGCACGCTTAACTTTAGAGTTCTTATCAGGAACCCCACCGTTATCTGAAAAGGCGCCTCGATGTTTAAGAGTTTCACTTATTACTACTTAAGTGGGTCATCACAATCTCCCCAACTTAAGTAACTAACGTCCTCGTCAGTATCCACACACAGATCCAAGAACCATCCATTGGGTAAATAGAACTAGAGGTGACCCCTACAGGCGCAAGAGGTACTCACAACCATGTAGCACCTTAACCATCATGGGTTCAAGAGGCTGCTCACATGAAGTGGTACTTTTCCCTGTATGACACTTAGCTCCTATCTGACACCCAATGGTTTGCTCTGATACCATTTGATCCCAGCAAGATAAGTGCAATTCAAGATTGGCCCCAACCTACTTCAGTGACAGAAATAAGAAGTTTTTTGGGATTAGCTGGGTACTATCGCAAGTTTGTTAAGAACTTCTCTCAGATTGCAGTCCCTCTTACTCGCCTCACTCAAAAAGATGTACCTTATGTTTGGGACTTATCTTGTGAATCAGCGTTTGAGAAATTAAAAGAGTTTCTAACTTCAGCTCCTATTCTAGTTCTACCAGTTGAATGGAAAGAATATCAGATTTATTATGATGCTTCTAGAATTGGATTAGGCTGTGTTCTCATGCAGGAAGGAAAAGTGATAGCTTTTGCATCTAGACAGCTTAAAGTCCATGAGAAGAATTATCCAGTTCATGACCTAGAGTTAGCTGCAATAGTCTTTGCATTAAAGATCTGGAGACATTACTTGTATGGAGTAAAATGTGAAGTTTTCACGGATCACCAAAGTCTGAAGTATATTTTTACTCAGAAAGAGATCAATTTAAGACATCGAAGATGGTTAGAGCTAATCAAAGATTATGATTTATCAATTCAATATTATCCTGGCAAGGCAAATGTAGTAGCAGATGCACTAAGTCGAAAGACAGTTTCATATTTGCATATTTTGACTTCTAATCCTATATTACTCAAGGAAATAGAAGATCTTCAATTAGAAGTCATATTGTCATCAAATGATAAGTTATTTCAAATGACTGTTGAATGTTCATTAATGGATGAGATTAAAGAAGCTCAACATCTTGATGAAGAATATAGCTCCTTATCTGCATCCATTCAATCAGGAAAGTACTTAGAACTGAATTTAGATTCAAATAAGAATATTTGGTGTGGATCCGAAATATGGATACCAAATAAAGATGAGTTAAGATCTAAAGTATTGAAAGAAGCTCACCAGTCTAGATATTCAATTCATCCTGGGAATAATAAGATGTATCAAGACTTGAAATTATATTTTTGGTGGCCAGGAATGAAAAGAAGTATAGCTGAGTTCATATTAAAATATAAAGCCTGTAACCTGGTAAAAGCAGAACATTAGAAACCAGGCAAATTACTTCAACCTCTAGCTATACCTCAATGGAAATGGGAAGATATCTCCATAGATTTTATAACTGGATTTCCTCATTTAAAATCCAATAATGATTCTATTTGGGTAATTGTGGATAGGCTTACAAAATCAGCACAATTTTTACCCCTAAGCAAACAGATTCAGTAGACAAATTAGCAAGGATCTATCTAAAGAGATAGTAAGGCTGCATGTATTCCAAAAACCATCATTTCTGATAGAGATAGTAGATTCACTTCAAAGTTCTGGAAAGCAGTTCATCAAGATCTTGGTTCTCAGCTCTGTTTGAGTACAGCTTTTCATCCACAAACTGATGGACAAACTGAAAGAGTGAATCAAACTCTAGAAGACCTACTTCGCCTTTGTGTCCTAGATTTTGGAGGAAGTTGGGATGATCACCTTCCATTAATTGAATTCTCTTATAATAATAATTTTTAGGCAAGCATTGGAATGGCTCCTTATGAAGCCCTTTATGGAAGAAAGTGCATCATTCCCTTATCCTGTAATAGTATTGGAGAAAACACGATATTAAAGTCAGATTTGATTCTTCAGGCAACAGAAAAGATAAAAATAATTCAGCATCGAATGAAAGCGGCTCAAGACAGGCAGAAGCAGTATTTTGATGCTCATCATCGTCATATTGAATTTTCTGTTAGAGATTTTGTATATTTGAAAGTGAACCCATTCAGAGGAGTTTCCAGATTTGGAGTTTCTGGGAAATTAAGTCCAAGATTTATTGGACCTTTTGAAATCTTAAAAAGAGTGGGCCAAGTGGCATATCAGATCAAACTGCCACCTCATCTGAGTCTGATGCACGATGTGTTCCATATCTCCTCACTAAGAAAATATCTATCTGAACCTTCAATGAGAGTGGAAGTAAAAGATATAAATTTGCAACCAAATTTCAGCTATATAATTGAACCAGAAGAGATTTTAGATCGAGATGAAAGGAAGTTAAGAAGTAAATCTATTCCCATGATAAATGTTAAATGGAAGAATTGTCGTAAAGAAGAAGCCACATGGGAAGAAGAATCAAGCATGAAGAAATCTTATCCTCATCTATTCCACTAGTAAGTGATTCTAAATCGTATAAATCTCTTTAAATTTTAGATTGATGTCGGAGCGACATCTCTTTTAAGTTGGAGAGAATGTAAAATACCATAAATCACTTTCCAATTAATTTATTAATATTTAAATAATTTTGACTTCAGATAGAAATTTTGACCTCATCATTGCGTTCACCACCCCCAAATTAGCTAGGGGTGAAGTTTTGAGCACATTTGAAAGACGTAATTTTTTGATGAATATTTTAATATTATTTTAAAAATCTGAAAATCCGAGTAATTAAATACTCATCGGATCAAAAATCCGAGTGCGCCATTGTGTTCAAAAGCCCTCAATTAGCTAGAAATGATATTTTTAAAATTTTTTCGAAAATATTTATTAAATTAAGTTTAATTAATTAAATTGATTAAATTAAAATAAATAATTATTTATTTAAATAAAATAAACGGCGCCGTCTCTTTTAAATTAACGCCGTCTCCTATTTTATTAAACTACCGTTCGATCGGACGGCTAACATGCGTCGTTCCCATTGAGAGCCGCGTGGATCACGCGTGTCGCCGGTCTCTCGTCGCATAGCTCCCAACGGCACCCACGTAGCTTCCCACCGCCTTAGGAGCCCGATAAAAGCTCATACGCTCTGTCTAAGGTAAGATTTTCGCAAAGGAAGCTACCATATTAAGGATTTTCATTCCAAAACGAACCCTCTAAACCTAAGTCTCCAGAACCGTTAATCTTTAGGTATTTCTACATCTCAATCTTTGCATCTTATTCTTATTTTTTTCTTTCGATTATACGTTTGGTATGAGTAATTGACCTTCGATCGGGTCCGATCGTACTTGATCGAACCCGATCGTGTCAATCGGGAGTCAACGGCTTGCGATTCGACTAACCCTAACTGTCGGGTGTTTCGCTAAATCGAGGGAGATGAAACGTTTCGGGTCGGCGACTCAGGCCGTAGTCGACCCGCCCGTTTCTTTTGGACCAATCCGCTTGGATGGGGTGGGCCCGTCTCGCTGAGTTGTCTCCTCTCAACGTTCGTCGCGTGTACGTTTAGGATCCCGCTGGCATTTCCTTAACAGTCGCGTGTGGGTCCCGCCGTCCCACCGATCAGAGTCCGTGAGGCCCACCTCCATTTAAAACCTGTAGAAAACAGTGTTAATAAATATATAAATATATTTTATAAATTATATAATTAATATTAGATTAATAAGAAAATCTTAAATAAATATATATAACAGAAAATGAAAATATTTAATAATTAAATAAATAAAATAGATTAATTAAAATAATACATATAATTAATTTCTTATAATGTTTAAAATAATATATACATATATATATATATATTACAAATAAAATAATTAAATTAAATAAAAATAGTAAAATAATAACTATAATATATATATTCATAAATAGAAAATTTAGTGTAATTAATTAATAACATAAATTAATAAATTAATCATATTAAATAATAAATAATAAATAACAAAAAAATTTATAATAATAAAAAAATAATAATAATATAGTTATAAACAAAAAATATAACATATTAAGATTAATAATAAAAATATTTAAAATGTTATAAATATATATCACATCAATCTAAGATAATATAAACATTAATAAAAATAATAGAAAAAAATAAAAATAAAACATACTTTAAATAATAACAGAATTAATAAATATTAAATTATAAAAATATTAAAATAATTATTTAATTAAATGCAAATAAAAAAATAAATTAATACTTAATATAACATAATAAAAATATATATTAAAATTTATATTAATTATTAGATCAATAAATAACATTTTAATAAATATAATTTAACAGAATAAATAAAATAGATGAAAAAGTTAAATATTAAATATAAAAAAGAATAATTAACTTAATTAATTATATTTAATCTCAAACTTTAGAAAATCATAATTCCTAAAATACATATCCAAATACAATAATTAAATACAATTAAATAATCAGCAAAAATAGAAGATTAATTTGGAACTATCAAAATTTTATTTGGATCAATACTTAACATAATGATATTTTGAATATTTAAATAATTACAAAAATAATACAAAAATTTAGATTAACCTTAACTTTTAATATGCTTATCCAAACCTATCAAATATGGGTCTTAAAATAGTCAAAAAATCATAAGGAATATTTTGAAGCATTAATTTTGCTATTTGGATTAAATTTTGACTAATCACAATTAGGACATAACCCTAATTAAACTTTTAACCTTAAAAACTTCAAATAGCCATAGGTTAACCAAATTAGTTCCAAATTAAGTGATCTAAATATCTATTTAGATCAAAAAATCCTAAATTTCAGTAAAATACAAAAATAATTTGGATCCAACGGTTAGATCTCCTAATTAACCCTAATTATTATAAAAATTTAATTAGTGAATATTAGTAAATAAAATAATCCAAATTAAGTGATTTCAGTTTTAAATGACTTATAAAGTAAATTAAAACCTAAATATATAATTAGATTGATAATTTTGTGACTAAATCCACTAATCACTCACCAATCATATTTAACCATAATTATTAATCCTAAAAATTAGATTAGCTATAACTCAGTCAATTCATATCAGAATTGAATAATTTCAGGTTCTATAAAAACCTTAGAACATAATCTACAATAAACTAACAGAAAATTTATATTTTATTAAGGGTAAAATTACTAAAATACCCTTATAAGGTCAAATTCCCAATTTGACCTTATAAGGCATAAATAATTATATAACTTAATAAAAATAATTCAAATAAATCAAAATAGTCATTTTATAAACATAATACTACAGTCATGATAAAGACATTAAAATTAATAAATTTCATTATTTTGGCAGATCAAAGAAATTAAATTTGGTTGATTTTTTTTATCAAAACAAGTCAGGTACGCAAATTTACTTATAAATCTTATTTCAGTATTCTTATTTGAGCTATTTTTTATTTGAGTATTATTTGCACTGCTTACCGCATTTTAATCTGCAAAAGAATTATATCAAAAAGCATGTAACAAAAAGAATTTATATATATATTTTATAGTGTTTGTCTTTGGAGGGTGGAATGCAAAATTGGAATCTGTACAGATTGGGATAGCTAGCAAGCCCCTGGGAGTTATATGGAGGGATTTAGCCTCTTATAAGAAGTAGGCAAATCCAGAGGAAAGACACACCATCAGTTCCTAATTTGAGTAAGCTACCGACGGGTGGCGAGAAAGCTTCCTATAGATTTATGCCTATGGGTTTACCCATTTGGGCTTAGGGGTGTCCGGACTCGACTTATTGTTACATATGCTTTTGATAAAATTTATTTCATATATGTTAATTTTCACAGCTATTTTGCAGGGAAGAAATTGAATTTAGTAATTGCTTTATTTACATGCAGATTTTCAGTCATTTTCATATGTGATTCATACCTATTATAGGATACTAGATTTATTCTTATAAGAATAATTTGCGTACTCCTACCTGACTGGTAAACTGAATTTTTTAGGTTTTGATAATTAAAAAGCTTAGAAGATCCGCCAAATTAAAAGAAGAAGAATTTAAAGAAGTAGAAGAATGTAGATATTTTATTTCATATTTTGTAAAATTCAAACTGTTGTAACTTTTCATATATGTTTTGGCTCTATGTATAAAAGGACTGTGAATTTTATTATTTTATTTTTATGTCCTTTTTGAATTATAAAAATGTATATATTTTCAATTGAGATGAATTGTTCTTTAAAGACTCTCGAACTTTGATCCCCGGTCGCCACACTCCTTTATTATGATAACCCATGGCCTTAATACTCTCCTGATATTAGAGGATCTCGACACTCTAAATGAATCTCTGCATATCTCTTCCTCTGTTCACAACCCCCCATCACTCTCTGAAGAATCTTGCACCCCTCTTCCTTCTTTTCGATACAACCCCCATTCTCATAGGGACCATGGTTCCTAGGGGAGATTTCTCAGGACACTCTATCAATTCTTGTAATCTTCATAGTGGATCTTCTTGGTTATGTAGCCATGGTTTTTCCTAGATTTTGGGTTCTCCACGTAACTTTATTTTATATTCATTTGTATGTGATCTCCTATTTTTTATTTTGCTTTCGTATGTTCTCATAATCACTCGGTGTTGCTTAAACTATGAACTCTAAAGCAGGTTGAAGAATCATAGAAAATCTTAACATGCTCTAGCTTATGGAGGTAATCAAGATGATTACTGCTAGTCTGTGAGCAGTTTTGATTGATTTCAACTGTGTTCAATTTTCAAATGAAAAAGTGGGTTGGAATCCTATTTCTCCAGTAAGCTTGTGTCTTTTAATAAATTCATTTATCTTGCTTCGCTTGTTGATCTTACAGTAAATGGTTCATAGTATACTTTGTGGGGGCTCGATGTGGGATCAGTAGGAACTTATCCAGCATTGGAAGTAATCCCCTTATCGCAGGATCATATTGAAAGACTTAAATGACACAACATATAATCATCAAACATCATTCATTTATGGAATACAATGCATCAAAACAGTGTCTTTATTTAATATTAAAACTTGAATATAAAAGAAAACAAAAAAATATATATATATATAAGCAGCAAATAGTAGTAGCAGCGACAGTAGCAACATAAATCTTTGCCCGTTGGCCTTTGTTCTATAGTTCCAATGAGCTCCTAATTTGAGCACGTTTTAAAAGTGCAAACATTTGATTACCGGTTGTTCATGAGACTAAGCACCGTATAATATCAATATTTATAATTATTAAAAAGTTAGAGCATGAAAAATTTTAAGCTTTGCAACTTATTCCTGCATAAACTTGTTTTATCTGCAATGAATTTTTAGCATAAAATTATTTATTATCATAAAAATAAAAATAGAATCTTCATGCTTGATATTTAAGGTGGCTTGGTGATTTTGTTGAGTAAGTACAAAATAAGAGAAAATTGGGGGTTCATATTCAGCGTTACATTATTCAATCTTTCTTTGTACCTGCTCTCTCAAAGGCTATCAGTATAAGCTCATATTGCTCCAAATATCGAACGACCCCGTTCTAACAACTGTTTGGCTATGCTAAAAAATAGATCAACAGTGAA
This sequence comes from Gastrodia elata, assembly GCA_016760335.1. Lineage (NCBI taxonomy): Eukaryota > Viridiplantae > Streptophyta > Magnoliopsida > Asparagales > Orchidaceae > Gastrodia > Gastrodia elata. Next base: position 1,442,173 of record CM028676.1, read on the forward strand.
CCTGTACAACACCGTTATCCAAACTTTATCATATATCAATTTATGTGACATTAAAACAGTTTTATCAAAATTATGTGAAACTGAGCATAGAAGCACATAAAATAAGATTAAGGAAAGATATTTGTTACCTTACTAGTTTAAAAGCTGATTGTGATGATGATCAAAGGTTTATATATATAATTACTATATATTTTAATATTTACTAAATATAATAGCTTTTGTATTAAAATAGAGTATTTTTATTTAAATGTCTAAAGTAATCAAATGATTTAGATCTTAGCTTAGATCAAATTGTGTTTAGTTTTAAGCAGTCAAAAATCATAGCATGTAGTTTTAAGGGTCCTGAAGTACTCTAATGGTTAAATGTGTGATCCTTGGTGGTTTGGAAGTGACTTTGGCCACTTGTGAATATTTTGGCCAAAATTAACTAAGTGCTTAGATTAGCTAGCTCAAGGATGATTCAATTGAGCAAGTGATACCTGAATAGGCAAAATCCTAATTTTATGATTCATATGGGTGAACATGACCTTATTATCACTTATATGGTTGATTCAAATCATTTTGGCTAAGTTATCTGGTTAACCCTATTTTGGGTCATATTGGGCTAGCTTGAGCTAGCCCAAATGGTCTTAATGAGTTTTGATGAGTTCTAGGTCCAAAAATCAAGTTTAGGTTCCTTCTTGATGTATTTAAAAATGGTTTGTGCGCTTGGGTTGACTTATGGCTCAAACATAAAAGATTTGGCAATTTTAGGATTAGGGTATAGAGTACAAACCAAGACTTAAACCTTTAGAGGAGAAGATGACAAATTGCGCCTAAGAGCACACCCAAGCCCTGTCTATCTTTAACACCCTCTCAAACTCTTTTACAAGTCTTCTCCCAAAAGGCTCTCTATTTATCTCAAGAGGCACTCGCACACTATCTTTACTAATTAGGGCTTCTAACAAACTTTAAAGCAAGCCAAGATCACCCAGATCCGCTCACAAATGCCCACAAGATGCCTATTTTTGCGTTTGACCCGTCACAACACCTAGGCACGTATGAGCATTCTTGCCTTTGTTCGGAAAGTGCTTGGGCGCGCTTAGGTGCTTGGCCTTTGGGTTCAGGGGTTATAGGGACTAGTACAGGCTTAGGATTTCCAATATCCAACTATCCTATAAAATCACAAATTTATGACCCTAAAATTAACATTAGAACTTAACAGTTCTAATTCATAATAAGAAGTGATGATTATAAAGGGTTAAATAAATCAACAACTTAACTAATGTATTTTAATAACTCAAACTCAATCTTGATTAAGCCAATCAAGTTTAAGGATTCAAGATTTAAACTCCAATTTGGGGTTTAATCATGAAACTAAGGTACTAATCTTCTAAGGGTCTAAGGGTTCACACCCACCCTTATCTAAAGGTAGAGAATCTTAGAAGCTAAAATATTAAGAAACTATGATCTTAAAGATAAGGTAAATCTATAATTATAAAATAAAATAATCAAATAAGAACTTAAGAATCTAATATCTAAGTTTAATCTATAGGATAATCACATTATTCTATAGGTTGAATCAGCCTAAACCCACAATAAGGATTCAAAAATATTAAATCAAATAAGAATTTCAAGAATAAAATGGTACAATTCAAATGGATTACTATGGGTAATCACTAAGGATCAAAGATTTAAGTCTTAAGTTTAATCACTTAAGACTTCAGATTAGATTTATACTTAGGGTTTTCATTAAGGCATTTTCTTAGAAATAATTATTACGATTAGTTTTGTAAGGTACTTAATACTGGTTTCATAAGGTTAAATTTCATAAATCAAGGTTTGAAGGGTCCAAGATCAATTTAAGGTCTTTATGATTTACTTAAGAGAAAACTTAAGAAGAATTAAACTTAAGCCATTTAGATTAATCAATTAGGTCTAAGAGCTAAATGAATGATTTTAATACATTATATTACTAATTAAAAGCATATTAATGATATTTCTAGAGTTTAAGGATTCTTAAACAAACTTTTGGCCAATATGACCAAAATACCCCTCTTAAGGCAAAAATTATGATTTTAAGATTTGAGCCTCCAATTTGACTCAAATCAGTTCTCATAGGCTTAATATTGGCTAATAAAAGAAATGAGACACCTAAATTTAAGTTTGAACTTAAGATTAGATTAATTAGTACTAATCATTTTTTAAGGCTATGAAAAGTGAGTAATGAAATTAAGGTTTAATATATGAATCTAAACACATAAGTAGATTCTAATATACTTAAGAATATAATAGAAACTTGGTTCACAAAAATTAGAAGATTAATTAGGTCATTAATCACTAATTAAGATTTAGGGTGATTAAGAGGTAATTAATAAATTTAGAACTCTTTAATTATTTTTAAGGGCATAATTAAGTTCTCCTTTGTCTTACAAACAATCAAAGACCTTGATCATGATATTTGGACATTTAATGAATTATTTATTCACTAATTAATATTAGAAAAAGATTAGGCTAAATTAGAAAATCTAATCATTTGATCTATAATTTTATTACATATTAATGTTCCTTATAATTTTTTAATCAAAATAATATATTGGATCATATCATTTGGTTAAGTGTTGATTAAGTTATTCAATTAATTTAGTTTGAATGTTTTTAATTAATCAAATCATATGCTATTTAATAAAATGCATTTATCAATTATTAAATAGAAGGAAAAATAATTCATAATTGAATTAAATAGCATGGCCCGATTATCAAACCGCGCGAGTCGAATCGAGGCCCGAGTGGGTCGGCACTGTGACACTGCACGGGCCAGGGCTAGCCCGGCCCAATGCAACAGTGTCGTCATCCCGACCCCTCTCTTGTAGACAGGCAAACCAGGGAACATACAGTGTGGCGGCCGCCCCTTAATCATTTAATATTAAGAGTGGTTATCACTGCCAAGCCTTCATTTAGCAGTATATTATGAATAATATTCATAATCTATTGATAAGAGAAAGATATGCCCTAAATAGCAAATGAGGTAATCACAATGAATGTACTAAACTATCAGAGTGCGGAAGAAAGTATAAAATAATAACATCCATACATCCATGATAAAATAAAGAACTATTTAACTCAGAATATATATACAGGAAAGGAAATATAATTTAGAACTTGTATTATTACAAAATATTTAAAAGTTTAATAACAGAAAATAAAGACACTCGGTCCTCACAACAAAAAATAAAAGAGACTAAGAATCTGCACAGGCACGCTCCTCCTCCTGAACAAGCTCTTCATAAGGTCATACCTCAAATAACTTAGAGTCTGCCATTGCCGGTGTAGCGCCCTGCCTCGTCGCCGCGCGCAAAAGAATTAAAATCATAAATTCAAATGCGAAGCGGTGCGCCACCCGGGGAGGAATAACCTGTCTCCCCGAATAGCTGAAAATCAAGCCCATCTGAAGGGCTGTGACTCAACCACAATGAGGGTTGAAAGCTAATATTTAAGATAAGAGTAGTATCGTTATCCTAAGTATTAAATAAATATATACATTATAATTAAAATACAATAAGAACCCAATATATGTATAAGATATCAGCATTTCCAGTCTACTGATCACATCACAATATTAAGTATAAGTAGTATAAAAACAGAGTGCGGAAGCTTAAAGCATACATCCAGATACATTCATCACAGAAACAGTATGAAAACATTCATCTCAGGAAAGAAAGGAAAGTACATTTAGAATTATTACAAATATTTACTAAATAATAGACATAAAACTAAATACTGAACTGAAAGTAAACTAAGCAGCTGAAGAAGAGTCCACTAATACTCCATAGGCTCCTCCTGGATCTCCTAGATGGCCTCTTGACCTGGCTCAGTATACTGCTCAGGATCTAGCAAATTACTGAATCCCAAAAGTACCTCGTGTTACAATAAGTCTAACACATCGAAACTAATCTAACAGTTCTAATTATTCATTTACATTTACATAATACGAGTAAATCTGCAGAAAAATTGTAAAGGTAACTAAAAGTACAAATCTATCTAAAATTGTACAAAATTGAAGCAGTGTAAAGTAAAACTGAACTGTAACTGAATACTAAAAATAAATCAAAACAGTGCTGAATCTGAAACTGAGTAATCATATGTACAACTATGCTACATGTCACTGAAACTGTGCATCTGAATATGCCACAATACGGTATGCTACTGATATGCTACCAAAATATTACTAAACTGTTATGAGCAGTACGGTCCAATGTCTACATACACCCTATTAGGAATACTGTTTATTGATGACACTGATGCATCCAGAAATTTCCCTGTCAATGTATGAAACATTCCGTAACTCATAGATCATCACTAATACTTATACATCATTCTGATTCTCATACATCATTCTGATATTCACACGTCATGCTTATGCTCATGCTCATGCTTCTAAACTACATGAGATAAATCCAGAAAATGCTTTAAAATTTGATAATAAATCTAAAGTACCCATTGTGCAAAATCCTGCTAAAAGGATTCTGACTCCTAAGATTCTAACTGTGGTAATTGGTTAAAGTTGAGAGTTTACTTGAAAATCATTAGCTAGGATGATTGTATATACATATTTAGCATGTTTACAAGAAAGGTAAATTTAACCCTTAGCTTATTTAAACTGCACTTATCAAAGCGCACTACGATAGGAGGCAGAACCCAATCACAGTTTATATCTCAAGCTAAGCCGTTAAATACCCTAATTACAAGCATACTTAGTGGTCTACACAAAGTGACTTCAGACACTTAATTTGCTTAAACTGCACTTATCGAAGCGCACTACGATAGGAGGCAGAACCCGGTTGCAGTTTACATCTCAAACTAAGGATCTTATTCACTAATTGTAACACTCTTAGTCTTGGGATATTTATTCTAACGGGACTGTATTCGGCTAATCCCGCAGGATAGCACCTGGTCATAAGTACACATTGGAGTGAATCAACTAATCCTGAATATTACTGAATTAATCCAGTAATATGGGTATACCCTACTATACCCAACCAATAATCTAAGTTCAGTAGATTCTATTTAATCGACAAGGATTTATCAAATCTATTAATTCTTACTCTAATTAGGTGTATCCTACACAATGCTCCAAGGATGTGATCAAAAGATCACTCAACATAGGTTATTATCACAATAGATGAGCCACATTCTAAGTACTTTAGGTAATTCATACAATAAGGTATCAAGTTCAACTTTTAAAATTATAAAGGAGCAACTAGGTTTCTACCTCAATAAGTTACAAAAGTCCTTCATACCTCAATGTTTTATTAGCTAAGGGCTTTAATCATTTTAATAATGAGTCTTATAGCAAGACCCTTAAGATCTCAATTTTCTTCTTCTTAAGGTTTACTTATTATACTTAAGTTAAGTGATCAGATCAGATAGTTAAAATTCATTTGATCCTTTCCTATTCTTCATGGGATAAAATCAAAGATATTATTAATATTAGGTTACTTCTTTAATCATTAATATTTTATTATTCATCTTATACTAGTAGTCTTATATAAGAGAAAACTAAGGATCTAAAGTTTAGGTTCAGATGGTTCAATCACACAGATTTAATGTTAATTTTAGCACTTCTAATTTAATGGTTTAAGATCAATATTAAATCATATGCATTATTGGAATAATGTCAATTTAATTATCTTATAATCAAGTTAATTAATTAAGTGATTAAGATTTAGATCTTAATCAAGATAAGTTAGGGTTTAACCCCTGACCCTTCTATCATTAAGATCAATATTACTTTAAAGGTCAATGACAAATTAATGTATTATTAGTATATTATTAATGTCACACTTTAGATTTAGATTAAGTATTATCTACTTAATCAAGTTATCATGATTCTTTATTCAATTATAGTTTAATGTCAATTCAAACATATCAAGATGTCCAATTGAATATTAAGATTCTCTAATATACATCCTAAAAATCATAAAGGCATATAAATAGAAAGATAATATAAAATAAGAGGCTGATTAATGTTAATCAAATTCTAAAACAAACAAAGGGATTAGCACTTAATCACAATTCTAAAAGATTCAAGTTTCATGCCATTTATGTTATTAAGGTTTACCTATTTGATACATACTTTTAAAGATTCTATTACTTAGTATTTGACATGACATACATTTAAAGATATATAGTAGATTTTGAGCATCTATGGAAAATGACAAGTTCAAACTTAATTTCTACATAGAAATTAATGCAATATTCAATTTTAACTAAAATAGGTTCAATTTTAGTATAACTCAACCCCACTATGGTCCTAGGGGTCTTGAAACACAAAAACAATTGAGTTTTGGCCATTTCAGCCAAAATTGGGCCGTTTTACAAAATCTGGGCAGTTTCTGGAATTCTAAGAAATTTTGCAAAATTTGGGCGCTGTAGCGCGCTGAAGCGCTTTTCGCGCGGTAGCGCGCTGTAGCGCTTTCCGCGCGATAGCGCTTTCCGTGCGGTAGCGCACTGTAGTGCTTTTTGTGCGGTAGCTCCTTTGCGATGCGGCTTGCTGCGGTCCGCTGCGATCCGCAGTAATCCGTTGTGACCCGCTGCAACGCACTATGGCGCGCTGTAGCGGTTCATTTTGTAAAACTACTGTTCAATTAATTTATTTTGTCATTTCTTAAGATCTGAAATGTTTTCGCTATGGTCCATTGCAGTGCGCGCTGGAGCGTCCCATTTTGCAAGTTACTGTTCAATTAATTTCTATGGCTGTTTCCTAAGTTTCGTGAAATGCCACTGCAGACCGCTGCAGCGTGCGACCGCGCGCTAAAGCGATCAAATTCGCAAATCCACTATTCAATTAGTTCAATATGCATTTTATATACTTTTCCTAAGTTTTGAAGTTCGCTGCAACCCGCGGCAATCCGCTACAGCGCGCTATAGCGGCAGACGGTGATTTCGCCAGGTGCGAAACCCATGAGAGCCATTTTTCGAACTTAATTACTCTCAATTCAGAGAGTTCCATGAGTGGTGCTATATATCAATGGAAAGGTATTTATAATACCTTTCCATCGACACCAAAATCAGCATAAACTAAGCATTCTAGCTATACTAAAAATGATGATGAATTACAGGATATACAAAATAGAAAAAAACAGAGCAGATTTTCATAGTTTTTAAGAGCCTTAATATAACAACCCAGGTTGTTACATAGGTCGATTAGGACTAATGTTAGTCTTAATACTAATCATAAGTGTTAATTAGGTCAATTGGAGTCAACCTCTAAGACCTAGTCCAAATCAGGAGTCAAACGGATCGAATCTTAATTTCTGGAAAATCTAGAAACCCTAAATTTTGACCTATGTAAATTGACCTCCGATCAAAAAACAGACACCGCCATTGCGCTCATTGCCCCCAAATTAGCTAGGGGTGATGTTTTTGTGTCAATCGGAAGTCGTCAAAATTTTGACGAATATTTTAATAATATTTAAATACCCTGAAAATTGGGAAATTAAAATACTCGTCGGATCTAAAATCCGACCTCGTCATTGCATTCCTCACCCCTCAATTAGCTAGGGGTGAATATTTGGAATTTTTCTGAACACAAATTAATTATTTAAATTTTCATAGGCAATTAATTAAAATTCTTAATTAAATTATTTATTTAACTGGCGTTACTTCTCCATCTGGATCTGCCGTTAGGATCAAAGGGCGGATTAGGACCGTCCAAGCCGGGATCGAACGGTCCCCATCCGCGATCCGCAGCTCACGATCCGGGTCCATCTGGACCGTTCTCACCCCCTGGATCCGACGGCCTCGGGCCGTCTTCCTCGCGGGCTTCGCCCGCCAGCCACGCGGCGAGCTGCCGCTTGCGCTGGCCAACCGGCACCTCTCCGTGCCTTGCCGACTCCGCCCGGAGGTTCTTCAAGGTCCGGCTGAGGTTGGAAACCCCCACCATGTGCTCGGATCATTCTCAATCAAACTCGAACCTCTCCCCCGCCGGATCGAAGCCTCCCACCGTCGATCTTTAAGGTACGGATCTTCCCCGATACTCCATCTTTCAGCATAAACTCTTTTCGTAAGTTTATTTCACACATCCGATTAGCAATCTATCGGGTTCGATCGACATGATCGAACCCTGTCGCGCGCAATTTGGCATCGGTGCTACAGTTGTCCACAATGATGTCTTCCTCGCCCGGTAGGTAGGGGTAGGGTTGGATAGTGCAGTCAATCCGGGCCTCCTCCAGTGGCATTTCGACCATAGTTACGTAGCACTCGCCTCCCTCTGCTCTTTGCCGTGCGGTCTTGGCCCAGCCACCGCCGGAAACGCCGCGAGTTCGCAACCCTAGCCCTCTGCCTCGAAGCCCCCGTGCGGGGAAGAAAGGATTCCGGGTCTGGCCGGGCTGACCCAGGCCCGACCCGCTCTGTCGCGTCCGCGTACGTACGCAGTGGGCCCCGCATAACGCCAGCCATCGCATGCGTGGGCCCCACCAGCAGACCCGCGGGGTGTGCGGCTCTGCCGCGTGTCCTCTGCGGGCCCCGTAGGTGCTCGAGCGGCCAATCCAATTGCGCCACGTGGCAGGTGGGGTCCCGTCGCAATGATAACCTGCAGAGATGTCGAAAATATATATATATATATATTATATACTAATACATATTATGTTAACTAATTAAATAAACTATAGTTAATATATGTATATATATATTAGGTAGTTTAATTGATTAGTGTTAAATTAGGATTAATAGTTAGGTTAGTATGTTTAATTATTGTTAATTAGTTAGTTAATTATTATTAAACAATAAAGCTATAATTAATTAAATATTGACAGATAATTAAGATAATTATTAAACAGTAAATTAACTTATTAATTAACCCTAAGTTTAAGATTAATAATTATGAATAGATAATTAGTACTCATATAGTAATTAACTTAATCTTAATTAAACATTAATGAAAATAATATTATAATTAAATAATAGATTAATTAATAATTAATAATTATTTAATAATTAATAATTAATAATTAATTAATTTCAAAGTAATTAATTAATTATTACATATAGAATAATATAATTAGAATATTTAAAAATAAATATATTAATTATTAAATAATTAATAATTAAAATTAATTAATCACAGATTAATTATTAATTAATTACAGAATAATTAAGGGATCAATAATTACAGAAAAATACATAACCTTAGAGATGAACAGTAATTTAATACAATTTAAATAAATGAATAGTAAAATAATACAAATTGTATTTTGTATAGTAAAACTTAGAAGTTTAATAACTTTTTGTAGGATGATCCAAATATAGCCAATATAAGTCTTAAAATACTCAAAAAAATAAATAGAATCAAATGGCGTAATACAGAATTTCGTTTCAAGGTACGCATAATGAAGTAGTATTTTATGACCTCTTTAGGACCCCATAACTTTTGTCATAGTTGACCAAACATAGTCAATATGGGTCTTAAAATGCTCAGGAGATCAGCCCCATCACCGCAGTAGTATTAGTTTTCCCATTTAGACATCAGGATCAAAAGTCAACCATAGAACTCAAAGTTGACTTTAGTGAAAATGACCAAAATGCCCCTGGAATTCAAATGACCATAACTTGGTCAAATCAACTCAAAATTCAAAAATTCAAGATGCTAACTAGTTTAGGATTTCAATGTCACCAATAAACTAAAATAACATTTAGGTCATAAAACCTAAAAATTTAGAAAATAACCAAAATACCCCCAACCTTAGTTAGGTCATAACTTGACCATTTGAGGTCCAAATTGGGTTTACTCCCTACCAACATACTCAGTACATTATAGTAAAGCTATAGAAACTGAGTTTGCTAAAATTAGACTTCAAACGGAAAAGTTCAGTTTTTGTCACCCGTTGACCGACTTAAAATTACCAAATTGCCTTTCAAACTTAAAACATTCATAACTTAGTCAATTGACCTCAGAATGCAGTATTTTTAGATTCTATGAAATCCTTGAACAGTAACCTACAATAAACTACATAAAAACTTAGTTTTCAGTAAAGTGAAAATTTGTTAATGCCCTTAAGTCATAAACCCTAGTTTGAACCTGTATGATCTGTTTCTTGTTCAAATTGGACGTACTTACTGTCAATTTTCAAGTTAGACAGTAAGAAATCATATGGAAAATAGAAACTTCAATTTGGACACTTAAATCAAAAGTTGACTTTTCGGACCCTTAAGTAGGGGCAAAATGGTCATTTTGCTAAAAATTTAGGATAAACACCCTTAACCTTTAATTAGTCTTTTAAAATACTAAAACTAACCTTATAACCCTATTAGTGGCATTTAAGTAAGTAAAATCAATAGTTAGGTCAGATTTTAAAATTTTCCTAAGTCTTTAACACTACACCTTAAGAACTTTTCCTGAAACTAGGACTAGATCATAGGGTTAATTTCATTCATTAAAAAATAGGGTTTTTCAATGAATGAATCTTTAGTTTTAGCAGTTTCTAGAATTTTTTTTTTCAACTTATTTTTGATTATTTTATCTTTTAACCTTAGATCTAAAATAGTAGATTCATCCTATTAAGTTTGATTACTTAATAGGATTGGCCTAAATTATTAGATCACTTTAGAATGAAACTTAGATGTTAGGTCTTATCTCTTTTGGATTATATGATTAAGCCCAATCTTGTGGCATTTAATCCATAATCTATAGTTTAGTAGTTTTTAGTTAGAACATCTAAAATTATTAATTAGGTCGTAATAATTTGTTACTTAACTTTTATAGTCGACTTTGATTTGGTATATTAGGACCTAGCTAGTCCTGATATTTTGTAACTTGTAAGGACAAAATTCTAAGTTATACTTGATATATAGGAAAATGGTGATCCTGAACTTGTATAATTTGGAATAGTTAGAATGGATAATAGAAAACAGATGGTATCACCATATTAGTAGAGTCCCTTGCTTATTTTGATACTTTGTGCTACACATTCCTTGTATAATTGAGCTTACTTCCTTGGACATTTCATATAAGATAATTTTGTGCATGAGAATGAAAACTTAGAATGATAGGATAACAGTTGCCTTTGGGTCCGGTTTATGGTGATTATGGTGCATATTTGCCCCGATGGACAGGGGTAAGGTGAGATCAGGATGCCTAACATTCTCATTGAGAATAGTGTGTTAGGCTTGGGACCCGTATAGTCTTACAGACGTGCTTGACTCCTCAGTTGTTTTTAATAGTTGTCTATAGAAACAAAAGTAAAATAACTAAAATATGTTACATAAGTATTGTCTGCCTCTTCAGTTATGCAATATGTTCAGTATATTTACAGATTAAGATGTATATATATGTGGGCCAGTTTGGCCAAGTTTTCTAATATGGTAGTCAATATACAGAGTTTAATATGCAGTTTCAAAATTTGGCTATGTTTTAGCATTATTTATTCAGTCAGCTATTTCTTTGTACATCTTATATACAGTAGGATGTTAGATTTTGTTGCTATTTATATATATCACTGTTAAGATTTATTATTATAATTTGCATATTTCATTTGATCATCAGCATGTATTAGGATGTAGTATTTCCTTTCAGCATATGTTTATTTACTTATATTATATGCCTTACCTTATTTACCTCACTTTTGAGGCATGTCTTAGCCTCCTTTATTTAAGTTATAAATGTTATTTATAACTTTTTCTCTTTCTTATTGTATTGCCAGTTGCTCCTTTATATATTGTTGCTTAGGAAAATTATGTAAAGTGGTGATATTATAAAATATATAAAAATGTATCAGCCTAAAATGTACTTAGACAAATTGTCTAACCAGATTTTCTCTTTTTTTGTTGGGGCCCTACATTGTGAAACCGATAATGGCAGGCGTAGAGCAGGTAGAGGATCCAGTACCTGAGGGGGAGCCATACCTAGAGGAGGAGCAGCAGTTCGGACCAGAGCATATCTAGTCCTTAGATTTATTTATGAGGATGAGTGTATTTGCATTTCCTTTTTATTTGAATTTTTAAATATTGTAATAATACAGGTACCATTGACTGTGCATTTGGACTTATATGCTTATATTCTGAGTTATATTTTGCATTTATATTACATTGTAATGCTTGAATGTCATTTATTGCTTTCGCACTCTGTACGTTTACTTATATAGTGACTGTTAGATTGATTCTGTGTTATCCTTCCCTAATCAGGTGGATTGTGGAGTTTATCCTAATCCAATGGTAAGTGAGGGGTTAGCTAGAGTGACACTCCACCCTTAACCTAATCCTTTGGCAGATTAAGAGTGCGGGGCGCTACACTTAATGGCTTTCATACATGCATATAGACATTCCAAGGCTGCATTCTAACATCATAACATCATAAGGAAGATAAGGAGAGGAGCAAGATGGTACATTTTTGTTCTTGCTAGAGGAGGAGGAGGAAGAGAGGAACCTTTGATTCTTTCAAGACTCTTGGAGGGAGAGAGAGCTCCTTCTTCAATGCAAGGGGCTTAATGGAGGGGAAGGAGATGAGAAAAATCTCAGCAAATAGGGGGAAGATGGTTGAACTCTCCCTTTTAAAGAAGGAGAGAAAGGGGAGATTCCATCATTGGCTATAAGGGAGCTAGGGGAAGAAGAGATGGCATTTGCATTTAATGCACATGGGAGGTGAGGGGGTCAGCCGCATGAAAGGAAATGGCCAGCCAAAAAATTTGGAAAAAGAATGGGGAAATTGCAAATAAGGGTCTCAATGATTGCCTAATTGCATATTTATTTTCTCGAATTATTTAAAAATTATGATTTTTGAAATGTGCTCCGAAAATTACCAAAAATTCACCCCTAACTAATTTGGGGGTGAGGAATTCAACAACGAAGTCAGAATTTGATTTCGACGATTATTTAATTTTCCTATTTTTCGACGCATTTAATTACATTAAAATATTTGCAAAAATTCGACGACTTCCAAATGCGTCCAAGACATCACCCTTAGCTAATTTGGGGGTGATGATCGTAACAGCAAAATTGGATTTCGATTTTGAGGTCAAAATAAATACCTCAATTTTCTAATTAATTAGATATTAAAATAATCTAAAATATTGGATTTAGCTCCGAATTACTCCAAACCTTCAGGGTTTGGTTCTGATGACTAGATGAATTTAATGGAATGATAATTATGATACGATTGAACTAAAATTAAGCTAGGCCGGTATCACAATGACAGGGCCTGTAGCATCCCGCCCCGTCACTGCGCGCAAATGAGATAGTCATATTCAATTTTGGCGACGGAGTGGTGCGCCACTCGGGGAGGAATATCTCATCTCCCTAGATAGCTGAAAAATAAATCCATCTGAAGGGCTACTGACTCAACCCTAAATGAGGGTTAAAAGCTAATACTTAAGGTAAGAGTAGTATTCTTATCCTAAGTATTAGATAAATACATACATTGGATTTAAAATATAATATTAAGAATCCAATATATGTAGATGATATCAATATTTCCAATTTACTGATTACATCACAATACTAAGTATAAGTAATATATAAATAGAGTACAAAAGCTAAAGCAAATATTCAGAAACATTTATCACAAAAGCTGAATAAAATATTCATCTCAAAAAAGAAAAGAAAAGAAAAACACATCCAGAATTATTACAAACGGTTTACTGAGATACAGAAATAAAAGTTAAGTACTAAACTGAAATAAACTAAGCAAAATAGTAAAGTTGGAGAAGAGACCACCAGTGCTCCACGGGCTCCTACTGAATCTTCTGGGTGTTCTCTTGACATGGCTCAAAATACTGTTCAAGATCTAGCTATAACAACCCAGGTTATTACTGAGGTCAATTAGGACTAATCAAAGTCCTAATTTTGGTTTTCGTGTCATAATTAAGTCATTTGGAACTCATTTCTAAGACCCAGTCCAAATCAGAGATCAAATGGATAAATCCTGATTTCTGAAAAATCCAGAAACCCTAGAAATCGACTTTTTATTTTGACCTCAAATAAAAAATCTGACTTCACCATTGCGTTTCCCATCCCCAAATAAGCTATGAGTGATGTTTTGGAGGCATTTGGAAGTCATTAGATTTTCGGCAAATATTTTAATATTATTTAAATTCCCAAAAAATCAAATGATTAATTACTTGTCAAATCAAAAATCTGACTTCTCTATTGCATTCAGCACCTCGCAATTTGCTGGGAATGAATTATTGGAATTTTTCTGAATGCATATGATTATTTAAATTAATTAATGAAATTAAAGTAATTAAATAATTATTATTAACATTATTTGTAACTTAACAGCGCCGTTTCATTAATGCTAACACCGTCACCTCCATCGGCATTTTCTGTTCATACTGACGAATTCTGTGATCCGTCCGATCGAAGGATCGAACGGCTCGGGTAACATCATCCTCGGCACGTCGCAAACCACATGACGCATGCTGCGCAGCAGGGCATGCGGCTGGCCAAGGCAATTCCACGCGCCAACCGCCATTTTGAACCCCTCCCGAGATCCATTACATCCCTACCATATTCCTAAAGCTCGATTTTCTTACCTTTTGAGTCGAAGACGTGATCCAGAGAGTCTTGTGCTGCTGTTTGCATTCGAACCCTGTGGAACCTTAAATCTCCACCACTGATCAAGGTACCTCATCTTCTAGCCATCATCTACTTACTTGGTTTAATATTTGTTGGCAGCTATTACACTATGAATTTCTCTATCGAACCTATGTCGCTAATCGAGTCGATTCGCAAACCCTAATCGTGCCTGGCATAGTCTGGAGGAGGACGATGCAGTATCATGCGATCCAACGTTGGATTCAAATTCGAATCCAACCGGCGGATCATAAAGCAAATAAATCATAGTCGTCGACTCTACCGGCTTGATTCACGTATATGGATCCGGTTCACGAAGATCGAACCCATTTGAGTCAAATACTGCGAGCCGGTTAAGGTATCCGATGCTGACTAAGCAATTCTGGTACCCCACACCACCGCGCTGTCTCCTTCATAGCTCGATGCATGGTATTATGTGGCGACACGTGGTGCCACGTGTGGTGCAAAGCTGGACGGCTGTCAATCGTAGCGAGAGACAGCGGGACCCGCGCGACAGGGCTTGGCGAATCGCACGGTGACACGTGTCAACGTGTCCCGTCGCGTTTAATTGCTGACTGCTATGGCAGATCAGGTGGGGACCACCAGCTAGCTCCTCAGCAAACGGCCGAGTGCCACGTAGTCCGTGGGTCCCGCTCCTGCCGATTTATTTTATGGCGGGTCCCACTTACAGAAAATTAAATAATTATATATATATATATATATATATATAAACAAAAAATGAATATTTCAAATTAATGATTAACCGATGTATTAATTAATCAAATATAATAATTAATTTAAACAGTAATATTAAAAAATATATATATATAGTTAATTTCAATAAATGCAAAACTTTAGGCATCTATAAAATGAAAAGTACACATCCAATTATAACAAATAAATATATCATTTTAATCAGCAAAATTATGAGAATATTTTAGTGCAATCCAAATTTCAATATGATCAATATTTTGTATAGTGACATTTTAGGGTATTTAATTATTTATAAAAGTGTCACTTTTGATCAAACTACTATAACTTTGTAATCACTTATCCAAATATACTCAATATAGGTCTTAAAGTAATCAGCAAATCTTAAGGATTAATCTAGTAGTATTAATTTTGTTATTTGTGAAATATTTTGACTAAACACTTTTAGGACCTAACCTTAATTACCCTAATTAACCCTAGAACTTCAATTGACAATAACTTAGTCAATTGAACTCCAAATTAGGTCTTCCAATATACCATTTTGATCAAGAAGATCTAATTAACAGTAAATTCTAAAAATATTTTAGATCCAACGGTTGGATCTCTTAAATAGCCCTAAAACACTCTAAAACTTGATTTTATATTAAATTTATGTTTTATCAAGAAGAGTTATGTTTTATTTTATATTAATTTTTGAATATAAAAAATAAAAAAATTTATTATTGTCAATCTGTATCTCCAAATTTGAAGAAACTTTTTATATAGCTTTTTCTAATATTTTTAATGGAGCAACACTAAAATTAATGGAATTAGACTTGTATTTATATTCCCAGTTATATGAATATTAAATATTTAGAAATTAATTCAAGAGTGTTAATTATTCAAATTGCTTCAAAATTTTTGTATTATGATCACACAAATTTACTCTATTCAATATTATATTTGGTTTGAACTAATTTTAAATTAGCCTGGGATCTTGATTTTTGCTTAATAAGATATCTAAGTTACCCTGACTATCACAATATTACTTAAGGGGGTCATTACATAGGCCCAAATAAAATTATGATTAATATCCCAGTGAAGTTAAGGTCATAAGCCCAATGAATTGTGACCAATATATGGGTATCTCAACGAGGCTAACATTATAGGCACAAGTGAAATTATGACCAATATCTCTTTATCTTAGTGAAGTTACAGTTTTAAACCCAAACAAAATGAAAATACATATCTTATCAGTGAAACAAATTGAAAAGACATTCACATAAAGTGCTTATGATATAATTTATTTTATTGTCATTATTATTGCTTCTCTTCAACAAAAATTACAAAGTGCTAGAGTATTTATTGAATAGTTACATATTTAAATAACTTATTTTCATTGATGCAAGCTTCCTTTAAAAAATATTATTGTTTGCTTTATACCTCATTGGATGATATAATGTATTTCATACTAAAATTTGTATACTCTTACATGACTAGTAATAATATTTTTCAAGATTTGAAAACTAGTAAGATGAGATACTATTTATATATGATCTCAAAAGTTCTGAACTAAAAATTGAGATGAAGAAAAAATGAATTTATTATATTTTTTGTTATAATTTATAATAATAAAAGTTGACAATGATGTAAATATTTTATAATTATTTCACTGTATAGATGATGAATTATGTTTGAGAATGCCAAGAGACTATGTGATGGATTGCTGAAGTAGTTGCAACATGATATTTATTGGAGAATGCTTGTTGCATAATATTGAGAATACTTGTTGGCTTGTTTTATGGAATTGTTGCATAATGATGAGCATCATATTGAGAATGTTGCATATACTGATTTGTATATATGATTGATATGGTGGCATAAAAGTGCCACCATGTTGTTCTGGTTCATTCTTAATTTTCGTGTGAAAATATTAGTTTTTAATGTTGTTTAGAGTTACTATAATATTTTCAAATATATCTTTTCAATGTTCAGTCATCATTAAAATATTTAAAATTAGTATTTAACTCATAATAATTGAGATTCACTAATCAAAATCATGATTATAAAATTCATTAAAGATATATAATTAACTAAGAAAAATATATGTGATATTTTTGGATATTGAAGGTGCAATAAAATTTAAGTCTTTTTTATTTGACTTATAAAGTTATATTTGTTAGGGCTATAGTCTTTGATGGAATAATGCTTATGGGATATCTGCTTTTAATCATTCTTATATGGGTTTTGGAGCTCTCTTAAATTTTTTACTAAGTTAATAATTTCCAACAATTAGTTAATAATCTTTCAATAGCTCCTATTTTAATCATATATAAAATTATGATTAAATATATTTTTGAAGGTATGGGGCTAATAAAATTCTTATTTGTTATATTTTAATTATTTTTGGAAAATTTTAATATATAATAAAAATTGATTTAATATCATATTTTTTAACATTTTCAATAATCACATCATTAAATTATTTAAATTAATGTTCAATTCATAATATATGAAAAATACTCAAAATATTCTCAGTGTAATTAATTTATTTTAATTAATTTATAATCTTAATTTTTACTTATAAATATTAATTATTATGAGTTAAATAATAATATTAAATATTTTAATGATAATGTGGCACCAATTGAAATATTATAGCAACTTACTATTCAAAATTTATTGATCATCATGATTATAAAGCTTATTAAAAATAAATAATTACTTATATTAAAGAACTAATCAATATAAATTTTATAAGATAATATTTGTATTTAATATAAATAAATAAAGAATAATGAAATAATATTTAAATCCGTGAATAATGAAATAATATTATAATAGAACTGCATGAGCAGGATTTGATAACAGTCAAATTTGGAATAAAAACAAGTGAAAAACAAAAGAAAAGACTGATTTAGTATATCATTATTTGATAAAAAGAGTACCATTGATGATGATTGATTAATTGATGAGATGAGCTCAAATTTAAAACCCATGGGCGGCGGGGGCGGCTCTAATCAGTTTGCTGGAATCGATTTGGGGTCCATTTTGGCAGTTCTTGGCTAAAATGGGTAGACACCACCCTTGAATCTAAAAGCTCTAAGATCGGCTTGAAACTGACGCAACGAGGCACCTTGTACTGAGCGATAGACGCACCCCTCGATATCGCATAATCCATCAGCTCCTCGAAAGTTCCGGCTCGGACAACCCGAATCTCCAGCGGTCCGATCGACCTGTCCGCCACTCTGCCCTGCCTGTAAACGGAATTCAGCGCCTCCTCCATCTCCAGACAACACTTCTCCAGCGCCTTCCTTTCTGCCGCCTTATCCAAGCCCCCTCCCTCCCCGTTCTGCCTCCGCAGCAGTTCCCAATAAATAACGTAATGGCCAGGAATCGTGTCCGTGCACGCGTGGCTGGTGAACTCCGCCACACTAGCGCCAATCGGCATCAGAACCTCCGCCGCCCTGAACACCGCGCTCTGCAGCTCCGCCTCATCCGTCTTATCAGAATCGATGCTCAGGATCACGCTCTTTCGCCTCAGGAATTTGAATTTTGGGGAGGAGTGGTGAAACCCGACGACGCGGAGGATGTCCCCGACGCGGTACCGATATAATCCAGCGTGGGTGGTGATCACGAGCTCATAATCCTTGCCGAGTTCGACGTCAGCCAGATCCACGAGTTTGTTTTCTTCGTCTTCTACTTCCCCTTCTAGAGGAGAGAACTCGAAGTAGCCCATGTTGGGCAACATGACATAGGTGATCTCCGAAGGAGGGCACATGGGGTTGATATTGATGCCAAAGTAGCATTCCGAGGAGGCGTACATGGTTGTAACGAGAGGGAGCCCTCCGCTGTAGAGTTGAAGTGTGGGAATGTACTGAGCCATGGAGCCAGTTATGACAAGCTCAAGGAACTTGGTGTTGGGCCAGATGCGGGTGATGATGCCGGCCCAATCGGGCTTCGAGCATTCGTCGGAGATAAAGCGGGCGAGATCGGGATCTGGGTGGAGGATGCTGGCGACGGAGGCCTGGAGGGAGGGGTCGGTGATGGAGGGGGGGAGGGCGCCAGCTGCGATGTCGCCGGCGAGCTGCTGCCAGTGGGTTTGGAGGAAATGGATGGCTCGGAGGAAACCAGAGGCAAAGATGGAGCCCGCACGGAGAACTTCCAGGCGGAGGTAGAGGGCGCAGAGCATTTGGATGTACATGCTCTGGTGGAAGTCCGGGCAGAGGATGGCGGCCAGAGGGCTTGTGTATGGGTTTAGGGATTTCTGCAGGCTGGATTGGAATTGGGAGCTTTTGTAGTAGCTGGTGAGAGTGGGACGTGCGATCAAGCCGCTGGGGGTTTTGGTTTCGGATTTCACAAAGAGGAAGAAGAGGGCTCTCCCTCCGTCCAGTCCAGGGACGAATCTGCAACAAGAAGTATTTCTCGATAAAAGGGATATTTGGGATTTAGGGTTTAGAAGACCTCTGCTTACTGTTTCATAACGGGGAGGAGGAGATTGTAGAATATCTGGCGGCGGTCGAGCTCGCCCTCGACGGTCGGCATCAGCTTCCTCTCACCACCTGAGGTTCCAGAGCTGAATCACAAGACAGGGAGAATGAAGGATCCGTTAGATGAACCGATTCAAGGGGGGAAAACGAGGATGTCAACAAAAACCTGGTGAGAAACTCGGAGATGGGTTGGCCAGAGAGAATGGGGGAACGATCTCCGTCGGCGATGCGCTGTATGTACGGCTGCAAGGCGCCGTAGGTGACGACCGGAATCTTGGTTTTGAAGGAGGCGCGGTCGGTGGCGCCGCCAAGACCGTGGCGGAGGAGGTACTCCGTATCTTTGTTCTGCTCCAGTATCTCGGCCAGCAGCTGCTGCTGCACTTGGTCGCAGTGCTTCGTCATCAGCTCGAGGAACTCGAGCCTGTCCTCATCGCTGTCGCCAGAAGGCGTGAGACTGATCGGCTTGATACTGCTGGGTTCCTTCGCCGCCGGCGCCATTAGAGAAGCTTGCAGGGTAGAAAGAGAGATGAAAGAGGAAATGGGTTTGATTTGATGGGATGCGAAAAGAGAGACGATAAGCTGTGTGAGCTGGCCAGAAATTTGTTGCGGACTGAGTATGAGCGGTGATTTAACTAATGAATTATTATTTTATTTTTTTATTTATTTTTAATAACAATTTCCAAAAAAGAACGAAACAAAAAACGAATTCGGACGTTGTGATCTCAGAATTCAAATAACACGGAAATAAAATAAAAAAAATTACACGTAAACACAATCAAATCTTATGAGCTTTTTAGTCTCCTCCTTGTAACAACTACTACACCTCAAAACAAAAGTCTAGATTTTTTTTATCACTATTCTAATCCTAAAAAAAACTTAGAAAGTATTTCAGACGCTCGAAAACTGGCCTGCAGAATTGCAGACACGGCGCGCCTTAGCGCCCTTCTTTTGAACGTCTCGATGCTGTGGCGCGCAGTAGCGTGCTCCTGTCGAACGCCTCGATGCTGTGGCGCGCAGTGGCGTGCTCCTGTCGAACGCCCCGACGATGTGGCGCGCCGTGGCGCATCCCCGTGCAGCATGTCCATAAACAAATTCTTAAACAACAATCATCACCTCATATCTCATGTGTACCACATGAGAGCTGAATAAAAAATGATTTTTATCATTGCAGCATCAAATTGATTGCCTACATATCCCCTCACAAAAGAATAAGTCATCCTAGTTCTAATAAGTGAGAAGCCTATAGATGCTTCTCCAAATTCACCAAAGCTTTACAATTGGTGAATTTCTGAACCGTGAGCACTTTTGTCAACAAGGCTGCTGAATTGTCTTTATTTTCGACATTCTTTAGTAATATCTCACTCTCTTCAATGATATCCCGAACAAAATACTGTCGTACATCTATATGCTTTATGCGAACATGACAGACCAGGTTAGTAGCTAATAATATAATGCTTTGGATATCATAATGAACTGCTACCTCTTGTTGCTTTTCATCCAAATCTTTCAGCAAGCATTTCATCCAAATAGCTTCCTTTAATGCTTCATTAACTGTCATGTATTCATATTCTGTTGTAAACAAGGAAATTGAAGGTTGTAGAGTCGATCTCCACCCTAATGGACCTCCTGCTAATGTGAACACATCTAGTCGTTGATCATCTTCGATCCAAATATCTCTCATAGTTGGAATCCGCATATCCAACATACATGTCAACTATTCAAGATTGCTTATAAAATAATAATCCAACACAAACTGTACCTTTCAAGTATCGAAATATTCCCAGGACTACTTATCAGTGATCCTTCTCAAGATTGTGCAGATATCGGCTCACAATTCCAACTTCTTTAGCCAAATCTAGCTACCAAATCTAGCTTAGTGCAAACCAAGATGTATATCAAACTTTTAGCCGCACTATCATAAGGCACTAAGTGTATTTCTTTCTTTTCAAAATATGTTTCTCATCCAAGAAAGTCTAACTTGCTAAATTATGATCAAAATTATCAACTATTTGAGCACTTAAATATTAGCTAAATTAAGAAAACTCTAGTAACAAAAGGAATCCATTTCCAAATGATGATAAATTTCGGGATCTGATCAACTCATATTACTTCAGATCACGTATACTTGCGTGTAAACGCATATATGTATTTTCAGTTTGTAACCTACACCAAAGAGTTTGCCTATTTTTTTAACAAATATAAAATGATTATAAAATTGTAATTTACAAGAAGTTGTATATTTTATGAGTCTATCTCTCTTCAATGCTTTCAATGAAAGCTCTCCTGCATGTGCGAGCCTCATATGCCATAATGTCATGACATCGTCTAAATCTTTAGCCATAGCTATTGAAGCTGTCACTGTACTTCCCTAAAAGGTAGTGTAGGTTTTATTGTCTTAACTCCTCTCAAATAAGTCATTGCACCCTTACGGATCTTCAGGACCCCCACTGATTGTGTCTAATGCTCCGGCCTTTGCATTTTCGTCCATTCTGGAAATCAGCACTCTTCTTTGGCCATTATTTTTTATTTTTTGATCTTCCTCTCTCTGGGTATAAGAGCTTCTGACATATTTGATTTGGTACTATTTATCTCTTCTCATAAACTCGTAGTTCATAAGGGCCCAACTCACCTCCTCATACCTCAAGACCTCTTTTCCATGAATCAATATCATTGTAAAGTTCTCAAACTCATTTGACAATGAGTTCAACAAAAGCAGAGCCATGTCTTCATCCTCTACAGTTTCATCATGATTTATCAAATTTGTCAATAACTTCGTGAACTTATTAAGATGCTCATCTATGGAAATTCCTCTTCTCATCTGGAATCAATAGAGTCGCCTTTTTATGTGAAGTTGATTCTCCACACTCTTCATTAGGTATTTGTTCTTTAGAAATTTATATTGCTTCCACGTTGAAGTATCCATCATCAATGCATACTTGATCTTCTGGGTTAAACAGTTTCATATCAAACCGCTACGATTCATTTTGATCCAATCTCTCTCCAAAAAACTTTGGTTTTTCATCGCTTCCAAATTTAGTGCACATAATGCATCTATCACCTCGCACCGCCACATACCGAAATTATTCTTTTCATCGAATTTGACCACATCAATCTTCATTGGATGTGTCACAACTTGGTGGATAGATCTCTCCACCACCTACCAACCACTTCTTCTACTCTATCTCCCATATTTTCCTTTGCTTTATAAACTCAACTACAAAGAATAGACAACTTGTAACAAAAATCTAACACTCGAGCACAATCAAACTAACCTTGCTCTGATACCATTTATTGGGATCTTATGGTTCAAACAATGTGGAACAAATCGTGTATATGTTGAGCAAAATCAAAATAAAACAAAGAGAAACCAAATGCAAACACAATCACAACACAAGGTAAGAGATTATGTGGTTCGGTGCTAACACTTACGTCTATGGGGAGGAAATAGGAGAATATTTTACTATTGGAAAAGATTACAATATTTTAGGGTTTAAGAACCCTTACCCAATCAATAAGAGCTTTAGTCACCCTCTTGGAATAGCCACCACACCCCAAAACAAAAAATTGAGACTGTATTTTTAATGTTCTAACCCTAAAAAGGGCATAGAAAGTATTTATAGACGCTCCAAAACAGGCCTGCAGAACCGCGTTGGCGCCTTGCAAGCACCGTGTCATGCTGCGACGCGTGTCCATAAACAACATCTTTAAACAACACAGTCTAGCAAATTCAAGAAATATCTCATAATTCTACCTATTCGGTAGAATTTTTTCATATAACATCAATGGCAAAATTAGTCATGAGTAAAAAAGTTATTGTTAGCCATTTATTAAGAACAAATTTAATAAGTGAGAGGATTTGATGAATCGTTAGAGGCATTCAAAAGAATGAAGCATTAAGTGTATTGCTCAACACCTTCATTGCCTGGTATCACATCTATTGCCTCAATTCCATCAATATATATGATGGGTTACAAAGCACACTCAAAATAACCAATAGCTTGCAAGCAATGAGAGATATTTGTTGGGAGAAAGAACAGCAAACCCTCTTTTAGATTTATGAAGAGCAACAAATTCCCAAGCAATCTCACATGTAGCTTTTTTAATTGTAAAGCATGATTTAGAAAACGCATACAAATGCTATTGATGATTTGTATTGTAGATGTTGAAATATGAATCTCCTTGAACTAGTGAATTAACAAAGGTCTGTTACGGCGAGAAGAATAATTGGATCATCAAAGGAAGTGCTAAGTGCCCAGGTGCACCCCAGGCACCAAGCAGCATCTGCAGTTCGAGGAGGGGACACTTAGGGTGCGTCCAGGTCGTGAGGCCTCCACATATTGGAGTATTTTTTGGGGGGTATTTTGGGAAAATATGTATCCATTTTGGGTTCGTATTTAAGCGCATTTGACGGAATACATGAAATTTTTTTGAGTTTGCATGGAGTTGGAGGCTGCTGTCCAAGAAACTTTAGAGTGAGAGCTTAAGAGAAATTTGAGAGTAGAAGAAGATTTGAAGGCTTAAAGGTTACAATTTCTTCTTTCTCTTGAGATTGATTAGTTCTTTGTAATTCAATATTTATTTAGTTCATAGTAGATTTTTCTTGTAGTGGTTGTGGTTTTATGATTTTTCATATTATCAAGTTTACTCGTAAAATCTCTTATGTTTGCATGCTTGCAATTGTGCGGCTTGTGCTGTGATTATATTCTATGCTTGAGTTGTTATTTAGTATATTGTTTGAGTGACTCACAACTGTTAAACCTGTCATCTTATCATCAACAAGGCCAAAAAGAAGTTTTAAGAAGTTATAATCTTTTTGCAAAAGTCAATATTTAAAGAAGAGTATTGCTACATTTACACACTAATATACATCAAAATATATAAATGATGTGTCAATCCAATATGTATATGTAAAAATTAAATTTTTTTTTTAATTGATCATAAATACTTTTTGATTTATATTCTTGTGTAAGTATAGCATTTTTATTTCAGCTAGTATGTCTCCATTGCAAACAAATTTTGATCTCATTTATTTTTTATGAATTTGAACTTTAGTCATTTTATTATTATTCTTATTATATTTTGATTGCTCTTAAAATAATCATATAGGTTAAATTTGCAAAGAGAATTGTTATTTAAACTCGAAGTGTCATCCAAGAAAACTCATCTAATAGAATTTGAGATCATTTCATTAGTATTTTATTTTATTTACATTAAAATAATATAAATATTATTTTTAAAATTTGTATTGAAATATGTTAAAATCATATTGGATGAGTTTTTATGGGTTCTATGTCAACGAGTCTAAATAGTATTTCTTATTTACAAATTTATCATTAAATTGAGCTGGAGGAAACTCATGTCCACGGGTTTGGTACGATCCTTTTAATCTGCACCTTTCGTAATTAGCATGGGGCCTATGGTTTATATTGGTCATTATTTGTGCGACTTTATTTTTGTTTGCTGATCTTTTCTGGCATTGATTTGGGTGATGCAAATGGTGCTAAGTTCTTCAGTTGTTATGCGAAAATGGTGATAGTTATGTGATTTTCATCTGCATTCAATCGAAATTGGCCTTACTCTTATAACGAAGTGATAGTCTCGGTCCCTTATTATGCGCCGCCTGAGTATTTCTGCTGGTTCTCCTGGATTATTTTTGGGTGCTGCTTTGGTGCCATTTCTGCAAGATCTGAGGCTCTCATTTATACGATATTATTGGAAGCTAAATACTTTTTATTGATGCTCTTATTTCTGCTGAATTTTTTAGCATGATTAAATAAATTATAATAATCATATATAAAATTTGAGATATCTATATATATATATATACATACATACATACATATATATATATATATATATATATTTAAAATATTAGTATTCGCATTTTTTAGACCGGTCGATGTGGCACATAAAAATACTCATACAATTGTCTTTGGATATCATTACATAAATGTTTATTTATTTATATTTTATATTATTTTTAAAATTTGTATTAAAATAATATCTAAATAATATTAGATAAATTTTTTTTTGTAACATATCAGAAGTCTAAATAATATTTCATATATATATATATATATATATATAATATTTACATCAACAAAAATTTTATTAAGCTCTCTTTGGCCACGCTGAAAAGTAATTGTAAAATGAAATTTTTACATAAAATGTAGAAATATATGTATTTAAAATGAAGAAAACTGTTTTGCTGGGGATATGAGAATCGAAAAGTCTTTTGGCCAAATCTTCAGAAATCTAATTTTACGCAAAGGAATCCAACGCAGGAAAGCTCGGAGCTCGTTTGAACTAAGGTCGGACCTTCGTGGGAACACGAAATTGAACGATGGAACACGGGCCGCGCACGAAGACGAAGGCGACCTTAGCTCGAAGACGAAGACGATTCGCACAAATCGATTGCACGGAGATGAAGGCAATGGAACAAATAATGCATCGATGGCACGAAGGCTAATTTGACGAATCGCGTGAGGCACGAACCAGACGCAAAATAGTTTTGTTCGATTCACAGATTTGTTCTCGTCTATCAGGCACGAATCGCCGACGAATTAGACGAGTCATTTGCCGACTAGACGAATAGTTTATTAGAGGTATGGTTCAGAAGAGGCAGCCAAGTCAATCCAAGGTCAAACTAAAGACCATAACATCTAGATTAGAGAGGCCAAAATGCCAAGATGAAAAAACAAAAAAATCATCTCATTGCAACCAGTTATTTTATTGGACACTTAATTTTTGTATTTACGTGCATTTGGCTCGTCAATGTATTTGCTATTTTTATTTATTTTTGTTTATTTTTTGTATTTGTCTTCTCTAATGAGCAAAGAAATAATATCTATTTACTTAGTAAATATATGAAATATTATTTATATTTGTTCATGTGAATATTATTTCAATATAAATTTTAATAATAATATTTATATTATTTTAAAGTAAATAAATAAATATTAATAAAATAAATATCTAAATTTTATTTAATAAATTTTTTTATATGTCACATCAATAAATCAAAATGAAATACAAACTCATCAAAAATTCATAATATATTCCAATCAATTAGTCCAAGATCAATAGAATTTTTTTATTGTTTTTAGTTTTATACATAAATTTACACAAAAAATATATTTAATTAATTATATATTTTAATTAGAGGAATGCTATTTAGACCCACTGATATGGCACCCAAAAAAGTCCATCCAATGAAATTTAGATATATTTCACTAGTGTATATTTATTTATATTAAAATAATACAAATATTATTTTTTAAATTTGTATTGAATGCACCAAAAAAATCCCATTGGATGAGTTTTTTTGGGTGCCACGTCAGCAGTTTTAAACAGCATTTATCTTTTAATTATAAATTATAATCATATAATATTTTTAAAAACTATTTAAGAGTAAAGAAATATTTTTCTATAAATAATAGCAATATATGCAAAATAATTGAACCACTAATAAAAAAGATAAAATAATTAAATAAGACATCACATTGAACAATTTTGGACATGAACTTATTTTTGTTAAAGAATTCAAATACGCTTCTCCGAACAATCCTTAAATAGCTTTGAAAAAATATAATTTACCAATTTAGTACAAGTATTGCTATAATTGTATACTAATATATATTAAAATATATAGATAATATGTCAATCCAATGATAAGTAGATTATTGATTGAGTATATATTTTTTGTGAAGTATATATTCAAAAATTAAAAAAAAAATTATTAGTCATAGATACTTTTTAGTGTGTATTCTCGTGTAAGCATAACATTTTTCATATTATTCTTATTTAAAAATTGATAATATTTTTTAAAACAAAATTTAAGAGAATTGAGCAGGAGAGGGATGACACCGAGTAGCGGGATGATTGTGTAAGATAAGTGATAAGATTGAGTCTAGTTGTTGTATTATTATTACTTCCCTATAAGCTGACTGTCTCATTATAGAGTTACTTATGTCATAATTACAAAAATCTTGCAATGCAAGATGCTTCTTGAAGGTATTTTGAAGTTAATCCTTAAATTAGGCCTGACAATTGGACCCAAAATTTGAGACTCAAATTCGAATTTGAAAAATTTTGACTCAACTCGAATTCGCTTGAATTTGAGCACTATTTGACTCAACTCAAAATGATTTGAAATAAGGTTGCTTAGCATTATTCATTGAGGATTGTGTGTTAAACTTGGAACGATATAGTCTAGCAAACGTGCTTGACTCCTCAACTATTTCTGGATGTGTCCACATAAATAAAAGTAAAATAACTAAAAGATTCTACATTTGTATTTACTGCCTCCTCAGTTATGATATTATGTTCTATCTGCCTTAGCCTAGAAAAGCTTTGAGATTTTTTGTCTGGGCCCGATTGACCAATTTTTTGATATGATAGTTTTGCATACATGTTCAGTTACAATTTACTGTTTTATTGTATTATTGATGCATATTATTTCAGTCAACTGTATTTCCTTACTTATTTGCTCACCTGTGTATATATATATATATATATATATATATATATATATATATGATGCTAGATTTTACTACTTACTATATGTATCATGTTCAGACTTATTATTTTTAATTAGTATATGTCATATAATTATCAGTATATTTAGATTTAGACTTTCTTTTCAGTATTTTTACTTACTGCCTTATATATGTATGCTTATTTCTTACTTAGTTTGTTTAAGGTGTGTTTTTTGTATTAATTCCTGCTTAATTATAAATATTATATTTATAACTTATCATATTCCTTGTAAGCTTCCTGCTCCTCAGTTATGATATTATGTTCTATCTGCCTTAGCCTAGAAAAGCTTTGAGATTTTTTATCTGGGCCCGATTGACCAATTTTTTGATATGATAGTTTTGCATACATGTTCAGTTTTAATTTACTGTTTTATTGTATTATTGATACATGTTATTTCAGTCAACTGTATTTCCTTACTTATTTGCTCACCTGTATATATATATATATATATATGATGCTAGATTTTACTGCTTACTATATGTATCATGTTCAGACTTATTATTTTTAATTAGTATATGTCATATAATTATCAGTATATTTAGATTTCCTTTCAGTATTTTTACTTACTGCCTTATATATGTATGCTTATTTCTTACTTAGTTTGTTTAAGGTGTGTTTTTTGTATTAATTCCTGCTTAATTATAAATATTGTATTTATAACTTATCATATTCCTTGTAAGCTTCCTGCTCCTATGCTAGTTAGTTCACTTTTATTATGTTTAAGCATAAATGGTGACATTAATAATTTATATAAATTATTCAACCTAAAATATACTTAAATAATTTTCTAATAATATTTTCTTTTATTGGTTGGGGCCATGGCATTATGAAACCGATACTATCAGATTCAGATAGTGTGGCGACCCTCACCCTTAACCCTCAATAGGTTTAGATTAAGGGTGGAGTGTCACTCTGGTTAACCCCTCACTTAGCATTGGATTAGGATAAACTCCACAATCCACCTGATTAGAGAAAGGTTAACTCAGAATCAATCAAGCAGTCACTATATAAGTAAAAATATAGAGTGCGAAAGCGATAAATAAATGACATCCAAGCATCATAATGTATATAAGAAGAGAAATAGAACTCAGAAAGGTAGCATAGTGAAATCTGAACACACAGTCACAGGTACCTGTATTATTACATTAATTAAAATTTAACAAAATAAATGTTCAAAATCCACTCATTCTCACAAGTAGTAAATGACTAGATATCTTCTGGCCCCAACTGCTGCACCTCCTCTAAGTAAGGCTCCTCCTCGGGTGCAGGCTCCTCAAACTGCTCTAAGCCTGACATTGTCGGTTTCACAATGTAGGGCCCCAGCCAAAAAAAAAGAAAATCTGGTTAGACAATTGTCTAAGTACATTTTAAGCTGAATTTTTAATAAGGTTATATAATATCACCATTTTACCATTTACTTCTAAGCATGATATGTAAATACAGGAGCAGTAAGCAACACAAGTAAAAAGGTAAACTATAAACTATGCTCTATAGTATAAACAAGGCAAAGAAATGAGGCTGAAACATGCCTCGCATAACAAGTAATCAAGGAAAAGCATATAAGTGTAAATATAATTGAATAATGCTGGAAGAAAAATTCTACATCTTAAATATGCTGGTGATCAATAAAAATAACATGCTAATTAAAAATGAATAACTCAGCAGTGATATATACATATAGCAGCAAGATTCTACATCCTAGATATATATAAAGCAGTACAAGGAAATAGCTGACTGAAAAAGAATATACTGAAACAACCACAACTGCATATAAAACTATAATACATCCACTGCCATACAGAAAAGAGCTACACTAGCTCGCCAAAAGAAACTGAAGATCTTAGCACGATACGGCTAGGGCTACTCCTAGCTCGATACGACTAAGCCAACAACAGTCACATATATGGCCCTAACACAATACGACTAGGGCTACTCCTAGCTCGATACGGTTAGGTCACCAACTATCATACTGAAATATCCTAGCACAGTATGGCTAGGGCAACTCCTAGCACGATACGGCTAGGGCAACATTTGGTATGATCAAAAGAACACTGAGAGGCAGCTCAATCACATCAATTCATTATCATTTCACTTATTTACTTTAATATTTTCATAAGGAATCTAAGGAGTCTCCATAATTTCCTAACATTTTATTTATGCATCAAATGTCTTGTATGATATGTTCAAAGAAAATATAAGGCACAAAATTACAAGGTATGCGTAGCAACAAATAACAAGTAAGCAAGAGACTCGACTAAATATGATGATATCATTTGTTTTCTACTTAACCAGCTAACTATTCCAAGTTACACAAGTTCAGGATCACCATTTTCCTATTATCGAGTGTAACTCAGAAATTCGTCCTTATAAGTTAAAAAGGATTGGAACTGATCAGGTTCCAATCTAGTTCAATCAGATAGACGACTATGAATTAAACAAATAAATCATACGTCCTAATTTTGTGAATTTAGACGTTCTAACTAAGATCTGATCAAGATCTTCTACACCTGTAGATTATGGATTAAACACTACGAGATTTTAGGTTTAATCACATAATCCAAACTGGATAAGACCTAAGTTCTAGGTTTTATACTATAAGTGATCTACTAGTTAAGGCAGATCCTATTAAGTAATCAAACTTAATAGGATGAATCTCCTATCTTAAATCTAAAGCTAAAAGATAAACTAATCAGAATGGGTTGTAAAACAAAATAATATCTAGAAACTACTAAAACCAAGGTTTCACCCATAGGGTAACCCAATTTATCCAATGAATGAACACTAACCTATGATCTAGTCCTACTCTCAGGAAAGGTCCTTAAGGTGGGATGCTTAAGACTTAGGAAAAAAAATTATTGGAATTCAATTTAATGACTTGTTTTATTTACTTACATGGTACTAATATGATTACATTATTAAACCTAATATTCTAAGATTTTAATTAAGGGCTAAAGTTGCGCATTTCTAATTTTAAGGTAAAATGACTATTTTGCCCCTACTTTATGGGTCAATCAACTTTTGATTTAGGGGTCCAAACTGAGTTTTATCTTCTCCAACTAATTCCTTACTGTCTAACTTGAACATAGACAGTAAGTACGTCCAATTTGGACGATAAATGGCCGAGTTATGGCTAAAATAAGGCTAGGGGTATTTTAGTCATTTCCCTAAATTTTAGGGTTCAAATCCTAAATATTATTTCTGTGAAAATGATGACATTGAAATTCTAAACTAGGTAGCTTCTTGAATTTTTGTATTTGGAGTTAAATTGACCAAGTTATGGCCATTTGAAGTCCAAGGGCATTTTGGTCATTTTTCACTACAGTCAACTCTAAATTCTAGAGTTGACTTTTTGTCCTGATGTCCAAATTGGAAAACTAATACTACCACGGTGATGGGGCCGCTCTCCTGAGCATTTTAAGACCCATATTGACTATGTTTTGATAATCGGGTAAAAAGTTATGGGGTCTTAAAGAGGCTCTAAAATGCTACCTCGTTATGCGTACCCCGAAACGAAATTTTACATTACGCCATTTGATCCTAAATATTTTTCTGAGTATTTTAAGACCCATATTGGCTATGTTTGGATCATCCTACAAAAAGTTATTAAACTTTTAAGATTTACTATTCAAAAATACAATTTGAATTAATTTACTATTCATTTATTCAAATTGAATGATTTTACTGTTCATTCCTAAAGTTTTTATTTAATTAATCACTGTTTAATTATTAATTAATTAATTAATTAATTTTACTGTAGTAAAGTAATTAGTGTTAATTACTGTTTAATTAATTTTAATTAATCTCTAATTATATTTATTTATTTAAAATTACTGTTCATTCATAAAGTTTTTATTTAATTAATCACTATTTAATTATTAATTAAATAATTTTACTGTAGTAAAGTAATTAGTGTTAATTACTGTTTAATTAATATTAATTAATCTCTAATTATATTTAATTATTTAAATTTACTGTTCATTCCTAAAGTTTTTATTTAATTAATCACTATTTAATTATTAATTAATTAATTAATTAATTTTACTGTTCAAAAGTAATTAATTATCCTAATCACTGTTTAAGATTTAATTAATAGTTAATTAATCTTTAATTAATCTTTAATTATAATTATTTAATTAAAATTACTGTTTAAAAGTAATTAGTACTAACCCTAACTTAATTAACCACTAACAGTAATTAATTAAGGCTAAACAGTAATTAATTAAAACTAACGTTAATTTAATTAATTTCTAATTAACTGACAGTGGCCCACTGACACGTGGCACCTTCAGAGGCTGCCACGTGGCACAGTGGACCCCACGGGCTGCTGACTCAGCTCGGGTGACTGGGCAGTGGGTCCCACCTGACACGTGGCACTGCCAGAGGCTGCCACGTGGCTCTGTGGGTCCCACGGGCTGCTGACTCAGCTCGGGTGACTGGACAGTGGGTCCCACCTGACACGTGGCACTGTGGGTCCCACGGGCTGCTGACTCAGCTCGGGTGACTGGACAGTGGGTCCCACCTGACACGTGGCACTGTGGTCCCACGGGCTGCTGACTCAGCTCGGGTGACTGGACAATGGGTCCCACCTGGCACGTGGCACTGCCAGAGGCTGCCACGTGGCACTGTTGGTCCCATGGTTGCTGACTCAGCTTGGCTGACGGGGCTGTGGGCCCCCACCTGACACGTGGCACTGCCAGAGGCTGCCACGTGGCACTGTGGGTCCCATGGCTGCTGACTCAGCCTGGCTGACGAGGCTGTGGGCCCCCCCCCACTTGACACGTGGCGGGCCCGTAGGCGGCCACGTGGCCGGGTGGGCCCCACCCGCGCTGATGCGGACCCGACCCGGACGGGTCGGGCTCGGGTCGGCCCGGCCCGACCCGAAGGCGTGACCCTTCGCCTTCCGGGGGTTCGGTGGACCGAACCCAGTCCACTTCGGGGACCTGGTGCGCCCGATCGGGTGGGTTTTAGCCCGATCGGAACGGTGGATGTGAAGATGACATGTTGATCTACCTATCATACAATTTTTGCAACGATCGAACGGTAAACGAGGGAGATCGGGGTACCTGAAGTTCGGATCGGCGAAGGATTCGGCGGAAAAAAAAGGGCTGACTTCCGGGCTTGATTCTGGCTCAATCCGGGCTCCGATCGGTGAAAACTCGGAGCCTAGGGGTAGGCCGAGGTCTTATAGACCGGACGGCGACCTCGCCGAGGCCTGGATGTGGCCGGATTGGCCAGAAAATTCGACGGGCCGCCGCGTGTCACGCGGGCGGAGAGGGCGAGGAAGACGCCTCCGGACCGTCGGATTTGTGCGATCGCGGACGGTCCGGATCGCTCTAGACCACGCGACGCGGATCGCGGCCGAGGGCCGCCGGATCCGCGCGCGATAGAACGGTCTGGATCGCTCCAGACCGCGTGACGCGGATCGCGGCCGAGAGCCGTCGGATCCGCGCGCGATCGGACGGTCCGGATGGATCCGTCCGATCTAACGGCGCCGTTAACTGGAGTTAACGGCGTCGTACGGCGCCGTTAATTAATTAATTAATAATTAATTAATTAATTATTATTATTATTATTATTTTTTTTTTTTTTTTTTTTTAAAAAAAAAAACATTTTTAGAAAAAAGAAATTTTGAACATGTTTTTCCTAGCTAATTTGGGGTCAAGGAATTCAATGGCATAGTCGGATTTTCGATCCGACGAGTATTTTGACACCTCGATTTCCGTGATATTTTTATTATTATAATATTCGTCGAAATTTCGACGACTTCCGATTGACACGAAAACTTCACCCCAAGCTAATTTGGGGTCAAGGAATTCAATGGCGTAGTCGGATTTTTAATCCGACGAGTATTTTGATACCTCGATTTCCGTGATATTTTTATTATTAAAATATTCGTTGAAATTTCGACGACTTCCGATTGACACGAAAACTTTACCCCAAGCTAATTTGGGGTCAAGGAACGCAATGGCGGTGTCCATTTTTCGATCGGAGGTCAATTTAAATATGTCAATTTTCGAGGTTCATGAAATTCTCAAAATAAAGATTTAATCCGTTTGACCTCTGGTTTGGACCGGATCTTGGTAGTTGACTCCAAATGACCTAATTAGCACTTAAGATTATGTTTAAGACTTAGGGTTAACCCTAATTATCTAAAGTAACAACTCGAGTTGTTACAGATAGATTTGAGAAGTTAGGTGCTGAAGAGGAGGGACCATTTATTGAAGAGAAGCATTAGTCGGGTGATCCAAAAGTTGCTTAGTCCTTCTTCTATTTATTGTGAGGATGAGAGACTCTTAGATTCATTTTTAGTCTTTTAAATTATTTATTAAATGCTGTAATAATACAGATACCTTGTGATTATGTTTACTTCTCTACACTATATTATTTTCTGAGCTACTCTTTATTATTAATTCATATATGATGTATGGTGAAATGGATGTATTATATATTTTATATGCTTCTGCACTCTGTATTTATATTGATTTATGATTGATCTCTTGTATTTATTATGTGCACCTCCTTTCCTTGTTAGTGGATTGTTGATCTTATCTAATCTAATGATAAACGAGGGATTTGCCAGAGTGACACTCCACTCCTTAGTCTAATGATTGTGGACTTAGGAGTAGGGGCGCCACAGGTAGAAGATAAAAAATTAAAAGTAGAACGTACCAGTAACAATGATATTGTCTTCCTACGCAACAGCAAAAGGAGAAGCATAAACACTCGGTACCACAGGAGTTTGAGAAACATACTTGCCTTTAGCAGAGATACTAAATCAACCTTATCTCTGAGCAGATGGAGGTGCACCTTTCGATCCTTGAGCACTTTCATAAGTAGAAGAAGGTACTAAGGTATGTGTTGGCGCTTTAGATTTGTAAGGAACAAAACTTTGCATTGTTAGTCGATGATTGATCTTTATTCTGTCGACTGTCCAATTTGCTTTACAATTTTGACAGGGGTGGTTGGTCCTTCTGTAGATATAACACCAATCACTGGTGTGATAGCACCTCCCATACAAGTGCGGTTTATTACATTGGACAACTGGCCTCCCTTGCTATTTTTGATTTGGGGTAATTGGAAGGTTTTGGGACACTGAGGATGTTTCTTCTTAACCTGCTCAGATCGTGAAGACTGGGGATAGGAACGCTTCTTCAGTCCCAATTGAGCTTCAACCATGACATGCGTTACTTCCACCAAATTCTCCATCTCACCAATTTGAGATGTAGTGGTAGGAGTAGGTTCCTCTACCATAAGCAGAATAGGAGTAGAAACATTCGGTGGAGTTGGGTAGGTGGGAAGTGGAGTTTGAGTTGATTAAAGTGGACTAGAAGAAGAAAGTGGAGGGGTTGAAGATGGGTGAGATGGAGTGCTTGAAGAAGCCATCCTCTCAACTGCCCTCATTAGAGCTTCGAACATAAATCTAATCATTTGTAATATCTTCTTGAACTCCTCATCAGGAGATTGGACAGAATATACAGCTTCTTTACTTGCTGAAGGAAAAGGATTGTTCTGATCAGGATCCATTCTAAGAAGGTTAAGAAAGGAAGAATCAAAAACTTGAAAAAGAAAAACTTCTTATAAAAATTCTTTGAAAGTTTGCAGTACAAAGGAATGGTACATGAAATAGAAATGAAATAGAAGCTGTTAATCACAGTTACTATGAAAGGAATTAGAAATATTTTCTAGTGCAGACTCTTGATTTTCCCGAGAGTCAATTATTGAAATTCAAATAAGATTAAATCAATTATTGAATTTGAGGTTCATTCACTTTCATAAGGTGAACGAACCTCGACGCTATCTACGGCTGCAAATTAAAAATAATATTTGTATTATTTTAATGTAAATCAATAAATACTAATAAAATAATATTCAAATTTGGTTGGATGAATTTTTTTAAGTACTAAAAGCTAAATATTCAAATAAATAAATAAAAAATTAAAAGTAAAACCCAAAACAGCCTGACCATAACATTATAAGAGTAACAAACAATCTCTTCTTTCAAACAAGTATTATTTTCTCTAGGAACAAGTATTATTTTCTTCTTTCAAACACAAGAGTCTACCCCTCTTGAATCTAGTTTCTAACACAACTTGCATTCAATGAATGCATGTCATGCTTCTTCTAGCACCAGGGTGTGTCGAAGCGTTGGGCTTTTGGTCTTTGGTTGCGTAGTTGTTTGGGCTTTGACGCTTGGGTTCGCCTATGCATTGAGCTCTCGGGCAGACTTGTGGTCTTCACATTGCAGCGAGCATTTGGGGCCCCATAAGTATTGCACCATCTGCATTCGCATTGATGCACAAATGTTCAAGCGTCCGACGCTCGAGTGTGCGCAGGTGCTCAAGCGGAAAATGATGCAATATCAAAATAAAAGTAAAAGTAAAGTGAATAACAAAGAGAAAGCTACTGTGAACTCTTCAAAGTTTCACATCTAGAATCTTTTACAGTACTTGATCTAATATTTCATATATAACAAAAGTATTATAATTTGAATCTCCAAAATTAGATAACATTCTAAGTATTATTAGAAAAAATATGTTACACATTTTCAAGATTTAAAGGCAATATGCAAGGCATAAATAGATTACATAAAAAATGATGTTTATGAAGGAAATAACACTACATTATTTGTCATGAATGCAATATCATAGTTATGAATATATCGCATGTCCAAAATCTTTTGACGAACAAATTTAAAATCATGAAACAGGATTCAAATAAGCATAGACATAAACTTGGCCCTCAAAAGTTCCAGTTGGCAACTTTATAACTCTTGATGGATTAGTCCTATGACTATCTAATAACACCACCATTTTATAACTCTTGCAACATTCATAAGATATTAAGCATTTATTTTGTGATATCTTTTAGTAATAAATAATATTAACGATAGCAGTAAAAATAATAAGTGCAAAAATAGTATCCATAGTATATTTGTTTTGTGTAACAAGTCAAAAGTTAAGTCATTTTTAGAGAGTTTTACTCATTTGAGTGATTGGATTTAACATCTATTAAGATAAAATAATAATATATTAACATTTTTATTATAAGAAAAGAATAACAAATAGTAATAATGCTAATATAATAATAGTATGATAATATTTAAAATGTGATTATATAAAAGAAATGCTATTTCTTTTCTTCTCTCTCGGTCTCTAATATAATAATAATAATAATAGGTATAATTAAATAAAATGACATAATAACTTAAATAAATGAAATAACTATAATCTATTAATTAGAGCAAAATAATAATGAATTATTATTGTTTTTCTTATTATTATTATTATAAAGAAAATGACAATAAAATAAAACTCTAATAATAATAATAATAATAATAATAATAATAATAATAATAATTAATATAATAATTAATATAAATAAAATGACTTAATTAAAATGACTTAAAAGAAAATAATTATAAGAAAATTGCATAATAATAATAATAATTGAATAATATAGTTTGTTATAAGATATATGGTTATGATGAAAATATTTTAGAAATCATCACTACAATCAAATGTGTTTGAATTTCTTTGTATTAAAAAATCCAAATGAAAATCTTAGTGAATATAAGATGTAAATTTTGATTTAAATATTTGATTATTATATTGACACTTTCTTAATTGCAAAATTTCAATTCATTATTTATTTTAGCATTTTTTGCACTCTATTTTTGTAAAATTTTCGAAATATGTAATTTTATTAATATATCACCATATAATACCTAAGTAACTACTATGTCATTATAATAGAATTTAATTTTCTAATATATTTTGAAGTAATGCTGCTTACATCTGCTGATGTGATTAAAAAGTCAGTCTAATGAGATGTGAGTAGCATTATATTATATTATTATTAAATATTTATTTTATTAGATTTTTATCTCCTATTGATGTGGCACTCAATGCTGATGAGTTGTGGCACTCAATGCTAATGAGTTTATTGGGTGCCACCGTCAGTGGATGTGAGGAGCATTACTATATATTTTGTGTGTTATAATGATCTAAGATAAATTCAATTTTATAATAAATTTATTCGCACCTTCATTTCATTGATTCAATCAAAGAAAAAAAGGAGTTTTAGATTTATATTTTGATGATTAAAGGAGCTTTAAGAAAAGAATTTAAAATTGCATTCCGAAAGAGTTGCAAACATTACAGATAAAGCTGGAGTAATTTGAGAAATTTGAGAAATTTGAGAGTATAGAGTATAATTAGATTACATTATAATCATATTATTTTACTGTTGTTTACCGAAATCATTTTTTTTGAATTTAGACTTTGTTTGAAATTGATTCAAACGATTCAGAAAGCTTTCGGTGTAGCTGGAGAAGACCTATGATTCGAACGAAATCGATTTTGCTCGAATCGATTTTGTTCAGATTCGATTTCGTTCGAAATTGATTCGAATGATTCAGAAAGCTTTTGCCGTTGGAGAATACCTCCGATTCGAGCGAACACGATTGATAGTCCGAATCGATTTGTTTTTATATTTGATTTTGAACGGAATAGATTTCCGCTTAAATCGATTTTAACGATTCAGAAAGCTTCCACCGTGGATTCCGTTGCTCCGTTAATTGGCGGACCGCTTAGTCTCTTTTTACGCCCGATTACCCAATTACGTCATTTCTATATATATACAAAAGTAAAATCGAATTAATTTGTAATTTTTTTTTACCCATTTTACTTCAAATCAAACACTTAATCTCATGTTAACTGAAATAATTTAATTTACTCAACTTTTAATTCAATGCAAACAGCCTAAGCCTTGCCAACTTCGATCTATATATATATATATATATATATATGCATGTAATCTACGCTGCTAGTAGTAGAAATTCCCGGTTTGGTCCCATCAACTTCCCCGATCAATCTCCCTCTCCTTCCCCAGAAGATGTTCTTCCGTCGATCAAAGCAAATTTTGCTTTTGATGTGATTTGGTTTTGACGTCTTCCCTTTCTTCGCCTCCATCACAAATCACATAAATTTTTATTTTTTGAATTCTTCAATAATCATGATTTATGTTTTTTTGGCAGCACCATTAAGAGTTAAATGAATGTAGATGAAGCTCAAAAATCAATGGCGGAATGAGCATATTTAACTCAGAACCAATTCAGCGCAATAGCTGTTCGAATGAATAATCCATTATTATAAAAATGTAAATCAAGGAAACAATATCGACATAAATTTGTACAAAGAATCTTCCAAGAAAAAAAAGCGCTAATTTTCAGTGATGGGAGTGGCGCGGCTCCTCTTCTTGGTTCTGGGCAGAGGGCTCAGCACCTCCTCTTCTTCCTGGTCAGCGGGCGGCAGATTGAGGTCAAACCCGCGGACGTTGACCGACAAGAGAGACGAAGAAGACGGCGCCGCAGTTGCGTCCCAGTAATGCAAGCGCTTATGACCCCCGAGCGCCTGCCCTGACTGAAACCGCCGGAAACAGAGTGAGCACTGATGCGCCCCATTTCCGCTCGCACTCCCCGAAGAGCACGTGTCCGACGTGATCAGCGGCGTCGGCGGCCGCCGGTGGCTCGACTTGTGCCCGCCCAGCGCTTGATATGAAGGGAACGCCTTTCCGCAGACAGAGCACCCGTAATGCTCCGACGGACTGCCACCTCGCCGCTTCTTCCTCTCGGAGGAAATGGTGAAGAAGCAGAGTGCAGAGGGCAGAGGAGGGAAGAAGTTGAAAATCGCTTTCGTTGCCATCAGTGTGAGGACGTGTGGAGATTGGGAGAGCGCTCCTGGTTTTTATATGCAGCCGAACAGAGACTGGTTTTAAGACTAGTAGCTGCGAAGCTGATTGCTGCAACACGTGGTAGAATTGTAGCAGATAAAAGTCAAATATGGCCAGCACAGGAGTCTCGGCTCCAAAAGATCACCGGAGCCCTTATTAGGAAATTTAGATCCTTAGTTGTAACTTAAAAAAATTTATCTAATAAAATTTGGATATATTTATTTATATTAAAATAATATAAATATTATTTTTAAAGTTTATATTAAATACATCTAAAAAATTTTATTAGATGAATTTTTTTGAGTGCCAACTTAGTAGGTCTAACCAGCATTTCTCATTCATAATAGAGAAATGCTGGTTAGATTTACTGAGTTGGCACCCAAAAAAATTTATCCAATAAGATTTTTTTAAGTGCATTCAATATAAATTTTAAAAATAATATTTGTATTATTTTAATATAAATAAATATACACTAATTAAATATGTCCAAATTCTATTGGATGAGCTTTTTTTAACGTCATCTCAACGGATATAAATAGCATTCCTCGTTAGGAATACAATTGCTTATTCTAATAACAAAATAGAAGGAGAAAAGTGTTCAAAAGTAGCAGATAGGAGGATTTGCAGGCCACTTCCCAATGCAACTCGAAATCCAGGCGCTACGGCACGTTACAGAGGCGGGCTACTTGAAACTCTGGCGTTAGGGCGCGCCGCAAAGGCGAGCTACTTGAACCCCAGATGCTATGGGCTGTAGCACCAGACGGATTTCTGCTCCGATTCAAATTACGCCCTAAGTAATTTGGAGGGTATTTTGAACCAAAATTGAGTTTTGTACTTAAGAAAATATATTGAAAGAGTTTAATATGATTCCATTCTTAATTTGTGAAGCTTTGGATGGTGAGAGCTTTTAGAGTGTTGTGGCTACTCTAAAGAAGATAAAGCTCGGTTAAAGTTTTGTTTTGTAAGAATTTGTAAACTCTAAAACTCATTGTAATCATTTCTCTATAGTGAAATCTCTTGCACTCCTCCCTGTTCACATACTTATTAGTACCGAATCAAGTAAATTCTTTTGTTGTGCGTTATTTGTGGTTGCATGTAATTATTTTTTACTTTATTTAATTTTTCTCAAACATCTCAAGTTTTGCTTTGATTCTTAACCATAAGAAATCCCAACAAAAGAACTGCTGCTAAGAAATTGAAGGAACCCGTTACCCAACTGATCTTTTAAAGTGTAGTATCACCACAATAAGTGCTTGTTGCAGCACTAAAAGTTACGTTCAACAGAGTAGGTCTTGTAGTTGGAATAGGAAGACTGCAGCCAAACGGGTGATGTTGGCTCTTTAACCGAACACTGTGACCCCTATAAGCTTCACAGGAATCGCACCGAGAAGCCAAATGCATCAGAGGAATCGCAC
This sequence comes from Gastrodia elata, assembly GCA_016760335.1. Taxonomy (NCBI): domain Eukaryota; kingdom Viridiplantae; phylum Streptophyta; class Magnoliopsida; order Asparagales; family Orchidaceae; genus Gastrodia; species Gastrodia elata. The sequence goes on from CM028676.1 coordinate 1,483,580, forward strand.
CGAGAAGCCGAAACGTTCTAAAATTCATCAGCTAGCCGATTAGTTTAAGCTCGTCTTCCAGCCGCAAAAGACATTGTCCTGAAGACCAACGTCGTCCAACCGAACACTGTGATGCCTTTTGTCACTTTGCTTAATAGATTATGAACTGAGAATCAAAGAGCCCACAGGTCCTTAATAAACTGTAGAAACAGAGGGGCAAACATGTTGTTTTCAGCCCACGCAAGACAAGAAAGAAAAAATTGTTTCGTTGCAAAGAGAGCAACGAGTAGATCTCAACAATTCCGCCATTTCGAAATCCGTTTCAAGCAGCAGGAATTCGTTTTGTCCTGCGAGAGCCTAAAATTTGAATTTATAATAAATGAAAAATATTACTTGTTCCTAAATATTTTTCAAAAAATTATAAATAATTAGAATTTAATATTTAGAATATATATTTTATGAATCCTTTAATAATATTTTTTTATATATTAGTAAGACTAAATAAGTGATCAAAAGCTTTGAATTAGGTCATAGAGTTAGCACCCATTAAAAAAGTTGAGGTGGAGCTCATATGATCAAAATATAAAAGATGTTCGACAAAAAATGTGGCTGGAAAGAGTAAACTTAATAGCAGACTGGATTCTTGATCCATAAAATTTAACTTTAATCCATAGTGAGAGTGCATGAAGCGGGCGAACTCGCTGGAGCGGAAGGCCTGGTTTCCGGATTGGAGCTTTTTGACGCGCATGGAGGCAAAGGGTTTGCGCCTGACGACGAAGACGAGAACTGCTGCACGTCCACGGTCATGTAGTTGACGATGCCGCCCACGCAGGGTAGCGCCGGGCGGAGGCCCTTCCAGTAGAGGCCGCTGACCCCGCCCTTCTTCTGCGAATAGAAGTTGTAGTTGTTTAGTGCTCCGCGAATAATTTTAGAGATTAATAAAATAAAAGCGATTAAAAATAGCTTTTCCCATTCCTTAAATATCCAATCCAAAAGCAAGTGTGCTTCTCCGTCCTCATTCCTCACCCTCGCCGTTCCGCTCTCCCAATCGTCACAGGTGGCTATGAGCTGGTGGTGGTCCGGCGCAATTGCCGCCGCAAGAAGAAATTCCGAGTCATCCATCACCGCCTCCGGCAACTATTCCGGCGTCGGGCTCGTGATCGGCGCCACCGGCATCGTCGGAACGAGCCTGGTGAGCATCCTCCCCCTCTCCGACACTCCCGGCGGCCCTTGGAAGGTTTACGCAGTCTCCTGCAGTCGTCCCTCTCCCGATCTCCTCTGCCCCATGTTCGATTCCCCTTCCGTTCACCACATCGGCTGCGACATCTCAGATCCTTCAGATGCCTTGGCCAATCTCTCCCCCCTCATCGACGTCACCCACATCTTCTACGCCGTCTGGACAGAGCGCGAATCTGAATCCGAGAACATCGCCGTCAACACCGCCATGCTCCGCAACGTCCTCGCCGCCGTCCTCCCGTTCGCCCCTAATCTCCAGCACGTGTGTCTCCAAACCGGCGGCAAGCACTACACTGTCCCCTTCGAATCATTGGGAAAGGTCAGATCCCACGAGCCCCCCTTTCCACGAGGGCCTGCCTCGCCTCCCTTTCCCCAATTTGTACTACGCCCAGGAGGACGCCCTCTTTGAAACCCTAAAAAATCACAATGCCTCCGTGACTTGGTCGATTCACCGCCCTAATACCATCTTCGGGTATTCTCCTTTCAGCCGCATGAATATTGTGAGCACCCTCTGCGTTTACGCTTCAATCTGCAAGCGTGAGCGAAAACCGCTGCGGTGGCCGGGAAACAGAGAATCCTGGGAGGGTTTCAGCGATGCTTCCGACGCGGATCTGATCGCCGAGCAGCAGATCTGGGCGACTGTGGATCCGCTTGCGAAGAACGAGGCGTTCAACATCACTAATGGGGATATTTTCAGGTGGAAGCATTTGTGGGGGGTCCTGGCGCAGCAATTTGGGCTGGAATCTGTAGGATTTGAGAGTGAGGAGGGGAGATTCAGTCTGGCTGTCGAGATGAAAGGAAAGGATGAGCTTTGGGAGGAGATTGTAGAAGAGAACGAGCTTGCCCCCACCAAGCTGAACCAGGTGGGACATTGGTGGTTTGCTGATGTTATACTGAATGCCATTGATGGCATGGATAGTATGAACAAGAGCAAGGAGCATGGTTTCTTCGGATTTCGCAACACACTCACTTCATTTGTTACTTGGATTGAGAGGATGAAGTCTTGCAAGATTGTTCCATGAGGTTCATTCTTCACACACCCTTTACTTCACACTTTTTTGCCTACAGTCTGAGAATATTTGCATAACGATTTTTGCACAATTTGAATTTTTGTATTATTATATCGCTCTTTCTTAGCGCTGAGTTCTTCTATGTGTGCTCGGAAGTAAAGTTTCAAAATTTTATCAATCATACTGATCGATCTATTAGAACTTACTTTGAGCATCTAACATATTGGCTGCTTGACTTACTCTTCTTTAAATACTTGCTTTGATTTCAGGTAGTAAGTGAAAGGATATATGAATCAATCGTGTGAGCTTATCGTGTGAGTATTGTATCTTTCTGTACTCTATGATTGAATAAGATTTGCCCTAATTATCCTTTTTTTATAAGGGCTAGTTCTCGCTTTTATCACCATCTTCAAGTATTTTTCTTAGAAATAAAAGAGGAGTCTTTGCAAATCCACAGAGTTGTGCTTGTGTGATTTTCTTAGATACAAGTCAAATGAAAGGATTCTAGCAAAAGGTTCTGTGAAACCCTAAACACAATGAAACCAACTCCAAAGCAGAGGCTTGCTTTAACACTTTCTATTAATTGTCTCTTGGATGGTGGAATAGGATAAAGCCGAATTTGGATCGCCACTTTTTATTCCTAACAAGCTCCTCCTTTAACAAAAAAAAAAAAATTATATTTATTCAAAAATATACACAAAAAATATTCGAACTAATAATTTTTTTTTTTTTTAATTTTTGCATATAAATTTCATAAAAAAAATTTATTCAATTAATCTTTTATTTTCATATTAAATTGATACAATATCTATATATTTTAATGTATAATAGTTTAGTGTATAATAGCTTGTAAGTATATCAATACGCCATCCAACCTTCTTTTGGGAAAGCCAATAAATTTATGGCCAACTCAATAATGTTCTTGTTTGGCCAAACTACTCGGCCCTATAATCAGTTAACGCCTAATTCTAAAATTTATGTATAAATTATGTAAAAGAGCAGGCCAGAGTATTCATCAAGCTGGGTTGGGTTAGCTTGGGCTGGTTCAACTTCTGCCAAGTATTATTTTAAAGGCACGGCCCTGCATGAGATATATATTAGGCTTGGTCTAAAGTCTATTGGGGGGCGGTCCCAGGCTGGGCTGACTAACTGTGAGGTAAATTTTGTTTTTTATTCAGGCTTTTACATAACAAACTCCTTTTTATTTTATAAATAAATAAATAAATAAATAAATAAATATATATATATATATATATATATGATAAATACTATTTAGACCTGATGAAATATCGAATAGAATTTGAATATCATTTCTTTAGTATTTATTTATTTATATTAAAATAATATAAATATTATTTTTAAAGTTTATATTAAAATAATTTTCAAATCTCATTGGATAAGTTTTTTTGGATGTCACGTCAACAGATCTAAATAACATTTATTTTATATATATATATATATATATATATATATATAAAAGCAAAATCTATTATGCAATATTTAATTTAAGTAATGCTTTATCTCTCTCATAAGCACATATATTGAGAAAATATAGAGTGCGCTTAATCTAAATATTTACAAAAATATTTATATTCATGTATCCCAATCATTAAAAATCTATAATCATAAATAGCTAGTATTTTTTATAAATAGTTATATTTTTTAAATTAATTATTTAATTAAAAAATACAAAGAACAACATAATTGTATAAAAATCTAATCTCAAGATTTGTAGATACACACCTCAAATCAAACAAAGTTTATCTTCTCACTCAAGAGGTTCCCTCCAAAAACACTTTTCTCTCAAGATCATCAATTGTTATCGGGTCATATAAAGTTCAGTATTGCTTTAGTAAAACAAATAAAATTTGCATCTAAATTTATATAAATCTGAAAACAAATAATTTTGAACTTATTTAAAATTGAAAAATAGAAAGAATGGCAAAATAAATAAAAATAACATGATTCTAAATCAAATTTGGTAAGAAGGGCGATCCTAAAGAGCGGCTGTGTAGACAAATATCTTTATTTGACAATAGAAAGCAAAGTGCAATCAATTGGAACAACAAATATTACATAGAAAAAAATAACGAAAAAATTGGAAGAGTGAGAAAATTTTGGCTCAAATAGGAATAGAACTTTGAATCGCATAAACAGAGATAACTCATATTGATTGTCTACTGAGCGAGCCATTTGTGCTAAGAAATTTATAAAAAAGAGTAGATAGCAAGTGAAGAGATTCTCACCGTTTGTAGCCGGTGAGCCGCTCAATGGACGAAAAGCAAAGAAGCTCGCAATGTTAGGGTTTAGGGTTTGTTGAAGATTGACGGTGAGTGAATAAGTCCTTAATTTATTTTCTTAGATTGCAGATGAAATGAAGCCACATCCACCAATAATTAATCTTTTGACCAAGCTAAGCAAATGTATACCTATATGGAGAATTATACCTAACCATGATATTATATGTAATGACCCTAGGTCATTTATAAGGAAAACGTTAATGTCCCGCAATATTTGAATATTGTTAATTCTCCCGCAAATTTTAATTTTCAGTTACAAACCCTTATTTTGAAAAATTTTCCAATTCATTTAAAGCTGAAATAGAAATTTAGATTTGTCATTTAACTCATACTCAATTACGCATTATTTACCTCATTAAAAACATGGAATCAATGAAGATAGGCAACCCTTTAGGAATCGTCAGCTATAAAAAAATGATTAATAGTTTTAATTACGAAGGACAATTAGGAAGGAGGAAGAAACGTTATCGAGGCATAAAGGAGCCAACCGTCATTTAAGGAAAATGGCGGGACGTTTCGGCCCCTGTAATCACGCAACTTCCATTTTATCAAACACCTCCTGTAACCTATGCGAGTTTCAGCACTATTCCAGCCAACGCAGCACGCGTCCGTTACATACGCACGCCTTCTTTAAGTCCGAAAGCCGCTCCCTATCCTCACAGAGCCTTCAAATCCCTCTTCCTCTCTTCCGCCCGAGCCGTAGGAGCGTACCTGAGCCGACGACGAAATGCATCGGCGGAAGCGGTCTGCTCACCAGCAACAAGAGCCGACGGGAGCACTACACACACGCACGAACCCCTCGCTCAACTCTTCCGCCTCTGCACCGTTCGCCCCCCCTTGCTCTCGATCCCATCCTTCCGCTCGCAACCCCGTACGCCAAGAGACGGGATTGTAGCACGCGACCTCTGTTTCCGCACGATTCCCTTCACCAATCGACTCTCTGCGCCGACTTCTCCTGTAGCGCCCCGTCCGTCGCCGTGCGCAATAAATAAGAATAATCATATCGGCGGTAACAAAAAAATTATATAAAATCACCTTTATTTATTTTTTATTTTTTCATTGTATATTTTAGATATAAATTAATATTATATACTAAAGTAAGATTAGATGAAAGTTAAAAAATATTTTTCTTATTATTTTATGATTTATATACTATATTTAAAAAAGATGTGTATTTTATATTGAAGGAAATATACTAAGATTCTTAAAAAATTATTACACTCATTACTTGCATATCAAACATATGAAAAATATTATATAACGCTAAAATAGATTTTTGTGGGTCTGACGTACATAAATGAGTTTAATTATAGTTTTTGCGAAAAAAATATTTTATATTTTTAAATATATATTAAGAACATAATTATTATGAAGATTATTGCTACACTTATACACTAGTATACACTAAAATATATAAATGATGTGTCAATCGAATGTGTAAGTAGATTATTGGTTGAATGCACTTTTTGATAAGACCTATATATAAAAATTATAAAAAAAAAAAATTTCTAATTGATCATAAATATTTTTTTATGTATATTCTTGTGTAATCGTAATATTTTTCTAAATTATAAAAGTGTGCTATTATCCTAAAGCGTTGCTTCTGTCTCACTAAGTATCAGCTCAGACTTCCCCGAGGTAAGGCGGTCGGATTGCCGCGTACAAGCTTCTAATGGCCCTCCGGCTGCTTTGAATCCTATATCTTGCCGCCATGGATGACCATAGTTTATAATCTTAATTTATTATCTCATATCACCTATGTTAGGATAGAAGCACTCGTATGAGATCAAAAAAATAAACAATAACAAAAATAAGAAAAACACACACAGAATCCTTCTTCCAGTATTCAAATTCTAAGCAAAGTGTGCACTATTGCGTCCAATACCGCGACCACAGAGTTTCCCCTTTTCTGAGGGTTCGCAAGTCTGTTTTGGCTATTTGCTTCTTTCATTTTTAGTCTTTCACTATGAAGGGTAAGTGACTTATCATTTCTGGTTGGTAAACTCGTTGTCTCTTCTTTGAAACTCAGTTCAAAAAAGGATACTATCACCTCGTATCTTATAACATCTTTCCATTGTATCAACGCTATGGTGAAGTTCACAAACTCAATATGGTACTGAGTTAGCAAGAGCAGTTCTTTATCTTCGTCAATCCACAGTCTCATTTAGATTTAGCAAATTTGTAAACAATTTTGTCAGTCATTTATGCACTCATCTATAGAAATTCCTCTCATTATCTTAATCCGATAGAGCATCCTTTTCATGTGAAAACGGTTCTCCTATGCTCTTCGTCAAATATTGTTTTCCAGGATTTTCCAAAACTTCCATGTAGAAATCTCAAACATCATGGCATACTTGATGTCTTGGTTAAATAGTTTCGGATCTAGTTTCATGAACTGCGGTTTATTTGAACCCAATCCCTCTCTAAAATTTGTGTGGATTTTATTCGCCTTTGAGAACATCTTCCAAATTTAGTGTGCATAGTGCATCCGTCACTTCGATTATCCGCATTCCGAAGCTATTCTTTTAATCAAAGTTAACCACATCGATTTTCGTCGGATGTATCACAACCTGGTGAAGAGTTGTCTCCACCAAAGCTTCTACCCAAACTCTATCTTCCTTGAATTTTCTTGCAAATCTCGCTCTGATACCACTTGTTATGATCGAGATCTTGTAAGGGATCAAAAAAACCAAATAAAAACAAAAAAATAAGAAAGCACACAAACAATCCAAGCACACGCAAAACACAAGAACTTATGCAGTTCAGTGTAAACATATGTGTCTATAAGAAGAGAGGAGGAGAATTTTCACTATATCGGAGGAAGAATACAAGTTAGAGTTTCACAAACTTTTCCTAAGCTCCAACAATAGATATTTTCTACATATTTTGAGATGTCACAAGCACACATAATTTTCAAATGAGATGCCCTAAAAATGGGTTACAAGCATATTGATAGGCTCCATAAATCGTGCTTATCAAATCGCGGGCGCTATGGCACTCATGGGCCCCCCCTCTCTGTCTGTCAGGTGTTTGGGCGTGCCTGGGCGTCCGACGCTCTGTCAATGGGGTATTTGGGCGCACCAAATCGCCCAAGCCGCTATCCAGCTCCTCAACTTCCTTTGGCTAATTCAAATTCACTTCAACTTCCTTTCATCGATGCTCATCTATGATCCAAGCACAATTAATGCATAATTTTATGCTAAATTTATATAATTGAGATTGACTTAATACATCTAAACCCGATATTAGGGGGGCAACAAGTATTTTTAAGTATTTTGGTACACTCACACCATTATATACTTAATAAATGTAGATGATATATTAATTTCATGTATAATATATAATTAATATAATGTACTTTTAATTTAGGCTAATATTTAAGAAAAATTAAAATTAGTGGTATATATGTAATGTATGATATTATAAATATTATCTTACTTTCTAATTAGAACAATGATATTTGCTTATTATTTATTTATAGTAAAAATAATTAAATAATAAATATCAATAAAAAGTAGTGGTTGCAAAAGTAACACGCTTTATCAAAAAAAACAAAAAAAAAAGTAAAGAAATGGCCAAAAATAAAGCATTATTAATATAAATAATGTTAAATAAATTATTGAATATATATTTTTTATGAACATTATTTAACATTAGGACAAGTTTTTCATATTTTTAAATAAAAATTGTTATACTAGATAATATGTCTATCAGATTATTAAGTTGAATATGGAAGACATATATAAAAATTAAGAAAAAATATAAATTATTTGAACTCATTGATATGGCAGGAAAAAAGCACATTCAATAAAATTTGGACATGATTTCAATACAATATTAAAATAATATTTATATTATTTTAATATAAATAAATAAAACTAATGAAATATATTCAAATCCTATTAAGATGGACTTTTTTATATGCAACGTCAGCAATTCCAAATAGTATTTATTCACAAATAATATATAAAAAATTTATTGAGCACCAATAATTTTTTTTTATTTTCTTAATTATTTTATATAACTCCCAAATAAATATAATAATTACCTATTAAATTTCTATTTTTATATATATTAAGTGTAACTATAACAACTTCTTATCTAAAATTGACCTGATAATTAATTTTAGGAGTATTGTTACACTTACAGATTAGTATACACCAAAAAATATAGATGATATCAATTCAATGTGTAAGTAGATTATTAGTTGAATATACTTTTTGATAAGACCTATATATAAAAATAACAAAAAAAAAATTTTTAATTAATCCTGAATATTTTTTTGGTGTATATTACTGTGTAACCATAATATTTTACTAATTTTAGGGACCCCACTATCCTAATTCAATTTGAATATGACTATCCTAATTCAATTTGAATCTTCCTATCTTTAATAATGTATATTATCATTTGATTGATATAATTATAAAAAATGTTATATTTTCATTTTCCATTAAATATTTTCTTTCATATTTTATTTTTTCATATATATATATATATATATATATATCTTTTGTCCTATTCATTTCTTTTTTTTCTTTTTTCCTTTTCTTGTATTTTCATAATTTTCTTTCTTTCTATCTTCTGTCTCTTTGAATCGGTTACAAACTCATTTCATGTAGTTACAAACTCATTTCATGTACTTTTAATATTGAAATTTACGGGCGTATGCCCTCACAAACTTCAAAAAAAAAAAAAAAAAAAAAAATAATATCACATCCACATATATATATAACAAATTCATATATATCATAAAAATGTCACATCAATAACTAATTTTATTTTTAATATATATATATATATATATATATGATGTGTAATTATAACAAATTCATATATATATATATATACATATATATATATATATATATATATGATGTATTATTTTATTTACCCTAAATTCTTGGTCTCCTCCCCCTTCCCCCCCTTCTCTTCTTTCTCCTCTTTTTTTTTGTCTATTTTTCGGCCGTCTCTCTTTTTTCCTTCTCTTCCCCTCCTCTCCCTCTTCTTTTTCCCTTTTCTCTTCCCTCTTGTCCCCCTCCTCTGCCTGCCTTTCTTTTCTCCTCTCCCCCATTTTGTTTCTTTATCTCGCTTCAGAAGTATGTTCCGTTCAGCCCTCTTCTCAAAACCCCCGCCGCCTTGTCCCCCTCTCCCTCTCCCTCTCTCCCTCTGCGTCTCTCCTCGAGCGAACAAATTTTCGGAATTAATGGCGACGACGGCGAAGGGCTTCAACAGTAACAATCCGATCAGCCTCACGCCGGCGGGGGAAAGCGACGAGGAAATGCTCGAATTCGTCGAGCTGATGACCAAGAACTGCAACGCTGTGCAGCAGCAAGTATTGGCCGAGATATTGGAGCAGAACAAAGATACAGAGTATCTCCGCCGCCACGGTCTCGGCGGCGCCACCGAACGCGCCTCCTTCAAATCCAAGATTCCAGTCGTCACATACGACTATTTGAAGCCGTACATACAGCGTATCGCCGACGGAGATCGTTCCCCCATTCTCTCCCAACAGCCCATCTCCGAGTTTCTTACCAGGTTCTTTCTTTCATCCCCATGGATAAAAATTGCAGCTTTTCTTCCCTCTTAAATCGACCAGATCCTTCTTTATTTCTGTCTTGTGATTCAGCTCCGGCACGTCCGGCGGTGAGAGGAAGCTGATGACGATCACGCAGGACGAGCAAGATCGCCGCCATATTCTCCACAATCTCTCCGACACCACTACGAGAAAGTAACTCTTCAAACTAAAACAATCAAAATCGTTTTTTTTTTCTACTGACAAGGCATTCAATCAATTAAAATTTGATGGATTACAGAGCCTTCCCTGAAGTGGGTAGAGGCAAAGCCCTGTACTTCTTCTTCGTGAAATCAGAAACTAAAACCCCAAGCGGCCTAATCGCACGCCCGGCGCTCACCAGCTACTTCAAAGCCCCCAATTTCAAGCCAAGTTTGATAGTCCCTCCTGCATTTACACAAGCCCTCTGGCCGCCGTCCTCTGCCCTGATATCCACCAAAGCACTTACATCCAGCTGCTCTGCGGCCTCTACCACCACCTCCAAGTCTTCTCCGCAGGCTCCGTCTTCGCCTCCGGCTTCCTCCGAATCATCCATTTCCTCCAAACCCACTGGCAGCAGCTTGTCGCCGACATCGCCGCCGGCGCCCTCTCTCCTTCCATCACCGACCCCTCCGTCCGCGCCTCCGTCGCCGGTATCCTCCGTCCTGATCCCGATCTCGCCCGCTTCGTCGCCGATGAATGCTCGAAATCCGATTGGGCCGGCATCATCACCCGCATTTGGCCCAACATCAAGTGCCTCATCCTCGTAATCACCGGCTCAATGGCTCAATATGTCCCCTCCCTCCAATTCTACGGCGGTGGAGGGCTCCAATTGGTCACCAGCAACTACGCCTCTTCCGAGTGCTACTTTGGCATCAACCTAAATCCGTTGTCCCGCCCTTCGGAAATCCTGTACACCCTTTTACCCAATTTTGGGTACTTCGAGTTCGCCCCTATCGACGACGACGAAGGCGAGCTGGTCGATCTCGCTGATGTAAAGATCGGAAGGGATTACGAGCTCGTGACCACGACGTACGCCGGATTGTATCGTTACCACTCGTCGGGAGACGTGCTCCGCGTCAGGGGGTTTCACAACTCGGCCCCCCAAATTGAGTTCCTGAGGCGGAAGAGCGTGGTTCTGAGCATCGACTCTGATAAGACGGATGAGGCGGAGCTGCAGAGAGCGGTGGAGAAGGCGGCTGAGGTTCTCGGACCGATCGGCGTTAGCGTGGCTGAGTACACGAGCCACGTGTGCACGGAGACTATTCCAGGACATTACATTATATATTGGGAACTACTGTGGCGACAAACTGGGGAAGGAGGATTAAGCACGGAGTTGGAAGGGGAGGTGATGGAGAAGTGTTGCTTGGAGATGGAGGAGGCGCTGAATTCGGTTTACAGGCAGTGCAGAGTGGCGGAGAGATCTATTGGGCCGCTAGAGATTCGTGTCGTGCAAAACGGGACGTTCGTGGAGCTCATGGATCACGCCTTGTCAACAGGGACCTCGTTCAATCAATACAAAGTGCCGCGCTGCGTAGGCAGCAAGCCGGTTCTAGAGCTATTGAATTCAAGGGTGGTTGTCGGCTCATTTCAGCAAGGGGCTGCCCCGATGGAACCCAAATCGGTTTGAGCGCAAGGATTGAGTCTTGGGTTGAATCCGATTGCCAGGCCGCTCTATGAGCACTATGCATGTACTTTTACTATGAAATGTGTTAAATATATTGTGATGGTTTTATTAAGATTTAAGGATTTTGCGTAAAAAAGATATTAGCAATATCAATTCAATAATTGTGAAATCATTACAAATTAAAATAATTATAAAGACAATTCAAATATTAAAAATATACAAAAGCTTTGCCGCATATAATTCAAATATTAAAATATACAAAGGTACGCTCACAAACAAATTATATTCAACCAATAATTTATTTATACATTAATGAAGAGCTAATTCATCTATATAGTTTGATGCTATTAAGAGAAATGCTACACAGACTCGCCTACGTGTAACCCAACTTTCACCCGCCTACGTGTCCGCCAACGTGTCCGCCTGCGTGTAAATAAGATCGCCTGCTCATCCGTCCGCCTTCCTCCCCGTTCGCAATCTCTTCCTCCCATAAGCTTCCTGATCGCAGCGAAAGCCTCGCTCAACTCCCCGTTCGCATCGAATGCTAGGGCTCGGCCCCATTCGTAGCGAAAGCCGCGCACGCCCTCCCCGTTCGCATCAAATGCTAGGGCTCGCTCGCCTCCCCCGTTCGCATCGAATGCTAGGGCTCGCTCGCCTCCCCGTTCGCATCACCCGCTGCATATGGAATCATAATCGAAGGCTAGGGTTCTCGGAATCGAAGGCTAGGCTTCTCGGAAGGCTACCGCTTCCGATTCCTTTTTCGCAGCCATCCAGTTCGCTTCCGATTCCTATCCAGCAATCTTCCAGTTCGATTCCGATTCCTATCCCGACAGAATCACCGCGTGACGAAGGGCCTCCCGCTCAGTGGTGATTCTTCGGCCTTCGAACCCTATCCTGGGAGCGGCAGCCGCCTGCTTCCCACCGTCGGCCGCCTCGTCGTCGTCGAGACCTTAAGGTACGTATCGCTCTTATACTTTTAAGTAATTTAAAGTTGATGTTGTAAATTATGTAATTGATATTATGTATCACATAGCTAGCCAATACGTATTCTTTGGAATCTAACATCGTGTAATTAGATCAGATTCTTTGGAAGCAGTTTTTAACATTAGAAGATTAAGCTTAGATGAATGTTTATATTTAGTTTGCTGATCTAATTTCAATTTAAGGCGGTGAAGTCAATAGTTTTTGTTCCAAGCATTTGGTTCTATTTCCATTTATATCTACTACTTTCATCTTTGCATTTATACTTTGCATCCGGGTACGAATTGTATTCTCTTTCTCTCATTCCTAAATTTATCTCTTGAAATTTTGTTTATCGATTTCTATTTAGAAGGGAAAATTATGGATGAAAGCAGTTCTCGAACTTCAAACATAATGTAGAATATTGGTTGGTTTCTGCATTAATTGAGTTTTTTGACTTTGCATATATTTATTCCTGACTAATGAGGGTGAAATACTTGATCATTTGTTCCAGTTGATTTGGTAATGTGGAGAGATGTATCAAAAACTATGTTTACTTTTGGGATCATTATGTTTTTCTTAATCTCTTCTTTCTATGATAAAAATCTCAAATTCAGGTTTATATATTCGTGTCATAAATTTTTTGTCACTTTTCTTATCTTCCATCGACTTGTTTTGATTCTTTTTTGTTGTAGCATGATTTCGGCAGTTTTCACATGGGTATTGTGTATAGATCCATTATTTGAAGCTAAAGGATCAACAATAATGCTCAATTATAGAACGAAAATTTTCTTACCTCCCTCAATTTTTTCTTGGTAATTGATATGTAAAATTATGATAAAGAAAAAAAAGTTCTTATGAATGCTAATGTCTTATTTTCAAATATGAAGCTCGAACATGTTTGATGAAATCAGAACTAGATAATTCAGGCTTCTTCATGCCTTATGTATTCTTATATTTCTCTTTATTTGACATGTTTGTGCTCTATCATCAAGTCTGCTCAAGTTAGTTGTTTGAATATGTGACAATGTGTGTAGCCACAACTTTGAATTCCATGCATCCCTTTCCCTTTATTGAAATTTCAAGACTTAGATTTCTATAGAAGTACAGCAACAAAAATTGAGATATAGTTTTATTGGGATGTAGCTCGAATGGCAGAGCACTTGCATTTATGAAAGAGGTTCAGGGTTCAATGCCCTGTATCACCAAATAGTTAGAAATCCTTCTGATTTGCTTTAGTTTATGCTTTCTTTTTTTTTTCTTCAAGCCCAACATCTTGTAGAAATTTGTGTTGGATGCAAGAGGTTGTAGAAGAATAAATGCAGAAAGTAGCCTAAATTCTAGTTGTAGGGATTCCGATTGAGATGAGAGAAGAATTTAAAATTATTGTGAGAAATTGCTAAAATCCATTTAAGAAGTGATTCTTCTGAAAATGTTACAGTTACCCTTATTTCCTGTAGGATTTAAGCCAAAATGTTATAGTTGAAGTGCTAAGAGATTTCTTACATCTCTTTTTCATTTTTTTTGTAGTCTTGTTTTCATTGTATTCGAGACACATATAAAATTTCTTAAAAGTTTGTAAGCAATACTTGTATTTACTTACTAAAATATGTTTATATTTAATTTTTATGGATGCCATCAATCCCAGCACATCACAATCTCATCAGCTCATCATGCTAATAAGATCAACAACTCCTTAGCCCCATATCAAAATTCTGATTCTTACAAGCAAGCAGTCCTGAATTTGCTGAACGAGTTGGATTGCTTTCGTTTGAGCTTTGTGGCCTAGTCCTAAATTTATCTCCAATTTGAGAAATGCTTGGCAGGCCCGCTTAGGTGCATCACCAAGTGTAGAGCTTCCCTTACTGAATGATCCTGGTTTTCCCAAAAAATTTTGTTTATGAACTTAACCAGACAAATCATCTCAATATGCAAGGTAAAGTGCTTAGTTATACTAATAATAAGGACACTCAAATCATTTTTTTTCGCATAGATTAATGTATTACTTGGTGATGCAGGAGATCGAACCCCGACCTCTAGCATACAATGCAAGCGCTCTACCATTTGAGCTACATCCCAATGTAACATGACTTTAAATGAATGCAATTATGCTTTGGGAAAATACTAGTGGACTCATTAATTATAACTTTACCGGCAAAAACACAAGGAAGAATAGCTTCATCTGCTCCATTGGACAACATCACTCAAAAAGCAAGTCATCTGCCAAGAAAAAGCAAATAACCTTGCGATGGGTGGCAGCAGCCTGTAGTAGATGCTCTGACAGGAATTCATTGCAATCTAAAATCTTAAGCAAAACATGTCTAAAAGCAATAAAATGTTCCAATAATTTCATTTGCATCTGTGCTAGCCTTAGAATAAAATTCCATTCAATGTTAAACCAGTTAAGCTACAACACAAGGGGAAAATGTAGACGTTAGTAACATATGCATGCAATTCAGAGGTTTGAAATACACTCGAATTCAATCAGAGTACAGCTAAGCATGAGAATCTAAAATACATTAAATTTCAAATCAGTTTAAAATACATTTTATATTTGTTGTAAGATCAGAGGGTGAAGGACTTTCAAAACTGAGTAAACATGAGTTGAATAAAATTATATGAACTGCCTCAAAGCTGAATTTGATATAGAAAAGAACGTGCCTAAACAAACTTCTTTGTTCATTATAAATAAGAAGGAAAATTATATTAAAAAAGGTAATTTGTAGTGCCGCACACTCTGCTCTGACCAAGAAAGTTAATCTTCATTTAGATTAGTCGATTTAAGCAAAAATTATTTATTTTAAGAAAGTGCATACTATTGGCAGCAATATAATCAGTTGATTTAAAGCAAAAATTGACAGAATGAATTTGTTACAGCAGCCCTCTTTCTTTCAATTTCTCAAAGTAAGAACTTAATAGATTTTGATGCTTGCAAGATTTTGTCGATGGAAAAGAATCCATCCAAGTCAGAATTACCAAAGCCGCCCCCTTCTTGCTTTGGCGATTGGAAAAGACGTGCCTCTCTGCTTTCTTCTGTGTTAAAAGAATAAAGAAGCCAAGAGATGTTAAAATATTATGATGCAATCTCTTGGAACTTAAAAGAGTCATTTGCTGCACTCCAGCAATGAGTTTTGCAAAGTTCTATGAATATTAATCTAGCAAACATGAAATCTAAACATAAATACTCAAGTCATGAACTTGCTTTGATAGTACTTAGCTTTGGTATTGCATTGATATTTAGGCCTCTTATACTTAGCGCTTAAGACATGAAGATAACGGACAAGACTACAATTAAGCGTGAACTGATGAACTTGTCTCGGCAACAAATCAGTTTTTAATTTAATTTTCTTGAGAGAAATTAGAACTGAAAAAGGAAAAATTATACTATACTCTCAGTTATTTGCTTATAAACTTGCACAGCTTGCCAAAGATCAATGAAACGGAATGAAGATTTTACAGGCATGCATGGAACAACGACCTTTTTTCTTCAAATCATTCTGCCATGCCGACACTGGAAAGAAGAGTTGGAAATTATTTGTGCAGACAATATTACAAGAGTTCAATTAAATCAAATAGTTAGCAACTTTCTATAAATTTAGAAATTTATATGCTCAGGACCACGTTCATTTGCTTCAAGAACTTGAATTGAGGGGTGTAATGATAAAACCCTACACACGGAGCACGTCTCCGACACGATAACGACATAATCCAGCATACGTCGTGACCGACCTTTACATTTGCCAGATCAACTAGCTCATCTTCATCTCCAGATTCAATAGGGGATAACTCGAAGTACCCGAAATTGGGCAACATGGTATAGACAATTTCCGAAGGGGGGCACAACGGATTTAGATTGATACCCAAGCTACACTCAGAAGAGGTGTAGAGCGAGCTGACCAGTTGGAGCCCTTCTCCGCCGTAGAATTGGAGGGCGGGGACATGCTAGGACATGGAGCCGGTGATGATGAGGCTGAGGAACTTGATGTTGGGCCAGATGCCGGTTATGATGCCGGCCCAATTGGGCTTCGAGCATTCGTTGGCGGCAAAGCTAGAGAGGTCGGGATCGGGGCTGGGGATGCCGGCGACGGAGGAGCGGAGGGAGGGGTCGGTGATGGAAGGGGAGAGGGGCGCCGGCGGCGATGTCGGCGGACAGCTGTTGCCAGTGGGTTTGGAAAAAATGGATGATTCGGAAGGCCGAGGCGAAGACGGAGCCTGCGGAGAGGACTTGGAGGCGGTGGCAGAGTCCGCATAGCAGCTGGATGTAAGTGCTTTGGTAGATATCATGGCAGAGGAAGGCCGCCTGGGGTTTCGGTCTCTAATTTAACGAAGAAGAAGTACAAGGGTTTTGCCTCTGCCCACTTCAGGGAAGGCTCTGTAATCCATCAAATTTTAATTGATTGAATGTTTTATGAAAGAAAAAAAAATGATTTTTATTGTTTTAGTTTGTAGAGTGGTCTCGGCGAGTTTGTAGAGAATCAGGCGCGGTCCTGCTCGTCCTGCGTGGTCGGCATCAGCTTCCTCTCACCACCGGACGTGCCAGAGCTGAATCACAAGACAGAAAGAAGGATCTGATCAATTTAAGAGGGACAAAGCCTCAGTTTTTATCCATGGATATGCGTTTTATGTACGGCTGCAAATCATCGTACGTGACGACCGGAATCTTTGATTTAAAAGAGGCGCGGTAAGCGGTGCCGCCAAGGTCGTGGAGGCGGAGATGCTCTGTTTCTTTGTTCTGTTCCAGTTTCTCGGCCAATACTTGCTGCTGCACTTCGTCGCAGTTTTTGGTCATCAGCTCGATGAATATAAGCCTTTCCTCATCGCTCTCCCGCAGGCGTGAGGCTGATCGGATCGTTTTTGCTGCGTTGCTTCGCCGCCACCTCCGCCATGAGAGACGTTTGCTGGCTAAAAAGAGATGAAATTATAACGGTACTATTAATGGTTAATTTAAACTGAAGTGGAAAAATATCATCCTTACAGATCTTATTAAAATTATATTTAAATAATAATTTATTTATATATTTAAATTCACACATCATTTATATATTTTTTAATATATATTAATATGTAAGTGTAGTACATTAAGTGAGAGAGAGAAAATAAGATATGAAAGAGAAGGTTTCAGCAAGATCGATGAGCCTCTGTACCGCTTTCTACCGTACTATAGTTTTTTGTTTCTGTTTACTATAATTATAATTATTAAGGGAAATGCTATCATTACTTCATTACATAATAATATACAACTAAATTATTTAAGATCATATAATTTTTTTTTTTTAATATAAAACTCAAAAAGAATTTTATTTAAATAATAATATACTTATTTTAAATTGACACACTATCTATATATTTTAGTATACATTAGTGTATAAATATAACAATACTCTACTATTTTAAAAAATTTGTGATTTTTGTGTGTATATTAGTATGTCACCTCTAGTTTTTTTTGGATTTTACATCAACATCATTACTAGTATTTAAAACTATTGTTTAATTTATAATAACTAAATTTTATTAATTAAAATTTATTAAAATTAATATTTATTAAAAAAAATACCATATATTTTTTAGATATTAAACATTTCTAATTTCAAAATAAAAAAGAGAATGCTATGTATTATTTAAAAATTTCTCATTTCTCATTGTTTAAATATGAGAAATGTTTTAAAAGGCCAGCCTAGGTGTAACCTAGCTCCTAGGGCTCCCCATTCGGCCATTCTCCTCCTCAAATTGATGCCTTCTCCTCGCTCGGCGCGTCCCCGACGCTCGACGCCTTCTGCTCGTTCAGTCGTTCGCTCGACGATTCTCCGACGCCCAATACCTTCTTCTCGCTCGGCCGTTCGCTCGACGCTCGGTATGTTTACCGTTATGTTTTTGACAGGTTTCCTTTTATAATGTTAGTATTGCAAAAATCTGTAAAGATGGTTCTGGATCTTCATGAAGTGATGAGAATTTCATATATATTTTTGTTTGTCATGCTCCGCTGGAAAATTTTATGATCATTTGGAGTATCTGAATTATCGCTTCGAGAATGAGTGATAGCATACTCTTGCTGGCTTCTTGTGGTGAGATAGCAAGTTTTACTCAGTGATCCATCTTTTCAGTCTCTTGATTCTTCTATGCTTTTGTTTGCATGCCACAGATGACATGTTTGTTTATTCCTTTTTTTCTCCTTGCAAATCAGAGCCATTTTTACTATGAAAAATTAAGTCTTAACGCTTTGTAATGATACGAATTTGTTTTGAAGTTGAATTTTTTTTTCCACTCATCAAATTTAAATTGGAATATTTGTTGGTCTGAGTTGATATTATTTTCATCTGACTTATGCATTTTATACAATTTAAGAATCAATTTAAGATTCCATTTGAATATAACAATATACATGAATTTGTTGTTTCTTATAGGCATCCGTGAAAGCTTTATTGCTTTCAATATAGCAGGCACTGTTTGGTTGGGGAGGTGGCAATGCAATTGAATTTGTTGTACTATTCTTTTCCATTTAGTACAACCGTACCCATATTTGGCTATCTCACCTCCACTGCACCACTGCGTGAGATATTGATTCATACCCATGCGCTTAAATCAAAATGATTTCTCTTTTAATGAAAAAATGTAAAATATCAACTCAAATTGTGATTAAACAAATATAGAAGCATCTCAACATGAGTACATGACAATATCATACATTGATTAAACATTCAAGAACTAAATGCAAAACTTTAATCCTACACTTCTTTTCCCTTCCCGATAGTATGTGTTCTGTTGCTATCAAAGCATTTGCCTTCTGATGTAAATGTGTAAGACCATTTGCATAATCTGGGTGTAATTAGGAGAAGCAGATTATGTGTTATTCATGTACCGGATTGGTGGTCCATGCTGATGCCATACATTCAATGCCGTATGCAAGAATGAATAGTTGGCCTGCATTTGACATAAGATTCAAATTATTAACATGTAATATTCAAGCTAAAAAATAATGTACAACTACATATACCAATTGTTTATGTTTAGGCCATACATTAGATGCATGTGATCGGTTGTAGACTTGAGGAGTGTTAATTTGTTCAACTACTGTACGTTTTCTACTTGGGCTGTGATTTGTTTGTACCTTCAAAAACCTGCAACTATAAAAATTAAAGTTAAGAATACCATACATTAGATTATTATTGAACAATTATAATAAATATATGCATCTTTCTTTTGTTTTTAGATATTTTTTCATTACGAGATTGTTTTCGCTTTTCAGGGGGTCTGCCTTTTCGTTTCAATGTGCAAGGATCTTGTAGCTTCTCTTGCACCACATATGCCACAATATTCGACAACAAATTATCCTTTAATCTCTGTAGCTCAATCATTGCGTACTCATATTTCTCTTTTGAACCAACAACAACTTTGGCAATTTCATGTGTTAGGCTATTAAACACATCAAATCTATCAATCTCAGTTATGACTGTAGAAGACTCATGGTGATTCTGACTACTACAAAATCGTTTGAAGTCCTTTCGTCATCGATCCAATAAATATTTTGGAGGAATATCATGGACTTGATTCAATTTTAGAATTGCCAAAGTATGCCGACATAAGATACCATTGAAATTGAAGTTACTGCAAACACACTGCACTTCATTTGTGAACATCTGAAAACTAACATGATATTTTTTTCACCCTCGATGTGTGCGCATGTTTCCATTGTCCCATCATCATTGGTTGAGGCAATATTACAATATAATGTTCCTTTCTTTTCTTCCTGAAAATTTTTAAAGTGTATACATTTGATGTTATCACTTTCATATGTGAATTTGTTATCAATATTCCATTCTTGTGAAATAATTCAAAATCTACATTCTCCTCCTTCTCAATTTTGTCATTTAGTGCTAATTCGTACTTACTAACAAATTAGTGCAATGATGTCTTTGAATTGATATAATCATCAAAAAAAGAGTTCATACTCTCACTTCGTTGTATTGTAGACATGCCAGCTCAAAATGTGTTCTTACGGTATATCGGTACCCATAAATGATGAAATTCAAATAAGGAATTCAACCATTTATGACCTTTAAAATTGTAAGTGATGAGTATGTCATTCCATGATTGCTCAAAATGATCAATGGTTAAATATTCATAAATTGCCATTTTGATATACTTTTTAATATATTTATAACTCTGTAAACTATCTAATTTTTCAAGAAGTTTTCTCATGATATACCACAAGCATAGTCTGTGCCTACTGCTTAGAAAAAAATTGAAATCACACTCATAATGGCAGCGCATTTGTCAATAATAATTGCCTCATGTGCTTTTCTTCTCATACAAGCAAGCTAAGTTTTGAATAGTCACAAATAATTTTCAGTCATCTCATTATTAAGCAAACTACAACCAAATAGATTGATTGCACATGATGGTTCACACTTATAAATAGTGCAAATGACATGTCGTACTTATTTGTCAAATAAGTCATATCAAATGTCGACATCATTAAAGAACTTGTATGTAGATCTACAACGTGATTTTGCCCAAAAAAATATTTCTAACCTGACATTTTTCTCATACGTCTACCAAATAATTTTTTTTTGGATTTTTTCTCTACATATGTAAGAAGTATTGTGAAAGCGCTACATCATTGCCATCATTTATAATGATTCTTTTTGCTTTTCAACATAATTGCGACAATCATTATGTTCAAATGTAATGTTGTGGTGCCCCCTCCTTCAATGATAAAAGATCTGTATGAGTTGTGTAAGCGAATTCCTGTTTCATCATTCAATTCTAATCGACATTTAATGTGCAATGACAACCTTCTATTGCATTTGAAATATCTAGCCTTCGATGGACCGAGCGGGTGATTGTGGCCATTTACTGCATTTGATAGTTTCAAATATTTTATCTACTACCACTTAGCTATAACTTTGCATGGACAATTAATTTTAGCAGTTGCTTTCATAAAGCTCGTTTGCCATGATGTTGAACCAATACCACTTTTGTAACATCCAAAGTCGACTCGCCTATAAATTCCATCAGTAAACCAAGATTTAATCATAACTATTCCAAAGCCATATCTACTAGCATATTTCTTGTAAAAGCAGAATAATTTTGCATATAACTCAATTATCATTCTTGCAGTTGGCTCATCTTTCTTATCTTCAGTACAATAAAAATTCTTAGGATCAATGTTGTTCTCTACATTAGAAATTCTCACAATGTCTGTAACATTGTGTTCACTTTCCATATGCATCGAACCTTCTGCGATTGATTGTGTTGTTTCAATAATATTCTTTGACGTTGAATCAAATGCCTCCAAGAATGTCATTTACTAATTAACATGATAAATCAAAGTGAATGAGATAACAATTACATAATTAAAAATAAATTAAGTAATAAGACAACAAATTAAATAATTTAGGTTGCACTAAATGAGATATTTTAAATTCAGCTCAGCTCAGAAAAGTATATACAAATTCAGCTTAGCTCCTTACATGTCTTTCACTCTTAAGATCAAACGAAGGACTAACGAGATGCGAACATTTAGTAAATGCAAAACGAATCTGCACAAGCGGAGATTTTATAGGCAAACCCCAAGCCTTGCAGCCGTCCGATTCGAGCGGTCGAAGGTAGGAGATCTCGTGTAGGTTTATCTCTTCTTCAAGTGTTTTTAGGGCAGAAGTTTGGCAGCCCATAGACGCGCACGCGGACACGAACGCAGGCCACGTGGAGCTCGCCGGTGCGTGGAAGAGGTACGGAGATGGGGAGGCGGCGAGCATGGTTGTCCGAGGGCTAAGGTGAAGGGTCAGGAAAGCTTATGGAGGACGAAAAACGATGCCCTAACAAGATGCAAACTGGAGCGAACACGAGCAGAGCTCTAATGCGAACGAACGGGATGAGTAGGCACTTCTTATTTACACATATAACAGGTATACAAGACACATACTACGCTACGCATATGCTGGTGAATGATGAGTCACATCTCATAAAAAAACTGTTTTTATTAGGCTGTCACCTCCAAATCCCTAGCTGTACTTAAATATATTCATAATTAAATTGAAAAATATTATTTAACTTCTAAATATCTCTCAAAAAAAATTTAAGATTTAAAAAATATATTTTTATGGGCTCTATAAATAAAAATGGATTTAATAAAAATTTTTTTATTTCATTTAACTGCTTGAATCTTAATCATCAATATATTTTGAAAGATAATTGGGAAGCCATATAACAATAGAGTTAAAATTTGTTTTTTTTATGAGAACTATCAAATATGTATAAAAAACAAAGTGAATATTCTGATTTAAGTATAAATTTTTCTTAAGCAAATTAATCTAAAAGATATAGATATTGGGTAATAGTTGATCTAAAGCATGTGGAAACTCCGCAAGCCCGTAACCATCTTCTTCTTGGACTGGGATTTCACTCGCTCCTTCTTCCTCTCTGGAGAAGAACTCTGGGAGCTGCGGAGTGCCTCTGCTATTTGCAGCAGCGCAGGGAGCTTTCATGCTCGTCCTCTGCACTCCATTGCTTCCTCTCATCATCCTCATCATCAAGTTTCCTCCAATCTCATCATTGATTCAGATTTGTATGGAAATAACACTGCCAGAGATTTCCGTTAATGATATTCTAATAAAGCATTGGTTTTTAGGAATTATTTTAGTTTCAGAAACAGATGAGCGGTACTCTGCTTCGTGTTGGGCGTCCGATCCGAATAAAGGGCTGTGATTTGCTTGTGTTCTAAAATAATGTTCAAACCGTGGGATTTTCCATCGGCTTTAAATCCGCCGTCCAACTGAATCGCTATTAGAGAAATACTATTTAAATTTTTTTAGATATCAAATCAACCGATTTCTTATTAAATTATTAAATTAATTTAAATGTAATTTTGATATTTTAATTTTAAAAATTATAAAATTTTATGAAGTTGTATATTATGACTAAACAAATACTCTTTTTTTTTTTTTTTTTTTTTAATATCTATCTACTTTTAAATAATTAAACTCAAAAATTAATTTGAATAATTTGAAGCTTCAAAATTGATGATATCTTAACAATACTATATTCATTTTATGTTTATTTATAAAATTAAAATACCTTACTACAAAGCTTAAAAAATTTGGATATAAGACAGATTTATTTAAGAAAAATACTATTTAAATTTGAGAACTTCGACACCTAAAAAAATTTATCAAAAGAAATTTGTACATCATTTCATTAATTTTTCCTTATTTATAATAAAATAATACATATTTTTAAATTTGTATTGAAATAATATTCAAATCTCATTGAATAAATTTTTTTAATTATCACGTCAGCGAGTCTAAATAACATTTATCGTTTATTTAAACACTCAGGAACTGTCCCGTATACATTGTTGAGCCCTCTTCTCTCCAAGGAATCCACAAGAGGATCATACTTGGATTCCAAGTGAGCTTGAGTAAGCCCAAGTTAAGGTGAGAGGCCAAACTAATCCTTTAGAGGTTGGTTGCTCGACCCTATAAAATGAAAAAATGCTTATATTTGTACTAAAAAGCTTGCAATTACTGAAAACAAAATTGTTTTGCAGGAAAATATAGATGCAAATTATTTGTATAAAAAAGTAATCATTGCATTCATACCTTTTATTTATATTTTGCAATATCGCTTATATTTATATGTAAACATAGATATAAGGTGGTATTTAGAGCTGATATATTTGAGATTTGAACCATTGCACCTTTCATGTGCTAGATCAAGGCATAAATGAGGAGCCTGAACAAGGAAGGAACAAATCTAAATTGGATTTCAACAACAACAAATGTATGAAATATAATAAATGTTTATATTAATTCAGCTGCCAACAGTATAGTCTTCAAGATCACGCTCCTCTAGAAATTCCTGATATCACATATCAAATATATTAGAGTTTGAATCACAGTTATTAGAATGATCTAAATATTATATTTAATTTTACTAAGCCATAAACAACAAAAATAAATATTTGCAAATAAAATAAAATAAAATTTCATTCGTGAGACTAGCCTAACATATTTTCTACAAAACAAATATAACACTAACAGTTTTGAAAAAAATCTTTAAGGGTATTGCTATACTTACACACTACTATACACTAATATATATATATATATATATATATATATATATATATATATATATATATATATATATATATATATATGATATATCAATCCAATGTATAAATAAATTATTAATTGAATACATATTTTTATAAGTACTATATGCAAAAATTAAATTAAAAAAAAATTCTATTAATTATAAATAATTTTTAATATATATTATTATGTAAGCACATCATTTTTCATTCTTTAATTAAATTTATCCACAATACCATGAGACACTTTTCTTAATTTGAAAATTATTTTAATTTTATTAAATTTTTATTTCAAAATTCTTTTAAATTTTCTAATAATTTTATTTGATTTTCAAAGATTTAAGAAAATTACATACTTTATATATCTACAAAAATTCAAAGAGCGGATGATCTTGATTTTGAAATAAATACTTTTAAAATTAAAATCATAAAAATTTTAATTTTGAGAATTTTAGACCAACTTTATATTTTTAAGCAAAAATAAATTTTCAATTCTCTAAATTTAATATCTAAATCTCCATTATTTCCCCTTTAAAGGAAAAATTTATGTTTATATTATAAATTTATTTATTTTTAAAAGCACACTCAATTAAAAAATAAATTAAAGTGTATTTATGTGTTAGGCTTTTAAAATTTGCAAATGTATACAATTTATTGTGGAAGTATTTCAAAAAAACTTTCATAGGCAATTTCTATGTTTTGAAAACAGAGACATAGCACATCAAAACAAAAAAAATTATTTAGTTTCTACCATTTCTTACAATGTGCGACTATATATATATATATGCACTAAAGAGGATGTAGAAACTAGCATCAGTTTTGTTTATCAATACACTTGTATTCTTTGATCATTAAAAATGATAAAAGTATTGCAGTACTTATTTACATGAAAATAGATAAGATGTAGGATTGTGTAAAACAAAAATAGAGTCAAGCTTTGAAGCCTTTAGTGGATTAAAGGTTGGTGTTTTATTGTATTAAGAACAAATTTACCTAGAGAAAATTATTCTTAGGAGAATACATTTAAATGGTTTTTAATGAAAGGTGTGCCGCCGCGGTTGCAAGCTTTGACAGTGCAATAATACTCAAATCCAACAATAGAATAGATGGAGAAAACATTTTTTTTTTCTTTTTTTTTTTTTTTTCTTTTTTTTGCCTTTTGAATTAACACACACTCAAGCAGATGAGATATATATAGAGTAAGGGTTGTGAAGGAGGAATTGAGATCCTCTCACCTCTCGGGAAGCTGTGTCAGAAACATGCCTCTACATTGCATCTTCATATCATCATTATTATCACTATCATTGGGTGCGCATCCTGCTGTTCTCTGCAGCCCTCACTTGGACGAAATATGGGTGCGCCTGCAAAATATATACATGTATGTATTGTAAATGTACGATGAAATGAAATGCATCTCCCAAAAGCATTCTATGCGCCACTTATCTAGCAAAAATGCAAAATGCATGTTTTTAAGCATCATATTCCATATATATATATATATATATATATATATATATATATATATATATATAATATAATAGTTATATAACAATTGCACCATCAAGCTTTGGTTTCGCTAATGGGAACAGCTAATTGAACCTTTTTTCCATAGTGCTCTATAATAAAAACAACCAATCCTTCCCAAGTGCTCCTTGCCATGTCTTCTT
Organism: Gastrodia elata; assembly: GCA_016760335.1. NCBI lineage: Eukaryota > Viridiplantae > Streptophyta > Magnoliopsida > Asparagales > Orchidaceae > Gastrodia > Gastrodia elata. Next base: position 1,510,004 of record CM028676.1, read on the forward strand.
TGAACTTCCTCTTCTAACATGCCAAAATTCATAAACTCGGATTTCTTAACTGAACTAACAAACATTCGCATGCTTGATATGCCTGAACAATCTAAGATAACTTTCTTTAGATATATCCTCAATTGAAACTACTCCAATAGGGCTCTGAAAGAGCTCATTTCTCACATATCCTTTTACTTATATCCATCCACTCATTTACCTTATCACCCTCATTTCCACAACGCATGTTTTATTAATAGGCCTATATTTTGTCAGCCAACATTTTCTTTCATATCATATTATAAATCTTATAGCGGTTGTGTAAAATCTATAAATTTGAGCGGGACTTTTTTATTGCACAACAACTCAAAAGAGCTCCTTCAAAATCCTTTAGCTTCTGTGATAGTTCTCAATAATTCAAGTATTACTTTATCCCCATCACTAGTATTATCAATAAGAATATCATCAGAAAACAAAATACACAGAACCATCACCTCTTAAATGTGCTCAATAAAGAATCAATAATTTACAGTGATGAGATATTGAATAACAAATCTTGATATAATCAATTGAAATAGATATATCATTAACAAACCCCTTGCATTCAAACACATTTTCATGTTTTAATAAGCTCATTATAAGAGATATAAATCCCTTTATCTTGAATAATCCTCAAATAACTTCTTGGATACTTAATCATAAACCTTTTTTCTAAATCTTCAATTATCATATTCTCGATATTATAATATTTATAAAAATTAAAATAACAACACTAATTCTGATTTATTTCTATTAAGATGAAATCCTTTGTAATCGAGATAGTTCTATTTAGATTTTAAGATAGTTCTTTGCAAGTCAAGTTATGCAATAAGCCCAGTTCTAATACTGCCAACAAAAAATTTCATGTGCAAATATTATATGCAATTGTAACTGCCATTAATAACTTTAGTATAAGCATCACAATCCCTATCTTAACCCTCCAAAAAAGCTTCTCTATTTACTTAATCACATGTCATGTACAATAAACTTCTTATCTTTAATCTTTTTCTTTGAATATCTTGTTTACACCGTCACTCATCTTTACTATCACGAAGTCTACCTCTTTATCATGTAAGAATATCATTAGCCATATTACACATGCGATTGATAACCATTAATCACATATTATAAACTTCCCCCTCAATGTACCACTAATCTCATATGAAAAAAACTATATCAAATATATATGCAATTGTAAAAAGAATACTGTGCTAGGATGTAAGAAAAGGCATGTCAAAGTAACTTATCAATTATAATTGCAAATTTCCTTTGAAAGAATTCGTCGCATAGATAGAAAAAAAACAACTTAATATAAGATTCAAGTTAAACTGATGATTGAAGATACTCCAACATAATTACAAATTCAATACATTCAATACCTAAGCCTTCAAAAAAAAGTCAAACTCGTCAAGCAACCACAACATCAAGAACTGTTTATTCAGCGTCAGCATAGGTATGGCCCACAATATTTTCTAGTTAAAACAATATGCAGTGACTTCTAATACTCACAAACTAAGAACCATCATGATTGAATGAAACAATGATTCTGGAGTATAATTCAACAAGAAATGCAATAAAATAAGACTATAAAAAATATGACACATTACCATTGCTTCTCGTGCCGTGAGCCTATCCTGGTGATCATATCTTAGAAGCTTATCAAGATAATCTATTGCCTGCATAAATATAAAGAATGTTACATCAAGATTTTGAGCACAATTTTCAATGCAAAACTTCATAGAAAAATTATCCTTAGCGCAAAATATGTTTCAAGCGCAAGGAGTGGTAAAACCTCTGGAGAAACCAGATGCTGGTTGTCAGCGTTGATAAATTTAGACCACGGTTTCCTACTGTGCCTGCAACCAATACACAAACATGAAGAAATTCATACAGAAGTCCCACAAATTAACTAACTGATGCAAAATAACAATTAGTAGAATTTAACTGCTCAGAATGACCTAAAATAGACAAAAAATAGAAATAAATCTCCATGAAATACCTTCCGACCATTGCTTCAAGCTGAGGATCAAGTTCTAATCTATATTTACTCAAGTAAGCATTTAATTCATCTGTTCCCAAAACCTGGGAGAAAAGGATAAGCTTTTAAGGCCTTGAATTTTATAAAAAAGTTGCTTAACCATAAAACAAATTAAAACAAACACTTATATTGCATCTATATAATCAACTGATAATAAGTATAGTTATTCGGTTTCAAAAAACAATGAATGTATTTTAAAACTACAGCTTTGATAATTCGTTTGAAGAAAGAAAAATTATGGCCATGAGAAGTTACAGAGACCACAATCAAGTAGGTGGATAACCATCCACTTCTTTATCTCTCTTCAATTGTCCATTTGTGGAGGTGTTTAGTATATTGCCATGGAAAGATATCTTTTATTAGTGTCACAATAATAATAAACTAATCACTCAATAAGATGTTGACGTTAAAAAATTTAGTTTTAAGTGTAATTGGAGGTGGTGAGGTGCAAGAGTGCGTTCGTTAACACTCAAGATTACGACACCAGGATATTAGCAATAGACTTTATCACAGATGTGAGGTGGACTCGAAAGCTACTCAGTAAGCTTGATAAATGACTCGTGAGCATAACCTGATAAGCAAATGAGTCAACTTGAGCTAACCCCGACTGAACTCACTAATTTGTGAGTCAACTTATTGTAAAGTTCTAGTATAAAATATACAAATTATATCAAAATTATAGAAATGTTATAAAAAGTTTTAAATATACTAATAAATTAAAACCTTTAAGCTTTAATTAATATTAAAAAATTTTACCCATAAATTCTATTTATTTGTATCATTATATGATATTTCCTGGATTATAAAATATTTAATATTTTAATTATAAATTAATCAACTCACGAGCTAGCTTGTGAAATGACTGGAGCACGAAAATTTAGTTAGAGCTCAATTAATCAATAAAGCTCAAGCTCAAGCGCACACGCTCAACTCAGCTTATTTGTCTATTAGACTAAATCAATGAGAGAGTTGGTTTGACCAGAATTTACTGACAATTTAATGTCAAGCTTAGGAGGGGCAATCCCATTCTTCAAGCCCATGCAACCAAACACAAACACGCCCAAAGTGTGTCGAGCCACCCACTAGGGATGAGCAAAAGGAGAGAGTTGGTTTTGATCATGGGTAGAAAGGGATATCAGACCCGATTCTAGAGCCAACCCCATCGAGCACCAGATGATAATATCTATTTGCCAATCATACACTTTTTATTAGCTTCTCCTACATGATTATATCGAAGAATAAAAAGAGCCTTGATAAAATAGTATGGATTGGTGTAGCAAATTTTTGTGGTTGGGAGGGCTGGCAAAGGGTGAGTAACCATAACAAGATACTGAAGGAAAAACTTTTTTGTTATCAGATGTAGGCAGATGCTTAATTGAGAGATAAGAGAGGGTTTGAGTTCTGCCATTGAGGGTGTAACCTTAACAAAAATTTAGCAGAACGGATTGTAATTTACTGGTAAAGGGTGCAGGGCAGACATTGGATTGAGTGACAGAATTAAGATATTAATGATGAAAGAACCTTACAATGAAGCGTTTTGGCATTTGATTAATACCTTGGCAATTTTGACAAGCTGGTCTTGGTTATCATGTCCATAGAAAAATGGTTCCTTGCGAAATATCTACAAAACCATAAAAAAGGATATTAGCAATATCAATTATTGAATTGAGAAATCATTACAAATGAAAATAATTATAAAAAACAATTCAACGATATTGTGGCAGTTCCTACTAACGATAATATAAATTTTAAAACTAAAGATACCATTCCAGCAAACATGCAGCCAAGGCTCCACATGTCAAGAGAATAATCATAGTCTTGAAGATCAACAAGCAGTTCTGGACCTTTAAAATATCTGCACAGTAAGATAACAATACAAGCATAGCATCTTCATAAAAAAATTACTAAATTCATCATATTATCATAACCATTAAGTATATTCCCAATTATTTTCAAGGCTAACTAATCAAATACCCAGGTACACACTACATCAAATCCTAAGAGTCACTCTAGTCAGAAAAGTGTAGTTCCAATTTCAAGATCAATCAAACGATGCACACTCAAAAAGTGAACAATGCCATCAAATAGAAAAAAAAATGAAAATGAAATAGCAAGGTCATACACAAGAAAAGCATGTATCATTGTTTCACCTAGAAGCCACGCGAACATTGTACTCTTTTCCAGGATGATAGAACTCTGCAAGTCCCCAGTCAATCAAGCGCAATTTCCGGAGTTCATGGTCTATCATGACATTGTGAGGCTTGACATCCCGGTGCATTATTCCTTGTGAATGGCAGTAATCTAATGCCTGTAGCCATACATTTTTCAAAATAACATGAAACCAAACTAAAAGTGCATTAATTTAAATAAATAAATATTAAACAAATGTGAAAAATAATTTAACCGTTCCACATAAATTTTGGAACCAACATATCATCCAGAAATGAATTACAGAAAAGGAACACTATGGCTAGGGAGAATTTGGACATCTAATCATGCAGTGAGATTTCACAAAAAATCTAAGTAGATGCCATTGAAGCTAACCTCTTTAACACAATATTCAATAAAAACAAACAATTAGCTATCCCAGGCCCACTTATTTTCAATAATACCACCATACATTTATTATTATTTAATTTGTTTTAACTAGTGTTTCTGCTTAGTCTAAGGTTTTTAATATACAAAGTAGCTAAAAGCTTCAATATTGCCCTCATCACCATTTTCATTTTTCATATATTATCACAATGATTCACATCATATTAAAATAACTATCATAACAACAATAGAAACTAAAAAAATGCCCAAGCATGTTATTAAATTTTTTTAAAGTTGATTCAAGCCGGATCAAAATCAACTGAGATGCTTTTATTGCACAAACTTATGCAATTATGCATGCATGCATATGAAACTTAAGTTCATAGTCTAATTTCATATGACAATGGCATAGCTAGCTGGTTGATTCTAAAGTCTTTTGAACTAAAATATCCAAGTTCGAATCCTCTGGTATAAGCAAAAGGCAGGGATTTCCTTCCAAGTGTTTAGCCCTAGAAATTGGACATGTATTTTAATGATTTTAGAACAAAAATCACTATGAAAAAACAGTCATCATCAAGGTGTTTAGAATATTTGGTGTAGAAAGCAATCATCACCAAGGATCACCTATATATCACCAATTAAAACTTCAACTTTCACCCTCCAGTCATCTTCCAACTCTAAGAGGTTACAAAAATTATGGATACTGCAAATACTGTTGTAGCCTAGTTGTTGAGGGTCTAATATTTGTACTCATTAAACCCACCAACCGCATCATTGCCCCATAATGAGGCTCTACTTCTTTTAAAAACAAGGGGATTGTCACAGCAGTCCATACATGATCCAACCAATCTTTATAACAGTAAGTTGAATCAATGGTTCATACAACTCTCTTATTCCAATTTTCTTGCATAACAACTATCTTCTCTACAAGTCCTAGCAAAAAACATTAGTTAGCAAACCCTACATCCATCAATCCAACGCACAGTCAACTTTAACACTCCAAAACCTAAGCCATTAAACAATAAACAAATGCATGAACCCTCAAAGGCTCTTCAAGCGGCCTTTTTCAAAACATCTATAAAATCCTATGAGATTCAAGAAAGAAAGCAAGACCAATATTGTCACCGAATAATATCTAGTCGCAATTTCCAGTAGTAGAAAATTTTAAACCTTTCTAAATGTTATGAAGTATGTGCATTATTTCTTAATTGATACTGCTATAGTTCGGCCTAGCAATTAGTCAACTCACCATACCCTAAAAATTTTATTTGGTCAAGTGTGATAGTAGTAGTCAAAAGCATCTATCTTTATTATTTTATAACTTAACAAAAAAAAATGATGGTTTTTATGGGGCATTCGTACCAAAGAATGGAGGCAGTGGTGAAACAAGATTGTCGAGCTAGCATGCCCCCACCAAAATGGATGGCAAGTCCTTGCTATATTGGATTCTCACAAATTCCATCCAATACATATAAATACATAAGAAGTTTCTATTTTAAATATATACTTTGCATGATATAGAAAATATGAATAAAACTTAAGATTACAATGTTGGTAATTTGAGGCATGAAGAACTTCCCGCACATAATATCCGCAGCGGAAGCGATTTGATAGAGTGCGCTCTCTTCGATTGAGGATTGGGGTTGCGTTGACGGTTACCAAGCAACTTGCAATCACAAAATTATATGAATAAAATTACAGCACATGCATGCAAGAGATCACAGCACATAAGACATCCAAACACCAAAAATTACGTGGAAAACCTAAGAACGGGAAAAATCACGGAGCCACACCACAGAAAAATTCACTAGAAAGACTTGAAGGTTACAAAGTTACAAAGAGCATATCTCCTAAGCTGAAATATACTAACTCTTATTCTAATATGGAGAGGAGAAGAAGCAGTCACCACCAGGAGTCTCTCCTCCAACATACAAGGGATATCTTGCACAACTTCCTTAAGGCTTCTCCTCGGAATCTCCTCCTCACAGCAATACTTAGCCTCCAAACTGAAATGCCAACATAGTAATTTCCTCCCAACTTCTTTACTTAAGTACCCAGCTAAAATTTGGACCCTGAAAGGTCCAAAATGCCCTCCAATTTTCTTAGGACGAAACCTGGAATGAAGCAGATTTCCGCCAGGCACTACAGCGCGTCGTAGCGCCCAACTCTCGAGTTGGGACCGGCTGCGGCGTGCGGCAGCACCCGCGTCTCGGGTTGACACCCGCAGCGGCGCACGGTAGCACCCGCGTCTCTGGTTGGCACCCGTTGTGGCGAGCGGTAGCGCCTGCTTCTCTGTTTGCCAACCGCTGAGGCGCGCGATAGCGCCTCCGTCTCGGGTTGAGATCGCCAGAGCGCGCTGAGGCGCGCCACAGCGCATGTGTTGTTTCTGGGCTTCACTTCTTGCTCCGAATCGCCTCGGAACTCCCGAAAGCTCATCGGAGCACCACTAGCATCTCCATGATGTACTAAATAGTCTCCATAACACACATACAATACATTTGGTGTGAGATTGAATAACAGCAAAAGCACAAAAATAAATATGTTAACATAAAAAATACAACCATTATACTACTAGAACACTGATTAAGTTTTTAAAACAATACATGACGTTGTATTGGATCGGTGGTCCTGTAGAAACATATAAAACCTATAGATATATGGTACATCACATAGGCTAAATAATACTCATTGTGCTCTTGAATAAATTGAAAGTATTATTATATTGGTTTGTACTCCACCTATCATTATTGATCAATTTTTTTAAAATTATAAAGATCACAACTGTATTTAAGCTAACTTATATGAAAGCATAAAATAATCTTTATTTGCATTCAACAATCTAATTATTGCATTCACCACCTAACATCAAAAAAATACCCACGAATTGAAACTTGGATTTGGATTTGGATTTGAATTTGAAATGGAATGATTCTGAACCAACGTTCATTAAATCTTATGGATCATGTAGATAAGTGAAGAAAATGTGAACGTCATGATCAACAACTTTTAAGTCTTTTATCTAGAGTTGGCACATGTTTCAGTAATGGGTGTTGTTTAGCAACCATCCATAATGATAAAGAATGAGATGACTAAGGATGTAATTGCCATTAATTTGAGTGCCTTTGATTTTCCCAGTTACTCTAGTAAGCATACATGCGTTTACTTCAAATTTGACTTATTTTGAATTAATTCATTCTTGAATAATAAAAATAACTATATTATAATTGAGTAGGTTTCACATGTTCATTTCCGACCATGTTGATACCTTCATAATATAAACATTGCCCTATAACAAAATTGTGACAAGATTCATGATTTTTGATATATAAACTATATAGATTTCACTAGTGGATATGTACAAGTGACATGAGGCATTATAGAAGGTTTCAGTTACAAAATCATGGCTTTTGAGGCATAAAGATTGCATTATAACAAGCATTCTCAAATATTATGCTTTAAAAACCTCCTTGGCCTACTAATCACAAATTTAATGAAAGTCTTATATCAAGTTTCCAACAAGTCTATCAATAAAACATACAGCCTACGCTTGACTAAATCCCTAATGCTCCACCATTACAGACTATGTTTGGGACAATTTCTGGTTGCTTCCTTTTACAAAGATGATGTAACTAATTTATCTAACATTGTTTAGAAGAAGCATTCTAACTGCATTTTGAAATATAATTTTTAAATGGAAAAGCTAGGGCACATGTTCAGAACTAGTCCATTTAGTATAATAGGATAACCCGTACACATTCATGTTGCTAGTAATCCTGTCCATTCTAAGCAAAAACTCATCCATGATAATAATTTCAGTGAATCTACTTCATTTTGGTTTATGAGTGGAAATTTGACATATGGATCCCCAAACAACACACCTGTTTCAAGAACTACAGATTCATAAAGCTAATTTAAATAACAGCCATAATGTCTGAAAAGGATAAAGTTGTTCCACTTTACACTAAAACTATCGCAAGACATTATTAATCAAAATCACTATAACAAGTCATGTCCTAACAAAACAGTATTGCCTACACATGTATGATACTCACATTAACAAATTTAGATTAATATGTACTTATTCAAGCACAATCTAGCATAACAACTTTAAAATACAGCATGATATACCACATTATGAAATTTAGACAAAGATTCATTTATTTAAGCTCATGTTCATCACTCATTCGTTTATACTGCATGCAATATACTATATGCTATATCACACTTATCATGATCATGCATATACAGTAGCATGTTTCATATGGTTTACTTGATAATCATAATGCAATATTTTTGAAAAAAAAAAAGAAATATAACATAAATCATATGCAAATATATTAAGTAAATACAAGAAATAAGATTATAGTTCTAATGCTCTGTTCATTTTCAACCTGTATTATTAAAAAAATGTTGTTATAAGCATTAAATTAATTGTATTTTTTCATAATAATCACACGTTTGCTCTCATCTTATATGTCTAAATTATTTTACCAAGTAGTAAAATTCAAAAACTAGAGAATGTTGGAATAACAAGTAGTGAGAAGAACATAAGCATCTATACTAACTAAGAGATGAGAAATAAAGGGTGAAAGCATTCTTAGCATTGAGAGATGTTCATCGATGATTTGCTTTTAAGAAACTCTTCAAGCATCAATGCTACAACATCCCGATAGTTGCACTCAGTCCCTATTATGTAACTACCACCACTGGGTGTAGATAGGGCTGGTTTCGAGTCGGTTTCGAGTCAAGTTTGAATCATTTCGAGTCATTTTAAATAGGATTCGAATCAAGACTTATGACTCGAACTCGACTCGAAAATTTTCGAGTGGAGTTCGAATTCGTGTTTCGGGTCAAATTACCAGCCCTAGGCGTAGACCATCTGCTCATAAAATGCGGGAATCTCCCCACCTTAATTAGATGTAGGAGTAGACTATTATTAAACGTCGATTTAGATGAATAACCATAATTTCTCCTTATGGAAAAATCCTAGTTTATTTAGATATGGGGTTGAGAATTTCTTATGAGCGCAAGCTCCTATAATTAATTATGCCTCTTAATCATAGAATAGAATTCAAGATTAAGGAATGATATAGTGATTAGGAAAACATAAGACAACATGTGATTAAGGGATAGATATAAGAAAACCCGATCAAGATTGATTCTATCATCTCAAGTCAACCTCTAGTCCAATATGGGTATCCAGAATTAATGGAGTGACCATCATTATGAATAAGATTGTATGTGTAGAAGTATACTCTTTGTGAGATTGATTTGGATGTCTAACTAGAAATTCACAGTCGAAAAATCAGGGTTTGTTTAAATTTGGTGTCAAAGACTTCCTAAGGGAACAAGCCCCAGCAAATAATTATGTCTCCTAATCGTAGGATAGAAGTCACGATTAAGGGGTGCTACAATGGTTAAGGAAAATAAGACCATGTGGTGGAGGGATGAATAAAAGCAGACCCAATCAACATTGACTATTATACTAACAGGTTGCTACTATACCATTTTGCTCAATAGATTAATATTTAGAGAGCATGAGCACTAAGATTCATAAAATCAAAAATATAACCACTAGAAGTTCATAGATGTTCTTAACTAAGAGATGCTTCAAAGCCTAAACTAAGCTTACAAACATAAAGTAAAAGTTTACGATTGAGTTATATAGTTGGTGGTTTTGATGGAAGATCAAGGGCTTGTTGGCAATGATGCTGGCCGAGTTTAGATTAGGTTGAGGATTACATCCATTGGAAGGCCCAGACTCAAATTTAAAGTGGGACCTACATTAGTTTATGACCATAATAACAGATCTTATAGTCATAGTCATTTAAACAAAAAACTCTAGATTTAAAATTGGGTTTATGACCATAAGAATGCCCGAGTAATGGTCTTACAAACTTAGTCATTTAGACTCGGTAACCCAGGGTTTGGTAGATTTGAGATGGGACTTGCATTATTTGAAAAGTCCTGAGATAGTGGGTCTTACAATCTTAGTCACTTACACCATGTAGCAAAAATTTGTGATGTGTTTCAAAGATTTTAAGTCTCGTAAAAGCTAGTGAGGCTTGCTTGCACAAATATTAATCTTAGGCTAGCTAGAATGGGGTTAACTATGTTACCTAGGAACCGAATTATCAAACTCAAGCTAACTCAGCTAAGATTAGTTAGATCAACTAAGAATATTTTATTTAGCATAGTAAACTTAGTTATGATTAGTTTTTTAATTAGTAACTGATACAAAATCGATTAGATTGATAGAGGATCAAATAAATTAGGTTGGCTCATCTAAAATCAATTAGGTCAACTAGATGTCAACTTGATTAATATAGGTTGGCTCATCAGGGATAATTCGGATCAACCAGAAATCAAATTGATTCACAAGTGAGTTAACCTTAGTTTAGTCAGATCTACTAGGTATCAAAAATTAAACTTATACGGATTCAACAAAGACCAATAAAATTGACTAGAAACAAATATTTTAACTTAGATTCAACTAAGATCACATAGTCTACTAAAAATCGATTAAATCTAGGTTCTCAACACTGATAACTTAACATACTAAATAGTCACTTAATTACAGTTTATAATTTTTGCCTACAACAAGTTTCTTTATACGTGCAATTGATTGTATATTGTACGACTCTTTTCTTGTTTCTCTGCAAGCTTATAATTTATAGGTGGAAGAGAAGATGCTTTCCGAGCTCGAGTATCAATGCATGTGTTTCATATAAGAATACATTGAAAAGTCTACACTTTTTAAAACTTGTTAGCCTTGAGTGCAATGTTTCTTACATAGAGGAATGAACCTTGAGAACAAAAGTTATAGTTAGAAAAGTGTTGGCATTGGAAAATATCAATTGTATAATGTAAATGAATAGTGCAAAAGCTCTTTTATTTGTTGAGTAAATGGCAGGCATGACACAATAGTATTACTACCCACAGTTCTACTATAAATGATTTAAAGCAATGCCAATAAATATTAGCACACTACTCATTCATAGTCAATGCTTATTTAGGCTCAAATATAACACTTTTGAGTGACTCAAATGCAATCCTTGTGTAACTATTGGTCCAATCTCACTTCAATTTTTTTATTCTTGTTATTATGGCTAATTAATTATTTAATTGATATATTTATGAATTAAATATATTTAATTTAACTAATTAATTCAACAAAATAGTCATTCAATCAATTAATGTCAATTTAATTTAATTTATAATTTTGTTTGAAATTTTTGCATTACGATGTGTTATGAGTGTTATATAAACTTTTGACGCAATTTTAACAACAAAATGGCACTCAATATTTATCGAAAGTAGACTCGTTGCTCTAGATCGAAAAATCAATGAATGAAGTTTACTTTTCTTGGCTAGTTTGGAGCGCATCAAAATGTGAGGTCTTCACATGGTTTGTTGCTTGAGAAGAGCATCAAAATTTCAATGGCTTGAGAAGCATCAATATGCAATCCTTCATATGTTGCTTACCCATAGTCTCTCCTTGGGGGTTGAAAAGCATGTGAGTTGTAAAGAATGAGGGAAGACCTCTGTAATTGGAGAAGAGGGACAAATTTGTTCAAGTTCATTCTAACAACAACAATCATCCACATCACACGCATATATGCATAATTTGTTCAAATCGTCAATTAAGGATCATGAATGGTTGAGATTGAAGAAAACCGCGGCTACTGTGCTCACTAACAGAGCAAGCACTCCATCATCAAGGATTCTTCCTTGTGTGCATACACTGCATGAGGCAAAGAAATCGTGGTGTTCAGGCTAGAGATCGCTAATGTCTGACAGCATGTGTGGGCGGCTACGTGGGAGCGTTGCGTGAGAGCACAACGTGTGTGGGTTGGGGTTGACGGCTAGGCACAGTCGTACCATAGGCGAAGGCTTGCATGTCCAAAGAATATTGCTTTTAAGGGAGAGGCATATGTGTGTTGCAGACATGCATGTGTGAGTCCTCTTCTTACTGCAAATAGAGACAAGTCAGAGTACAAAGTTGACAAGGGACCAACAAGCCATAGATAAAAGTGAACAACGACTTTATCAAACTCATGATAGAATAAGTTAAGCTGACAAGTAAACACATGTGAAAAGATTTTATAGAAAAAAGTTGCTCAATAACTTGACACTTCATGTCTCCCCTTTCTTATCACATGGAAGATCATGCACAAAATGTGGTTCAATCTCTAGGCTGAAAAGTGCCACCAATACCTTTATCGTCTTTTTCTGCTCTCCATATTTTCTCAATATCCTAGAGACAACTTTTTTGAAAAATGAAGTAGAATTTCCAACAGATTGATGTCATCAGTGTCAACTGAAGTTATCTTACAATTTCTTCATTTTGTGTGAAGGGATTTACTTCATTGATGCATTAAGTTATTAAAAGGCAACTGTTGTGAATAAAAACATGGTTCTTTCAATTAAAGCACTTAATCAGCAGTAAAATGGGGGTAAATGGAAGTTGACCCGATCAAGATCCCATGGCTACATCATCCGAGGCTGACTTGTGGTTCTATTTGCCAATGTTAGAGGCTAAATTATCCATAACATCCATAGATTCTATTAAACAACTATGGGTTACCTCATCTCAAAAGTCTTGAGCAAACTAAGTAATATGTGTTGAGGGTTTATGATTTAGGTTTTTGCATTTAAAGTTTACGATCGTTGGAATACCCGACTTAATTTGAGGTGGGGTTTATATCAATTGGAAAGCCCAAGATAGTTTAATGATGGGGCTTACACCTACATTAGAATGCCCATGATTAAATTAGGATGGGACTTGCATCTATTTAGAATGTCCAATATTTAATTTAGCATGGGACTTACATCTATGTTAGAATGCTTGAGATTTAATTTAGGATGAATGTTACATCTATTTAGAATGCGCAAGATTTAAATTAGAATGGGGCTTACTGCTGTTTGAATGCGCAGAGTTTTACTTGGGATAGAGCTAACATCTATTTAAAATGCCCAATACAATGGGTCTTCGTTCTTATCATTTAGACAAAGTGGTCGATATGGCTTGCATTTTAAATCCTTTAGATCTTTGTACAGGTTAGATGACAGTTTTAACTGGTGTTAATTTATATACGTATCAGAAAATTCCAACTTAAATTAATTCAACTAAAACCTGTTAGATCTACTAGGAATCAAGTGATACAACTTAACTAGGACCATTTAGATCAACTAGAAATCAAGTGACAACTTAACTAAGATCATTTAGATCAACTAGAAATTATGCTATAAGTTTATCATGTGCCATCATTTGTTGTGTTTACTTAACATGCACACTTTTCATACATTTTAATTTACTCTTTTTTAGCATTTGCCCATTTTTTCCATCTTTTATATGTTCTTATGATCATTGATCATCTTTGTCTTCCGTGTGCAGGTAGCAAGTACAGATGTCACACTTGGCAAATCTAGAATTGAGACATTGATTGTTGCCTGAAGTGTAGCGTTGACAGTAATACTAGCACAATCTTGAAGATGGAGCAAGGTAGGGGTGTTGTATAACTTGAAGATGAAGCACCGATAGAAGCACATGATAGCTTGAAAATGGAATTTGATAGTTGTATAGAACAATCTTGAAGATGGAGCTTTAGGGTTTGATCATAAGAGAGAATGACGATGATCGCGCGTCAAAAAGCTTTTCGTGGTGGCGAGCAAACGGCCATCGAGAGAAGCGGCGAAGCGGCGTTTAAAAGCAATGGCGACAGAGCGTAAGAGCAGGAGCAAAACGAGAAAATGTTGTGCTGGTTGTACGCACCACACCATGCACGCCTTCGGTTGTACACACCATTAGCACCCAAAGATTATCCACACCCCGAGGTCTTGGTCGACGGTTCACACAGCCAAGAAAAACAAGAACTCAAAGCAAAGATAACTTGTAGAAAAACTTCAAAATTTTTACTATCATAATAATTCCTTTTACAAGAGGGTTTAGGTCCCAATTTATAGGAAAGAACAAATGATAAAAAAAGAAATACTCTCTTACCAAACTAGCCTATCCCTCAAAAAGGAAATACATAAGAAAAAAAATATTATCTTACCAAACTAGCATATCCCTCAAAAAGAAATACATAAGAAAAAAAAATTCTCTTACCAAACTAGCCTACCTCCCAAAAGAAAATATATAACTCTCATATTTAAATTAATTCTCACCCTTTTACAACTCAAAATAAAGTTAATAAAATCTAAAATTCAAATTTAATAAAAATTAATAAAAAATGAAAATGACTTCAAGCGGGACCACTTTTTTTCTTGAAGGCTCTTATGATGATCCTGTCACGTATGAAGCATTTTTGTCTTGCATCAGAGAATGCCAAGTGTGATACTCTTGTTGTATCCTGAGTGGTGAAAATCTGAACTATTTGCTTGTATGCAGTTTTTCTCTTCTTTTGTTTGGTTGTGTTGGGTCATGATGATTCATTCATCATAGTGCAGCAATCATGAGGATATCATAATTTTAAAGTTATTTAAATTATAATATAATAATTAAATAATAAACTAATAAAATTAAATTTAATATTGTTTAATTAATGTTATTACCTACAATGATTAATTATTAATTTAATCATTGATTATAATAATGCTATCAATTAATAAATAATTAAATTAATAATATTAAGTATTTAATTATTTTTAATTAATTAATTAAGTTAATATTAATCAAATTAATTAAATGATGAAAGTTTCCCATTAAATTTTGACATCATAACAAGTCATTCTCTAGTCATGAGAATTGTTGATAAAATTTTGATAGTTTAACAGCCCAAAATATTCAAAATTCTCTCTGGGCCCAGATCAAAGATCAAAGATCAACATAAAACCTTCTAATTAACCTAGCCGAGTTCAAGGAGTATTAGCACATGGAGTCTTCAAATAAAATCTTTTTTACCCGGCTAACTTCAAGGAGCATTAGCACATGGGGTCTTCAAATAAAATCTTTTTTACCCGACTAACTTCAAGGAGCATCAGTATGTAAAGTTTTCTCTTGTACATATACCCTATTATAAGACCTACACCTGCTTGTACTTGTACCCTATACCTACTTGTACCTGCCTTATTTCCTATTTTTTACCATCAACTGCGCTCGACCTGCCCTTCTCCTTCACTACCGACTAAGTGTGCTCGATTTCCTCTTCCCTTTCACCCAACATCTAGTTGTTTCCTTCCTTCTATGTCGAACAAAGGGGAATTCAGCCGCTATATATAAGCAAGAGAACGAGTGATTGTACAAAAGGTTGCAAGGGCAGTTTGGAATATGTGGGTCATGAGGAATGAGGAATCGTGGGTGGCACTTGAAAATTTTGAGCATATACAACACCATTCAACAATTCCTCATGCACATATGAGCTCTCAGAGATCGTAGCTGATGTGATTTCCACTGTGTGAATACAATGATTATTTGCATCGCTGATTAAGAACTCATACAGCCTCATCGAGGTCCGTTGCAGCCTCTTGACGCATCGACAAACTTGACGCATCAAGCGGAGTACATCCCTTCGTGCGATGGGCATCGATGAATCTCGGGAAGGTTCGACGAGCTTCGATCATCGCCCAGGTGGTGAAGGCATCGACGGCGGAAGATAAGGATGCAAAAGATATGAGTTGTCGGTTGGTGCGTTTTCTTATTTTGTCTTCAGTCACCCTCTTCTTCGTCTTATTCTCCTCTCTTCTTTTTTATTTAATTATGATTTGAAAAACACTCATAAATTGCGAACTAAGCATGATGCATGAATACTTTTTTTATATTATCGTTACTACAATTCTATTAACTTTGATTACAGATTTAAGAAGAGTATGTATTACAAAATTAATTCTGAAATCTGTCAAGTCAATATATACGATGAAATTAAATAAAGGAAAAGAGAAAAGTTATTTTTTCTAGTTACAAACTTAAAATTCAGTATTTTGAAGACATTAAATCACCAAAATGAAAAAAATAAACTAAGCACCTTTTTAACATCGAGGTATAGGCGATCCCTCCACCTCGATCCCTCCATCTCCAAATAAAAATATTACGGCAATGCTCAAAAACTCTTCAAATTCTTCAAATCAGAGAAAAGTAGAAACAAATAGAGACGAAATATACACCAATCGCCAGTATAGTCTTAACCTTTTTCAGTGCAACTTAGCATTCCTTTCTAAAACAAATTGCTCACATGTAATGTTCACATGTGTGTATGCTACTTTCCCTTGGTTCTCAACTATCCCATGAAATTTTGAACAAAATATTTTTTCAATTCCTACCCCCAAACATAATTAGAAAAGAATTGCATTGTTTACTACAAATTAATATATACGTGTTAAATTATCCTAATTGTGGATGTGTAAAAGATTGACAATTTAATTTTTTGAATTACTTGAATGATGTGAATTTAATTCATTGATGTACTTGAAGAGTCAAACTTCATTTCTACTTGTTTAGTCTATATGTAACCTAACAATAACAATAACACAAAACCTTTGTCTTCTCCTTTGAGATCTATCAAATAACATTTTTTAATCAAGCTCCAAGTGGCGTTATTCCTAATAGTTTCTTGTCATGTACTTTTTGGTCTTCTTCTTTCTTTTTTTAATATGGGCAAAATTTACAAACTCTTCTCTCTATATAGAAACATTCAATAATTTACGCTTATTATGTTCAAATCATCAAAGATAACTTTCATGTTCATCCTCAACTAGAGCTGCTCTAATTTTGCAGAAAATGTACTCATTTTCACATAATCCTTGCATATGTGCCTACTCATTCACAGTAACATCCTCGTCTCCAAAACACTTATTTTATTCGCATTCTTATGCTTTGCAATACATAATTCTATCCTATATCACATTTATGATAATTTGAGTGAGAATTCTTATCGCACAACAATATGAAAGCACTCCTACAATTCATTCAGCCTTTCTAGATTTTATTAATCACATCATCCAATAGTTTGTCATTATTTTATATAACATAGTCTAAATTTCTAAAATGCTTACTCATGTTGGCAATACAATTCTCCATTCTCATCCTTGAAAATATAACCTCTATTATGGTTAGCATTGTGGGCTCCTCCTACATTTCAAAAATCTGGGTCGAGAAAAAATAAGTATATAATTAAAAATATTCACACAATATACATTCTATTTAAAATGTTTTTCTCTTTTATAGATAGAAAAGACAAAAGAGATAATTTATTATTCTTGGCTTAACATCCATAATAATATAAATAATCATAAAAGTAAAAGACATAAAATCAACTTTGCACCTTCAACAGTACCTCCTAGATAATGCATCTAGATATTTACCTTAGTACAATAACTAATCAGTATCTAAAGCTATTCCTGAAAAATTTGTTGAAAACAACTATAAAAAATAATACATAAATATCATGTGTTCCCCCATTTACCTACCAATTGAATTTTACATGTATCAAAGTGATGATATTTGTAAACTGGTAAGCAATAGATAACAATCTAAACAAATAAGATATGAACAAGTATAAAATGACAGTATGAAAAGTGGTTTAAAATAATTATACAAATTTGCCAAATGGGTTTAGAAATAAATACAATTGATTTCAAATGATAAAGTAGTCTTTACTTTAATCACAATTTTTATATCAATAATTGAAATTTTATCAATTTACTCTTGTGATATTTCACCAATGTGTCTCATTTGATTGGCCTCTCCGGAACCTTCACCTAGATTAATAGCTCACACTTGTGCAAGAATCAACACCCTACTGTCTTCCTGAGACTGGCTACACATATCATCAACTTACTTTAGGAAAGTTATATAACACCAGTCAGTGAAGTTCATCATAATGAGTTCTCACAAGCAAGCCAATGTCACTTCCCAAAATATTGACTATATATACAAATCATAATAAAAAAAAACTCACATACATTAAAATCACAAATTTCATTATTGAAATTTATGTCCCAAACAAAAGGTTAAAGCAATATCATAAATAATTACTGAAGAAAAGTAAAGCTTTATGCATTACAATGATAACTTATTATTTGTATTTGTGATTTTAATATGATTCTTAATCATGATATAAGAACAAAAGTAAAATGTATAAAATTTTAATAACATCTTAGTAAAACGTCTCAATAGACTTACATAAGAATTCAAGAAGATATGTCACAAAAAGTTTGAGTGTGTACAGTGCTTTTACAGGAAAATGTGCAGCATAATGCTATAATCAAGTTACTAGATTTCTAAGCTCACTAGGTATAATAATAGATCTTATAGACATGGGTTTAGATATGGATGAAAAAAGTATTTCTAACTTATGCCAAGCAAAGTTTAGGTAGGCTTCTTTTCCAAAGGAAATGGGAAGTATAGAGTTGACAAAATGCCAACAATAATGAATGAAATAATAAATACACTAGATTTTTATGATTTTTAAAGCACTATTATTAAGCAAAGGTTGTACTTCACTAGGCTTTTTTATGATCCTTTCAGTCCCAAGCTTTCACCGCTACTGGACTAGCTTGACTTGGATGTTACCAATGAACTTTTCACAATTCTAACGCCTATGATGTTGATTTATTTTCTCTAAAAATCAGCCAAATCAATGGGTATTTATAGACCTAAATTTATTGTTGTTAACACGCCTAGGGGTGTGACACGGCATATCGGGTCATGTCAGTTCAAATCCTAATTATTTGAGATTGTTAGATGTGTATGGTTGCGCATTGATTGCAAATATAGGCACGCATCAATTGCACGTTTGGTCGCACATCATTTGCACGCTGGGTGTGCATTGATTGTGCATTGGGAATGCATTGATTGCGCATCCGGGCGCATCCGGGCTCGTTACTATTTGACACTAGTCATGCCAGTTCAAGTGCCACGTAACCCCAAGTCAGTTATAAGCATCTAGGTGTAGCTAATATGTTCCAAGGTGCTCGTTGTACATGATATGGATGACCAACTAAGGCTAAATGCATCGAGTCGCGAATTAATTTGTGACTGGGCATGAGTTAAAGCACGTGTTTAAGTGCACGACAAAATTTATACGGGTACTAAGTCATCAGCCACATTGTTGGTTGGTCCCATTAATTAGTCATATCTGCTTGGATGCTAAGCATTACGCACCTGGACGTACCTTTAGTGGTGTGTGTGGGCACGATGCACAAGAGCACATCAACTCATCATGCCTGGGCGTCTAGCCTAATTAGCTAGGGTTAGGTTATAATTAATCTAATGGTGTTACAAAAACTATGCTCCACGTATTCTTTTTTATTTAATAAAATAGGCAGAGTAATTCCCATAACTAGAGTTTCAAATAAATCACCCTATAGTCTTATCAAAGCAAAGGATAGTATCCACAACTAATATTCCCCTATGCATTCCCTTGAATGTGTTCAATAAGAATGCCCGTAATTAATGCAAAGAGATGCAAACTTTGAATTGATACACAATAGTTTAATTGAATAAAATAAATCATTTCATACCACCACATATTCAAGCACGTATAACTACTCTATGCATGTCTTTAATAACTTTAATACAAGTACAAAATTCTTTTCTTTCCCATACTCACCAAGGAAATTTTATTGGCAATTTATCATGTGTTTTTTAAATCAACAAAGATCAAATAGAGATATTTCTCTCTAAATTAATTCATCAAACAACATAGCAAATGTACGGCCATTATAGTTGATCTACATGGAATTAAGCTAAAATTTAATCTATGCATCTTATTATATTATATTTCAACCACTCTCACCCAAGATTTTATAATGTAAGAAAAAGCGTTCTACAAATGAATCTATTAAGATTCAGTACATTGAATGGCACTTCCATAACTCTGCTTGTGTAGTGAGCTGCTGCACTTAGGGTAACTTAAAAATTAACTTTTTGATATTGATTGTACAGTAAACTATAGAGATAACTGCAGATGGCCTAAATAGACTTATATTAACAATATGATTTTCCAACTGTTTGCTATCAGCACGCAATGCAACATCAAGTTATAATCACTAATCAGATTACATGGTTATCATGTGTTGCGTCAAAGAAAGAAACTGAGGGTATGAACATGGTTTTCCTTTAACAGAACTCAATTTTTAAAGGACAACTACCTAAATTTTCTATGGGCAAAATAAAACATCCTCTCGAAGGCTAAAAGTCAAAATTCAACACAAGTTTGTCAAATTTTGACCAGGATAATGTAGACAGAAGTCAATCTAAAAATTTATGTTGCAGCAGCTAAAGATAATTCCAGTATTTCGATCAACATCAGCTTGGAATTATCCTTTATTTTACCATTATGTATCCATGGATTTATTTACACGTGTTTTTGTGAAACAACAGCTTCTTTCCAAGATAACTCAGAAACATCAACCTACTTCTGAACGTGAACCACATAGCAATAAACTATTTTATAACGAATGTCAAAAGCAATTTTTACAAAAAGAAAACATCACATTGCTAAATCTGCATCTTTTCAAAAAAATTCTCATTATAACAGCACATGAAAAGCAGAATACATATATAACAGAGAACATGAATATGACGTGATCCAATTGAATTATAAACAATTTAAAAAATTTAGAGAAAAACCTTTAGGAGCTCATAAATGTAGTAGCGAATGTCATAATCTGTTAGCGTGGGGTACAAGATTTTAAAATCTGTACTGTTCACATATTCAAATATCAAGCTAGGGGTTTTAGAATGCTGGTCTCTAACAATATCAAGAAGCTTCACTATATTGGGACCACCGCAAAGGTTCTGAAGTATTTTAATCTCCCTCTTAATCTGAAATTCAGAATATAATAAAGTTAGGTGAATTAAACAGTAAGAATGTAGCTCACATTAAAATGGATCATTGCAGTAAAGAATTTCAATAATCAACTTTTTTGAACGTAAATTGAGAATTTAATTCAAATAAATTATAGTAAATCTTTAAATATGAATTTTATGATCGCTCCTGAAAACCATTTGGTGTGGCATTCGTTAAATCCTGTAAGAACTTGACATGTTGCTTTACTTATAAATTCTTAAAAATTATGGCATAGAAATTTAATATTAAAAGGTCAGCCACAGCCTTCTACTATGAGTCACATCACACTGTCAACACATTTGGCCTATACCTTCATTCTCGCAACAAATTCCTCTCTCCAAGGACAACTACAAAAGGTCCAGTTCCACCAACAATGACACCGCTCTCAAGGAGCAACTTATTCTATTGGATAGCAGCTATGGGATAGCAGCTATGACGCTTCCATTATATAACTGTCTTGGCTGAGATTTCTCTTGACTCACACCATCCACCATGCTATCATCATGGATCAAGTGGTAAATCTTGAAGGTCAGTATGAAAATGAACAACAATTGTAATGAGTGGCATCTGTGACATTTCCCTTCTTTTACAAAATTTGCTAAATCAATATAATGCCCAGATTTAGAGATTTAGGGAAGTAGACAGATTTACCGGAATTAGGGTCTACTTTGGATTTAGTTGCCATTAGCTTTACTTAATCGAAAATATTTTTTTGGTAGGAATTAAAAATTCAGGGTCTTAAATCCCAGTGCCAAGTAACCCAGAGTTGAGTGTGTTGCATGTTATTTAAGTGCGCAAGTTTTGGTTGAAAGTGAATAACTCTGTATTCAAAAATTCAATAATTAAAAAAATCACTTAGTGGATCACCCATATAACATGCGCAAATGCACAACCAAGCAATCCTATGTGGCTGTGCTGATGTCAAACAGAATATCAAGATGGTTAGCAAGGAGTGAAATATAATCAATAAAAGTGATATGACTAAATGAACATTGTCAAAATCCTGAAATATTACTATTCTTCAACAAGTCAAATATCTGATTAAATCTGACACTTTGCTTTATGATTGATTGGTCATTACATAGAATCCTAAAAAGAACTCTCAAAGATAAAAACATGGCTAAAATTCCATTAGAAGAGAAGCACTAGTTTCTAGTAAGTATGCAAATTTCAAAACAAAAATCCCCGATTATGCATGGAACGCTTATAGCATCAGTGAAGTTTCAAAAATCAGCAAACATTTAGCCCCCAAAATTAGAAGCATGATACAACAGTGGTTTTGAAATAATATCTTTCATGTATCAATATAATAAAACAATTAAAAGCTCTTTAAAGTAAAATGAGAGGATTTTTTAACCAGTGAAGTTCATTAAGCCAAGGAATTTTTGGTTAGCCAATTTTAAAACTGTTTAAGAATCAAATATTGACAGGGAATAAATATAAATGATGATTAAAAAAGAAGTTGAGCAATAGATGAAATATAATATTGCTTGCAGACGATGGTCAAGATTGAGTTCTCAAGAGAATCAAACTCCATGTAATTAGAGAATTTGGTTTGACCAAGCAAAACATTGTGATAGGGTACTTAAGGAAGGTTAAGGCCGAGTAAGCATACAACTAAATGGTACTTGTCAGAGAGGTACTTGGTCAATCTTAGGAAATGACTGTGTAAAGAGATACCCATCCTAGCAAATCCTAAGAAGTGTATGATAATGACTTTCATTAAGTATATCCATCATAATGATAAGGCTTAGTTTGTTTTTAAATAAACAGAGACTATTGTAAGAGTTATAATATATATATATATATATATATATATATATATATATATATATGTGTGTGTGTGTGTGTGTGTGTGTGTTAACTGAAAAAAGCATAAAAAAATTGTAAGCATATTTATCCAAAAAATTTTTGCCAATATGCTTTTTTTACTCTCAAATGATATTTTAAAAACATATATCTGGCAAACTTTTGCTTTCAGTTTCAAGTGTAACCAACCTGAAGTCAAACAATAAAACTCATTTTCAGTCCAAAGATTTTCTTCGTTCATGCTTAATGACCTCATCAATTTTGATGGCCAAGTAATATGGTCTGTGCACTTGGACCCCTTTGATCTCAAAAAAATAACAAATTCCTTCCTCAAAAGATTCGACAAAAAATGAACCTGCATAGTAACTCCAACATATCGGATAACCAGGACCATATGAATACAGAGAGGCCCAAGCTCTGGATGAACCTAGAAGCAGGTATCCACCACATGACCCGTTGTGTGATAAAAGAAACAATATTTTGGCAAATACTCAAACTTAACCAGCTGCCAAAACCAAGAGGCACTAGTATCAATTCAGATCTAAACTAACAATTCTTTACGATGTCCAGATCCACAAGGATGTGCCACCGAGAAACAGATCAAACTCTCCGTCGCCACAACAATTTTAAATATTGAGCAGAGTGACCATAGGGTAGACTCATTGCAGAAGTAAATCTGAGATATTTGAACGAGGATTCAATATCCAGTTCAAACAAAGGGGATCATTTGATGAGCCTCATTAAGAAACCCTCCACCAATAAAATCAACTAGGAAAAACTGTATACGTAATATCAATCAAGCCAACCGACCATCCACCTATCAAATTCCACGATGTGAGATGGTTACGAATACTCTCCATGGAAAGATGTCATGCCAAGAATTTGTAAATAAGATAAAACTCAAAAGGGCAAGCCATCTCACATATTTACTCTGAAAGTAAATGTGCAAGTTTACATTGCAAACAGGACATACATGATTCCTAAATCTCCATGCCGACAAGACCCCAAGATCAACTTGAGGAAAGAATCAACCGCCCTAAGCATGGAAAATGAAGCCACATTAGGAAGGGATGCTAGGGAGTGAAAGAAGCATAAAGACAGAATAAATCCATCTTGGCAAAATGAGACCCAAGTTTGGAGAGCATCGGCCAAGAAAAGATCTCCTGCCATGGTATTATGTGGCCGACGAGAGGGATCAATGAGAGAAGACGAGCAATGAAGATTCTAAGGAAAAGGGAGGGCGACAAGCAAAATTGACCAGCCCCAATCTTATCCCTAGCAGCAAAACATATGCTCACAAGGTAACACAAGCCCCAAGGATCAATGCAGAGCAAGACAAAGCTGAAGACAAGTGTCTGAATCAGAGAACGGATGGATGTGGTTACCAAGGAAATAAAAAACAATCTATTAATTTGAGATCATGTTGAAGCTTGTCATGCCAATAGAGCTCATCGAGAAACACCAAGAAAACCACCAGAGGGCAAGACAGTCAACACAAGGGTTCGAGCTCGGCAGAAAATTGTGAACTTAAACAAGAGACTGCAAAACTCGGCAGTGGAGAAAGACAACCGTAGGAACAAATTACAATTGTGAGCGCTGATGACGAGTGATGACAAATTTTGAATGCCCTAACCAAGTCGTCTAGGACTTATGAATTGGAGAGCTTGATGGAAGGAACTCGGATGAAAAGATTGGAGTGTTGCAAGGCAGTATTTTAAAGTCAACCAAGGCAAAAGATGGATTGTGTAGGCAAATCAATTGTTGGTACGAAGGTCGTTAATTCTGAAAATACTAGTTGTATGTTCAATAAGGTTGTTGCCAGTGGCCAAGATAGTTGGCATTGCGAAAGCTCTCAATTGGGAAACCAGCAAAGTTATTGTTGTTGAATACGAATTTTGGTTAGCAACTAGTGAAGGCGAACCAAAGTATGGCAATTAAGGGAGGTAATTCTGTTGAAAGTAGCTAGGAGACGATCAAGCTACAGGAAACAAATAGAGATCTACCATTATAGTCAAATAACTGGAAGTCGTGCAAAGAGGTAGACACAGGTAGACACCATCTGGAGAAGTGCAATCTAGTGGTCAGCATGAAGCTTGACACCAAAGGGGGTTGAGTGGCTTGTCTCATTTTATTACATGACTAAAAAATAGTCGGCCTAGCATGAGGGGTCACATCCAACTTAAGCACAAAGCTTTATGCATGATGAAAATCTGTTCACTCAGCTAGTAGCATCGAGAAAAATAAAGTTCAAGAAATTACCAACATGGATGTTAGAGGCCCAGAGTAGTCGCCTCCAAGTTGACCGCACCAAATTTCATGCCTCACCCACTACCAACAATAGCAGCACTATAGACATCACATCGTTGACATCCTCGATCATTGGAAGCAGAAGTATAGCACATCCAGTTGTCCTTTGCACCCATGCCAACTTCCACACACAATTGTTATGCCTACTCAAGTAATTTACATACTTGGATGAGCTCCAGATGAGCTCCACAAGCCACCACTGACACTAGTTAATCCCCTGGCCTCCTTGAATGAAAACGCTTTGTCAAGCTCTCCATCCCTAGTGTTGATCAAGTGCATCACAACAAAAGTTCTAGTCTAATTTCCACTTAAGTTAACCTCCATGGAGCCATTCAAACATAAAACAATATTTACATAGTATCATCTTTCAATGTTTAATAAATACAGCTCCTATGATACTTTCATTAGCTTCGCATGGATGGCATCCAATCAAAAGTTGCTCTAATGCAATCTACTCGCATGCATGCAGCATAACAAATCTCTATAATTGTTTCAAGGAAAAACTAATCTTAGCATAGCTCAGCGCAGCAACACATCCACAGGTACACATGCACAGTCTGATGTTATCATTTGTGAAGTTTATCAATACTCTCTATTCGCAGATGTTGTATATGTAAGGTAAACACCTTAACTATTAATTTAATTGCACAGCACCTTTAGGTTGCTACAGACTTTGCATGAAAGCCAGTATGCCTTCCTCAAATATGGATAAATTACCTCTTAATCACAAGAATCATTCAGTCATGGGTTCACTAGGCCTCAATCTTGTGTAAGTATGTCACCATAAAGTTTAACTATATCACACATAATACACTAACTACATAGAGTTTGAGCTCCTTGAGAACCACTCTCAATCAATGCACACAAGCAAAATTCCCTCCAATGCCTGACTCCATCTAGAATCACCATATGTATATGTGCATGTATGTATTCCCAAGTAAACATCGACTCTCAAGTACAATTGGAAGTAACTAACCAAAAAGACTACCACACATGACAAATTTCACCATTTAAAAGAAATGATGAAAAAATTAAATGCAGTAATATAAATATGGATGAAAAAGAAAGACTGAAATGATTTTACCTTCTTCTTCTTAACAGGTTTTAAGATCTTGATGATGCATCTCTCACTGTTAGAAACATTAACACCTTCAAAGACCTCACTGTACTTCCCTCTTCCAACTTTCCTGACAACCTCATAATCATCCTGATCACTGGATGAAGGAAAAGTTAGACCAAACAAGAACCATCAATCTACTGTTAAACTTAATAATGAGGAATTCATTAAATAATAGTTAATTATCAAACATGTGATTAATGCACTCCATCCTTAGAATATTTTTAAATCATAACATTAATTGGGTCACTTTGTTTTATTGCATGTATTTGGAACTGAGAATCAGTAGTTATAATTGGTATAAAAATACGCAAAAAGATGAAAAGAAAAGTAAGTTTCATGATGTCTCTTAAAACAACAAAATTCTAATGATCACGCTAAATTCTAAACTTCCTATGCATGAGAAAAATCTTTCAGAACATATTAATGAAAACAATTACCCATTGCATACCATATCAAAACTTCAAACATCAACTTGCCATGATGCTATAGCCTACTATTAGGATTCAAAACTCACAGCTTACCTGCTCACCAACTTTGAAGAAACTATAAATACTAAGTTTAAATTTTTTTCAGGTTTCCTGTCAAGAATAACCCAAAAAGAAATTGAATGATTACTATTCAACTCCTACACGTAGATGGAATAAATAGAACAAAATTCATATAAACTCAATTAAATTAATAGGAGTAAATTCAAGAATTCAATTAGTTAGATTTAATTAAGCACAATAAATGTCAGAAATGCACATCACTGCATTCCCTGTGAAACTTTGAATGCAATAGCTTAAACTAGTATTGCAAAATACAAAGCACCTACAACTGCCCTTGAACGTTGGCCAACTGCAGACAACAACAAATAGTAAATGAAAGCAGAAGGTGTGAAAGGCATTGCAGCTCAACAGTTGAAGCTTAGCAACTGTTATCCCATGTTATGAGTTCAATTCCCACTAGCCACACAATCATTTCTAATTTGAAGCTCTCCTTTTAGAAAAAAAAAAGCGTAAGGTAACACATGGAGAGCATTTGATATGAGAAAGATTTTCTTAGCAAGTACTAGGCGTTAGACTATCCAGATTCTATCTGGACAAAGCACACTACTACAAGGACTTCATGAACGCTGTTAATACTTTGTAAAATGGCTACCAAGTTCTCTCAAACTCCCTAGAGAGCATTCCAGTGGATTTTTTCCCACCCATATAACTTCACCCATATAACTTGAAACATAAAATTTGAGATGATTTCCTAATTTAAGTATGTGTTTCGTTTCTAGAAGAAAGCCGCTAGCCCTAGAGCATCTTCAAACTCAACATACATTCCTTGCATCGAAAAGAGGCTGTAATACATTATAGGGGCTGTATATAGCCTTTGTCGATGTAACATAGTATTAAATTGAAGATTAGGTTTTTGTTTATTTGAATATATACATCCATTGAAGTATATTGCTGGCTTGGGGTAACATTTCCAAGGCAGGATCAAACTATTGGCGTTTCTTTAATGAGACAAGGGTGTTGGTCATCCTCCATTACCTAGACCAATTACTTTCAGAGGAAGTAAATGATTCCTGCTTCTCTAGCATCAGTTCAGGAGAAGGTCTAAACCTGAGCTAAAATGAGGCTCATAACTCAAACGATGTAATTGAGGTACAATTGTAGAGTATTTTTTATCCTGGGAACCATATATGTATTTTGAGTAGATTTGAATGTACAAAATTTTGTTGTTACATTGTTGCATTCATGATTGTACATTTTGTTCAGTGTCAATGAAAATATAGTTGTTTGTTTAAAGAAGCTTATACACACAATTTCTTAGAAACTTAACTGATGCTGAGTAGATCGTGTTTCCCTTGATAGAGTTTAATGTCATTCTTGACATGAACAAACAAACTTGATGTGAAGCCATTAGAAACATCAAGTAGATGGTTATAATTTTGTTGGTGGTGTGAACCGCTTTTCATTTAAGAAAAGAAATTGGCTCTTCTCTGGAGAGCTTGAGACCCATAGATCTATGATTCTATCTAAGGCTTCTTAGATTATGTTCCTAGTAGTAATAGGCTGCATGAAAATTTAAATAACGTTCCTGTGTTGTGTAACTATTCTAATGTTATCCTTAAGAAATGTAGAGCTAGAGCAGGTTAATCTATGGCAAAGTATGCGCTAAAGATGAAGTTATAAAAGTTGAAACATTATGATTTTATCAACCAAGCACTTGACCTTGGGGCATTTGACCTTGCGATACACATTTTACATTTCTTAAAAAGGGCAACAGTTCAATACAAATATGTATTAATTATCAAGAGTAAATCAATGACATTATTAACATTAAATATCTCAAGCCTTGGATTTATGACATTTGATTAATTGAAACCTGCATTTCAATTTTCTAAGAAAGATTTTGTAACGACCCAAAGTCGCTATTTTGTAAATTATGTCAAATTCTGACTCTAACATCAGGACCCCAGGGAATTTCATATTAGGGCAAACAAAAATACCATTAGATAAGAATAATATTAAAAATCAAAGTGCCCTAGTTTGGGATAAATCCGAATAACGTAAGCTCCTGCTATATTTTCTAAGCTATTTAAATTTTATAAATCAAGAACATTGGAATAGTGTCTGAATTCATCATTTTTAGTATCATTGTGTTAAGTATATTATTTAAATGCTGCTCGAGAAGTTTCATCAAATTATGAGCGTCGATTTTATCGTAGTTAATTTTTGAGTTTTAAACCGCAAAAATTAATATAAAAATAACACACCTCGGTGTCAGTTTCGTTATTTATGAATGCCAAACGACAGAAAAATGCGAAAATTTTAAATTTAAGTATTTTCTAAGAAAAGATATTGGAAATAAAATATCTCAATAAGATATTTTATTTTATATTAATTTTTAAATAAAAAACATTAAAAATTTGCTACAATTAATCCAGAGCTTGAAAATTTATAAAACTTAAAACATAGCATCCTCATATGATGCTTAACTTAAATATACAAAAATTTCTAAATTATGACTTAGAATTTATCTATTATCAACTCTGGAAGTTGAAACTTTTTGAATTTATTTAGGATGATCTAGCATCCCAATTATGCTCAAATTTTTACAGGAGGATCCCCTCAATATGCTTTAGTTGGGGATATTTTTATTTAATTTTTTTGGTTTGACTTAAATTAAGATCTTAAATTTTCTCTATATCTGGTTAGGATTAGGCCTAATCGACCTGATAATAACATCGAGTTATTACATATTACCCCTGTCCATTGGGGTAAATGTGCACTAGAACCTACCAAAAAATAATTGAACACAATGCAAATGTTGTCCTAATTATTCTAAGTTTTTGCTTCATGCAACAATGTTGTCTTATATGTTATATTCAAGGCAATGACATAAAATATAAGGAATGCAAAAGCACAAGTAAATCAATGGTGAGCAAGAAACTCTACTACACAAGGTGATCATTATTTGTTATCTAATTAACCATTCTAACTATTATAAGCTACACAAGTTCAGGATCTCCAATTCCTACTATCCAGTGTAACTCGGAAGCACGACCTTATAAGGTTAAAAACAATTAGAACTAGCTAGGTCCTAATTTAGTTCAATCAAAATTAACTATAAGTTAAGAAATAAATCATCGCATCATAATTGATAAATTTAGAAGTTCTAAGCTAAGATCTAATCAAGATCTACTAAACTAAGGATTATAAATTGAACACCACAAATTAAAGTTAATCACATAATCTAAAGGTAAAGTCTAAAGATCTAGGGTTTTAAATCTAGAAGTGAACTAATGATTAAGGTAAATCTTGTTAAACAAAATCAAACTTAATATGATAATTCTCCTACTCTTAATCTAAGATTGAAAGATAAAATATTTAGAATTAAGTTATAAAAATTTAGAAACTAATAAAACTAAAATTCCATTTATTGAATAACCCACTTTATTCAATGAATGAAATCAAACCTAAAATCTATTCCTAATATATTCCTAAAATTTCCTCTTTCGTTATTTAAGTATTTTTTTTTCCAAAATTTCCTCAATCGTTATATATCCCCCTCCCCCTCCCTCTCGCCTATATATCCCCCAGCCACTCCCTCTTCTCCCCACAAACCCATCTCTTCCTAGCCCTACTCCTCTTCCCTGCCAGCAGCCCAGCCTCTCCTTCCAGCCAGCTCCCACAGCCAGCAGCAGCCCAGCCCTCTCCCACAACCAGCCAACAAGCAATCCGGCCACCCAGCAGCCCAGCCCTCTCCCACAGCCAGCCAACAAGCAATCCGGCCACCCAGCAGCCCTCTCCTACCGCTGTCAGCTTGCTACAGCCACCCCGGCCAGCCTTCCGGCCACCCATTTCGACCTCTCTCCGTTATTCCGGCAATCCTAATCCTAAAGGTAAGAAAAGAAGTTTAAGAGGAAGAAAAAGGAAGATGAAAAGATGAGAAATTATTTTGTTATTTTCTTTATTTATTTTTATATATACTTATGAAGATAAGATTATGTCATCACATTAGCATTGTTGTCAGTAACCAATAATGATAAACAGTACATATATTATAAAATGACTATTATTTCAATTCAAGCGTTTTCATTTCGATAGTCATTTCTGTTATGTTCTTTCATTATTATATTATTATGATCATTAAAATAATGATAATAATAATATTATATATCAATATAATTGATATCCTCAGTGACTTAATAATGCTACAATTAATATAAAAATTAGACTTCAATCATAATGAGAAAGCGAAAGAACATAATCGAGATGAAAACAAATATTACTCCTAAGAACATTAGCTAAAAGCTAATTTAAAAATATCCAAATCTAAATGCAGATCCAAAAGTTGAACTGTCAAACTTGAATCTTAAAGAACAAATGTACCCAGTATATGACATGTATTACTTCTTTTAAAATTTATTGCTGCTTAGCTTCGCTTATTTACTTTGAGCAAAATTCATTTGAAGCTTGGTTGGTTGTTCGGAACCAACATGGCAACATTCGTGGATTACTGAAAAAATGACATCAGTAACATTAATGCTTGGCTAATTATTAGAAACCAACATCCTTTTCATTCGTGGGTTATTGGAAAATAACATCAATAACATTAATGATTGGTTGATTGTTAGAAACCAACATCATTTTCATTCGTGGGTTGCTGGAAAAATAACATCAGCAACATTTGTGGGTCACTAAAAAAATAACATCAGTGACATTCATGATGGGTTACTGAAAAAAAAAAGTTAGTAACCTACATTGTGATAATACTTATTGCAGGAAACTTTTATTCATTTTGCGCTATTACATTACTTTTCCTGTATTTTTACCCTTATATATGATAATCGCATATTTGCTTTTATAAAAATATAATATATTTCATTTACTGTGGTACTTAAGAGTATTCTTTAATTACTAAGAATTATAATCTCAATATTATTTTATGTACAATACCAGGTCAGGTACTTCTAGAAGAGCTTAACCAAGAACCTTAAAAATTTATACTGACGGAAGAATCTACGATGCAACTTTTACTTTTATTTTATTTTACTTTTTCAAAGTTCATCTCGTGTTCTAGCAAATGAACTTTGTCAGAAGTTTATTGGCTACATTGTAAAATTTGAAATATTATTAAATGAGAAATGTCTTATGATTTTTATGTGTTCTTTTTTTTTTTCAAATTGCTCAATATGATCCTGCGGTATGTGAGTAACCGATGTCAGGACAGTTCTCGCTGAACTGATGACGGGTCTTCACAGATTTACACCCTACAACAACAACAGCAACAGCAACAGCAACAGCATGAAGTCCTGATCCCATTAAGTGGGGTCGCTACTTGTATCTTTTGTTATCAGTGTGCACAAATAAATCGAAGCCTTTCTCTAATTTCTAAACAGTAAAGATCTTGTCTAATTTTTCTTCCAATATCTTTTTTAGCCTCTTCTTTTAACAAGAGACAAATTCATACTCAATTTTTATATCAAAAGCATCTAGTGGTCAGCATTTACTATGTTAGAATGATCTAAGACAGTATTCCCTAATCTAATCCAAGATTTACACCCTATCTACCATTAATTGTGGGCAAAAGAAGATGTGATGACAATTAGTTTTTGTATAAACACAAACATGTTGAATTTCTTGTGATGGCTTTAGAGATTGTTGAATGCACAATTGTGTTTACAAATTGAATGAATCATAAGTTCAACTTGTTTATACCATTCTTGAAGTAATTATTTAATTCATAGATTACATTTGATGCTCGTGGCATATGGTTGAGCATATTTCACACCTGCACATTGTGTTGAACACCCATGTTTTTAAACCTGAATAGATCAGCCCAACAAGCATCTTTGTTTTTCCTTGCAAATATTTTGGCATGCTACAAACATTGTTCAATAAGATAACCCACTCAAATTGGTTAAATGTATTTTATTTTATTGTTTTGTTTAAAATTCTATTGCTCCTCAACCTCATTTGTTGAAGAGTAAGTGGATAATCAATAGTAAAATAATAAATTACTTAAAATAAATGTATTGGTGTGGGCATTAAAAACTTAAGAAAAAATGTCTAATGAGACAACAATTACAACAACAAATCAAACCTTAACAAAATGGCACCAATTACATAAATCATGTATCTTCATTGTCTTCTATCAAAAAATAGTCAATCCCTAAACTCTAAGCATGTAAGATCATTCCCAATAGTTTAATGTCACGTCTTCTTAAAATTTTCTTTCTTTTTTGATAGAGGTTAAATTATTAACTCATCTTTCCTAATTGTCAACATATAATATTCCCAAACCATTTTAAGCAACTTTCTTTGAGCTTAACTTCAATTGGAGCTACTCGAACCTTGCTATGAATTTCAATTGGAGCTACTCTGACTTTGCTATAAATGCAGTCATTTATCATCATCTCCATTGAAGTATATCCACTCATTTACCTTAGCATCCTCATCTCAATAACACTCATTTAATAATATGTTTTGACTTTGTAGGTCAGCATTATACCCCATATAGAATCATTGATTTTATAATCATTTTATAAAACATTCTTAAGTTTGAGAAGTAAAAAAAACCCCAAAAGTGTCCAATTGAATCTTTTCACCCTGCCTGCTTGGATCCTATTAATCGTAATAGACTTAAATTCATCACCATTTTGAATGACTGAAGTATGATATTTGAATCTTTTATTCTTCTTGACAACGTGAACCTCAATTATCATATCAACTTAATAACTTTTAAAATTGATTAAACTTGCAATTCATATATTTTACTTTGAAAATAAATCCTTTATATTCTAGAATAATTCTTCATAACTAAAATTTCTCTTTAACCCAACTCTAAATTTATCAATAAGAAGAATATCATCAGCAAAAAGCATGCGCCAAAGCATCTCCTTTTAAATGTGTTCAATGAAAATGTCCATAATTACTGCTAAGTGATACAAACTTAAAGTGGATCCCTAATGTACTACACCTAAAATATAAAAAGCACACTCGCACAGGCGCAAATGCGCACACGCGCATGCAGACACGCGCGCACACGCACTCCCACCTACCTGCTCGCCCGCCCGCACGAACGCGCACACACACAGACACGCACACACAACACACACGCATGCGCGCACGTAAGCCCATTTTAATTTGAAAACTCTTCAAAGAACTTCTTTATTACATACTTTATCATAAGCTTTTACTAAATCAATAATTATTAAATAAGAATCATTCTTCTCTCCAAATTTTTCCATAAACCCTTGCAGCATTTCTTCATTAAACATCTCAGCATCTTAGCAAATGTATAGCCTATTTAGTCAATCTACCGAATAAAAAATAAATTTTATTATGTGAAATCATATTGTCTTATCATGGCTAACATTCAATCACTCTCTCAAACTTTTATGCTATTCTCAAATTTTTTAAGTTATAGCTCATTGAATAAAAATCCTCTATAATTTGCACAGGTTCAATTATGCCTAAATCGGAGAGTATTCAATCACTCCACCTAGAGAAAAAAAGGTCAAAGCTTGTTCATCGTCAAACTCTTAGTAGATATCCAAATGAATCTACTTGACCTAATCGGACCTCACGCCATCACCAATTTTGAATGCCCACTTGGACGATCCCCAGTAAAATGTGTTGCTTACCTCTTGAAGCACTCAATGAAGTCTTGCCAACTATAGCCAGGCCTCGGCAGCTCCCTCGCCACTCATAGGCAGCCCTCGAAATTTGCCAAAATTGTCCAAGACTTGTTGGCATTGCCCTAGCCTTTGTCGAACTCATGCAGTCCCTTGTCATTGAATGCAATTGATGTCATGCAAAATTACATATTTTTATGTTTTTTACTTCACAACTAGTTGCACCTAAATAAATACCCAAATATACTAACAGTGCAAATGTTATAAGCACCAAATTTACATTATTATGTATTTATTTTACCTCTAATTGAATTACTATAATTCAATTCCAACAAACCAAACAACCCCTAAAAGAAAATATATAAATTGTATTCTTGAAGACCCATTCTTGTAGGTGATAACAAGTTTCTTTTTTTAAACAACGTAATGCTAATCATAAAGCCACAATTATAAGAAAATACCAATATCATTTTTTCCTTCTATAATAGTTTTGTGAAGATCTAAACCTTCATGGATATAGTTAATTTCTTATGTTTCTCTTCCAACATACCCATTAGATCTCCTCCGACAAATAACATTTTCTTTTGAAATATTCCTTAATCAATTTTTAAAGCATAATTTTTTTTTCTTTTATACTCTTATTAATTTTATATAAGGGGCATAAACATTTATAATATTAATAATTACTTTATCTATTATAATCTTTAAAATAATAAACTTATCTCACATCATCTTAACTATAACTACATCATCTATTAAAATCTTACCCAAGATATAGACCCATCCTACTTTTATATTGATCCTTAGCCAAGAACTAAGCTTGAACCATATAACTATCATTTTTTGTTGCTTACTCACCTACAAATTTCATTTTTTCACAGCATAATATATTTATCTTCCTATTAATCATATATATATATATATATATATATCATAGAACAAATACATCAAGTTTCTACTCTCTTATTCTCTTATCTTGGGCTAGCTTCAATATCCACATATGTCCATGATATGGAAACCCTTACTTGCTTAACACTACACAAACATTGATGTAACAGCCTTTACATACTAATGACAGCTTACTGTTTCACTTCAAGATGATTCCCAAGCCATAGCACAATTTCTCAAAAAACATTGAGCTAATATTTAATAAAACAATTTATGGTTGCTTAACAGAACCATCCAACTTTCTCTTTTGGAACTTAGGATCCAAATATGGAGGCAATTTTAAGGAATTTGTATGTTTAACATAAATTAAATTAATTATATCATATCACTATTTATAAAAAAATATTTGCATGCATAAACCTTGACACTTTGTAATGTCAAATATTACAATTTTAAATACACAAATAATATTCTTAAATTTTATAAAATATAAAAAATTAGCATAAATAAATGAGTTTTGCTATATCTTATACATTTAGATGATATATCTATAACATTTAACGATTTAGATCTATGCTTATAAATTATGAAGTTTCAAGTACTATGTCATTGTCTCATAATATCACACCCAAATTTTTTTATCACATGATGGGTTTGTTCTATAGGAAAATGGGTTCAATTAGTTGAATCAATTGAATCATGGCTCATTAATTACACTAACTCAAAGTTCAATTTAGTTCTAAGAACATTGTATATATCTAGCATGAGTATCAAATATGTTGCCTTTTTTATTAAGTTGTAGGTACTGTCTGTAATTCAACTGACCTCTACAAGGCTTGAACAATGTTCTAAAGTGACATTGATTGACCATTATACCAAAGATTTGTAGTTTTATTGGTTCAAGGGAATACTACAAAAGGGTTATTTAGGAATTTTTCATTAATTGCGGCACTTATCGCTACTTTGACTTTAAATGCAATGATGTTTAAATTAAGAAAATCCCTTTAAGAAGTGCCAAAAGTTCCTCCGGTGAATGATTAAGAAAAAACAGTCTAGATCAACCATTTTAGTGTTGCGGGACTAGAAGTTTGCAGCCAAAGCAAAAAAAGTCTTAGAAAAATTTCATTCAGCTATTAAACATAGATCTCACTATCAATCTTCCGGGCTGCTTTAATTCATTGTAGATAATCAAAATAGCTTTAAACCAGTTTGAACATCCATTGGGAAATGGCCTCAGGCAACCCACAGGATTTACTCCTTCGTCCGTAAATCCAATCAAAATCAAGGAAACCACCAAAAATAAAGAACACACCGACATTATTGAGAACCAACAGGGTAACATATTTCAGCTAGGCGAGTAAATTCCTAGTCATAATAAAATACGAAATACGACAAGGAAAATAAAACAGATCAAGAACATCATACAATCTATAGCAAAGACCAATATAGTGCAACTTTGGCATCCGGAAGAATTTCCTCATCCAACAAGCCGTGAACCGGAAGGCACCATGTATGTTAAAAAACCCTAAATCAATAACTCCATTCCATGAAACAAAGCAATACTTGGTCTCAAAAAAAGAGGATGGGAAAGGGTTTACCCCCACTGAACAGTGAGAGATTCGTAGTCCCAATACTCCTTAGGCCGAAGCACGTTGACGTCGGCATAGACTCTAGCCTTGGACATCGCAGCCGGCTTTGATCTTCCAAATCTCACCGCCGGGAACGAGACGTCGCACAGCAACAGCCAAAATGCAGTATCTTACGATTATATATATGAACAAGAATGTCGGGATGGTGTGCCGAATTATAATATTTTAAATGTTTAAAATAACATTTTTTTTTATTTCAATAAAAATAATTCATACCAAATTGTCTCTGAATTTCAATTACAATACAATTATATGTAGCATAGCATATCAATATAACGCATTGATGACATAACATTAGTTTTCTTGTAATTATGTCTAATATGCTAATGTCTAATTTCGACCTACAATAAACGGTCTGCAAACATAGGAGTTGGCAGATGCCGATGGCGGAGTTCACAACTTAAGCTGGCATCTTCACTAACACCTAGAAACGCAGGAGTTCATCGGCGTCCCTACGATTTCCGGCTACAAGGTTGTGATTCCAGCCATTTTCATTTTGACTTTTTATTAGATCTCAATGGACTGTTAATCTTACAATCGAATAAGCAATCATAATATAGTATAATCAAGTTACATAGTAATTAATTTATACTATAATCAAACTGTAAATTCTGGTTATATGATTGCCAATCTTAATATACACTTAATGATAATATCTATAATTTCATTTTAAAAGAAGGAGGATCTTTCGCTATTTTATTTGTAATGAAATTGACAAAAAAGTAAAAGCATGCTCCTCTCTTTCCATTCAACAACTAATATTTTTTTTCAGGTATTTGGGCTGAAATAAATATTAATTTAAGAAAAACTTTATTTTTTTATTGAAATAATAATATATATATATATATAAGGCTTACAATTTGACCTGAAATTTGACTCACTCGAACTCGAGATATATTGACTCCACTTGAAAAGTTTGAGCTCAGTTCGAGTCGTACGACTTAACTCGGAATCATATTTAACATGACTCAAAATGTCTTGAACTCGGCTAGAACTTGACTCAAACTCGAACTGGAACAAGTTCGAGTTTGGGCTAACTCAACTCGAACTCAATTCGAAGCCAGCCCTAATATAATACTTTCCTTACCTTTACTTTGTAGTATTGCTGAAAAATAATGCATATGCTCTCGTATTATGATAATATATACAATTAAATACATTGTGATATCACTAAAAACTAACATAAATCTTGAGAATAACCACCCTAAGCTAATATATCCACACCAAACTTCAAACACATAAAAAACTAATTATCTCGAGAACAAAACTTCTATCCACTTCAATAGATAAAATTTAAAGATATTACTAAGAGTTATTGCGATATCATCTCCAATATGAAAATCAAATATACCATCAAAAAATTTATTAACACTCCTCTATCATCTGCATCCCACATAACACAAATTTTTTTTCAAGATTCTTGAGCGATTTACTGCATTGAACCTTCTTTCAAGTGTGTTCCAAATATCACAACATTTGTCGATGTCAATGTAGGAAAGGATCGCAGAAGAAATAGTAAGAGTATAAGGTGGCTGAATTTAACAAACTACACATTGCATGCTTATCACAGATATAAAATTAATCGTAGACAAGATAGTCTTATCCGAATTGCAAGTCGATGATGAAGACACCTTTTATGTACACGCCAAATAGATTGTTATCCATCTATCAAGCCTTCAAAACAGCCATTCGTTCAACCGGATTGCAACTGAATTAAGGCTTTATCCGCTAGTGTCATGGCTAGCTCAGCATCAACAATAAGCTTTTTGATGCTTTATAGGTCATATCCCATTTATATACAAAATAATATTGCATATCATTATAATCTTATGGTTGAAACAATGCATTTTAAAATCAGCTCAATTGTTATTTTAGATAAATACTATTATTAATGAACACAGTTAATATTTATTTATTTTAAATACTACATATCGATATAACACTAGCTATCATATTTATATAGAAATTTAAACATTTATGTAACAAAAATCAAAGTATACTCATTAAACATATCCACGAATTATCATAAAAACATTTTTTAATTCAGTATTTGCGATCCTTGTTTTAAATTTTCATAATTATCAGGAACATAATAAGCTTTTAATCTTTATTTAAAAAAAAATTTGAGTACTAAAATAAATGTTTTATCAAATTATTAATGTTCGGATTATGTAATATTCATAAAATTATTCTACGATATGCAACTTTTTCTCATTACAAGAAACCAATTATTCTAATTCAAATCATTATAAAAAGACTCTTTATTACTTTTTTCTTATTTAGTATATTTAAATTTATTAATTTAAATTTAGAGAATTATTTAATGCAAAACACAGAGGACAAGGAAATTTGATATACTTACACCACTATGTACAAAATAAAATTAAGACTTAAATATATAATTAGTGCAATTCACTTTTTAATTAGACTTAAAAAAATAATAATAAATAAATTTTTTGCATAATAGTGGATTTTATTATGTATAGAATGATGTGTTGTTTTTGGGCAACAAAAATTCATCATCTGACTGACCAGCAGCATTCAAGTGTCATATAAGCGCTGCTAAGAAAACAGCAAGTCATTTTCATGAGATGGAACTTTACTATAATGTTTCTCTATAATAACAAATGTATTAATGAAGTAATAAATATATCTTGATGCAATGACTCTAATGTAATACAATTATGTTGAATATATTCAATTACAACGCAGAATAAATATAAGTAGTTAATGAGAGTACCACCACCACTAACAATGGTTTGAAAAGGGACTGAAGGACAGCAACAGCCATCTGCTAATCAGTCGCTGCCATTAGTAATTTGCAGGCATAAATAGAGCTTAAAATTAAGACATTTTCACATCAATTTTTGTTTTATATGAGCATAAAATAAAAAAGCAAAATTGTAATTAATAAAACCATAAGATAAGACATCAAAGGCTTTAACAAATAGACTTATAATGCCATTCAAATTTTGGCATCATTTTGCAATGAGAAGAACAAAAAATATTACATCATTGAAGCTTTTTAGAGTGCTCAAATGCTCATCATTAGTAATAAACCTAAAAATGCAAAGCACTTTATCAAGACAAATTAAGAAATGGGAAAAAATAGAGCATGTATACCTCAACATTTCTATAATCATTATATTTAAAAAAGCAATATTTTCACATACCCACAGAATAAATATGCATATTGCAAATTTTTTGTTTTATACCATATTGTCCACTTTTAATAGCACTCAAGTTAATTATACAAATAAAATACTTACTTTTAATGATTGATATAATAAAACTAAAGCTCTTTTTGAGCTTATTGGCAGCATACAATACTGTGCTAATTGAGTTCAGTACTTAACAAATCAAGATTTATGCACACACATCCCATTAAAACCTTAAATCTATGTTATTTATAAAGGTAATATATAAATATTTTTAAACGCATCAAAATCATTATCAATGTACATAAAAAATGTGATTAAATGATAATAAATATAATAAAAAACACTTCTAATGGGTTCAATATAAAAATTAAGCAGCACAAAGGTTTTTTGCCAGCATACTTTAATATTTCTGGTGCCCCTTCCAATGCCTCCAGAATCTCTTTGGATGAGGTGGCAATATTATGAATGCATTTAGAGCAATATATAAGCGGATCCAAAGTTCCCATTTGTCAAAATTCTAATTTTGGAGTTATTTATGGCTGCTTTTTCAAGAAACAATCACAAAAAATGCAGATTAAAAAAATAATTTAAAAAATGTCGCATTTTATTGCTTTTCACCAATCTTCTGAACCGACACCACTAATACTTGCTAACTCACCAATCTTCTGCTAGCACACCAACTGTTCATCAGCCACCGCCATCCACCATTGATGTCATGAGCAATAGCAGAGAGCATTCAAACATAAACAACAATAGTTTCACAGCAGCTTCTTTATACAACTATAATTGCCCCAAAAGAAGCCTATAGAGCAAAATAAGTTGGCTAAATTGTGCCTTATATCTAGTGCCCTTCAATTTGTAACAGGCTCTGAAAACACTTTAGGACCACGCATCTAAGCTTCTTTCTTCTTAATTGCTAGTTTCCCCAAAATAGCGCAAAAATAAGTGTAAATAAAAAGGATATTGGTCTCTCTCTCTCTCTCTCTCTCTCTCTCTCTCTCTCCCTCTATATATATACTAAATAGAGGTCATAAAAGTTGCAAGTAGAGCACTATGGGTTAGAGTGAGGCCAGTTGGTCCACTGCAGAATCAGCAGCTCCTCTCTCATAGAGGCGGTATAATAAGCTAGATTTTGACATTTGGGGTTCCCTCTCAAGTGCTGATATCACATCCTTGACTGAGATGCTGTGTGACACTTTCATCGGAGAAGGCTTCCCAGATTGGTTTCTCAAAGCCTTTCGTGTGGGTCCTACAGCAATTCCATTTGAAATGAAACAAGATCTCCAGCAATTTCAAATTATTCACAAAGGAAAAATAAATTGCATATAAAGAATTACCTTCCAATAACTAAGCATGGTAACTTACCAGGTAACAGTGCGCCAGAAGAGCCCCTCTCAGAATCTTGCTGTTCAGGCCTTCTCAAGTTTGATAATGATTTACTGCTTGTAGGCTTGCTAGCCAGAGAAGAGGATGCTCCGTCGAGGCCCCCGCGTTTTTGTCGAGCTTGTTCGGCCATCAGCTGCCACTTCGACAGCATATCGTCCCCGCCAACTGCGGCTCGGGCGGCGACATTTGCAGCCGTCGTTCGCATCTTGTCATCCTCTTCCCTATTTGCCTGCACCCAGAGGTTGTGCATTCCGAAGTTGGATACAAGAATGAGGGGAGCAATGTCAGCAACTTTTTATGTTTAATTCGGTGATTGATTACCGCCGCCTTGACAGCTTTTAGACGTCCGTCTTCTTTCTCCTTGTCCTTCTCTTTGTCCTTCTCAGCTTCACTTCCAGATTTTATGTCAGTCTGCACCAATATACAACACAAGCAAATAGAAATTTTTACCTGCTTAACTCCAACAAAACCTACATTTTAATAATTACAAAAATACACATCCATCTCCTCATTAATCCCTAAACTGCATAATACCTCATATCTATCTATTTCGAAGAATTCTACAATTGGTGAAATCATAGTACTTTATTTGTGAATATTAAAGTTAGAGTGTCAGATCTATCTATATCAGATATAATGGTGCGTACATTAAGAATTCGTAAAACGCAAAGTAGTCAATCAGCTATAATATCCCAAACAAGGCCCCAAATCTCTAATTCCAAAGCTCATTTTTTTAACTTGTCGCAGGATTAGAGAAAGTCGATACTCAAACTCAAAATGAAGTTTTCTAAAACAGTTACAAGTTCATCCTATTAAATGAGGTACAATTTTACTCGCTGTGTTGAAGCACAATGATAAAAAAAAAGTTGCAGAGATGGTAATTCAAAGGTGGAAGAGTGGGGTACACATGAAACGACATGTTGATGAATAAGCAAATTTGTAACAAGACAGGAGCATAAAATACATCTAAAATAATTTTTATACATGAGTACAATATTATATTTGATACGTAAAAAGAATTTTTCATAATATGAGTCTCATATATAAAATACATTTATTATAGTTTTAATGCTTAAATTCATGAATTCTACAATGATTAAGAAAAAAGTATGAATAC
This sequence comes from Gastrodia elata, assembly GCA_016760335.1. Classification (NCBI taxonomy): domain Eukaryota; kingdom Viridiplantae; phylum Streptophyta; class Magnoliopsida; order Asparagales; family Orchidaceae; genus Gastrodia; species Gastrodia elata. Next base: position 1,552,944 of record CM028676.1, read on the forward strand.
CAAAAATGCAGCATGCTTATGGATATTATACACGTGTACAATCTATCTAAAATGGGATATGATCAAAAATGTAGTTTAGCCGAAACTAATGCTATGGAAAATGTCTCTATCTTTATTTTAAAGACATTAAAATCCAGAAAATTCATTCTATTAAATTTAAAATAAAATTAATAAATTAATATGGTTCAGTGATAGAGTTCTTGATTTGAACTACTGATTGGATTTCACTGGCCACATACCTACTTTATTAAAGCTCAACTTATCCCCAAAAAGTATTATAATATAAAAAATATTGAACTGAAGAATATATTACGAAGGGTGGCTGATCCAAAATATCTCGCTCTATAATGCAAAATAGAAACAAAATAGAGAGTGATGTGATGAATACGAACCATATTAGTTTGGATGAAAAGAACACTCAAGTTGTGCAATAAAAAAAATTAAATACATGTATAAAAGCAAGTTTTATTGAAAAATTGCAAAACCAACAATATTAAATGGGTAATAAATATTGGCCTGCAAAAAATAGAGGCATGTAAATAATATAAGTGATACAAAATAGATCATGTAAAAAAAGGCCATGATAATAGAGTTAGAGTAGCTATAGCTGACAATAAGCTTAAGTAAAGTCAAGTGTGTCGTAATAAAATTACACCGTAAGCAAATTACATTATAATTAAATTATTTTACACTCAGATTTATTCATGCCAAACAACCTTTTAGTGATTTTATAATCATGAGATTAAAATGCACCCTTAAAAAGTTATCTATTTGGATCGTAATATTTAATTAGTATTTCTACAATGAGCATTTTAGTGATTTTAAAGAACCACAAATCATTGCTTGTAACCCTTTGAACATATACAAAGAATTGGCCAGCTATTAGATAAATGGAGATATAGTAATGGAAATCATCAGGGTTGAAACTTTTCTGGGCAACTGACCAACATAATAGAGGACCACATGTGCGCATCTTTAGATCTCTCGCAATTTTTTTTAACCACATGCAAGTTAAAATTTGTAACTAAATATATAGTGTGATAGTTACCCCACAATTATTAAATTGTGGAATCTTGATTCTATAGTTGTGGTGCATCTAAGGCATTATGGATGTATAAGCATAGGCTTTCTTTTGCTTAATTGTAATTTTTATTTTAACTTAATATTTTATTCACATCTTTCACCATGGGTGTTTAACCATATGCATCCATAAATCAAGATCTCTTACGCTTTGTAATCAAACTTGCTTGGCTCAATAAACTATTCCCACTTTCAATTTGAATGTCATGGATATGAAGTTCATTTAAGAATAAAGATAAGAGCAATTCCAGCTGAATTTATTCGATTTTTCCTATATGAGATACAAATTTGTGTTAATGCGATAAATTCTTTCCTTCTAATTCATTCCAACTATTTAACAGATTTATTTATCGATCTGCTTTTTCTTTGTTATCAGCATTTGTTAAAGAAATTTACAATCATAAAACTATTGAAGTGTTATGTCTGTCGAGCATTATAAAATATTTATTCCAAAAATTGGCTTTCATTAAGCAAACTTAAACAAAAAGCATTTATAATTAACATAACCAAATTTAATTAATTGAAACGTCCTCTCTATTTACAGTGAGCTCTGCATCAGCATTTATCTTGTCTTGCACAAAGTGATTTGCATTTAGAAATTCTACCTGATGCTACTGTAGATAAGATATACATACGTACCAACTTGGAATTACATTAATAAATCTTACTTGCATCAAAACAACCCCACCTAGTCTTCAAGTTGTTTGTGTGGGCAGACAGTCAATAATCAAAAAATAATAGATAGAAAGAGCAATAATAAGTTGAAAAGTGAAAATCTTAATATTAAGTCAATACTAATGATTCCATTAAATATGACCAATAACATAAAGCAATGCAAATTCAATCAAGATGAAAAATATGCAAGAATAGCTGGATTATGTGGTTTTCTCCAACGATACTTTAAGCATTACTAAGCAATAACAACATAAAAAAGTGCCACAACACTCACATCATTAGATTTCCGGAGCTTTTCTGCCGCATCAGCCTGTTTTTTATCCCAGACATCTTTTATTTTCTTGTTTATTGACAAGATTTGTCGTCCAACATCCGACGTAACAACAAAACGATGCCTTGCCCTTTCACTATCAACCCTCTTCAAACATATAAATTAAGTCACACAAAAAGAAACAACAAAAAATGAGAGACAAATAAAGTAAGAAGATTTACTTGTTTTGCCAACTTTATCAGATAACTAACTAATCCACGCAAACGCTCTTCTACGCACTGATAAGAAAATAGTTAAGTCATTAGACACCAAAATACTCACGGTTTCAGCAGAAAAACTCTCAAGTAATTAGTTAAAAAGTTCCTAATTGTTACCATCGACAAGCATCGGTCCACATCAGCACCTATGCTTTTTATACCACATTTAAATGCTGCAAAATCATTAAGTGCCCTTATATTCTGGGGAGTAGCAAAAAAAAGTTATTAATATAAAATAATAATCATGTTTAAATATTAACTGATTTCTGCAAGTTTTTTATGAAGATAGCCCTTGTGAAGAATTAATCTTTCTTCTTCTTCTTGCACAACTCTTCGGCTGGCTTCTGAAGCCCGGCTCTCTTCCTTGGGAGCACATAATAATTGTTCCTCTTCCTCCTACCAGAAAGCAAAAGTAAAAACCACACATTCCCAGAACCACGACATGCAAACAGTGCAACAAGGACCTAAGTTCCTATATTAAAAGTGCCTAGCTATGAGATTAGTAAGAAAAAAAAAGAACAAATAAATAGGTAATAAAGTAACCGATTCAAAGCAACATACCCTGAGATTAACACCACTGACAGCTGTAACATCATTCAACTGATCAATGCTCTGTTCATGAAATGTGCCAGAAGTCTTCTGCTTTTTGCTTTAAGGTAAAAAAAAATGATAAAAATTATGAAACTCAAAATATTCAATGGGAGCACGATGCTATTGCTAACCTTGATGGAGGTGATGCCCCTGGAGCTTCCAATGGTTTTTTGTTCCCAGCAGAAGTTTTCTTCTGGGGAAATTTTGCTACATTTCCAGAAATAGGCAGCGGTGTAGAAGATGATATCTGTAATGGAAAATTCTAGCACAATGCCATTAAAAAAATCCTAAAACTGAAAAATGTGGAACATTCCACAATTCACATCAAACAAAGCAGCAATACTAATATAGGTGCATTGGGGGTAGCATTCTATTGATAATAGGCATCAAAACCTTTACAAAGAATAACAACTGTACAGCACAAACTAACCAAAGAAGTTTTGATGCATCTTCAAGAAAAACAAGGTCACTAAGAAGGCTACTTTTAGGAAAAGCTGGGTAAGCCTTCATTTTATTAATATAAAAAATATAAGGTATATTAGAATACAAAACAGAACAAAAAGAAGTTAAAAAATATTGGATGCAAGCCAAAACCACGATTCAATGCAAAAGAACGTTGGGAGCAATAAGGGGCAGGTACTTTATTTTATGGATATTATTTATTCAGAACTAATCTTAAGATGTAACTTTAAACCAAAACGATGTTTTCTTGTCAAAAATCGTGGGAAAAAAAGCAGCTCTTCCTTTCCAGATATGCAAATTGGACTGAGAAAGTTTCAAGTTCTAGATGGTTAAAGGTTTTTTATTGTGTTGCAACATCTTCTTCATCTATAAGACTTGTTGAATTATCTCTTCTGATAATTTTCAAACAACACAAGCAACAAAAGTTATTTTAAGCAGTATTTTCCAAATACCTCAAAATGAACACGCGATAGAAAAATTAAAAACTTCCATCTCCAAACATAGATTTAACAAATTTACCTGAATAAATTATCTAATTGGTTATTAACCAAAAACATATTGAACAATAATCAAGAAGAAATAACTAAGGAAATTTAATCATGACCATGATATGTCATACCTTAACGTAAGCGAAACTGCAAACATGCTATAGATTTTGTCAATCGTATACGATAATCTAGGCAAGCTTGTTCTAAAAGTATGGCATACACAAATCTAATATGTATATCTTCATTCATCAAATGCTTGCACATTACTTTTGAAAGATTATGTGCATTGTTAAACTAGCCAACATGTATCATAAATCTATTTTGTTCAAGTTTTAAAGCCCTTAACATCAAAGTTATCACCACTAACTAGCTTGATCTCTTATAGTAGGTCTATGCAAATAACAAAACAAGCAAAACGTTACATCTTTGAGTACATTGTATTTTAGCCAACCTTTAAATTCATCAAATTATACAAGATTAAATTTGCAAATTTGTCTTTAAATTGAGCTTGTGGAAACTCATGTCCACGGGTTTGGTATGATCCTTTTAAAAAATATACTCGATAAATTTTATTATGATCATTTGGATATTATTCAAAAAAAAAATTCATAAACTAGGATATGTTGGGAGGTCACCTAAATTAGTTTCTTCATTAATTTAAATGCTAACTAGTTATTCTTCACTGATGCTTACACTATGCTATGGAAAATTGTTCTTCATTGATACTTTCACTGTGCTATAGAAACTTGTTCTTCATTGTACCATGGAAACTAATTTGTACTAAAATATTTATTGAAGCAAGAGATTTTCGATAAAGAACATATTGCAATTGTGTTATACTATGTTAATAAGAATGCAAATATGATCGACGATTTATTGGAATTGTACATGTTAGAGACACATGAGCACTATCATTGAAACTAGTAGTTGAATCAGCATTCTCAAAGCATGACTTGAGTATTTCCAAACTTCGTTGGTAAGATTATGGCGGAGCTAATAATATGTAATGTAAATTTAATGGTTTAAAAACCTTAATAATAAAAGAAAGTAAATCTACATGTTACATTCACTATTTGCACATCAATTACAATTGGCTTTACTTATTGTAATGAAAAATATTAAAGTCATTTTTTTTTCAACCTTATCTCCAAATTGATCAATTTTATTTATGATTCATGTAAAAGAAAGAATATTCTTCATAAAAGTTAGATGTGCAAGCTTACAAACTTAATATTTAATGAAGAACAACTAGACCAAGAACATCAAGAAATGACTCTCTTGCAAGTTAATTATACAAGGTGGAGTCCTCATTATGGGTTCATTACTCAGTTTATCAATTTTGTTCAGTTTTGATTGAAGTTCTTGATATTTTTATTGTTGACGCCACTATATTAGAGTTGAGAGCATAAGCTAATACATTGCTTGTTTTATACACGTTTTATACACTACATTACATTTGAGGAATATATTTTTAGAATTACTAATGAGTTATCACATTGTTACAGAGAAAGGATCCAGACATAATTAATGCAATGTCTCTTGTTAAGGTATGCATATATTGTTTGCAAAATATTAGAGATAATGGATAAGATTCTTTACATGAGAATTTTTTTTTTTTGTTCAAAGAATAATGTAAGTATTGTGAATATTAAAAATATATTTGTAACACCTATAAGCTCCAGACAAAATACTCAAAAAATCTCAAATTAATATCAAAAAGTTGAGTCATTTTATACTGTGATAAAAAGTCAATTACAAGAGCAACAAAAAAAATATGATAAGATTAACACAGTTATTAACTTGTGTTTTTTGCTTGAATCCGGTTAATCTTGTTAGTTCTTTCTCCACTTTTAACAAATAACGGTTGATTCAACTTGAATAATTTTATCCTTCTAACTTTTCATAGATTGATATTTATTACATTACAGCATCAACTTGAGAATTTAAAGAGCATGTGAGATCACTAGAGCTCATGTTGAAACCAAACTTAATCAAGGTTCCATAGAGCTCTTTCTGCAATGAAGATTATAAAAATCACTTGTGCAACATCATGAGATTCTTGAATGAATGATTGCTTAGTAACATATATTAAAAATGATGTATTTGATCATGCTGACAATGAGAAAATTATAAAATATTTTCAAAATATACACTTTTAGAGGGATAAATCATGATATTTTTCACATATAAGTATTGTATTTTAAATTTTATTATAATCATGATTTATATTCAATAATATAGTTCGATTGTGCCCCCACTAGATTTTTTTCCTGGCCTAGCCCTTGTCTAGAAAGCTGCTCCAGTGACGATTCAAAAATTGCTGAGTTTAAGGATTTTTTAAGAGCATCAGTCACAAGAGTCTGAAAAAAAATTATTGAAATTTAGGAACTTTTCAATGAAATAGGCTTAACAATGCCTAGCCTCAAAAAACCGGCTGAAAAAAAAAGGTAAACCTAAAACTCAAATACACACCATTTAGTTGGAAAAATAGCTCACCAACCACCAAATTGAAGGTTTTAATCAGTTTAAAATCTTATAATATATATATATATATATATATATTTAATAAGCCGACACTCAAGACCGACGCTCGCGCGATAGCAATTTAGGGCTCCAATTGGGCTGCGTCATTACCTTTCTCCCACGATCGTCGACGTTAAGAGTCGTTTTACCCTCAGCATTGAAGCTTCTAGCCCGGTCTCAACTGCTTTGATCAGCTTCATCCCAGGGATTCGATCGCTCGTCTGTCCGACCGCGGTTCCTGGCCTTGGCTTCATCCCAGGGATTCGATCGCTCGTCTGTCCGACCGCGGTTCCTGGCCTTGGCTTCATCCCATCACTCGGTCATTCTACCTGATTCCAGTACAATTTTGCATGCTACAAGCTGAAGGTAGTGTGCAATAGTTGATGGTGGAGAGGGTACTTCGCTCCCTAATCCCCATTATGCCCCTCATCCCCAAAGCATTGAAATCTTTTATGGCTGCCCTTACGTCCTCAACAACAAAAGTGTCAATTGGCATCAAGCCTATCACTATTTACAGAGGTAAGCCCGCACTAATTTGCACTAAAGATGACATTCAAATCCTAGTCAAACCATTTGAATATGCTTTGGTGACCAAATATGCATTCGAAAAAACTTCAATGCCTATTGTTCGCAAATGTTTTCAGCGATTTGAGTCTTTCTATTATATCTATTCAATCAGATAAATCAATCACCACCAAATTTTTATGAGTCTTCTAAGGTGGACTATACTCACCTCTTCTCCTGTTGTCCCTACTTTGTTGACAAATTACATTTAAAATTTTTGAAGTGGACTACGAACTTGGCTCAACTTCCTGCTACTAAAGGATAATCTCATTACCCACTCCTTCCTCTTCTCATTGGAGTCCTACTTGGGTAAGCCTCTCAAGGTGGATACTGTCACTGCTAATCTCTTGCAGCCCTCGGTGGCAAGAGTTCCGGTGGAAATTGACCTACCTGAAAATTTCAATGATGAAATTTGGATTAGCGAAGAAGATATTGGTTATTGTGATATTTTGTAGTCATGGGAGACCTGCTAACAGGATTATGTGCCAAAAAATACTGCGGTGGGTGAGAGAGCTACGGCCCTTCCACTAATTGGTCAGGAAGAGGTTCATCCTTTGATTCTTCAAGCTACCTCGAATGCATCTGTGATTAAAGATCTAGCTGTCTCCAACCTTGAAGATTGCAATACTTTTGATGTTGGTAATACATCAGTTACAGTTGAAGATCGCGTTGATATTGCTTTAGCATAGGGCAGCATTGCCAAGCAGGCTCAGATAGAGACTCTGAGGAGGTTATCATAAAAGCGAGCAACATTGAACCGTTACTCAACTACCTTCTATCTATTGCCATTGACAGTCTCCTCCATGGTCAGATGAAGTTGAATGATACTTCCATTTAGAGTTTGATTGGAACTTTCAATACAATTTCAGAAGAAAACGGAGATTTTCCCAAAATAAGCGCTATCAAGCAACTCTTTATGGAGAAAGTTCATCCAATGTCTTCTGGGGAGATACAGTGGAATGCCGTCGTGATCTAGGAGGTGAAGGGTCTCCTGCCTCTCGCCATTAAACCTCATTCGCGTAAATCTGTTGACGTCTGTTTGTCATCCGCTCGTACTCTGGATTCTGATGAGTAGCCATTGTTCGATGAAAATGCGTTTGAAGATCTGGAAAAGGCTTGCTTTAACAGATGTCAAATAAAGAAAAAACTCTAAATCCTCAAAGCAATTTCTAAATATTATCAAAGGAAAAAAGCAATGGACCCTGAAGCATGAGTAGAAGATTCGTCCTTTTGTTTGCATTTCAATTCTAAACTTAATTCTTTCTTTGTGAGAATCTTTAATGGGCGGTAACCATTTTATATGTTTCTTCTTTTTTTGTTCTTTTATTATTATCTTCTTAGTTTTTTTATTTTTTTAAGATTAGCAATCAAAACTATTTTGTATTATAAATTATCATTAATAAAACTTAACAGTTACCCAAATAAATATATATATATATAGTTATTTTGGGGCCATCAAGGGCACATGCCCCAAGTGCCTCCACCATGGCTCCGTCACTGATCCTCATAAATATAATTTTAATTGAGATTAAATTTCTAGTTCAAATATTCTATTTTAGATTCATTTAAATGAAATCAAGTGCATTCTAATGTAGCTCTCCGCAGCTCAAATTTAAATTTAGTATCATCTATCGTTTTATCATCAAGAAGAATATCTTGGCGAATAACATGCACCAAGGTATCCTCTAGAATTTGGTCAATAAGAAAATTCATAATTACAACAAAGAGATGAACAATGAGCCAAATCTTAATGCAATCCAATTAACAAAATCATTAGACAAATACCTTGAAATTGAACACATGACTCCTCTATTTTATGTTTTAAAACATCAACAAAAGCATACAAAATCCTTTTTTTCAATACTCCTCAAAAGACTTCTCTTGGTACATTATCATATTCTTTTTTTAATTAATAAATATCAAATATAGAACTTTCTTTCTCTTTCTAAATCTCTCTATCAAGCCTCCAAATAGATGGTTGGCTTCCATAATTAGTTTATCTAACATATAAAAAATCGAATTAGTAAATTTCCAATATTAGGCATCTTTACTATTAGAGCCAATTCCTCTTAATTCTGAACTACAACTTCAAAGACCTTGCAAGTAAATCAATTGTTTGCAACATAAATTAGCTTCTCGCCATTGCCCCACTGTCAAGATCTAAAGCTCCTAAATATCTAAATTTCAATTCTTGACATTCCATCAATGTCTTTGTGCACAGCTATAATTTCTCAATCCTTACAAGTCATTATTTAAAAGAGATTACTGTTAAAATGATCCATTGACTTACAATTTGGTTATTTTAGTCGAAATTTAAAAATGGTCAAAGAAAAAATTAAAAAATTGCAAGAGTCAAATCAAGGGCCCATTATAAGAATTTTCTCTTATTTTAAATTTCAAATCAGTTACCAATATAGGGTTGTCAAGATTTTTTTTGGAATGACATTACAATTTACAATATGATCAATCACATTAAAATAAGAAAATAAGAAAATAATCAATCTGAATTTTGAAAATTTTTATTTTTACAAGTGATAATATATTTCTCACTTCTTGAACAAGGAATTAACAATCATTATATTATAAACTAGAGCAAAACTCTAAAATTATTTTTCTTCATCATTAATCTCACTCAAACCAAAACAATCATGTACGTCATTGAATTATCAAATTAGATTTCCTCCGAATAAATATATTTCCTCTTAAGAAATTCTATAAGGCGCTGCTTAGCTGCTGATATGGGAGGGTGTAAATTTAAAATATGTGTTTGGATTACGAAACAAAAACTACAAGGTAAATTTTTGGCGTATTGGAAATCCCCAAAAAGCTCAAAATTGGTTAAATTCTAAATTTACCCAAATTCATGCAAAACGAGATTTAAAAACATACAGTTGTGAATAGCTCCATGTTAGTCCTCCATCAGATCGAGCATATAGTCCTTGTCAAAGCCTTATCAACCATTATTGGGCTAACAAAGCCGTCAATGTATATCGTTGAGCCACAATAGACCCTCACAAACAACAAACAATCCCACACCGATTGCACATAATAAACCTTGTTGGTATCACTGGTTGTTTTTAAGCCCTCGCCAGCAGCAACCATGACCTCACCAGATGTTAACCAACTATTGGCAAATGCTTGTTTGTAATAGCCATGAGTCGACCGGCTCTAACCAACCCTCATTCGGGCACATCGTAGGTTTAGAATATTTTTGTTTTACACTAGTTTTAAATTTTACCCAAACAAGCATCATACTAAATATATCGCAAAATACCAAGCATTTTTAAAGTATTTATAATGGCATTATTTGACCTAAAAAATACTTTGCATTAGACTTTTACTTAGATATTTCTTTTACCTCCAACCAAACCCTTTAACTAATTAATTCAACATATACCAAAATTTTTATTTATTACATATATCTAATCTTGTTTGAGAGGTATAAATGCTTGTAATAAAAAAAAACCATTCCACCAATTATAATTTTAAACTTCACAATTCTAAATACTTTGTTCTAAGCTTTTTTATAGCATCATCCATTAATTATCATCCAAAATTAAACCCAAACAATTTCTAGGTCCATCATTACCTAGGTACGAAAGTCTAAAATAAAAATTACAGATTTCTTTTTCTTTGTTACCTACCCACTTTGTATCCTAAAAGTATAGTATCCACGCATAGATCCAAGAATCATCTATTGGGTAGATAGGACTAGAGGTGGCACATACAGGCAATATTTATGTGTTAATCATAATATCCACCAACTTTATAAACTTGCATATCAATCTGCCAATATTTCAATTCTCTAACCCAAACAAAATGCCTTGAACTAGCTTTTGCGCACATTTGCCCATAATGTAAAAACTCTCACAGTGACTTATTAACCCTACACCAAGGTCTAGAAGACAGTATATACTTTTCACTACATTCAAACAATACAGTGCATCACTTTCAAAAAATACCCTAACTATAACTATATCATAATTTTTCAAAGAGTTCATGTCATGTCGATTAAATAAAATTCTGAGTATTGAACACCTAATGCATCCCTTCAGATTAATCATCCGACAGATTGGGGCTCGACAACTGGCACTACTAAAGTTTTTGTGTTTAAATAAACTAATAAAAATGTCATAAAGTTTGTAATTTAAAGATACACAAATTGAAGAGAATCCAAAACTTGAAAGTTTCATACATGTCGCAAGGGGTAATAATGGTACATTCCATCGAAATACAAAAGAGGGTAAGAAAGCAAACTGCATGTACACCTATGGATAATAATCTAGAGAAAAATAAATCATTGAACAGAGAGCTGAGAAAAAAAAACATAAAATTAGCTTCTCTCTTTTCTAGTTAGCTTTGGAAAATTTAACAAAAAATACATAAAATTGACTTAAATTTAACTTGTGAAGATTTAGCAAAAAAACATTAAATTAACTTAAGAAGATTTAGCAAAAAAATCACAATTGTTGGAAGCTTCCTCGGCAGGAAAGAAGCTGTAGAGACAAATTAAATAGAAGAGCTTTGGTACAAAGTGTCAATATGGGTACTAGAATATACATTAATGCTAAAACACATTTATAAATTACTAAGAAGCATCAGAAAACTTGATAAGAAAATGTGATAATTCCCCCAATAAACTAAATGAAAGCAAGACTTGGCTAATTACATCCATGAAACATGTACAAACAACATAAAAATAAAATCATCTCACAAAACCATAACCTTTAGGAAGGCCTCCCATTAATAATTTTTTAAGCAATAAAGCACTAATTCAATAAGAAGTTCTGTGGATGCCGTGCAAGGCATTCCATGTGCTGACAAGATAGAACATTTTCATAAACAAACATGCATGAAAAAACATAGCAATCAATAAAAACAATTCCAATTATGACAATATATAAGATAAAGACATCATGTTGTTACAGGATTTTGCCTCAATTAAAATTTAAAGAAAAACTAGAACAATCAATTAATTATCTAAACGTCTACAAATCATATTAGCTTTTAAATTTTTTGTTTTTACTGGATTCAAATTCACAATCACATGGCATCACGCCTAGTGCATTTTAAATCATCCAAATAAACACTCTACTAATCATCATAATTCTAGTTCACTAGCATACTGATAACCCACACTTAACAACAATCAACTCTTTTAATAGTACATCCAAAGGTTCACAGATTTTGCTGCACTTTGGGCCACATTCATATCAAAACATTCAAATTAATTTTGCAAAAAAAATCTTTATTTGTAATTTTTTTCTTTAAGCCAGAATTTTATTTTTCATTAACTACTTAAGATAATCATCATTTTAACAATAATTTATTCCAGTTGTTTAAATCGCCATAAAATTCCAATTACAATTCTGTAGCAGTACAAATTATACAAATCTATCGGTGTTGCACTATATTAAGAGTCCCAATTTTTTTAAACATTCTATAACAACTTGGCTCAGGTTCATCTAAATCTTCTGTGAAGTATACATCATCCTAGTCATTCACTTGTAACAACAACTTGAATATATATATATATATATATATATAATAGATATATTAATTGAAATAAAATACAAATACAGTGCTAGATAAATCCCTTAAGCCGGACAATAACAACAAGTAACCCACCCACTACTGCGTCATTCTTTGGAAAAAATAACCAGATCAAGCTGCAGGAAATGCTATGCTCTACTGCCAAAATACAAATCATACATTTTAAGAAATCAAACAATTTTTGTTTACCCTTAACTATCTCTATATCAAATAAATCTCCGCACCCCTTGAAACCTCTTCAGAATGATTCAATAAATCTGAATCCCAATTAGTTCAGTACCCATTTAAATCAAGATTCCCATTAATCAAATTAATTTACCCTTAACCAATCCATGTTTGAAAAGAAAGATCAGTAATGTGTCCAACTCAACCTAAAATCTGGGCTATTTACGACTAAATCAATTTGAGAGCCTTTCTTAAAATTTACCAAAGGGACCATTGATCAAACTATTTACAGAAATGAATGAGCAAATTGGAATGCCACTCATTAGTTTGATTTCACATATAAACTAAAAATTATGGCGCCCATTTAATAATCACATGAGAAGTCCCTCCACCATGATTGATGAACAAGAGTAAATGCAAGAGAATAACTTCTGTTTGAAAACTTTAACAAAACATATCTGCAGTCAAAGAGCCTCGATAGCCCAGCATCAATAATATTAAAGCTTTGCAACCATTTTCAATACATAAACCATTGACGAGCAATCATACAAGAACTTCTTGATGATGAAAAAATAAAATGACCAAGTACCAATGAAATTATATCTTTGCAACCATTTTCAATACATAAGCCATTGACAACCATACAAGAACTTTTCAATGATGAAAAACTCAAATGACCAAGTCATCACCCTAACCTCCTCGAAATAGATGACGGATTCTTAATGAGTGAGACAGCATGGACAGCATCGAGGTAAAGCCTCTCCCTATCCCTGGTTTGGAAAAACATGCATCCGCTCAAATACATATGTGAGGGCCTATCTTTGCCACTATGGACAATGCTGATAGCACCAAACTAATAGCCACGACAATTGATTGACAAAATCATGCAACATGAGTAGGTTATGAATTGACCACCAAACAAGGAGTTGACAAAAAAAAAAAACAGCATCTAGATCTAGGGGATGCAACTTCATTGCATTAGAAGGGAGAACCAAGGAGGCAGGACAAGGGATAGAAATTGCCATAGAAGCTTGGGTTAAAAACCTAATACCAAATCGTGCAATGGATGCAAATCTTGCTACAGAAGCTAAAGATTAACGTTCAAAGCTATATACCAAAAATGATAGAGGTGGGAAAAGAGATGCACAATGAGATTGTCTGAAACAGCAATCACGATGACAAAAAGCCATAGCCAACAAAACTTATCAAGCCTAAAGGCATGCCAATGACGAGAAAGATCGTACACAGAGGTGTACGTAGATGAAAAACAAGGTAGTAAACAAAAACCATGGCGCCGACAATGGTGGCCCAGCCATAGAGACAGTTTGGGTAACTCATAAGAGAAACAATACATATATATATATATATATATGCTAGCACTCCTTAATCTTCCAACGCTATAATTGGCATGGGCACTTTGTTGTTAGCAGCTACCATTACCAAAATATTGCTCAATATCCTAATCAAGGCGACAAATCAACTGCACCATTAAAAAAATGATCTACTGTTTCCAAAGTCAATTGCTATAGTAATTTGATATTGACCTCCAAACTTGCATCTACACAACCTGCCCACGGGTACAATCGAATGTAATTTGAAAATAGCACAGGTTTGCATATCCTATATGCTAATTTCTTTACTCTTAGTTATGCAAGTCACAAAATCCATCGTAGTCATATATTTCATGTTTGTTTGTCAGTAATATGTTTTCCATCAATAAACTCATTTATGATAATAACATAGATTTAGACTTGCATTTTTTTCTTTATTCTATCAAAAATTCAAGATAAAGTAAACTCATTCACATACCACTACATCAGGATTCCAGTGTATATCCCGTGTCCCAATCCGCACAATACTCTACCACATGTCTTTTCAAATTCAATTAGTTAGAATTCTCTTGAGCATTAAGAACTTGGTTATTCAACTAAAAAAACACTTCAACACATTCTCGAGAAATAACATTCCAACTACCAAACTAATAATTCTATGTTCCTTTTGCCTCAGTCAGGCTGAAACCCATTGTCTACATTTTGAAGTCACTGAAGCTTCAATCACAAAAGCATTTTAGTTAATTTACTCTGATATTTGGAGGCCATATCCTATTACCTCTACTTCAAGTAATCATTAATACATTGTGCTTCACTCCAATAGCAATAGCTACCAAGCTTTCCTCTATCAATACAACTCCCTTACCTGGAACTACTACATAATATCGAATTGTTTATGCCTGAAATGCCTATAGCTTGTGCGTCCAAATCTCAATTTCATATTTAATTATCACAATTTCATAAACCTACAAATGAACATTAAGTGATTGCCAAATAGATTCTCCAATACCTCAAACAAATAATAGATCATGGCATCCATCTCAAACCAGTTCATCATTACACACTTCAAGCATACAGTGATGTTGCTTAGGTAGAATGTGAAGATGACAACAGGTTCACTATCAATTACTTGCACTTCTTTAGCTCTTCACGTATCTTGTGGAATTCCAAAAACTAAACTACAGCTGCTTGATCTAACACGGGTGCAGAGTATAAAGCTGCTGTTCAAACAGTGGTGAAACTCAATAGATCAAGTTCAAACATTAAGAACTTTAAGTCTGTCATCATCGCCTCCCCATAGTGTGCCAATGTTAGTACCACTTGCACACAATACAGTACAGCATTCACAAAACAAGCACAAGCCAGTTGATTGACATCTCATCTGAAATCTCACCAACACCAAAGAAATTCATGCGCACCAACATATCAACTTGTTGCTGCTATGACTAAACCACTCTTTCATCAACGCTTCAAGTTTTTTAATTTTCAAGTTTGTATAGGTTCTCCCATGTACGAGTTGAGGTGGGTAAAGAATATATTATTATGCCTTCCAAATTATATCACGAATATTCTCAACAACCTAACTATTTCAACACATCTAGCCATTCATGTGGTAGATATTATCCTAGACATTCGATTATTACCACATATCCTATATATACAACATTCGTTTATGACCACATATCCTATATATACAACTTTTTATGTAAATACAAATATACATATGCACACACACTCTACTATTCAGCACCCAAATAAATGAAATCATTATTATCCAAAAGCGCTTTCACAACAGCCATTTGTTCAAGCAATAGAAGTTCGAACATCACTTCTCATCATAGTGGATAAAATTAAATACTCAAAAATACTATTATTCGTATTCGATTTAAGCTTCAAAATAAATAAATTTGCATGCATTGCTACAATCATTTCCAAATAGAGAACCATGTTTTATACTGATTTCCTCCAACTTTCATCAACTTATGAATAAAAGTTTGATTTCTAGCTAATCATGCAGAACTTTACTATATACAATAACATATAGAATAGAAACATACCTTAATATCCTCAAGATAAAAATTAGCTTAATTCATGATTAGCATCTGAAAACTTTTCTGATAAGCCTTTTCCATAGTTTTCATAAACTTCAAAAAAACAAAACACAACCTGAAAGATGTTTTGTCATTCGTCTGTAATCCAATATCAGCTACTTGATACAAATAGCTGACAAACCTAAAAAGTGAGAATGCATTTACCTCTTTTCTCAACAGAATTTAGTTCAGTATTGTTATGTCAGCAAAAATTAACAGCAAAATACTACATCCTAAAGCTAATCAAAAAAAATTTACATATATAATTAGTCACATGTAATCATGGCATTTCTTGACAGAATGGATACAATAAATGCACACATAAACAAGTATGTCAGGACTTATTTTACAATATACTAACTTGTGTTGTACCATCATTGGTTGGTGTAGGTCCCAAAATACGATTACCGATTGTTGTCAAAGGGGTTGAAATCCCAGTTCTAGAAAGCTGTTCACTCTCTTCAAAGTCTCTTGTACCAAGAGGTTCAGATGCCTGATCCATTATTTCTGTTTTCACAAGACTCAGAGATGACATAGCAGTATTTCGTTGCTCAGTATTTGAATAAGCTTGCAGTGTAGATGAACTGTGCTGTGACGATGCATGACTAGCTAAAGAACCCCCATGAATTCTTTTAGATTCATTGCCAGTATTTTGGATTCCATGTTTTGGCATATGCGACATGCCCAAGAGCTGACTAGAACCAAATTGAGTTACACTAATGCCTTGGGTATGCTGTGCTATCCTTGTTTGTGAAACCTGACCTTGTGACTTTTGGGCAGTTGCAATAGCACCAATTGAATGCCTTGGGAAAGCATGAGAATGAAAATTAGATGGTGCAGTTCCAAACATTGGAAAAGATGATTGTGGGACATGACTATGCTGAGGCAGTTTGCTAACTGCTTGCAACGAGGACATTGTACTTTCTCTTTCTTGATTTCCAGTATTTAAAGCAGCTGAGCGTGTTTGACCAAAATGCATAGTCTTTCCATCTGATTTAATGTCGACCTCTCGTGACTTCTGGATGCTGTTATCCAGTGTTGGAAAACTCGAGTCAGTTTGCCTTGGGATGTTCGGCAGATGACGAGGAGGGGATTTCTGCCCCTTCTGATTCTGAAAATACGGCATGGGATGTTGCACAACAACTGAGATTTGGCAAACTACTAATGAGATGAAAACCATCAAAAAAAGGCTTGTACCTGTAAAGAGTAGAGGTTTGGATTCGTCTGTGGATTTCGACTTGCTTGAGCTTGAAGCTGAAATAACATTAAATACAAAGTTGGCTGTACAAAATTGCAATCATAAACAAATCCAAAAAGTTTGATTAAATACTCATAAATCTAACAAGACAGTCGCCCCAGTAACAATAACCATAAAAAATAAAACGTGTAAGCAAATACTTTGCCACCCACCTGTAGTTGGAGTGTCTGAGCTGCTTGTCTAAGCATCTGGTCACCAACAATATTCTTAATAACCCTCAAGAAGTCATCCTTACTGACATCATTGCTCTACAAAATAATAACTAACAGCGTATTAAAAGAGAGAAATTATCAAAACAAAGGGAAATCTTTCTTGGTTAAAACATCAGATGCAAACTTCAAAATAAAATTTCTTAAAAAACTTGAATTAAGCAGTCCACAATATCATTCTTTGTTGCAGTGGGAATTGAACTGCCGTCTCCTAGGAGGCAACAGGGATCTCATCAACTAGGCAATTCCACGCACGCATATCAGTGGATGTCGTTAATTTATTCAAAATTCACAAAATAACTAAATCATCTGATTCACCATGAACAAAAAAAAAATCTCAAGTCTCAGTAAAACAAGACACCCTCCTCTATAACACAATTATACATTAGAAAACAGGTAATCAACATGTTGAATAAAGAAAAATTAAGATCACTTTTAAGTATAGCACGCCTCACCCTTAGCTTAGAAAACATGGCCTGAAGTTGCATTGATCTATCCTTGTCAAGATGAGGGCGTAGAATTGGGATCAACATGTGGAATGGTATTGTATTTGTTTGCCTTGCCAAACTGGTTACTTCAGTGGGAATGCGTTGCTTCTGAACATTCAAATGCTGTAAATTGTGCAAATTGTTTTCTTCATTAGAAACTAATGACTGAGAACAATGAGTTTGACTCGTAGATGACGGAGATTTTTCCTGTTGGTGAGGCTGAAAAGGAACTTTTTCAATACCCTTCATTTCATCCTTTTCAACAGTTGGCAAAGGATTCCACTGTACGTTAGATTGAGAATGCTTCTCTTGAGAGATGCGTTCACTGCTTTCTGACTGATCTTCTGTTACTTGATCTTTTCCATTGACTCCAAGCTCCGGTTTTGTCCGCTCTAACTGAGAAAATTGCTGGTTCAAGGATTGAAAATGCTGCTCTTCTGTTTGCTGCATCCCTTGCAGAGTATTTTCATCATCAGAACCAGGTTTCCAGGGTTCAAGTGAACGTTTGGATACAGAAATGCTTCCTTGTTCAACATTTTCATCTTGGCTAGACAATTGCCATTGTTCATGTAATTGCTGTGTTGCAGGATCATCACCTAGACTGTTCAATTCTGCAATAATAAGTTAAAAATCTATAAAATTAAAAAAAATGCAAAGCAAATTAAGAGACAAGATCTTGCAAAGATCAAGAACTGTTTTTAATTTTTATATCAAAACATGATCAGATGTAGTGCCATTTGTGCTAGACAATTGCCATTGTTCATGAGACCCAATTAATAACATCTACTTTAATTAAAATTTATTATCAGTAAAAATAGTTGCGATTTTGTAGGTGTCAAACCTGTTTGATCAATTGCTTCAATCAATTTGAAAACTTACTAAGAAAATAAGCATTTATAGGGCTGTTTGATTTTCAGAAATCTTCATGTAAAGTAAGAATTTGGCTTGAACTTTACAGGTCTGATGCATTAAGTTTCCGGTTTAATTTTTTATGGTAAAACTTTTTCTGCAAAAGTTTCAATTTGAGGGATTATTATTTTGCTCAATGCAGTTTACAGGACATATGTTCTTCCTGTCTTGCTTTCTTCCTTCACTATGACACAAACAAATAAATAACCATAGCTTCTAGCAACTTCAAGTCTTAATCTCCTTAACAACATTCGTTGTGCCTACGCCATCAACAAAGGCTACTTTGACAATGAGAGCTACGATGGCAATGAAAAATATGTCTGCGACGAGTGCCAGGCCAAACGATAGCACTTCACCTATTTGCCGACACCATCTCGATCAAGGTTAAGATCCCAAACTCACCGAGTGCTTGAGCAAATCCTCTCTCAAGCTTGATAGTTTTCAACTTGAAAAGGACAAAAGATACATGATGACGAATGAAGAGGCAATCTTGCCACTTCATTTTCTACAACACTATGTCCTGAAAATTACTTCAAACAAAATAATAACTTAGATTCTCTGCAAATTTTTGCATCTAACCAAACAACAATAAAGTAAGCATATTGCGTTTCCTTTATTTTAATTTGCAATATAAACTCCACAATTATTTAATTTTAGCAATCCAAACAGTTCCCAAGTAAACTATCTAAAAATTGAATTTTATATGCAAGTTCAATGCTTATCTCAACAGGGGCTGTTTAGGCATAAACAGTAGTCCACAATTAGGTAAAGGTGTTAATACATGTTTAAAATATTATACTTTATTTTTTTAAGTCAATCCCAACCATCCACGTATCCCACGGCCAAAACATTTCAACTTACTAAATATTCTACGCTTAGGAAGAGTTTCTGCTGCTCAACCTACAAGCAGCTTACAAGGCTAATCTCCTGGAAAATTCGCTCTAGTTGTCTGCAGTTTACTACTTTAAACCAATCTAATCAAGCTCTTGACCTACAAATTATAGACAAGAATTTGACCAAGTGGCATTAACTTTCAATTAAATGATACAAAACTTCAAATTAAGTAAAACATCCATGTACCAAATAATCAAATGAAAACGCAACATTGAATAATAAACACCCCTTCAATGAGATAACAATAATGATCAATTGAAACCTATACACAACTTGACATATACTTGCATAAAAAGGAGCTTGAACTCAACAAAATTGTATTCTTCATCATTAATAAGTGAAACTTCTCATGTCAACCTTACAGCATAGGCTACAATATAAAACCACTATAAATCATTTGTGTTCTTTTATATTTATATGTAATTTGCTTTATTTACACTTTCTATATTGCTTACTTACGAGGCATTCCAAGCAAAAATTTCAGTCTACGAAAAACTCAACAAAGAAAAGTTTATCTTCTACCAAATTAAATCCAATAAGTGTTAGTTACATCAATCCATTGTTCATTGTGCACAATCAAATAGAAACCCCTCCCTAACTTCCAAATAGGGAAGAATCTTTCTAATAGTTTCTTCCCATATCTTTTTTGGTCTTCCTCTTTTAATATGAGCAAAATTCATAAACTCAATTTTTCTAACAGGGGCATTGAATGATCTATATGCGATTTATGAGTTCTTGGTTATGTCTTTTGGGCTAACCAATGCTCCATCCATATTTATGGATCTAATGCAGAGAGTTCTTAAACCACATCTAGACAAGTTTGTTATAGTGTTTATAGACGACATCCTAATTTACTCCAAAAGTGAGGAGGAACATGAGGAACATCTCAAGGCCATCTTGGGATTATTAAGATTAAATAAATTAAATGCAAAGTATTCCAAGTGCGAATTCTGTTTGAAGTCAGTGGCGTTCTTAGGCCACGTTATTGATGCAAAGGGTATAAGAGTGGATCAACGAAAAATTAGTGCCATACAGGAATGGTCGCAACCCAAGACAGTGACGGAGATCAGAAGTTTCTTGGGCTTGGCTGGGTACTACGGAAGATTTGTGGAGGGATTTTCTCAACTAGCGGCACCACTGGCAAAACTGACTCGCAAGGAAGCGCCTTTTGCATGGAGATAGGAATGCGAAGAAGCTTTCAATTCGCTCAAGAAGAAGTTAACTACTTCACCAATTTTGGTTCTACCACAAGAAAGCAAAAGTTTTCAAGCCTATACGGACGCCTCAAAGACAGATCTGGGATGTGTGTTTATGCAGGAATGAAGAGTAATCGTGTATGCTTCACGACAACTGAAACCCAATGAAGTGATCTACCCGGTGCATGACTTGGAGTTGGCAGGCGTGGTTTTCGCTCTAAAGATATGGAGACACTATCTTTATGGTGTCAAGTGTGAAATCTTTACAGATCACCAGAGTCTTAAGTATATCTTCACGCCAAAAGAGCTAAACTGCAGGCAAAGACGTTGGTTGGAATTCATCTGTGGTTACGACCTAGAAATTCAATATAATCCAAGTAAAGCTAATGTAGTTGTCGACGCCTTGAGCAGGAAAGCCACCTTGACATAAATAATATCATCACTTGATTTAGTGGAAGATTTTGAAAGATTAAGGATTGAGCCTATCAGGAGGGTCGATTTACTTAATTTCCTAGCCACCTATGACGCTCAAACGAAGTTAAAGGAAAGGATCATACATGCTCAAAAGGAAGATGTAGATTACCTCAAATTCAAGGCAAGTATCGAGAAGAACCAAAGAATCGACCTACAATTAAAGGGCGATGAAGTAATATATCAGGGCAAAAGGTTATGGGTACCGAAGAAGAACCAAATGGAGGTGCTCGTCGAAGCACACAATTCAAGCTACACTATTCATCCTGGGAATAGTAAGATGTATCAGGACCTCAAACAAACATTTTGGTGACCAGGAATGAAGAGAGACAGCTGAATACGTAGCTAAGTGTAATTCTTGCTGTTTGGTAAAAGCTGAACACCAAAAGCCCGGAGGACTCCTTAAACCATTAGAACTGCCAGAATGGAAATTGGATCGACATATCCATAGATTTTGTAACGAGTTTGCCTAGAAGCAAGACAAGGTAGATGCTATATGGGTGATAGTTGACAGATTGACTAAATCATCACACTTCATACCAATCAAGCAAACTGACTCAGTAGAGAAACTAGCCAAGCTATATATCAAGGAGATTGTTCGACTCCATGGTGTTCCCAATATGATAGTATCAGATCGTGATGGCAGATTTACTTCTAGATTATGGCAAGCTGTGCAGCAGGATCTGAAAACCAACCTAGCCATGAGCACAACATTTCGTCCACAGACAGATGGGCAGACAGAACGAGTGAATCAAACTGTAGAAGATCTGCTACGTTTGTGTATCTAAGATTTTGGTGGAAACTGGGAGGAGCATCTGGCGTTAGTGAAATTTGCTTATAATAATAGTTTTCAAGCAAGCATAGGGATGGCTCCGTACAAAATATTGTATGGCAGAAAGTGTGGTACAACTTTAGCTTGGGTTGAGGTGGGTGATACTCAATTATACGGATTCGGAATAGTGGAAGACACTACTCATAAGATACAGCTAATTAAGAAGAGAATATTAGCAGCACAAGACAGGCAGAAGAGATATCATGATTCTAAGCATGGACAACTATAATTTCAGGTGGATGACAGAGTCTATCTTAAGGTTAGTCCAATGGGGAGTATTTCATAGGTTTGGAATTTCCGGAAAATTAAGTCCCAAATTTGTAGGACCATTCCGTGTGATAGCTAAGATAGGCACATCAGCTTACAAATTGGAATTTCCAAAAAACTTCTCAGTTGCACATAATGTATTCCACATATCATCCTTGAGAAGGTGCTTACTGAACCCAAGCCAATAGGTACAGACAACTACAATTGAGCTGCAACCAAATCTAACTTATAAAGCAAAGCCAGTGAAAATTTTGGAGGGACAATTGAAATTGCTAAGGAACTGCAGTATTCATATGGTCAAGGTACAATGGCAGAATCACAAAGCACAAGAGGTAACATGGAAACGAGAAAGTGAGAAGCAGAAGAAGTATCCAGAATTGTTCAATTAAACAGGTACTTCACTAAACCAATCATGTCCCTGCGTTATTTTAAATAGTGTCGAGGACGACACTTCTTTTAAGAGGGAGAGTCTGCAACAACCCGTAGTAGTTAAAAAAAAAAATTAACCGCCAAAATTAGTTTGAGAAGATTTGGAGGAGGTTGGTTGATACATTTCCTTTCACTTAAAGAGTATTATTAACTAACTAGCTAAATAATTAACTAAGCGCTTATCTCATTAAGAGAACAATTGCTGAACCTCAGAAAGGATCGAACGGTCTAGATTTAATCTGGACCGTCATTTCACGAAGGCGTCTCTCTGAATCGATGCCATGCCGTCGATTCAGTGGCTCAAATAAGGATCATACCCCTCCTACGCATACGTTTTCTTACCTGAAGAAGAACCCAGGCACTGCCGAAGAAAGAAGGTACTGCAGGCGGACGATACAAGCGGAAATTGAAGGAGTACTTTCAGACGGTGCTCGACAGGTACCTCGTTTCCTTACAATTGTTTACCTTCCATGCCTTCAAATTGCTTGCGTATAAGTATCGTACCTTGATCGACCTCAGTCGAGCCGATCAGGGAGAAATCGGCGTTGTACTTAGGATGTCACGATGGAGTTACGCCTAACTGCGTACGCGTCGGCTAGGATTATCGGACAGGAAGAGGGTGACGAAGCTCCGGATCGACTCCTGACATCCCCAACCGCGAAGTAGGTGGGAGCCAAGCCGAATGCCTGCTTCTTTCTGCACCTGCACCTGCCAAGTGCGATGTAAATGCTCTCGGGACCGCGTGTAGGCTAAGAAAACGGTGGGGGAAATTTATTAGGAATTAATTGATTTATGAAATATTTAATTCATTTAAATAGAATTTTAAACATTTTATATCTTTGTAATTAGCAATCGAAATATGTTAAAATTATATCTTAAAGTGTTCAGAAAATTATGTAGAATATTATGGTGACATTTAAATTGCAATTTGAAATATATTTATAAAGATCATATTTTTGGTATTTTCAATAATTAGGTCAAAACCCTAAAATGCTCAACTCAATTCCAAATTGAGAATATTCTTTGTTTTAGTTCCTATTGTGCTATAGGGAGTGTTAATCAAATTGATTTCATCTAAAGATTGGATAGCAAATTTAGAATGTAACATTTAGGAGCCAAAATACTTATTAATTTTGGATTTTGAGAAGATTGTCATGGATGTAATCTTAGCATTAGAAGTAGAGTAGCTTGAGCCTCTACATATCAAATAAATCAGCTTAGGTGACGGAGCAATAATGGTGAACCCTTAGAGGAGTTATGGAGAGTTAGAAATAGGGAATGTTTGGGAAAATTAGGTCATTGGAATATGTATACCTGTAATGAGAATTTTAATTTTGATAAAGTATATATTATTAGCAAGTGGTTAGATTAGTAAACAGTTTAGATCTTTAGATATGAATTGTTAGGAATCATGGCTTTAGGTTCTTAGGATATTATATAGGAATTTCTTAGGCAAATATCTAGATGTTGGTAATTTCTAGTTCATTGAAGTGAGTTTAGCATAGAGTAAGCACCTGTGAGGTTCAATCATAGGAATTCTTGAGGTAGATTAAATCTAGACTTTAGGTTGGATTATTAAGATAGTATATTTTGTCTTAGGAGCTTAATAAATGAAAATTGATGAAGTTGAGGATGGTGATCTTAAGGTTATGTTAGAGAGTCTTAAGTTTGTCTATTATTTTCAAATTATAAAGCCATACTTTTAGATATATAAGTATCTAACAATTAACTTAAGATCAATGTCTTAAGACAATTGGGGGTTCAATTAACCCCAATCATTAAGATAAATAATTAAAATTATACAACAAATGAATATCATTGCTTAGTTTATTTGGCATTCCCATTGAATGCTGCTACGCTTTGAAGCCATATCCTATTGATCATAATCATTGCATAATAACAAATACAATTAAATAAGGGATTTCAATTCAGGGTGGATCAGTCTATACAGACAGTTTGAGCCAGTGCTGGCTATGGAGAGATCAAAAGACCACATATTTCCTTGAGGGGGAGTGTGTGTGGTCATACAAGAAACCCCATCTCAGATAGTAGGGTAGATGTACCTAACTCCTCTTTTATTTTGATAGTGTCCACAGAACATAATACAACATAACTTAACTAATACATTAAATATAAATCAGTTCCATTACATGTTTCTACACTTATTTCATCTACCCAACTGGGAGAGTTCATAACAAAATATAGTTGCAAATATAGCAAATGAACCAACTGAACTCTCCCTCAAGCATCCTATTTCTGCATATTACAGTTCAGTTGGTTCATTTGCTATATTTGCTATAGGATGCTGGAATTTATCTTTTATTCCCTTACTCGCATATAGGATGCTAGCCTTTACCTTAGTTAGCTTTCATATAGATGTTATTCATGTTTAACAATTCTTTTGCAGGGCTGCTTAGTGTGCCTTAGCACACATACTAGTTATTTTAAATGCTCATAATGTATATTTTACTTATTAGTTTATTTTCCTTCAAATGCATTGTGCACCCTACTGTTTGAACTCATGTGATATCCTTAAACTAAATAGGGTAGAAACTATAAATGTGCTTAAGCTTTATTAGTCAAATCAAATTTTTATTTTATTGATTGTGCCCTATCGTGTTAAAAACCAAACACAGTAGATCAGGAGCCTGGAGGGGAGATGACAGACCAACAGTGAGAGGAGTTGGATTTCCAGGGATAAATTTGAAGACCTACAGACCCCTTTTTACCTCATTATTTATCATGTGAGAAGGAGGGTAATTTTTATCTATTTATAAATATTTATGTAATAGTTTAAGTTTATGACATTTATTAGATTATGAGCAAATATTTTCTTTTATTTTATTCTGGATGATTGTAATGGAACGAATGCTTTATTAATATTACTTAGAAACGCATCTATATTTCTCTATCTTATAGATCCTTTGCCTGTAGCAGTGTTTAATAGTGGATTGGTATATACTGATTCATTATTAAGCATTATAGTGGCATCCAGTGTTAGGGCAAGATAGCTAACCCGAACACTGGGTCGCCACAATTTGAAACCATAAATTCTCCTCAATTTAATGTTAATTTAAGAAACTTTTAAGTCTCAAGCTGAAATTCGGTGATAGTCAATCCATAAATTGAACTGAATTTTGATCAATCTGTAATCTCAACTTAAGCAATTTGTATTATAATTGTAATTTGATAGGTGAAGATTACAAGGCTAATAAAATTACAAAATATAACTTTTTCAGACACATTAAATCTCTCAGTATTACATCAAAATTGTGTGTGATTCATATTAAGTCTACACAAAGGTACACTAGATATTACTTTTTATACTTTTATTTTCTTTTATTGTTGCTTAAGCATCGCTTTGAACATATTTTGTATTGTTGTTAAATGCATTACCTATACTATTAATGATATAAAAGAAACAAAATAATATTTATGTATCTTGCGAATGTTACAAAGGGTTCCAAAACGGTGGCTAAATAAGTTAAGGATAAGGTTAGTTCATCAGAAGTCATAAGGGTGCCATCTAGAGCCTTTGAGAGGGCCCAGATGAAGGACATATTTTTATTGAACCCAACCTTAAGGTTCTGGCTTTGCCCATCATAATCATTAACGTCGCTTCATGGTATCAAGACATAAACATAAACATGAATTTTTATGCGATCATCGTTTGAAATTTGGCATGTGACAACCATTATAATGAAATATTTATTTGCAGTAGTTAAATTATCTTTTATTTGCATTAAACCATATTTTCTTGTAATTATTATCATATCATTTTTTTAACTTCCGCTTTTACTTAAATGTATATTATTTAATATACTTTGTACTTAGAATGTGCACTAAGATATTATTTTTATAATATCAGACCAGATACAGCTGGAGGAGGTTGAGATGACTTAAATGTGTTAAAAGAAATTGTAGTGTAGATTAGGAGAATAAAACTTTAGTTTTTATTTTATTTGCAAGAGGCAAACATTTATTTTTGTATGATGTCAATTATGTAATATTCTAGATAATATGATGTTACAATTGAATAAATGATATTTTTATTTTTGTATGGCTCTGAATACTGTTTGAATGCTATTTTACTTAATTACCAATGTGATCCTACGAAAAGATGCACCTATATTAGATTGGTTATTATTAATTTAACATGGGTCATCACAATATTATTCTTTAACTTCTTACCCAAAATAATTCCCACACATTTCTTACAGCAATTCTTACCCAAGTACCAAACTCTAAAGCTTAAACAATAAATTTTGTTACTTTCTTTGCCTCCCACTTAATTTTTGAAAGTACAATATATTAATCCTTCGACTTATTAGAACATCAACTAGCTCAAAAACTTGTTAGCGAGAATGCCAATATTCCAACTACTTGATTTTAATTAAAATAATAAACTAGTTCCTTTACC
The DNA here is from genome assembly GCA_016760335.1 of Gastrodia elata. Classification (NCBI taxonomy): domain Eukaryota; kingdom Viridiplantae; phylum Streptophyta; class Magnoliopsida; order Asparagales; family Orchidaceae; genus Gastrodia; species Gastrodia elata. The sequence goes on from CM028676.1 coordinate 1,580,367, forward strand.
CGAATTCGTTTATAATACAAGAACTCTTGCTTATTAGACACTATACTCTGGCACTGATGTGGCGTACTTAGCACACTTTCACTACATTCAAACAATGTAGTGTGTCGCTTTGAGGGGACGTCCTAGCTCTAGCACAATTATTTAAAAATTCATGACATAAATAGAATTCGATATAACTTGATGCAAGTTGTTGACTACCTAACACAATCTTCATATTTTCTCATTCAAGGACTTGGGATGATGATAATCAAAGCAATCAATCATGTTATATGGCCAAGATGACATTTAACATGCTAGTATGACTAATACAAATGCTACATTGGAGACAGGTGTCGATAGCATACCAACTTCATTAACCATCAACTTTTGATGGAAGAGCAAAAGGCTAGGCAGAACACATAATCTCTTTAGCATAAGTAGAAACTCAACGACAATAAATAGCAGATCAACAGCAACAATTTTTTTATTTCAAAAGGATTATAATGAATGCCTGCTTTGAAATTTTTCAGTTCACTGTACAACCAATAAACGTGGCCGAACAATTTAAAGGAGTTGGAGTCACTGTTGCAAGAAGAATAACCCAGCCATAAAGGGTTACTGATCAGTCAAAGCTTACCATAGTTAAATAATTCAGCAAAAATAGTCATTGATCCGTGTGAAACTCTTTCATGCAAATAATATTACACTGTAGATTTCTTAGCGACCAATGACTAAATGTTGACCGCTTATTATCCGTAATTAAGTGCTACATATGCAACTCCTATAGTGTTTAGATATCATGAGCACTATACTTCTGTGTAAGTAATAACTACCAAGCTAGAAATCTACAAGGGAAGCAGGATTCTATAGATCTTATGAAACACTTAAAAATAATGACCACACTTTATAATATCGTCAAAGCCACTAAGTATAGCTATTTGCGACTACATTGATGAAACCAACTCGGCAATTGTTAAATCCACATCCTCCCGACAGCATTTGAATTTTAACCAAATTATGGATATATCCAATAATATATTTTCAAAAGAGAAAAAATCTTCAAGATCATCACAATTTTCATTTCGTTTTAAACAAGAGAATGGCAAATCCTAGAGACAATATGCAGTTATATTCACATTAACAGGCCTTTATTCATGAAATCTAAAAATCCCATTTTTTATTTAGCATTCAAAAATCCACCTAGTATAATGGGAGATTTATTGTCTCGAGAAACTAAATACATAAAAGAACAGTTATCAATGCATCATGAGCGTTTTTTGATTTATTGTAGTGTCACTAAAAAGACTTTCTAAATACTTAATACTATTGAATTAAATGATTGACTGAAGATAGCATAAAAAATGAAAACTTTGCACAAAAGGCATTCGAAAAAAAAAAGACAAAATAAGGAGCCGGGGAATGAGAAAAAAATATCGCAAACTAGTTAAAGAGAAAAAAGACATTAAAAGGGAATTGAACCGACAAAAATTGACTAGTTGACATGCATTTAAAATGTATGGCGGTTAAATAACTTGCTAAGAGCCGACATAATTAACTATTTCGGTCAATAAGCTAGCCTTTTTGTAGCTTAGCTATCAAACCAGCCTCTTTTATACACCGTAATAACCACCAAATCAACTTAAGCATACTTGCATATCTATCTTCAGTCGACTACGCTGGTAATTAATTATCTTTTAGCTCAACACTCTAGTTTATTAAAAGATATGATATTACCCTATGAAGTGATCTAACAAATGCGACCATATAATTTTTACACATACACACTGCTTTTCATTAACTGAAGAACGGATGCAATACTGTGACACGAACATTCAAAATTAAAAAATTTACTATTTTCAGGTACAATAAAAACAAAATACAAGCAAACGAATGGCCTGGAGGTTGGACACCGCAGCTAGAACCAAATCAATGAAAACACTATGTTTCTTAAAAAAGCCATCCTCAAAGTTATTTATAATTAAAATAGCATTCACTTTGAAATTGAGTCAAAAGAAAATTTCCAACTTTAGCACGCTTATTACTACACAGAGCTCTAAAAACTTGAAACGTAGACATCTTAAAGAAATATGCCTACCTACGCAAGTCTCGCGATCATCAACTCCCCAAATTATTGCTTAAGATTTGTAAAGACATCTCTCAGCTCATATTAGATGACCAGAAAGGTTCCTTTATTTGCTTCAAGCGCAATCCATATATATGTTCAATATAGCCCTGTCATTGCGATAACTTTCAAAAATGATTATTAAAAACAATAGCATTGGGCATGTAATACTATATATTTTCTCAGTGTATACTTTTGACAGCTTGACCAGATCCTTGAAGTCATCCACTCTCTTCTTGGTCAACTCTTCTTTTAGATCAACATCTTTTAAAGCAAAAAAAAATTATTTTAGATATCTCATCTCCTTAATGTGTAGTTTGTCATTGTTATATCAAGAATTATATTTTAAGCAATCAAAATAAATGCATCAAAATTGTCCTTACAATTTAGCCTAAACCGCTTCTCTACCAATTGTTTGTGCTTCTTTAAGCCCCATAGTTAAAACCAGATCTTTCAATTCACATTAGACATTATTTATCAGCAGTTGACTTAAGGATAGTACCCAACAAAAATCTAAACTAAGATAAGTCAGTGCTGGCATGATGACTTGCCAGTGACTTTCTGTGTCAACAAAGGTTATAATATCATTAATCAGGGGAGCTTTACCTCTTTGCTCCCTAAGCTCACCCAGCATCTTGGTCAGAAGTGAGTTCTTTGACTTCATAACAAAGGCAGAATGTCAAATCACCTACACTAATGTTTCAACGGGAGTCCTTTGACAGTTTCTAATGAAAAGTGGTTAGATAAATCTATCCTAGCCTACATTTGAGCTGCGTCAAGTAATACGGTAACAACAACAATCAACAGAAGTGAGTTCTTTAACTTCATAACAAAGGCAGAATATCAAATCACCTACACTAATGTTTCAACGGGAGCCCTTTGACAGTTTCTAGTGAAAACTGGTTAGATAAATCTATACTAGCCTACATCTGAGCTGCGCCAAGTAATACAGTAACAACAACAATCAACAAGGTGGGTCTATAAAGCAGCACAACAGCTGCATCAAGCAACATAGTCTGCAGTTATTAAAATCCCAGTTGCAAGAAAATCACACTTTTGATTTCCATAAATTAAGGCACTCACAAAAATCATCTTCTAGGGTAACTCATAAAAACCAAACTTCCTTGCATCATGCTCAATAGAATTCTCCATCATGCACTTTCTTTGTAGAACATAAAAAAATGAACAAAGTAAGGTCAAGGATACACTATCAGCAAACCCTATATCCATTAGAAGATGAACAATTGTTCCTCTACAAATCACAAATGGTTTTATTAAACCAGACAGCCTTTCATGCACAATCTCCTCCAAACCACCCTTCAACGGCTCCAACCAAAGCCTCTTCAATGTGAGCTATGTTTCTTCGTCGCCCATGCCCACCGCGATTCTCAATGCCGAGCAAACTTGCATGGAGAGACGACAACATCTAGAAGTCATTATGAGCAACAAGTGAAACCGGAGAAAAAATTAAAGCAATAGATGTCCTTTTTGGATTTATAACTAAGCATTTAGTAAAGTGAAAAACTATTAGAAAGACTTCAACAAGAAGAAGAGAGGTATGAAAGATAAATGCAAGCTCTTGTTCAAATAAATGCTAAGTTGAGCTTGTGGGAATATTATACTAAATTTCATGTCAATTTCAGCCATCCATATGCCTCCACTACCAAGGCAGTTTAGCTTTCATATTATGCTAAGTTCGGAACAAAAAAGAACAAAATTCCCAACTAAAATAAGAGGCCCACCTCTTGCCAAATTAACTTCACTTGCCTTAAACTCAATCCTTTAGCCAATGTAATCAAAATTCCCAACCTCACAATGTTCTAGACCAACTAAACAAAAACAGTTATCTGGCCTGAGTTTACTTTTCGATTAACATACACAATTCTTCAACAAAACTCAAGTATATTTTAAATCACTAATCAACAACTGACCAATGTACTAACCTTCAATCTCTATAAATACAGCCTTTTGTGACAAGAGACATCAAAACAATCCATTTTTGGCAAATGCAAATCTTGATGCAAGAATTTACAAAATAAAGCTCAAAATGGTAAATTGTAATATTAATTTTTACATAGTGATATTTACCATCACTGCCTAATAATAGATGTAGACCATGACGTTGAACCAATACAATCATTTTCATATTTTATGATTTCACTAAGCATTACTACTGACTCCACACTCTGTCAAACACTCAACCTTTTGAAAAAAATAAATTTTTCTCAATTCAAAATAAACTCAATTGGATATAATATAACTTCTTAATTAATAAGGCAAAAATTCAAGACAGCACGAGAAATAGCATAATATAATATGCAAAGAAAATGAAGTTTTTTTTCTACCTTAATGTCATAATTAATGTTAATGAAATGAGACAGAAAAGCAGCAGATCAAATGTAACATGATTAGTTGTACTCAAAAAAGGCACATGTAAACTCTTGTTGTACACAGCTTTTAGCATACAAGAATGACTAATAATAATTAAAAAATAATCAACATTGACAAAAATCGCATTATAAAAGTGATTTTAAATATAAACATGCATCATGTGGCTACTCTTTTTTTTGAATTTGATTCAGTGCCTCCACTAACAATGAGCCTTAAGCATGTTTCTTCTTAACAATTCAACCTCTTCATATCATCATACAAGGCTGCATCTTCCCAAAACTTTCAGCACCAGAAGGTCAAGAATATCCATTTACCTTTCCTTTCCTCACGCTAGTACACACGCAAGCCCCCCCATTCAATTTATTGCCCACATATACCCTTGACAAGTAAAAGTAAATTTATGCTTTGATGTGCTCTAGCAAGCAGAATTAGACGGGATCCTTTAGGCATCTCAAAATTAAGAAAAGAACAGAGATAAGACAAGTGCAGAAAAAAGAACTAGCTTGTCAGATGAAAATCTTAATGATTGAATTGCACATGATTTTTTTGTAGCCATCAATTTTTTTCCCTAGATCAATGAAGATTGCACATGATAGGCTAATGTACCCAGTTTCCAGCTTTTTGAGAGAAACAACATTCTCTGTTTCCAAAGTGTAGCTCTTCATAATGACTTCATGGTGGAATCTCAAGGTCATTATGGCATTTTAATAGTATTTTAGTCATATAACATTATCTGCTCACTACTCTGGTTTAGCCAAGATAATATCAGTTTGAGTTTCATCAAACCAAATATGAAGTTTTGATCCAATGTCACTCTGACATATTGACCTAATCAATCAATATGGAGAAAGGGTTTTTGGTGAAGAATATGCATATTTTATTGAGACTTAAAGACCTTGAGAATTTGTTATAATTTGTGCTAGCCAAGTTTTTTCTTATAAGATACGCGGAAGAAGGTGGGTACGAACCCCATTGTTATAAATGATCTATAAAACTTGTTCAAGAAAAAAATTATCGGTTCATACAAGAGATTAGAAGGACTGATCCATTGAAATGCTCTCTTTATTTTGCATCAAGTGACTGTTTGATTTCTTAATATCTTAATGCATGCAATAATGCTATCAGTATATTTAGTTATGGTTAACCATATGTTCTTTCAACACAAAAATAATACAGATTCACATACCCAAACTGATATATGTGATCTGACTTAGGTTTTAGGTTAGTATTTGATATTGCTAGTGTATTTTACTTTGAGATTGGATAACTAGTGGTGATTCTTGGAGATTGACAGCATTGGTTGTTTTGGTGGGAGCGATAAGATTAGTGTTCCACTATGCTGACAGCAGCTGTAGTTGTTGATTGACCTTCTTGTGATTGACGCTAAACCTGTAAAAAGTGATGTGAAATTCAAACCAAACCACGTATGAGAATTACTTCAGAGTTGAATAACTTTCTTGTTAAATAAAAAAAGTTAAATATATATGAAGAGAAGAAGTACAAAGATATAATGATAAGAGCAGTAAAAGCTACATTGATAAGTTTCATAAACAATCCTTCACATTGTTAGTTCTCACAACGATCCCTATCAACTTCCCCCAAAGGTGATAGACCAAGAAAACTCACACGCCCTTCGATATGACTCCATTCTATGTAGAACTTTCTATCTATAAACATTAATTTGACATGAATTAAATCTCTAAGCACAAGACACTTCTTCACATTGCCAAAGCTACAAATGCCTAATTCCATGAAAAAAAAACTTGGAATATTTTTTCTTTTTTTTTCCAAATGATATAATATATTAACCAAAGATACATAGACTCAAGGCATACAATGAATCAAGATGCAACTGTGAAGTATCAAAGGGCAACAAAAAAATGAGCAAGGGTATTGGCATATAGGTTGAACTTGAGAAGTTTTCTATGGGAATAAAACCAAAATGATAAATTTTAAGAATGAGGAAGATAAAATTCTTGGCACATGCAAATAAAAATGAAATTTTACAATGTAACTTATTATTTTTTGGATTTCTATGGCATGTCTCAATAATATAAATTTATGAAAATTGAATTAGGTTAAATCGTTTAATATGACAAGTGCAGATCTTCTAATGCTATCTAGATTAGAATTTTAAATAACTTGGCACATGCAAATAAATAATATAAGAAAGCTGGTCAAAGTGTTAAAATATGTTATATAATAAAATAAAATACAAAAGATGAAAAAAAGTGATGAAGGGCAACTAATAACTCGAACAAATGTGATACCGCATAGATTCAAGACTTTATAATGTTTATTTATAAAGATCTTTAGTAAAGAAAATTATTCTATCTATGCAACATACAAACATTTTAAAAACAACATCAATAATAGCAACAATACCAAGCCTGAGTCCCACTAAGTGGGGCCAGCTAGATAAGTCATTTGTTTCTATCGTGCACGATCAAATAGAAGTAACTTTCTAAGTTTAAAGAAAATCTTTTCCAATGATTTCTTCTCATAACTTTTTTTGTCTTCCTCTTCCCATTTTAACATGGACAACATTCATACACAATTTTTTAAATAAGGGAATCAAATGGCCTACGCTTAATATGAACAAATTATCTAAGGTGATATTTTCTAATCTTATCCACTATTGGAGCTACTCCATCCATACTATGAATAAACTCATTTCTCATCCTATGCTTTAGAGTATACCCACTCATCCGCCTTAGCATTCTCCTCTCTGTAATACCAATTTTATCAATATATTTTTTCTATGTAAAGCAACATTCTGCACCCTATACCATATTTGGATGTATGGTTTCTCTATAAAATTTTCATTTAAATTTGAGTGGGATATTTTTATCACAAAACACTCCAAAATCACTCATCCATTTCAACCAACTAACTTGAATCCTTTAGATCACATCATCCTCTAAATCTTAACTATTTTGTATAAATAAGCCAAGCACTTTGAGTCTCTCACTATTCCTAATCATGTGATTCTCAATAGTTATGTCCTCAAGCTTAAGGCTTATATTATGATTAAATTTAAACCATACATTTTGTTTATATCTACTAAAACAAAACCTTTAAGTTCTAATGTAATCCTCCAAACTCAAGTTTACTTTAACCATAGTCTTAATCTTACCAATTAGGAGAATATCATCTACAAATAACATGTACTAAGAAACCTTCACTTGAATGTGTTCAGTAACAAAATTCATAAATTAATCAACAAGATGTAGGGTACGCGCAAAAACTTGATGCAATCAAAAGGTAACAGAAAAATCATTACACAAACCACCTTGCGATCAAATCCATGTTACAACCACATTATATTTGCAAAGATCCAAAAAGTCAAGGAACTATAATCTATGCAAGATATTGTGTTAACAAACAAAGATCTAAACAATTCAAGCATAAAAAAGAAAATATCAACTTGAGGTACGCTCACAATACAAGATGATACTCTTACAATAATAGTGAAGGGATAACTAAAGTTTATTACTTTGGATTCCTTTATTTCTTAGAAATATTTCAAGAGGCTTGCACACTCTCACTCAAATAATCACAAGACACGACTCTGCAAATCTTTATTCATTAATTTTTTTCGAAAGAACATGAAAAAAAAAGTTTGCATATGATATGTAATAAGCCAAACTTTTAAGCACCAAGATATTGTCCAATTTAACTAATAACCTCACAATTTTATTCTCAAAAAATAACTTCCTAGAAAATCACTTATCCTAAGAGTGCTCCCATTATGAGCACACTTAATTTTTAATTTCATATTAAAAACTTCAATATTATCTTAAAAAACATCACAAAATTCAAGAGTTCATCTTAACTATACTTAAAGAGTATCACAATCTCCCCCACTTAAGCAATTGATATCATTGTCAATATCCAAACATACAACCAAGAACCATCCATCAAGTAATATGACTCTAGAGGTACTCCTACAGGCTCAAGAGGTGCCCTGCACCAATAATAAGTGGGCTAGGCATGTGCTCCAAAGGCCACGTTTATGCAAAAAGCTCTGCAGTCCATGTTAATGCAAAATGCTCCACAAGTCGGGCTTATGTAAAATACTTCGTGGTTCAAGCTATATTCAACAAGCAATACTTATGCAAAATACAAAGGTTGAATCCAACATTTTGCAAGCCAGGCTTATGCATAATGCTTAACGGCAAGGCTAGGCCAAGTTTTAATCCAACGAATCTGCGCCAAACCACATTTTTATGCATGTCAGGCCGCCTAGCCCAATTCTTACAGAATGCTTTGATCTTTCTCCTAGGCCCGGTTTTTAACCATGTAAGGCCATCGAGGAAGGCGGGGCCCGTGCCTATACACAGGTCTAACCCCCACTATAGCACTTTGTCCAATTATGGGTTTAAGAGGTGGCTCCCATGGCAACACTTTCCTTACATAGCAATTAGCTCTCAACAGACACCCATTGTCCTATTCTAGTACAATTTACAATAAATCAAACTCTAAGCACTAACATATTGTCAATTTTTACCTTATGGCATCACGGTTTTGTTCTCAAAAGGTATTGTCATAGAAGATTATTACCTTAAGAGAGTGCCACTATGAGCATGATTTAAAGTTTGGAATTCTCATTTGAACTTTCCTACCTAAAAATACTTCTCGATATTTAAGAGTTCAGTTTAACTATATTTAATGGGTTTCACATGGGGTTACACAAAAAGCCAAAATATATGAAAAGTAAATGTGCAACAGCAAGATAAGGGTTGACAAATAAATGGTCATGATGCTCAAAGAGATATTTGAATGTTTCAAAGAGTTGTAGTTTTCAATATCAGTAGCATATTAAAGAGAAGATGAAAATGCTACTACGAAAAGAAAAAAGATAAACTAAATCAAGCTGCAAGCCAAGTGGGATGATAATCGCATGGTAAAAAAATAAATGGAAGTTCAGAGTAGTAATATAGAAATAAGAAAATCAATGTTTGATCAAAAAAGGTCAAATAATGTCGCAGAATCAAAATAAATTGTAGCCACAGAAAAAAGGTTCCACCATCTAAACATACATAAGACCGATAAGACTAACAGCACGATATATAAGTCGGCATCTAACTTACAGCACGAGTGCATATATCTGGAAACAAAAATCAATGTGAGTGACCTTGTATGAGCCCTACAATATGATACAGCACACATAAGGCATCGGAGAAAAACAAACAACAGCTACATAAAAAAACAAGCCCACATTAAGATATTTCATCTATACATATGAATTAAACTCAATGCCTCAGCCTCTGATAATATATCAAATTATGCCCTGCATTTAATCTAACATAGTGCCTTATAAAAGCAACGCGACTGAATAACATTTTAAACAGTCGCTTTTCAACCAATAAACAAATAACAAATTAGGAAACCAAGTAGATCTCTTATAAATCACAACATAGCCAAACAAACGTCAAGTAAAACCACTGGCTCCCTAACAAAGTGCCAACCTCCATAATCATGCAAATACGAGAATCACGGAGCTAACTTCGCAGACGAGCATTACCAGCGTCATGATCTGCAGGCTGGATGGTATGGGAAGGGGGATCCCCTCCAAGGTCACGGGTCAGCGCGGCGGAGAACGCTTCTACGTCCGCCCCGGAGTGCATGCTCTCATCCTGCGGATCAGCATGGAGATAATTAAAAAACAGATAAAATCGAGGTATCAAATTGGAAGAATCAGCGAGTATAGCAAGGGTTTAGGGTTTGCATGGGAAGAGGAGCAGAGACACCTCGTCGTCTTCCAGGAACTTCACTATGGATGGATCCATTTAAGGGCTAGGCGGAGAAGAGAATGTTTAAGCGCGCCAGTTTTTTCATCGAGACTGCGGCAGCGAGCTTGCTCCTCTGTGGAGGTGAGGTCGGAGACACGCTGACTCTCCGACTCAACGAAAATTATTTTGGGTGTTTTGTTTGGTATCTATAATCTTTTTATTTTATTTTTATTTTCTTGTAATAAAATTTTCTTCACACCTCAAAAAAAAATTTAATAATAGTTTCGGGCTGAAAATTTTGAAAATCCTCTTAAATTAATATAAATTTTATGTCACTAAAAACTTTATTATTAGAAAATAATATATATATTGGATATAAAAAATATATTTTGAAATTCATAGTTATATAATTATAATATAATCTAACTACATTACTTTATATTTATTATCTATTTAGAATGAAATATATTGCTAAGTAAGCTTTTAGTAATTTAGTAGTAAAATTATTTCCAAAATAAATTATTAGATAAATGATATTTAGATTTGCTGAGGTGAGGTGGCACTCAAAAATATTCATTTAATAAGATTTGAATATCATTTTATTAGTGTTTATTTTTTTATATTATTTTAGAAATTTATATTGAAATAATGTTTAAATTTTATTGAATAAGTTTTTTTAGTTGTCACATCAACGAGTCTAAATAGCATTATTCAAATTATTATGTTTGATTGTTTGCCTCTTTTTTATCTGTTTGGAGGCAAATAAGCAATCAAAAATTTAAGTAGTCCACTAAAATACATTGCAACTATGGATGACTCGGACATTGGAGACGACGAAGCTAGCTCTGAGGATCCGATGAAGAACAATGGAGGAGTCAAGGACGATGAAGTCGAGGAGGAAGAACGAGGGAGACAATGCTAGAGCTGGTGACAACGAGCACTATAGATAATAATTCCTCACCGAGGAAGATGATGTCATAGCTAGGGACAACAAGCTCAATGGATGAATTAATAGCATTATAAAAATTAATGTATTGGGCAAAACTATAAGTAAAGAACGTCTCTTAGTATTTATATTTATCTCTTAAAAAATTAGTAAAGTAATAGTATTATATTTATAAATATTAAATTTTAACTATCAAAAATATATATTTTAAAATCTCAAATATATAAAAAATGCAACTACCGAGTGCCTGATTTTTTAATCACAGACAAAAAAATTATAATTTTTCACCGTTACTAAAAAATTATAATTTTTATAATTATAATAAAATAAAATTAGGAATAAAAACTAACTTATTATGAGCAAAATATATGAAATTGATTTTTATGTTGTGCTTTTTTTGAAAAATTTTGAAAGCAAATCCAAATAATAAATCAAGAATAAAGCAATACTAATAAAAATAAAATAAAAATAAGAAACCAATAGCATTAACAACAGAGAAATATTTAGAGCCAAATTTTATGCAATTGATTCAATCAGAAGTAATTGAAAATATATCATCAAATTTATTTTTTTAGTGCAGAATAATCAACTTTTCAAGTCAAGAAAAATGACAAAATTTAGACCAAGATATTTTTTGATTCATTGTTGTGTTATTTAACACAATTTTATTTTACTTAATATCTTACAATAGGATTAATCTTATTAGGCAACAGTTTAAGTAATTGAATATTATTGAAGGAAGGATGTTGTTGCTCTTATATTTTTTATTTTATTGAGCTATTATGAATAGCTTGATGTGTTCAAGCAAAGAATACATAATATTATTTTTAACTTTGAGAAGAGTTTTAGATAAACATTAATTTTTTTTTGTTAACTTTAAGAAAAGAGAAAAATAGTTCAAATATAAAATACACATTTACACAAAAGAATCATTAGTCGTGTTTAAAAAAAATTCCATGCATTGCAAGGGGTTCATGCTCTAACACACAAATAAAAACATTTTACACTAATTTTATTTTTATATATTCAGAATATGATATCAACAAGTCTAATTTTTAACTCTCAATTCAAAAATTCAAAAAAGCTCTTAACGGATATGAGCGAACGTCGCCATCGACATCTTCTTCTTAAGCTCTCTTTTTCTCAACATAGTACCAAAAAAAACTTGCAAATTTTGTCTTTTTAATTATTTTGATCTGTATGAATGTCGTTGATTACCTTTAGACAGCAAATTTGCAAATAACACAGTGTTCAATGAATCCAAGTGGAGAAGCTATATGCAAGTGTGGCCTTCGAGCGTCAATGCTAACTTTCTCTACGATTTTCAATCCTGGGAGGAGGCTCTATTCATGCAAAAAATTTAGAGGAGTGTAAATCAAGTATTTCATTTGATTTTATTTCATATGTGTGTGTTATTAAAGTGTTTTTTGGTACTCCAAAGATGTTATCCTCTGTTTAATTTAACAACCAAACTATCGTTTTTAAAAAAATAGCAACTTAACATCTGCATCAATGTAAGCTGAGATAAAAAGACGAGACACAGATATTATGTCATTGCATATATCTGATCATTATTACCATTGAAGAGACTCAGGAGCATAAGATTTAGTAAATTTTTGAAGTGTTAAGCTCTGAAAGTTGTTTGGTAATGCCTTCATTATTACTCTTTCTGATATTAAATGTGGACAAATTATTTGAAATTTTAGTGGTTGATGCCCTTATTTTAGGTTTAGTAGAATCTTGGGGACAAGCCATGCAAATATTTCCATTTTGTGTTGATTGCTCTTCTTTCTCTAACAAATAGTTTTAATGGCTTATATGGATTTATAAAATGGGTTCAAACCTTCTTCAATTGGTGCTTGACAAGATTGGTAAGGTTGTTTAGTAACATGGCTAATACTGATTTAAACTAGGATTTAATTTTAATATTGCCAAACAACTAATTTTTATTCTTAAAATTCTTCAAAACTTAAATTTTATTTTTAAATCAATTTAGGGACTAAATTACTTATCTTATCTGTTTAAATCTTAAGTTATTTCAAAAGTAGAATGTATATGCAATTTCTTAAACAATTTGTTATGATAACATAATGATAAACCGGACATATGTTATCTCTCCACTTTTGAGTTCAAGACACCGAAGAATACAAATTGTTGTCATTGAAGAACGCAATCATTACAGATTCACACAAGCATGGCACAAAGCACAAATATTTTTGTGAGTGAGATTTATCTACATCCATAGGGAGGAGCTGAGTAATATTCTACTAATAAAAGAGGAAGAAGAAGATTAAAAACAATTTTTCTTACCCAAGTATCCACAAAATCATAGCCTTGAAGAAGGTTGATACAAAATCCCAAGGGAACAAGAAGAATACATGATGGATCTTGTACGCGCCCATTTCATCTTCGGTTGACCTGTAATCATTCCAATTACATTTTTAATCTCTTAAAGCTTCTTTAATTATCAAAATTTGGATGTCAAACTCTATCTTCTATTGTCAAATAATTTCCAACAAATCCAATATTATTTTTAACGATATAATTATTCTGATAAATGCACAGGGTGATAGTCATTGTTATTTTTTCGCAGATCTGCCGACATGTGCAAATGGGTTACAATTGATTCCGAAGCTCTATGGTTGGTTGAAAAAGTTGAAGCTTGAGGTGGAACAAATGAAAGAATGTGAAAGAGTGAGCCAATCCAAAGAGAGAAAGCTCAAATTCATATTATTTTGTACATTGTTTATTATCGTTATTTGTATTTCTTGCATAACTAGATGTGATTTTTGACATGCATATTCTTGATAGTATTGATAATAAATTTGCTTTAAATCATAGAACCTAAAAATATTATTTAAACTTAAAAATTGGCTGCTAAAGTTTGATAAAGATCAGAAATTTACTTAGAAAATATTCTGCAATTTTTTTTATTTTTTTCTTCATCTTTACATTAGTATAACTTTTATTTTACTTGCAACTAGTGGTTGATATTTGGTGTGAATGCAATTGGTTATACTGTGAACAAAATTATTGTTGATCGTTGTGGGTTAACAATGTCATTAAGATAAATTTTTAGGAACTCGTAATTCATTAAGAAACTAGATTTTTACTTGACAAATTTTTTGAAAGTTTCATAATGTTTCACTTGTAAATAATTGCATTTTTCAAATTATATATAATTGAAATTTAATTTTTGACATGATTGTTCTTTAATGTATGAGGAACAAAATGTATTTAGGCATCAAAGGATTATGTGCACACTCTAAAACCACATTTTTGATAGCACAAAATCATTACAAATAATTATTTTAACCTAGCAAAAAATTTGAAAAAAATAAATCAAAATTGTATTTTTATTTTCTTACAATTTTTTTTTGAAATCAAACTACATGCTTGTAGTATTAATGTTAATTATCATATTTTATGAAATATCAATTTTTTAATAATAAAAATTATTTTTGGATAAATCCATTAACTAAATTAAGGAATGCCACTCTATTATGAATAAAACTAGCTTATTTGAAAATTTTAGAACCTCATGATATTGTAACCAACTCAAACTAATAGCTTAAATTTGGCATGTGAGTTTTTATGTATAAGGAACAACTTCATATAACACTTCATAGAGCTTTAAGCACTCTAAAACCTCTATTTAAATGCTCAAACTTCAATAAAAACCTAATTTTTTATAAAAATAAATTATTATATATTTTTTTACTAATACTAAACAACACATATTTTGTATTTCTTGCATAACTAGATGCTGATTTTTGACATGCATATTCTTGGTAGTATTGATAATAAATTTGATTTAAATCACATAACCTAAAAATATTATTTCAACTTAGAAATTGGTTACTAAAGCTTGATAAAAATCAAGGATATTACTTAGAAAATATTTTGTAATATTTTTATTTTTTTCATCTTTACATATTTGGTATGAATATAATTGGTTATACTATAAACAAAATTGTTGTTAATCATTGTGATTATCAATGTCATTAAGATAGATTTTTATGTACTCAAAGTTCTTTGAAAAATCAAATTCTTAACAAATTTCTAAAATTTTCATAATATTTCACTAAGTGTAAATAATTGTAGTTTTCAAATTATACATAATTGAAATGTAAATTTTGGCATGAATGTCCTTTAATGTATGAGGAACAAAAGGTATTTAGGCATCAAAGAATTATATGCACTCTAAAAGCATCTTTTGATAGCACAAAATTAGAAAAAATAACAATTTTAATCGGACAAAAAATTTGAAACAATCTCATCAAAATGGTATTTTTAATTTCATATGAAATACTTTTTAAATCAAATTACATGCTCGCAATATTAATGCTAATTATCTTAGTTTATAAAATATCAAATTTTTAATAATAATTTTTTAGAATTTATATGAAAAATCAGATACTTAGATGTATTTGTAAGTTTTACTTTAAATATAAAATTGTAAGCTTATTTCCATTTGATTTTGATTTTTGCTTTTAATATACTTTAATGCTTATTTAATTGCATAAATATCATCAAGAGACATGTGAGAATAAATGAAATGTATTACTTTAATGTGATGTTTGCCTATAAAGAAAGAAAAGTAATACTGATAATATATACATATCAGGCGGACTTGTAACCCAAATAAAGAATAAAGAGGGATCTATCCTTCTTAAGAAGTGGACATAAGATCAAGAGAAAAGACACACTAATTGAAATGATTAATCATACTACTGACGAGTAGTAGTAAAGCTTCCTTGAGGTTATGCTTGCGGGTTTTGCGCATTTGGGTATATGGGTCTTCGAGCTTGATTTTATGTTACAAGTTAATTTTTAATGAGATTTATTTTATGCTTTTATTTTCACTTATTTCAAGTCTAAAATGTAAGGCAAATATTTGAGATTTTGTTACAATTATGTATATGCAATTCTATTGATGCAAATTTTGAAATATCTAATATTATTATTTGATTAATACTTAATTTATGATGTTATAAAGTATCTCTTATAAGAATATCTATGTACCCCTACCTGAATAATTATTGATAAATTTATAAGTTTTGATAATTAAGAGAAAGGGGTTATAGTTTTGAAGAGTTTAAAATCTTGGAATATAAAGAAGCGAGACAAAAATAATTAGACAAAAATCTTGGAATATAAAGAAGCGAGACAAAAATAATATATACAATGTGTTTCAGCAGAACAAGCTCATAACACAGGCTATCAAATAATACAATCAAGAACAAATTAATACTAGTTCGATCAAGCACCAGTGATTGATGAGGGATTCCAAATGTTACAATATGTTACATCAAACTTGTTTGTGTTGCTATAGTGAAGAGAAGTGTCCAGCTAGGGAGTAGCGGGGTAGAGACTTACATTTCAAACAACTATACTTGCTACAAATGGTTTTACCCGAGAATCAAGAAGTTTCGCGATAATCTTATAAATAGTGTTACAAAGAGATATTGGCACAAGGTCAACAAACGAATTGACATATTATGATTTGGGTATTAATGTAACTATCGTATGAGTGGTTGAGTCAGATAGCCTTCCCTTAATAAATTATTAGTAGCATTGATAGTTTTCTTTCCAACCAGAGCCCAGTTCTTAACAAAAAAGTCAAACGAAAAGCCATTTTCATAACATGATTTTAGCGTGCTCAAAATGATATAAAAATGCATGACGGTCAGCTCGTGCAGGGGAGCAAGTGATGCAATCTTCAATTGGACATTAGCTAAAGATAGCCGACTTATTAACATCATATATGCTGTTGAAGTAATTGATCATATAATTGGAAATATTATCTCGATGCTCTAAATCATCCAAAGACATTTTGAACGAGTGATTTTTCTTGCTATTGATATGTTTGTAAGATAAGCCAACATCATCATAACCAAAATTAAGCCATTTTAGCTTTGCTCTCTATTGAGCAACAAGTTGCACATGTTCATCGATTTGAAGATACTAGCAATATCAACCATAGGATTTGTGCTGCAAATTTTGAAGACATTAAGGGCTTTTGTCCTCAAGGTCAAGATGCTCATGATGGCTAGTAGTTGAATTCTAATTTTGGGGCCGAATAAGGGTGCTCTCTCTTAGTTCTTATTAATCCTCAGCAGTTCCTAATATATGGTGTTGTTTGTTGCTAATTACCAAAGGATACTAGAATCATTCTAACTTATTGTTGTTCTTGTGCTTGCTTCTCAACTAGACCACATCTCCTTACCAATGCTTCTTCCCAAGGTCTTCTTTAAGGAGCTTAGGGCGCGTGCGCATGCGCCCACCCACCGCACACAAGTGTGTGTATATATATATCTATATATAATTCTAAATTTTGCATATTAACCTACATTGGTTAAGCTCCACTTAATTGTATTATGATGATTAAAATCCTTATTATGCTTTTTTTCTGAAGCAAAATTATATGGGTGAGTGTCTTGTAATATTTATAGTAAATTTTTATTTTAGAATAATTTTTTTAATCCTTATATAATTATAGATATATCTTAAATTAATCATTAAAATTTTAATTTAATTAAATAAGCTATTATAATATATAAAGTATCATTTAATTCTTATAATACCACTAGTGTGATATTAATTCCTAAATTTAATATTATCAAATAATTCATTATAAATTATAAAAAGTGTAAATATAGAACGAGTGTTGCTGTACTTATGTATTAATATAAATCAATATATAGATATTTGTCAATAATATATTTTTTGTAAAATTTATATATAATAATAAAAAAATATGTTTTTGTTGATTCTGAATATTTTTTTTATATATATTTGTATATAAGTATAGCATTTTACAAAAAAAAAAAATAATAAAAAAAAATCATTAATTTTTTTTAATTTTATACATAAACTCGTATAAAAAATAAATTTAATTTATTATTATTATTATTATTATTAAACAGCACAACGCAGCGACATGAAAAGCCACACCCTGCTGTCGTTGCCGGCTCTGATTCCACCGCCATTATCCGCATTTAATATCTTCTCACTCCCTCCCTTCTCTTTCTATTATTGTTATAGAAAACTAAGAGAGGGGTTATGAAGGGAGACAGGTGCCAAAGCATTCAATTTTTCATTTGCCTTTCAATATCTGCATTTGTTGACGGAAGTCCCAAAGCTCTTAGCTTTCTCCTGCGCTACCCAGCTTGCTCTTATGGGCGAACCCCGCTCATCTGTGCTTATTGGCGAATCTAATCAGGGTAGCTGAGTCTTATTTTACCTGACGTTTTGCTTAAAAATATGAGAAATTCAAACTTTTGGATGCTTTTCGCTGCTGCTTTCCTTTTGTTGACCTGCATAAGCTGCATTCCAGGTATCTTTTGTCTATTGAACTTGAAAAACTCCATTTGTTCTATCTTTAGGAGAAATAGATAATTTAGATAGCGAGAGACAGAATGCACATTTTTGTTTCTTTATTGTGTCCGGGTAAATTTAAGATTTCATGGCACTTTTCATCACACAGTTATTCGTTTTCTGCTGCATGATCTAACATATCAGTGATTTTCTTGCAAAAAAAAAAACACATGGTTTAGGGCTTAGGCTCCCTGCAAGTAAGTGGTGGTTCATGTTTGTTTAACAGTGGTTTAAATTCCGGCTTGCTTCCTGGTTGAAGACTTCTGCATGTGTTTATTTTTCTGTAAATCAAGCAAGCAAAGTATCAGATTCATTCGCTTAGATATCTAAGGGGATGTTTGGTTAGAAAACATTTTAATTCTATGCTGGTCTGCTTGGATTGACGCAAGGCAAGAGGAGAGTACATAGTTTGGTGGCTGTTTGGTTGGTTGTTATGTGCAAAGTTAATAAAACAGCAGCCTATTCAGATAACAGTATAATTCAGATAATACTGGCTGTTTTGCTTAAGTGTTCAATTATCTCACTGAAACAGTAACTGATTAAATTTCTGGTAGCCTTCATTTCTATACTGACTAGTGTAAAGCTGAAAAAGGAAACATTTTTATTCATTGAAAAAAATAAATCGGGCTTCTTCTTAACAAAAAAAAAAGCAATTAATCCTTCGCTCGTCTTCCTCCCTAAACGCAGAAAATTACTAAAAAATTAGTTGATTACCTGAGAAGAAAATGTAAACAGCTAGAAGAATTCTAGTCCACTATAAAGGGGAAGAAGATTCATTTGGCAAGACTCATCAAATTGAATAATAATTGAGAACAATTACCAATGGTATGCAACTACCCGAATGGCTAGAAGAAAATGAGATCATACACTCAAGGGTCGTCTATTGATATTTCTCTCAAATTTGCCTGCTAAGATAGCAAAAAATATTGGTTGATTTGCAAGGTTTGAAATTTCTAAATAGCACAGCAGTCAATCAAACATATATTTTTTTGCATTATTAAAAAATAACATTACATCACTCCCAAATAATATACAACCATGCAACCCCCCTTTTTTAGTTTGGAAGAAATGGATTTCTGGTATACTTTATGTACAAGATTAACTCCAATTAACTCCAAAACCCCTTTTTCCTTTTGTTGGAACTTATTTAAACCAAATAAGTTACAGTAATCACAACGTTGTATCAGCTTGTGTCAACCGTTAGGACTACATCCCCTGGCATCATTTCAGAAATATTACTTGTTGGGATAAGTTGGAATGACCCAAATAAGAATGTGAACATAAAAGCTTGTACAAATAAAGTGCAAACGATTTACAATCGAAATTACATGGTTTTGTGGGATTCACATAGATCTACGACCATGCAATAGCAAATTTGTCACTAGAATTGATCTATATGATGCAATTTATACGGTTTAAATATGTTTCTTCAATCTCTGTCAAGTCTCACACATAGCTCTCTTTCTCTATCTTTATTTTCTCTTCTACAGAGCATATAAGTGGGCAGGCTAATAGAATATAATATAGAATAGAACATATATTATTATTCCTTTCCTATCTTGCTTTGTTTCATTACATGCAAAGTCCTTCAAGTTTCACTTAATATAATTTACTTCAACTAAAAACGGTGTTTCACCATTCTTTTATTTTTAACTTGAGAAAGTAATAGAGGTCCACCACAGTATAACTCAAATAAATATAGAGAATAGTATAGCACCGCATGCCTACTGATTTTTCAGTTATCAGCACAGCAGCTAGCACCCTCTTGATTACCGATTTAACTACTGACACCCACTCCAAAGTTGTGCGCTTCTCTTCTTTAGGTAGTCTTTGATCGCCTCTTGAATTGTGAAATTTTACAATATTTACCTCAAATAAGAAATGTTTGAGCGGGGTGGTTGTTTGCTTTTCCCAACTATCCTTTACAATTGTTAGAGAGGTAGTTGAGTCGAAGAAGTATGTTGATTTTCTTTAACTCGACCTTATATACTTTTGATTTACATGCATGTCATTTCTGTTCGCTAGTACAGGATGAGATGTCAGCATGTGTTAGAATCTATTGGGATTTACTCACATTGTGTGAATTTTGTAGGTGCATATTATGGTAAAGTTGATGGATACGAAAAGCTTTTGTGATATACTGATTGATGGCCATGCTCAAGGTAGTTTGTTGGGGGTGGTGAGATTGCGAGTTTGTTGTGAGATGAGTGTTGTTGAGAGTTCTTTTTTGTTCTATGGAGGGAATTTTTAGTGAAGTTTTGATGATCATTAGGAATACCGACAATAACTTCTTTTGCCTCAAGGAATTCAATCAGCACTACTCTTGGTTTTGAATTATTAACAATAATACAAAATTTTCAGGAGTCCTTGTAATCGCGTCTCATCCTCATCCAATATAACATTTTTGCTCTTTATTACTTTCTTTGTGGCAATATATATACATAAAAGAAACACTCCATCATCAAATAGAATATTTTTGCTCTTTTTTACTTTCTTAGAATTTGAACTATGTAGTGTGTCATTCAAATATATATGTATATGCATATAATAAAGAGAACCAAATAGAAATGTTTGCGTCTACGAAAGGCTGATACAAAGGTGGAGATACTGAGTTATGATGGCACCTTAGACCCCCATAGAGAATTTAGAGTTTTTGCGGATGGAATTTTGAATTTTTGGATTGTCTCCCATAGATCCTTGCTTGCATCTCTATTGGATCAGTTATTGCCTCCCATGAGCTGCTGATCTTTGTTTGCAATTTAATATATACAGATAGGGGTGTTTTTTATGGAAAATTACTCGCCACAACATTTTTATTGCTTATAAAATTTGCTGTTTACTCAATTAACACCTGTTCATAGTCATGAGTGGTACGTCTTCATAAAAGACCCAAGTAGGCTGAGCTTTAGGTTCTTAATAAGTAAATTTAAAGATCTAAATGTTATGCAAGAAAAAAAAACGATTTTCTTAAGGACAACTTTTTGTTAATGAGAAATATATGTTTTCGTTGAAATTTGTTCGTTCGTTTGAGCAAATGCAAGAAATCAATTCTAGGGGAAGCGTTCTCTTGTTCTGGTGTTAGGCCCAAATCATGTTATTTTGTTGTATTTTTCATATATTTTTTATTCTCCTCTTTTATTGTGTTTTTTTTTTTTTTTTATTGGAATTTTGTTAAATTTATATTTGAAAAATAATTTAGGCGTTCAATTTTGTGTTGTTGATTATCTTATATAACAAACTAAAATTTCAGAAAAATTGGAAAAATTTGTATAGTCCAATTTTAACATTTTCACTTAGACATTGAATCTCGAAGTGTTGAATTGGAAGAGGAGACAATTCCTTGATGTTTTGGATCACCAAAGGAGGTGCTGAAAGAGTTCTGGAGGGCGCTCAACAGGGCTTGTTGCTCGAGGGGGGGGCACCCATGCGTGCTCCGACACGTCCAACAACATCTGTAGGTTGAGGAGCAGGCGCCCAAGTGCCTCAGGGGCTCCCAAGTGTGTGTGTTGTTGTTTGGCACCAAGAGACAAGCGCCTGGGCACGCCCCAGGGGCTTGTGTTGCTGTCTGGCACCAAGACGTTTAGGCGCAGGCTTTCGTGAAGCAGATCCAAGTCTGAGGCTTAGGCGCACCCAGGATTTCGTGAAGCAGATCAGAGTCCGAGGCTTGGGCGCCCATGCGCACCAGGCACCTGTGGCGGTTTAGGCTCGAAATAAAGCGTCCTAGGGTGTCGTGGGGTCTTTTGGGGCAGTTTAAGCATTTTTGAAGCCCTTTTTAGGGCATCCATTCATTGTATGGTATAAAAACTTTTGAAGGCCGTAAGAAATTCCATTCTTGAGTCTTGGGTGATAAGAGTTTGAGAATTCCTAATTTGCAATTTTCTCTCACATAGTGAAATTCTCTTTTTCTCCCTCCTCATGGAGCTGCTTATGCTGAACAACATAAATTTTTTGTATTTGCGATTGTGCTACGATTTTATTTTGTTTTCTCTTGTGTTTGTTCTTGTTTAATAGATCATAACACCAAAAACTTGTTGTTCTTCTTTTGCTATGTCGTGCATTTTACTAATAAAATGCTTGAACGGTGTTGATATCCCATGCATTTCAGATTCTTCTACAAGATCAGCATCATTTGGAAGTGTGAAAGCTGGCTTATATAACAGGAAGCTGAAGGTAATTTTCCAATACGGTTTTCGGTGCACCTATAATAAACTCGAGAACCCTAAACCCTAAAATTGAAAATCATTTTGAACTTAATACGCTTCTCTTCAGATTTCAAAGTTTTTAGATTGGGAACTAATGAGGTTATCTTTTGAAACAATATATTCAGAACATGATACTTGCAGTGAAGGCTCTGACAATTGGAGGGAAGACAGATAGTTACGACCTGGAAGACTATCCCGGGAACGATCCATCCCCGAGCTCTAAGGTTGACGTCTACTCTGCTCCGATCGAGAATGGAAGTCCTCTCATGCACTTCTTGCAGCCAACTCCTCCGCCCGTTCCTGGGAAGGTTTCTTCTTGAGTTCAATTGGAGTCTGAATCTCTTCAGGCCTTGAACTGCTTTTGATGTCATTGTATAGTTTGTTTGCTTGAGTGCATATATCTGGATGAAGATTTAAGAACTTCTTATGACTGACTATTTGCAGATTGTTCTCTAATGACCTGCAAATAATAGCTTTGTTGGTTTATTGTCATGTTATTTGAAGAACTTTGAAGTATTTAGTTATAGGGTCATTGCAGCTGACTATAAAGTCAAAAGTACGCATGCAATCTCCCCTTTACCCTCTATTTGGCGACTATTGCGAGATTTAAGGTTTTAAGAGCTTGTTTCTTCACTTGTATCTTTTTTGCTGGTGGCTACATGAGTTCTATCTTTTTTTTCAAAGCTGGCATATATATATATATATATATATATATATATATATACATATATTCATGATTGAGTAATAAATTTTATTTATTGAATTAAATATTATACGGGCAGAATAATGTTTTCTTTTTGGGAATATTCATTTATATTTATATTTATCACAAATTTTTCATGGGCCAGCCCAGCTAGCCCTCAGAAGAGGTGGGGGTTGTCTATTTAGGCCCAGCCCAACCTAACCCGAGTGCTTAAAAATTATTTTTTGTAAATTTTATACTTGGGTTATTCATTTTTTGTTCATAGATTGATGAATAAAGCATATTAATTTAGAATTAATGCTTAATTAATATTTTGAACTGTATTAATAAAATTTTTATTTAAGATATATAATTTTATTAAACTACACATTAGTACCACGTTAATTTTTTTTTTTATTATAATTACTATTTTTTTATTATGTATAATTTTTTGTTTTATAAAAATAAATCTACTTTTAAACACGTAGTCAATGATAAATACACATTTAAATTTAAATCTTAATTATTAATATTTTTTTTAGAATAAGATGAAGCCAAATAACTTTTAGCATAACCTCCGGTAAACTTAACCGATGCCACCACTCGGGCAGTAAAAAATATATTGTCCTTGCACAAGATTATCACATCAATTATGTTTTGACTGTTTAATTGACACTAACAAATACTTGGATCAATGGATGCTCCTCTGACACATTAGTATTACTTTTACTTTTCTAAAGAGAAATGCTAACATAATACCCAAAAAAAAAAATATATATATATATATAACCGAATAGAATTTGAGCATATTTTATTAATATTTATTTATTTATATTAAAATAATATAAATATTATTTTTAATATTTGTATTAAAATCATGTCCAAATATTATTAAGTGAATTTTTTTGGATGACACACAGGAAAAGAACAAAAGAACAATTTTCTTAAAAGCTGTGCCAAACTATAAAGGCTTTTTGCCAAATTTTAATATAAAACATTCAAAAGAAATGTTAAATTTAGCAGAGAAAATAGAGTATAATGTGAATGCAAATTCTTGCAAATAAATAAACATAAATGAATATTAAAAAACTGAGGAAAAGATAGTACAGTTCCATAACAAAAGAAAGGCTCATCTTTTACTTTCTTCCCAAAATTGATGCCCAAATGCATCCCCTAATAAATTTCTTTCAAATAAAAATCTATGATAATAAAAAAAAAAATGCTCCACAGATTCTTTTTAGCTTTGGACTTTTATATATTAAATAATAATAATAAAATAAGAGCCTCTCAATAATATATGGAAAGCGTACGGTGATGCTTCAAAGAAGAGTTCTTGACGCCGCAGCACCAAAGCCAAAGATCTAATTCTAGGCTCAACACCTATAACCCAATAAAAATAAATAAGAAGCTGATAAAATAAAGAAAAATATTAACTTATATAAGAATATACATCAAAAAAAAATATTCAAAATTAATAATTTTTTTTTTTAATTTTTGCATATAGACCTCACAAAAAAATATATTCAACAAAAAATCTACTTACACATTAAATTGACGATATATGCTAATGTGTAAGTGTAGCAATACTCTAAAATAAATAAACTAGTAAAATGCAATTTAACCCCGCTTAACATCTTTCCATCATTCATTTAAAAAAATCTTCCCATCATTGCAAATGGACAAAATTCTACAAGATTTCGGTGCAACCTTTTGTTTTGAGCTCAATGCCATCGGGCGTCGTCTATATGAAGCCAGACGCAAATCGCACCTCTATATACATGCTTACAACCAAGTTGATCCTCTACTATTGTTTTACCGTTTTGGGTTCTCAGTGTAAATCCAGCATGTAGGGGTTAGTGATTTGAGCTCAACTCAACAGAATGACTCGATGAGCCTTGAGCTAACCTCAACTCAGCTCATTAGCCGTAAGTCACCCAACTTAATGATTGTAACCACAAAACTGCTTTAACTAATAAAAATTTGAAGAATGCAATTGTACATATTTTATAAAATATTAAAACCACATTCCTCTTTCATTTTGATTAATAATTTAAAGTCACGCACATTATCATTAATTTTAATAAAATGTTGAAATATTTGATTGAATTCATTTCATTTCTCAAAGAATAAACTAACTGAAAGCTCAAGCTCGAGCAGAAGGTAGACTCGAGCTCGACTCAGCTTGTTTATATCTCTAATGTGCCTTTCCCAAACTAGGTATATATGATTATTTAGCAATAAACTAAGATTTGGGTGCCGGGAAAGTAAATATTGCATGCAAAAAATAATACTATAAGTGTAAAAACTAAAATTAAAAATGGGGCTGCAGGCAGCCTCAGGAAAATCAACAGGCAGCAAGAAAATTGCATGGAAAACTAAACAATGATGAGTATTTAGTCAATTAATGACTAAAATGAAGCTTTCTTAACATCAATATATCACTGTTTCATTCAATGCAAAACTTATGTATGATTATTAAATAAATTTTCTATTTTTGAGTTATATTAGTGTTAGGAGATTGTAAATAGAGTTCAGGATAGTAGTAGACAAATTTGATAAATAAGCTTCTCTTTCTCTCTTGTTATAATTTCCTATCTTTAATTACTTGCATATTTCATTCTTTTATTTGTTTCAAATTTTTTACCTAGTAATTTTATGTCGTGTGAAGAAAAGACTCTTCGTGACACATTCCAACAAACAATGATTACTTGGAGTAGGTATGAGCCGAGTTTGAGTCGTTAAATGAGCTCAGGATTAGAATTTCTCGCACAAGTAGTCTGCAAGCAGGCTTGTGACATTGAATACTAAAACATTATTGACCGATATAATCAAAATTGTACCAGATATGGGATGATTTATTACCTGTACCAAAGTATAAATAATTTTAATATTCTATGAAAAACAATATAATAAGACTCCGAACTGCATCATTTTTTAATCAACATCATTTAGTTGAGGATACTAACTGGCAACTAAAATAGCATTGTCAAGGTCATCGTCATCGGCATGTTACATTGTAGGCCAGAAAATGATAATAAAAGGTTTTATAAGAAAGGCAAAAGGACAGCAACTATAAACTGTGATCATATTACAAGCATTAAACATGAAGATAATATGATGAAAACAATAGTATTTCAGAAATTAATAAGTGGCATTAGCATGTATAAAAAATAAAAACAAAACTAGCTGTCATAATGCAAATTAATGGGTAAAAACAAAGAGATATGCAAGGATTAATTACCTGCTTTCTATACTTCAATTTCAAGAGCTCTCTAGCCTTTTCAACGGCATAAATTGAGCATGCCCGAATCTCGACTTCCTCCTCAGAACCAGAAACTATTTCACGATTTGAATCAACAGAGTTTGATAAAGATAAACTGTATTTAAGGATCCCGAGTTGCCTGAGTACAGCGGGAACTATATAATCCGCAAATATTGTTATGGAGCTTATATCGTAGAAGCAACCAAATCCTTTCCCCTTAAAAGCATTCCATAAGTCGGCTACAAAAATCTGTGCTCTCTTGTTAAAGAAGACCTGGTGACCCTTGTACAAGGAATGATCCCGAAAACCTTAATGGAGAATTTTTGAGTCAGCTAATAACTAGCTCCATGAAAAAACAGAAAAGTAAACTATTTAGTTTTTTTTTTGGAGCTATTTTTACATTGATAATCCTTCATGAACCGATTAACATAATTACTTAAACATATAAAAAAACTGAATAATTGGCACTTTAGTTGAAATTTTAGTAGAATTTTATTCTCAGTTTTCTTCTGCTTCTAGAATTCAATTTTTAATTGGAAGACTTGAACAAGAAAATATACTCAAACAAACAACAAACTTGCTATTTGCTGATTTTGTTGCATCCAAATTTTTTTTCTAATTTTTGTTACTAGCATGCGAGAAAAAATGATATTAGCCAAATGCGAAAATTTAGACTCATGAAAGTTATCACAAGTGTCTGTGTAGCTTTTTTAATCCTGATTTAGACTTTAGCCAAAAAAAACAAGAGCAAATTCATAAACGAAGCACAAGGAATTAAGAATCAGATCGGTTAACAAACCATTAAAGCTAGAGGTTCAAAGTTTGAAAGCTGACCATGATACAATAAATCATAAAATTAATTAAATGGTATATAAAATATAATATAAATCCAATATTTTACATTCAGGAGCAACTTTCTCTTCAACAAAAAATCTTCAAATTCATTTTAGTTGCAATTACACCCAAACAAAATATAGATTCAAATATTGTGTTAGTTGAAGATCATGTGTTTTAGTTAAATATGACATTTACAAACGACAAAAATAATTTGAATCAAGAAATGTGGAACTATTTGTAATAAATATATCGGGATTCACCATGTGAAGATCTTTTAGTTAGATCAAATCATATTGATGTAATATATCAACTATAAGAATAGTGGCCATTGTCACTATGCCAACTTGTCCAACAAAAGCAATCAATTTGATTCCAAATCTGAATATTGACATTTTTTATGCAACCTTATTTTCAATATAAAATAAACTTTTTTTTTATTCATATAACATTCATAAAATTATTAAAATTTTTAATGGGGCATCATACAATAACGTATTAGTTAAAGTTCAAAACTATGATTTTCAAAGTGATAAGAAAGAATTTTATGTTCTGAGCTGCAAAAACATAGCACGTGGATCTTAAATTCAAGCGAAATAGATTTGTAATGAAGGCCCCAAAATTTGCCTTTGTGAATTGGTTTGACTTCTTTTAAAGTAGCATAGCAAAAAAAATCATTTAATAGGGACATTAAAGGCACTATTCACAAACGTCAACCATTTAAAAACAACAGAGATCATGCAGATGAGAAAGGCCTAACCAGGAAAATGTTTAGTAACAAGGGCAACAAGAGAAACTGCTGAGTTTCCACATGCTTTTACAAGACTAGTGGCCTTTCCACCAAAGCTTCTCTCAAGCTCCAACCCAACCTAAAATAAACACAGACATGCTTGTAAGGGATATTATAAATAAAAAGATAAATTGCTTGATGTATACAATGTGTGACGGAGCTAATGCAAATGCATTTAACAATGACATAATAATAAGTCCAAAGAAAGATCTGTTTTAAATATTTAAGGCCATTTGGTTCAGACTTAGCTTAATCTAGATACCTCAAAGTTGCGAAGAAAAAGTTGCTAAGTTATTTGGTTCATAAAAAAGATAAGCTAGGTTATGTTACAATGAGCATGAGGACAAATTTATAACATAACAAGCATAACTTTAGAAAATGAAATAATATATAAATATTTATCACTTAGCACAAAGTTCATCTAGAGGCTCTAGCAGGGAAGCAACAATTGCATAAGTGCCTAAGGTGAGCATTTTAAAAGGGGCACAAGTGAGACTGGCTTCGAGTCAACTTTGATTTAGTCAAGTTTGATTCAAGTCAAGCTCAACTTGAACTTGAAATTTTTAAGTTTAGCTTGACTCAAAAAAAGCTTGAACTTGAATAATTTTGAGTCGATTTCGATTTTGGATTTGAACCTACCCGAAAAAACTAAATATAAAGTTGAAGGAGAGGGACTCAAACCCATGACCTCTCCTTCACAAATTATGGCACAAACCAACTGAGCTAAGCTTTGGCTTAGTTGAAGAAGTATACAAAATATATTTATTATTAATTTTGAACAAAACTAAAAAATAACATAAAAAAAATTATGAAAAAGCAAGGATTCAGGCACACAACATCTCTTTCATATATCACGCCCAAAACCAAATGCACCAAAGTTACAATTTGATTATAAATGCATGCTAAAAATATTTATTATTAATTTCGAGTCGACCCGAATCATAAATCAAGTGAGTCCACATAAACTATAATTGACTAAAAAACATTTTGAGTCTAATTCTTGATCGGTGACTCCACTCGAATTTTCAATTTGATGTCGACTCAAATCAAAATTTGAGCGAGTTTCAAGCAAAATTGCCAACCTAAGGCATGATAGTTATCTTCTCTTAAGCTGAAAGAAAGGTAGACATAAAATAAACAATGCCTTTACTTTGCTTCAATTGAAAGAGAATAAAAGAAAAAAATTAAATTCAATGCCATTAATTATAGCTTTTAACCATCTTATTTGATTTCTTATAACCCAAAATTTCTAAACATCCAAATACATAAAGATAAACCAAAGGAAAAAAAGTTGCCTCGTTATTGAATAAATTATGTCTAATAAATAGGCATGAATTAAATAAAAACTAAAGGGAAATAAAGGGAATAACATATCTCATAAATACAAAATAACGCACCCATAAAAGAACAGATAAAATAAGTAGCATAATATTTAAATAATTCTTTAACTTTCACCCTCAATTCAAAGCATGAATGTCCATTAGTCAGACTTACCACAAACCCGGGAGCATAATAAGTGACTCAAAGTTTTGTTAAATGTATTCACCACTTGTTAGAATTGGAGACATGACAGGCACCAATCTTTTTAATTATCACATCATCTTGAATAAAGTGATTATCAACAACTTAGTGTTCACAAGTTGCATGTGATAGCCCATGTTAGGTTGGTAACAACCAATCTAACATCGGGTGCATCTTTCCGCAGGATCATATTGGCGGTTAAGTAAAATAGCAATTAAACAACATCTAGAGCCATTCAAATATAAGGAAATAACATTCATTCAATTTAAAGTAAATAATATACAGAATTAATACATCAATGTCATCATACAAAAATGTTTATCCCTTGGAGGGTAACTAAAATTTATTATTATTTTGCGCCATTTCTCCTTTAATGTCTTTAAGCTACATCAACCTCCCCCAGTAGGATCTAGTCTAGCATTATAAAAATAATGCCTTAGTACACATTCCAAATAGAAAGGATAATAAATGATATACTTTTAAGCAAAAGCGGAAAACATAAATGAGATAATAATTATTGCAGGAAAATATGGAAAAATGCAAACAAAAGATAATCATTACTCCTGCAAATAAATATTTCATTGTCATATGCCAAATTTTCAAATGTGATTGCATAAAAATTCATATTTATGTTTCTGTTTATGACTTGATACTATAAAGCAACGTTAGCAGTTCTGATGGCAAAATCAGAACCATGAGGCTGAATTCAATAAGAGCTTAAAAGCATAATCTTCATCTGAGCTCCCTCAAAGGCTCCAGATGGCACACTTATGACTCCCGAGAACTAACCCCATCCCTAACCTATTCAACCACCATTTCGGAACCCTTTGCAACATTCACAAGATATATAAACATCATTTTATTTCTCTTACATCATTAGTAGTAAGAGTAATGCATTAAGTAGTAATATAAAAATAAGCTTAAAGTAATGCTTAAGCAGCAAATCAAAGTAAAACGCATAAAAAGTAATATCCAGTGAACCTTTTGAGTTTGAATTAACAAGACGAATCACTCACAAACTTGATGTGTCTGCAAAAGTTATAAATGAAATTATATTAAACTTTGAAAGTATTTGTTTGCTCTATGAAAGCTAATATTTTTATTCATAAGCTTTTGGTTAATTATAAACCTTGTGATTCTTTGTTCCTCTTGATTTTACAACTATAGTAAACTTCTCTAACACTAATTATTAATAATTGACTATAGGAGTAGATTGACGTAAATTGGTTCATGCTCATAATCCTATCTACTCACAGTGTTGAATACATCAAATTTAAGCATGTTGAAACTTACATAAGTCCCAAAACACTAAATATTATCTACTAATTTTCTCAGCTCAAACCTTTGATGTACCCAACTGTAAGTTCAACCTTTCTTTAATAGTAATCATTATTTAAATCCATTCAGATTTCATTTAATATGAATTGCATAATTTATTTCTATTGCATTTTATTTCAGAGTCTGAATTAGATAGTTACATAATGCTTAAGTATTTTATGATAGTAGGTATTTGAATACCCAAAAATCTACAAAATTTTCTCGAGTAAAACAATTTAACTTAGACTTGTAGTGCTATTAACTAACCTATACGATTCTATCTTATATTTAAAAGAGTCGACGCTATCGATAATTCGTGCATGCAAAAAGATCAAGCGCAAAGGAGGAAGGATCGAGCGAAGAGAATTGTGCGTGCGTGTTGAGACGTCGACAACACTTCCGTCGACTTTCGTCGCTGGCTGCAAGGATCGCTTCTCTGTCGCCGGCTGCAAGGATCGTTTACGCCGATTGATGCGTCTATGGCGTCAGCTTAGGTAGGCTTCTACAACTCGGGCGGAAGAGAGGAAGAGGAATTCAAAGGCTCTGTGAGAATGGGGGAGAGTCTAGCGGCTTTCAAATTAAATAAGGCGTGTGTATGTAACGCATGCCCACTTCGTCGGCCGGAATAGCGCTGAAACGCACATTGGTTAAGGAAATCAGGGGAAAAATTGGAAGTGGCGTGATTACAGGAGACGAAGGAGTCGAGCGGTCCTCGAGGGAAATCAAATGCGCGTGCGTTCCACATTTCTTTCCTAATAGAACCGTCAGCTCAATTGCTTGACAGTTTCTAAAAGAATAGCCTGAAAACCTCCTAAATCAAGAATTTAATCAATACATAACAGAAAAACAGGATTTAGCAGGAACTTTTAACCGAAAACAGAAATTCGCGAGTAGAAGACAGAAATTCAAAATTTGCGGGCAGTAACGTTTTTTTTATAAATGACCTAGGGACATTACATTGCATGTGTTAAAATATAAAATCAATAGGTCTCTTCAGAACTTGTATATGATTTACATTCAATGAGATTAATTTTTCTCAAATTTGTTCACAAGTTGCATGCACCATGGTTCTATATTTAGCTTTAGCATTGAATTTAGCCACAACAACTTGCATAAGATTGCCTCAACAGTAATATAAAATTAAGATGTTGACTTTCTATAATCAATAGTTTTGGTATAATTTACAATTAATTCAGCTCTTATTGTTGAAATATAATAAAAATATTTCAAAGAGAATTCTTATTGTATCCTTAAATATGATTATTAAATGCAAAGATATTTTTCTTACAAATAACTAGTATAAAGAAACATTTTTAACGGCTTCTTCATTTCAATGTTTAGAGAGACCATAAAAAGCACATGCATGCTTATAATATAAGAGGCAAATTACTTTCACAATTTCCGCTACACATTTCCTCTAAGAAAAATATTTATCATGGTTATTATAAAAAATAACAAGCCAAGCCTTAAGTCAACTATGTTGAGTCAACTAAACATATTCTTTGTCTCCACCATGCTCTATCAACTAGTAATTCAACCCTAGGATCCAAGCATGTAAGATCTCTCCTAATAGTTTCTTGCCATCTCTTCTTTGATCTTTCTCTTCCTCTTTAAATATGAGCAAAAATTTTCTTTAAATTTTATCATAGAGGAATCTAATAATATAAGCTCACTATGTCCAAGCCAACTATAAAAATTTATTTGAGCTTTTCGTCAACAAATATTATCCAACCATGCTGTGAAAAGACTCATTTCTCATCATATCTTTTTATGTATAACCATTACACCAAAATACTCCAACCATGCAATGAAAGTACTCAATTTTTATCATGCCCTTTTGTGTATATCCACTTATTTACCTTAAAATGCTCATATTCAAACTAATTTTAACAATACAGTCTCTCTCTAGTTGATATTCTTTTATCCGCTGATGTTTTTTAGTCTTTCTCTTATTTTGCGCAAGTCAGTCTATCATAATTTGCAAACCAACATTCTCCACTATACACTATTGTTGATTTTATAATCGTATCATCAAACTTTCTCATTATGTTTAATAAGGTTTTCAATTGCACAACACCCCTGAAGCACTTTGCCAATCTGTCCAACATGCTTGGATCCTACTGATCACATTATCTTATAGTTTGTCATTATTTTACAAGATATTTGAATACCTCACATTTATTAATAACACAAACCTTAATATAGTTATATCATTAAACTAAGAGTCAATCTTTGATACGATTTGATCAAAATAGAAAAATTATTTGATAAACTATCATGCTTTCAAACAAAAGTAATTGATTCATAGTAGATATTTTTTATAGCAATGTAAGCAATACCATAATCTCCAGATAAATTCTAAGAACTTTATTATATGCCTTTTCTAAATCAATATCATATGGAGATATTCTTCCTCTCTCTGAATTTCTCCATCAATCCTCTTATTAAATGAATAACATCAGCATGTTATAAAGCCAAATTGATTCTTTGAAATCGAAATTGATGTACCTCATTTATTTGAAGCAAATTAAGTAATCCAAGTAAATATTTTATTTTGATGACATATTTTTTGTTACTGCAAGTAAATATTTTATCATCAATATATACACCAAAATGATGAACCAATTCAATTATGCTAAAAGAAATAATAATATGTACTATTACCATGAAGTTATATTTCTACATCAAATTTACAAAAATGCCTAATCCATATTTATGGGCGGCCTCATGATAAAAGCCAGTTGCAGTTAGGCTAAATTTAAGCAATCCCATTTTGCTTAAATGTAAAGAGCATAAGTTGATTTAAGAAATGATCCCATTTTCATTGAAAAAAGTTTTTTTTCAAAATGATCCCATTTTCATTGAAAAAAGTTTTTTTTCAAAATATTGCCAATCTACAAGGTTTTAATGGGAGAAAACTTAGAATTCATATATTTTAAGGAATAAGATCAAATGATTTATCATCACAAGATGTAATAAAGAAAAAGAAGACTTGATGGTATTTACAACATTTATAAGCAACACACTCAAAGTTGGGAAATAAGGAGATGAACATTTAGAAATACAATTTGGTGATCAATTACAGAGATGATAATGTCATTATTATGAGGTGATACAAAACATAGATTTCTCTCATATTTTAAATTAATAGACAATGTTTGCTTCAATAGTTCTAATTAGCCATCTTCCTTGTGAAATCCCAATTAACACAATAAAAGAGATTATAGAGCATTTATTTTGATAGGCAATCTAAGGAATATATGATAAAATGGTAAGATAACCACATGAGACTAATGGCATGTATACAAGTTTTATGATTACAAATAAATGCTTGAAAATCAATGTAAAACTTGCATCAAGATTTGTGCAAATAATAAGAATGAATGATGATGACAACATGCATAAAATCACCCTAGACTAGATATTTATTAACTAAATTACATAAAAGAAATTTTATTTTTAAAGCCAAAGATGCCTAAAGCAAAATAACATACATTATGAATCCAAAATGGGGAATAATTATAAGAGAATGGTTAAACCTAACCCCTACCAAAAACTAGAATGCTAGCCATTAACGTACCATTAAGACACCAAAAAATAAAGAACAAATAAATTAGTATGTTAGAAAACCTAAGTTAACTCCAAAGGATGCATCAACCACAATCCTAAATATGATAATAAAACTTACACATTGATAATTTACCTATTTTGGATAACACAATAAAACAATTACTAATTTAATTCATCTAAATTGAGAATATGGGTCTGGCTAGTTTGAGATAAAAGAACTATTGAAGTAAATTTAGTGTAAAGGATTTTCAAGTAAAATAAATGTAGCATAAATGCTATTTTAATTTTTGGTAATTCATAGTGCATTAATTTTTAAATTAATTTGGAAGTGGCGAAGCATTATTGATAATATTAATAAATTAGAAAAAAAAAAAAACATGTCTTCTCTGATCCAAGACCGTGGATGCCAGCAAAGGCTGGCGCAATTTGAGGAAGTCGGTAGTAGCCATGAAGTGTTTGTGAGAATCCCAAAGAAGCTCAAATCTGGGCGAGCGCAAGCAGGGAATAGCGCTAAGGACAAACAGGGAAGGCTGTAGGCTGCCTGCTAAGGTCATCCAAGCCGGACAAATCTTTGCAAAGGCGGGTGCTCTCCATTACTAGCAACTTCCAAAAAGAAAAGGAAATCTGAGCGCAGGGGTTAAAGATTTCCGCCAAATTTAGAAGTTAAGTTAATACTATGCTTCAGTTCTAAATGAGGGAATAATGTAGTGGAAAATCAATACCGCAAGCTAGATATCCAAAAACTCAAAATACGAGTAAAAGCTTTACTGTGTACCCAAAATATAGGAAACCAAATAGCATCTAAGCTAAAAATATTTTGTGAGATCACTTAAATTTAATTTATTTAAATAATATTAACCCTGAGTATATACTGCTCTTCCAAGAATTATTATATTGCAATAACGCAGTAATTCTTATCATCAAATCTTAAGCTAAAATAAGAGCAATGTATTTTGTGCAGTAACTTGATTATTCATATACAAGCATCGTATTGACAAATTGGAAGCATGCTATTATATGCAGTTTTATTTACACTTGATCTAAGAATAACAATACATAACTAATGAGCTTTTCTTGAATTTCTTATTTACTAGCTCTATAGTGTGAAGGCATCAAAATTACAAAAAATGTCATAGAAAATCATATTGTGCGAAAAAGTTACACCTGATTCACCACCTCTTAGTATTCCTTAACTGTCAATAATGGGACATAAATTTCATTTAGATTAGAACTCAAAAATAGAGAACGTGGACAGTAATTAGAACAGAAGGTAGAGAGAGCATAACTAAAGAAATGTGAAAAGATGACTACCAAACATGTGAGAATAAGCACTAGAATCTAATATCTAGGGCACACTTTTGGAAGCAATTGTAGCAGAGTCTGATAAATCAATATCTTGAGAAAAAAGAAATGTATAAGTGTGCTAGAGAAGTTTGTCATAAATGTTTTGAGACAATACAATATGTTCAATTGAAAACATGTTCAATTGCAGTTGAACTAGCAAAAAATTTTAGAGCATTTTTGCAATGGATACATCCAAATTTAAACCAACAGCATTCAAAAAGATTATTGATATGCTGGCTGTGTTAACACAATATAAAGGATGTGCGGTCACGACCATGCTGCTGTTAAGACATCATCATTGAATTCCACGATCACCTCTTGCAACTACAACAATATTATCAAAGCTGGAAGAGGGATCAAAGTAGTACGCTCAATCACACATAGAAGTGACAAAGCAATAAAGCTTTGGTTTTAGTGGAATTAGCCATCAACTGCACCCAAATAGACAACCAACAAAAATAGGTCAAAGAGAAATTTGGCCACAAAAAATTCACTTTGTGTATGCCAAATGAAAAAATCTGTGGTGACATGGCTAACAGTAGAGAATCTATCCCACCTTCCCTTAAAATGATATAGTAATCTAGCACAAATTTTACATATTTTTGAAAAGAATAGAGAACTGAGTAGAAGTATACAAAGGAAATATTGATGTAATAAAAGTAGAGTAAAAACAATGCAATATAGTTTTTGCAATTTATTAAAACATGATGTTATTCACTTTCAGACAAGCATTTCAGATCAAATTTCAAATGAGTTAGGGTTAGGGACGATAATCAGATTTTTGTTTAGCATGATTTGCTTCGCAACCTTAAGCTCATCCGAAACTAAAGGCCTCATTTCTTTTCGTTCCCGCTCTTAATTTCCTTCTTCTCAAATCCAAGGGAGACTTATCCTATTTGTAATTTATAATATTTCTGCAGGGTGCTCTGATCCGGATGATGGAGTTCACGAGATCTAACAAAGAAGCGCAACACCAATGCCCACAAGATATGGTATAGAAAGGTTAGTTTGAATGAGATAAGAAATAAGAAGGATTTTGATTTCAAGAGAATTGTGAATGCTATGATGTAACACCCCCAAGGCATAAAAGTGACAAAAAATTAGATTACGTCAGCATACAAAAATGCAACAAAAAGGGTAGCGAGTCAGTCATTATACAAAAAAAATATTAGCAACAAGTCAAGATGGTTCAGGAAAAGAGGCAGCAATAGAGTATAGGCGAGTGTACAAATAGGACGATGAAAGATTTATGGCCTAAGAAAATTTAGTGCTAATGAACCAACATAATGGTAGCACAAGGTGCTTTGATGCGAAGAGCAAGACAAGATTGTGCTAAAAAAATGGCTGCGCACAAATAGGTTAAAAAAATGCAGAAAATAGTAAATAAAATATGAATTTTAAAATACTCCTTAACAAAAAAGTATATCATGGAAAGCAAAAATAAACATAGCAAAGCAATTGATTGAAGGAAAATTTTTTGAAGTAAAATTGCACATGATGGAAGTAAAAAAAATTCAAAATGGTATACTAATTGTAAGCATGAGACAAAATTTTCAAGCATTTTACTGATGCATCTATGAAGGAAAATGTTGTAGTTCAAGTAATAAACCTCATGCATCAAGCGGACCCGCTCATCCTCTAATGGAAGTGGACGTGACCATTTCAACATCTCGCGAAGTTGAGGACCTAAGAATATATGATTTTTAGTAAAAAAAAATAGTGTACTAAAATTGAATGCTGAATGCAGTAGAAATATATCATTAGCTTGTTGAACTGCAAATAATGAAGACAGAAGGGCAAAAGTTAAAACATTAGAAACAAAAAATGGTTGAAATAAACTAAAAAATTTTCAACATTATAGTGTTAAGAATTTGCAACTCTGATGAGGACATTACCCGTATATCTCTGTAAACGATCTGCATCCAAGGCAGAGCTATCATTCTCCAAAGCTTTCTTTAGACCAACAGCAAGATGGTCGTAGCTAAGATCCTTGTCTGCTCCACAGTACCACGGTCATTTGATCATTATAAGAAATTGGGGTATGAGATATTCAAGTTCCCTCAAGGGAAAGTGCAGCCTCATTGTGCAATAAAAGTATAATTTCAAACATTTCTATGAGGGTGTTCAATAAAAAAAATCAAAGGCCTTGTAAATTATCAAATGAAACACAATTTTTTCTATCAAATTTGAGAAACCCGTCAAAGATATCTAATAGACTATCACTTTAATGAAACAAATTATTAGCATCTCACATAACATCTACTCTTCAGAAGAAAATTGTCCGTGTTAAGAAACAGGCACTGAAAGTCCTGCTAAGAAGGTCAGAACAAAGCTTGATTATGGGAAGAGATCTTCCTTGTCCGTAATTAGAGCTATCTACAAAAATAAAATAAAAGTACATAAACCCAATTTTTTCCTCCTATGCTCAGGCTTATTTGAACATGAGAGTTATGTACAATGGACTTGTAATATGGGTTCGATTATAATGTGGCTTGTCTAATGATTTTCATGTTACTATTGGATTAAATCAAGGTTCAGCTCTCAGCTCATATCTTTTGCTTTAACTTATGGATGTTCTTACTGTGCACATTCAAAAGGAGATTATTTGGCGCATGTAATTTGCAAATGATATTCTATAATTGATGAGACTATGGATGGAGTAAAGAAAATCTTGGTTGTGGATGACTATTGTAAAATCTAAAGATTAGTAGATCTAAAATAAATAAATGGATTGTAAGTTCAATTATATTAGAAGCTCTAATCTTGAAGACACATCTATTGAGAATCATATAATCAATAAAAGCAAGAAGTTCAGCTACCTTGGTTCAATTATTCAAAATAATAGTGAAATAAAGAGCAATGTGATTAATAGGATCCAAGGTAGTTGATGAAATGAAGGAGCTCTTTTGAAAGGTTGTGGATCTAAAAATCCCACTAAAAAATTTAAGAAAATTTTATAGAGAAGCTATATGACTAGCTACATTATATAGGGATTACTGTTGGTCAACAAAGAAAAACATACTGATATAATAAGCGTTACAAAAATGAAGATGCTTAGGTGGATGAGTGAGTTTACTCGTAAGAATAGA
Organism: Gastrodia elata; assembly: GCA_016760335.1. Classification (NCBI taxonomy): domain Eukaryota; kingdom Viridiplantae; phylum Streptophyta; class Magnoliopsida; order Asparagales; family Orchidaceae; genus Gastrodia; species Gastrodia elata. The sequence continues at coordinate 1,619,531 of CM028676.1, forward strand.
ATGATAAATGAGTTTATCTGTAGCAAGGTAGGAGTGGCTCCAATAGTGGATAAAATTAGAGAATGTCACCTGAGATGATTCAGACATATTAATCGTAGATCGTTCAATTCCCCAATTAAAAAAATTGAGTTTATGAATTTTGATCATATTAAAAGAAGAGGAATACCAAAAAAGACATGGAAAAAAACCACGATTGGAATTTAGGTGGGCTTCTATTTGATTTTGCACAATTAAAACAAATGATTCATGCAGTTGACCTCACCTAGTGAGATTAAGGGTTGTGTTATTATTGTTGCTGTTGTTCAGGTTTACTTGAGTTTAAAGAGAAAAGATCTTAGTTGCTTTTTTGCTTAAACTACTTTTATTCAAAGCAATATCGCATTTATTTGTGAAACGGTTAAGGATTTTCTTATGTGACCTAATATGATATAAGTGATGAAAGCAAAAAAAATAAAATAAAAAATTACAATTCTCAATTAGCTAAATCATAGCTCAAGTAAAACCTAACCCTTATAAAGTATGAAAAGTGAAAAAATATATATTCATTCAATATGATAAATGAGTAATGGCACAAAATCATAAATGCACAAGACAAATATGAAAGAAGATAAGTTCAAGCAATAATCAAGCTCATGTATCCAAGAAAACTATGGATATCTTCATAAACTTTCAATGACCATGATGTCCGATAAATGTTTTTGTGATGACTCAACGCCGGTTCAGCAGGAAACCGCCCCGACATCGGATGTTCACATACCGCAAGATTCTATTGAGCAATTTGAAAGAGAATGAACACACATATAAAAGAATCTCATTTATTTCAATATTTCAGATTACAGAATCCTTTACCGAATATCTCATACAAAAGTGAGAAAAATAAAATAAAAAGATAAAAGATAAACAAAACAACACCGTAGATCTATCAGCAAGATTGAAAATTTTAAGAATTAGGGTTATTGCACGTATTCTCCCAGAAGCACCTGACATGGTATGATTCAGAAAATAATACCGATATTGGAATTCTCAGTAATTAGAGAATACTTTAAGTACTGCAGTACACAATAATATTTACACTTTTAAGAAGATGCGATTAACAGAGATAAGGCGGTAATAAAATACAGGAAAAGTAAGGCAATAACACGAAATAAATAAATAATTTTCTGCAACAAGTATTATCACAAAATGAAGGTTACTGATATCATTTTTCAATAATTAACCCCGAATGTTACTGATGGCATGTTACAGTAACAGTAACAACCCCAAATATTACTAATATCATTTTTCAGTAACAACCCCAAATGTTACTGATGTCATTTTTCAGTAACAACCCCAAATATTGGTTCCGAACAAGCAACTAAACCACAACATGAATTTGGCTCGAAAGCGAGGCTAAGCAACAGTAAAAATGCAAAATATAATATTTATCAGGTACTGGGTACCTTTTGTTCTTTAAGTTCGGATGAGTGACAGTTCACTCAATCTGTATTTAAGTTTTTGATGTCTTTCAATTAGACCTTTTAAAAATGATGTGATATATTTTTAAGGATTTTTACATTCTTTTTTTCTGTTCGATCTTTTTTTCACACTCTCATGATGATAGAAGCCTGTATTATTTAAATTACTGATGTAGCAATACAATGTTATTATTATCATTATGATAATATTAAAGCATGAAAGAATAAATACAGGAATGAAAATGATTGTAAAAAAATGCTTAAATGGAAATAGTAGTCATGCTATAACATTATTACAGTTTATTCATTATTTACTTAATGAACACAATAATAATGTGAATAATGCATTTGAGATATTAAAACTATCATAATTTTATCACATGCACATATATAAACTCTCCAAAATTTCTTCCTAAATTTTCTTCACCTCATACCTTGATTTAGATTTGCCGAAAAAAATGGAGGGAGGCCGAAGGCAGCACTGGCTGGCTGGTAGAGAGAGGATTGAGGGCTGAGAAGGCTGGCCGGAGGTTGGCAGGTGGCTGGCCGGAGGAGGCTGCAGCAAGAGGGCTAGCTGGCAGCAACAGGAGGGGGCTGCTGGGTGGCTGATTGCTGGTGGAGGGCTTGGCAGGGGCTGAGGGAGAAGAGGTCGGCTGCTAGCTGGCTGGCTAGCAGCAGGAGGAGAGGGCTGCTGGGTGGTCGACTGCTTGCTGGCTGGCTGTGGGAGAGGGCTGGGATGCTACTGACCGGAATGGCAGAAGCAGAGGGCTTGTGGGAGAAGAGGGAGTGGTTGGTTGGGGATAAATAGACGTAGGGGGGGACATTCCCTGCGTCAATAAATGAGCAGGCCTCGCATGGCTCTGGCCCCCCTCTAAAGCAGAAGGTTCTTCCGCCAGAGGCGGAAGAATCCCGCACGAGATTGCAAGCGAGAAGGGGGGAGAAGGAAAAGCATAAGAAATTTGTAAGAAAAAAACTTAAACTTAAATTATTCGCATTTTTCCGCAATTTGACGTCCAAAAATAACGAAACTTAACACCGAGGTGTGTTACAATGTAACGAACACCCTCGTGCCAAAAATTTTCGATTCAGAGCAATATTTTATTTTATATTAATTTTTGGGGTTTAAAACTTCAAAAATTAACCACGGTCAAATCGGCGCTCAGAATTTGATGAAACTTTTTGAGCAGCTTTAAAATAATATACCTAACATAACGACACTGATAACGATGAATTCGGGCATGTATTTTAATGTTCTTGATTTATAAAATTTAAATAATTCAGAAAATATAGCGGAAGCTTCCGTTATCCGAATTTCTCCCAAACTAGGGCACCTTGATCTAAGAATTATTCTTATATAAGAGTATTTTGTTTACCCTAATTCAAAATTCTTCGGGATCCTGATTTCTGAGGCGGGATTTGACCTAATTCGTAAAATAACGACTTTGGGTCGTTACAGTTTCATACTTTGGAAATCACACACACACATATATATATATATAAATAATGAAAGTACAAACGTAGAACTTTAGTGTATAGAGCTTTGCTCATGTTTAACTCATTAATGATTGAGTCAAGCATAAAAAAATTGCGTGTTCATAAGCTGAAATTCTTGTCAACTCAATTATGGTAAAGTTAAATACAAATGAAACACATAAGATGATTTGAGCAAAAATCAAGGAAAAGCAACTGAGTGAAAGTTTAAGAAACCTTTGGAGGTCAAGACCTACACGCACATATATGCACTACATATAAGGAACCCTAGATCATAAAAATTCTTGAATAAGATCAAATAATCAAACATTAACAATGTACTCAAATACAAATTCTAAGACAGGTATATATATATATATTTATATCCCTCAAAAGTGTTCCATATCTATATTCAAGAAATTCTGATCATCTTGCGTAGAAGAGGCTTTGACCCTTCCTCCGTGGAGGCTTCTTCCCAAGGTAATTTGAGCTTAAATCCCCTCGCTTTGGAGTTTCATCCGCATGATCCGGGAGATCTTAAACTATATTGACTCCTGAAAATGTATCAGAATATGAGGGCTCTAAGGTGGACTCAAACGAGGAATTCAAGGATAGCATCGAATTCAGAGCTATTATACAATTCCTTGTAAGATACAAAGGAAAAAAGAAAAATAGAAAAAAAGAAAAAAATGTAACTCCAATGGGTAGCCGAAATCTAATCTCTGGCATAGACTCAACCACGAACCGGGGCCCTCTTGCGCAATTTTATTTAGATGGGATCCTAGATCCAATGGAGTTTGTTGAACCGTTTCTCATTTTTTGCTTTTCGTTTTGTTTTTTTTTCTTTTTGCTAGCTTTTGGTTTTGATGTCTTAAATTCCTTATATGTTGTAATTTTTTTTTTGCTAAATATATAAATGCAATAGATTAAAAATATATATATATATATATACACACATACACACATTTATAAATATATAGGTTTGTTATTAATATTAGGCTTGTTCAAAAAATAAAATCAAATAACAATCAACCTCAATTATCTTGAAAATGATCAAGTTAAACAAAAGTTTCTTATCCAGCTCAGCATAAGATGTTTGCACACAATCTTTTTGGAATCCTGAGATACTAATTGGAATTCAATGGACGGAATTCAAACTATGTAGTAATGAGATAGTCCTAACAGAATGTTCAAATACTAGAGAGCATATCATTTATGAAGGAAAGCTGACATCTTAGGCATGTTTGATATAGAGATAACTAAATGAACAAAAAGCATTAACACAACATATATATCCCATCACCATGTATTTGAAGAAATGGGCATTGGTATCCTTGGAAACTACAGGGACAATCATTTTCTGAAATCAGAGAATCATACAGACTAACGCTAGACAATTGTCGGGGCAAAGAGAAAAATAAACAATTTTTAAACGGTTTCATTAAGCTATCCTAGGATAACACTTGAGCTATCCCCTCAGCTCCAAAATAAAAAAGGTCTGTATTAACTAATTATTAGAGAGGTGGGGAATAGAGGGGTGGAGACAGGAATTAAGCTTTGTTTCAAGTCATGATTCCCTGCAAATGGTAAACTGGCCAGCGATTGTTCATGCTTTAGATTTTCAGTTTTGGTAGCAATTCTCTCCTAAATGATTCTAATTGTGGTAATTTGATTTGGGCAATTCCTTTCTGTTGATTTTTATTATGTTGTAACATGACAATTGTCAACAAGACTATTAAAATTAAACTTTAATTTAGATAAGTAGTTTGTTGAAGAACAATTAGTATTTTTGATAGACGGAGGTTCTATTTTTGGAACATTTGACAACCTCCCAAAAAATTTTATGATCATCTTGAGACTACTAGGGCTTGTTTAATTCCCACTTAGCCTAGCTAAATTAAGCCCAACAAAATTTATTAAAACTTAGCTTAGCTTAAGTCTACTTAAATCTAAACCGAAAAACTCTAGGTTAAATTAATTTAGCTTGCATAATGATTAATTGCAAATAATAACAAATTTATTATTAATTGTGTAATAATCATAATAATAACTTTTTACATATCAATAATAACATAATTTACATGTAATTAATTAATAAATAAATGTTAAATGCAATTATTAGTTAAATATATAAATAATTAAAAATACATAATTATATAAATATATTCAATTAATTATATATTTTAGAAAAATAAAACTATTAATTTATCCTAAGAAATAGTTAATATATCATATAAATTAACTAATTAAAAAAAAATATATATATATATATATTAATTATAAATTTATATGTAACTAAATAAATATTTAATTCATGTTTTATAAAATTATGACACATTAATATAAATACTATTTTATCAAAGAATTAATTAATAATTTATATATAATTATACATTATTAAACATATCAATAAAAGCAATTATATAACTTTAATTAATAAATTATATTTATTAATTTATGCATTGTAAATATATATATATATATTAAAGAAAATAATTATTCTATTATTTATTACTATTTTTAAACAAATAATCGATCATGTTAATTAATATGTTTATTAATTAACTAAAAATTATTGCATTACATTACTTAATTATTTACATATATAAATAATCAGCTTAAATTATTACATTAATTAATTAACTAAAAATTATTGCAGTACTAAAAATTATTTATATTACTTAATTATTGCTAGATCTAGCAGTTTTTAAGTATATTAAGTTGTTCTTACACTTACTTTATAAGAATAATTCAAAAATATTTTGTAATTTGACAAAATTAAACCTTAGTCGCAGCTGAGCTTAGTATAGATGTTCAATATTAGCTTTGTAGCACACTGACTTGCAAAAAATAACAATATATTTAGCATAGCATGCAGTAGTTTGGTAAACAGCATTTATTGTATCTTTTTCTTTAAATATATTCCTTTTGTTGTGTGTTGAGTTTTACATCTAATAAATTTTTCTAATGTAATGTTCTTATATACATGTGTATTGTCTAATTATAACGCATAAATGAGATATAACTCTTTCCCATATTCTATTCGCTTCTTCACAGCTCTACAGCTTCTCTTCAACATCAAATTAGAAATTTTCAATAATATTTTTGTTAAAAATAGAAACTATAATTTTGAGAGTTAAATGCCCAAAGCGGACTTGATAATATGCTAAATTTGTCTCAGTAAAAGTTGAGTAGTATGAATAGTAGCATGTAATCCTAAATTTAAGAGTTGAGTAGTATGAATAGTAGCATGTAATCCTAAATTTATCTGACTCGTTAAAATAGTAAAAATCATCTTTCTCTTTAGCATGTTGACTCAGCTTTCTCATGTTCAGCTCCTGAAAATTGCAATGAGAGTAATAGAAAATTACATTACAATTTGAATATTGATGAATTTAAAATAGAAAATAAGATTCTTCATAGTCAAACTAATAAGTAATGTATAATCTTTAGCCCAGCCCATATCATATAAAATTAAATTTTAGTCTTGTTATTGGATAATAACTCCCCAGAGAGTCACTCATCTTAACTCACTACAAGCACTTTCAATTTTAAAATTTTATTTAGAAACTTAAACGATTATAATATCCCAATATTTTTCTAATTTTTGCATACATAGCCTAATATCACTTCTTCCCCTTTCAATGTAAATACATTTTATTCACGCCATCCTTTTCTCCTAAGACTTGCCATGTGCCACACCTTTTCCACGCCGCACTATATTTGAGTCTTCTGACCAAGCGATCACTTAGATGATCACTTCTCACTCTTTTACGATTAGAGTTGTCACATGCCTGCTAACTTCCACTTAGCTTGCCCTCAAACTATATTGTATTAAGAAATATTAAGTTCAAAATATGTGAAAAAAGAGTCTCAATCTAGAAAAGATAAATCCATCTCATCCAAGGTATAGCAAAAGTAAATATATGCATTTATTTTTATAAAAAATTGTTTATACTAGGAATTAAAGCATGATCAAGAAAAAAATATTGTTCAAATATTCTTCATTATGCTCAAAACAGCATGAAATGAGATCCGTGAAATGATTTTAAGATGATTAAATCAAATATACTCCTTTCAAACCACTGCATGGTTTTCCTAAGTTATAAAAACCATGCCACTCCTATTCCCATGAGGTTACATGCAGGAATAGAAGGCTATAACTCAACAATATAAAGTTAAATATACTTAGTCTCAGTGTAATCAGATAGAACAAGAAATAATAAAAAAAGGCTAACCACCAAGTGACAAGTTTAAAGAAATTTATTAAACCCCTAATAAAGGCTGAAGAAAATTTATATTAATTCTGAAATATCAAACAGCCTACGAAACACTTCAAAAACATTTGATACAAATAAATGATGACTATAAATACATTGTGATAATTATGCCATACAAAGTAAATATAAGAAATGAATTATAAATGTAATACAACAGAAAGTTTACTTTTATTTAGCGCCTAAATTAGCTTTCAAAGTCTATTTTTATAATAACATAATGAACTCATTGCATGTTTATTGTTTATATTGAACGCGTCATATCTTTGTTTAATAAACAGAAATTTTATGATGTGTCTGGTCTGCAAATAAATTGTTAATATTTTACAGATTCTTCTGAGTTGATAAATATGTCAAATTCAAATACCATCTTCAGTGCAATAAAGTTTTAATAAAACAGGTATTATTGGAATTGTTAATCGTTACTTTTAGTACTAGCGGTTTGGAACGAGTTTCATTCCAAATCCAACATGTTCTGTAAGTTTTTTTTCTTTCCTAGTTGCTTTATTTTCCCCTAAATTTGATTTGAACTATTACATTGAAACTTATGTATCTCATCAGATTAATTGGAGTTTTTTGATAATACATATATATGCATAATTCTTTTGAATACAAACAGTTTTACATTGTTTGATACCAAACTATCAGAAATAGGAGTGTGGTAGAATTTCTAAAAAATAATGTAAGATTTTTAATTCTACGTGTGTTGAATTTAATATCAAAATTTAACAGTTCTTGGACAACTTTTATATTTGGTATAATGTAAATACAAATGTTCTACTTAATATTGAAAGCCAGAATTTTTATTACTAAATGTAAAGTTTGTAAGAATGACAATTATATTTTTACTTATATCCGAATTCAATTAGAAATCTATAGCAATTAAGTGTGAAACGCTTTACATTTTTATTGAATGCTTTTAAAATAAATGTTATTTCTAACTCAATTTTGTATCATATATATTTAAAAAATAACATGTTAAATGCATGCGGGGATGAGTCTTGTCTTCTTTTGCATGTCAAAATCTTTATTCATTCATCACAACTAATAGAAATAGAGACCAGGTTGTTGGGAAATAAATTAAATCCTTCCTTGAAAGCCAAGGGAATATATCTATCATGAAATTTTTGAAAGTTAAACTATAATTACATTGTGTGAATGGAAAAGGTTATCCACAAGACGAATCAGGGAAGGTTGGAAAGTAGCTGGAAAAGCCATGTCATTATTACCTGGTAGTGTTATAACCTAAAACCTATGTTCACCAAAATGAATTAAAAATGACCGATTGATCTCGTGTAGATTTAAGGAGTGTATATCAAGGTTATCATGTAAAAGCAAACTGTAAAATCATGTATCGCAAGCACCAAATTTTAATTATTAGAGTAAACAATTGCATAAAAAAACTAGTTTAAATCAAACGCACAACAAAACAAAGAAAATTACTGATGTGAATGTCAATTATCACTACAAAGTGATTTCTCCAAATTGAAATAAATCAGAGGTTAGGGATTTTTGATAGGTACCTGGCCAAAAACAGAAATTTAGAGCATCGAGTACAAGAAGATACTGAACGGTGAGTGGTCCGTTATCATAATAGTGAATTCCTTCAAAATCCCATTCAATTTTTGGAATTGAACCGTCAATTCTGTTGACAACATCTTCAAGAGCTGGAATAAATAATGGAACCCCAGTGACTAGCAATCACCCATATAGAATAAATCCAGGTATATATGTTTTTTTTCATATGCCTAAAAGTAATTTTCTTATATGCCAATCCTGATAATAAGAGCATTATTATTAAAAACATAAAAAACTTCAATACTACTTACAGGTCAAACAAATAAGAAAAAAAGAAGCAAGGCAATAAAGTTGTGATTTCATAGGGCACAATTAACATTTTCTTTTCTAGTATGCACTAATGCACCAGTCGATGACATGGGTGATGAAAGTGCCATTGACCACTGCTCAGCGAATTAATGGAGCATAACGGTGCCAGCTTCATGAATGAAAACCCACCTAATCAATGTTCACACAGAGTCACAACTCAAGCTTGGAGAATAAAAACTACCTCCTCAGAAATGAAAAGGATGAAGTTTGAACAAACTTGCTAACATCTCAGAATGTGTCGATTGCTGAAATGGAGAAGTTCGAACACTTGTCAATGCATACAGTTATTGAATTCAGTTCAATCGAGCACATACTAATAGAATTGTGCTTTTCCAGGTCATAGATGATGGTTGAGCCCATTCAATGGACAATTACATATACATGTGAAATGGTAGCATAAACCTCAATGCACATACCTTTTAAGAACATGGATGCACTCTGTGCAAATGTTGAAAATAAGACCACATTCATGGTTTTGGAAGGTCGACTACTTAATGGATGTACTGAACTTGTTGTGGTGGATCACCTACTATGCTCAGCTATATCAATCTGCGTATAATATGCCTTCTTATATAATGAAAAAACTATATTAACAGCTGAATTTTAGCACTCTGATTTTTGCTCCATTGCATTTCTTGTAGTAGTTGCTTGAAACATTCAAAATTATCTAAAAGCTTGATTTTAACCCGTCATTTCCTTCATTTTCATTATTAATTTATATATTCTTCACTAAAGATGGTTAGTGTGTTTAAGAGATCTAATTCCTAACAATATATGTGGCATGATGAAAGAGTTGGAAGATAACAATGAAACATTTCCTAATGAACACCCACGTATTCCACAACAAATATTTGTTATGCTCTGCACCAAGCCGTAACCATTTGGTAAACTTCTTGGCTGACCATCCAACTAAATTGTTCAACTGTTTTAGACTTTTGTTGGTGTCTGATTTACTAGATGGCACAATAAACATTCTGATGGAAGAGCAATAGAATATTTTACTTAGGGACCTTACACATACACATATCTGACAACTTTGTGAATATTTTTATGGTCAACAGGTACTTCAACAGTATCACGAGCACAATCGCCAGATTTGCAGAGGAGTTTTGTCAAAATGCCTGAGATAGATATGCATCCACGGAATGCGGCAACCTATACTTCTACCCCTTTTTAAAGATGATTTTGGAATTGATGGAAAGCGTATCTGCAATAGTCAATGATTTTCAAAAAAAATATTATAATGAAAAACGTTCTAGTTTTTACATTGTACTAACAGCTACATCATTGAACACGACTTTATTTATATGATTATAATATTTAAAGTTGCCATGAGGGTGCTCAAGAATCTTTTGAATAAAAATTTGTGTGCTGACCAAGGAGTTATTTTAGTGAACACAGGTTATGCAAACACAAACAATAGGCATTATTTAAAGAATACAAACTCAGCATTAATACAAATTGTGAGAGAGCATCTCAAAGATATTCAGTTTCAAAAGAACTACTCAATCATCAGAACAAGCGCAACCATGAAAGTGGTTGAGAGATTGTTTGAAATATGAACAAAATTAAGATTCCATGTGCTAACACATGTGAAACTTCTCAATCATGATTCAAAGTGGCAGCCATCGCTAGCATGGGTGTAGCCGTGATGAGGGCTCGTGTTCTCAGTGGCTCCAGAAATATAATGTTTTATTTTAATTATATATATATATATATATATGTATATGTATATATATATATGTATATGTATGTATCCTTAAGTACATTTTACATAGCTTTGAACTTTACCTTGGTGATTAGGAAAAGCTTTTTCAGCTGACTGGCGTGGGTTTAAGTTAGAAAAGTAAGTTATTTTTTTATGTGCAACCCTTAAATTTTAACCTCTAAGAAATAGATTATGAATTAATAAGACTTTATATGATTTTAGTAGCAATTATGTATTTTACATACATAAAAATTATTACAAGACTTTCATCTCTCTTATTTTTGAAAAGCTTGGAGGATTTTAAGAAGTTTAAGAAAAATATACGGTGACGAAAAAATTTAGAATCAATAAGAAAAAATTTCATTCTTTTTTCCTGAAAAATATTTTTTTTATAGATCTTAACCTTACTACAATTGTATCCCGTTGAATTTTTTTTCTAGCTCTGCCTCTGCTTGAATCTCAAAGAAAAAAATAATGAATCAATTAAAACTAATATAACTTTGAGAGTAATTATGTATTTTAATGCACAAACTCTGTTACAAAAACTTCACCTATCTTATCTTTGAAAAGCTTAGGTGCACATAGGAAGAGTAAGAAAAAAAAATGCCAAGAAAATTCACACATTTGATTGAAGTAAAATTAAGGCCCAAAAAAATTAAAATAATTTAATTTTGTCACAAAAAAAAAGTACAAAATCAATTTTTTGATTTTTTTTTTTTACTTTAGTCATACTTTAATTATGCCTATTAAATTTTTTAGACTTTAGTCATACTTCAACCTCTAAAAAGAAAATAATAAATGAGATGAGCTAATGTAACTTTGAGTAATCATGTATTTTATACGTGTTAACTAATTTAAAAAAACTTCATCTCTGATTTTTTAAGAACTTGGGGGAATTTAAGAAGTGTGATAAAAAATACAAATCTACAAAAATTCACACATTTAGTTATTTAGGAGCAATAACATTTTTTCTTAGCAAAATCAAAATTTTCTAGCAAAATCAATTTTTTTAAATTATTTTAACCCTTAGTGTTGCTTCAATTGTGCCCTAGCATTTTTCTGACTCTGTCCCTACTTAACCTCTAAAAAATAACACATGAGGTGATAGTTTATGTGATTTTGAGTTTAATTATATATTATTATGAACTTTATTACAAAACTTTTCCTTTATTTTTTATATATTTATGAGCACTTAAGAAGAGTAGAGGAGTTTTGGTAGACTTACCAATAAATATCCACTAATATATTAGATGATTTGGCAGGTATAGCTATAATTTTACGATGGGAGTAATACACTTTAAAATGAAAATACTTATCTCCTTTCTCTCTCTCTCCCCCCCCAATCTTTTTGTGCTTTTTAGGATAAATTTTGGAATATATTTTGGGAGATATAGTATTTCTCTAAAAAATATATGATGTTGCAAAAATTTACACATCAGGCTATCCAAAATCAATACAAAATTTATTAAACTTCAGCATTAAAAAGGTTATTTTCAAATTATTTATAATATCACGTTCAACATTATATATAATTTAAAATAAGTATATTATTTATATAAAATTCTAAAAGACGATAAAATATAGGTTAAGCTCTATAACAATTCAAATATAAAAGAGCCACATAGAGCGTTGTACTTTTTATCTTAAACGAGCTCAAATGAAGTTTGAGTTCAACTATCTGATGACATGTTGAGCATGAAATCCAAGTTTTTTAATATTTTTTTAGGTCTTAACCTTAGTGTAATTATGCCCCCACTAGAATATTTTTTCTGCCTCTGCCCCTGGCATTAGTGTCATTCTATAAAATTTCACTAATCAGTTCCACAATCACAGCTTAATGATCACAGTCATATGCTATGTCGCAAACTGAGATGCGGTATGGACATGATCTTAGTGAGATTGAAGATGCTGGAACATGCTAGCGATAATTGGATAGAAGAATCAAGGTAGAAATATGTGGCATAACATTACTTGGAGGGGTGCACAACGGACTATTCAAATACGATGCTCAAGTTGATAGCAGCTTCAGTGAAAGGTATTATTGTTTTTTCTATTAAATTGTTATGACAAGCTTAAAAAAGTTTAATTTTATAAGCATTTGTGTAATATTGATAATATTGTTAAATTTTGTATTGTCTTTAATAAGTACAACTTCATGTAAACAACATATCAATACTCTCATGAATTAATTTATTGAAATAGACAAATACTTGCAAATTATGAAGACTAATATTGTTATTCAGCAAAATCCTTATGGGTAACTTGGCAACCAGAAAGACTTAATCCACCTAAAATTATAAAAAACTTTAAATTTGGATTTAGTAAATCCTAGGGTTGATGAACTAGATTTAAGAATTTACTTCATGTGTATGCAGGGATAAAAGTAAATAGCTTAAATCAGCCTAAGCAAAATTTATATAATTTGAAAGTAAGAATAAAATTTAAAAAACCATTAAATTTATGTAATCCTTAATCCGATTTGATAAAATTTAAGGATTTGAAGGCCTAAATCATTCAATCTTAGTATACCAAACCATTACTAAATCATCAAATTTGCAACAAAATAGCATGTCAACATTTTACAAAATCTTAATTATCAAACAATTTTTGGGATATAGCTCTTAAGAATTAACTTTAAAACATGTTCAACCAATGATTTAACTTAATCACTAAGTATCATTAGTTCAAATTCTGGTCAACCCTTAAAAATGTGAAATCGTGTTAAATCATTAATTGATGTGATCTGTCACATCGATGCATTATGTTGATTTAACACAGGTTAGGACCCTAAGTTCCTCCATATCTGTGTGGGTTTGCTGCAGACAAACTACATGGTCATGCTAGCATCATCATCCGCACTTGCAATTGAAGTCCAATTTCAAGGCTTTGAGGCAATAGCAGTCTCATAGTGCCTTGCTCAACTCAACAGTCCCTCGCTCACTCATTTTGTAGTGAAGGTACACATGCAAATACAATCTCGCAGTGTCTCCATCGCCTGGTCAAAATTCCCACTAATATGCACACGTCCTTCTTTCTTTTTTTCAAGCTTATGGAAGTTCGACAGTTTTTTAACTTATACCATCCATAGATTACTAAAATTCAAGTACTTTTTTAAGTTCTTCTTATTAACTTCTCTTGATAAGATTGCAAGTTATAAATACAAGTACTAGTATTTTAAATATAACTGCTAGTATTTTAAAGTGATAGTGAAATTGATCAAAATTAAATACATTGAAATTGGTCTAAGCTATGAATATAATAAAAATTGTGCATTTTGAACAATGATAAATTAACAAATGACACAAAAGATAGTTACAATTAGTTTCTACCAAAAAAGCAATAACCAAAAACAAAGAAAAAGGTGCATAATGACACTCATAATAGGCTCAAGCATTAAAGAATAACAGCCCTGTAAACACCAGAGGTGGGTCTAGCTAGTCACAAAGTCAAATAATATCCCAACAAAATATCGCACTGTCTCTTGACTCTGGAGTAGTACAATCGTAATCTTTTATTTTCAATTTTTTGTGTTGTGGAAGTGTTTGTTGAGAAAAAATTGGGAGATCTTCAATGAGAAAGAAATCTCTAGGATCGAGATTTGACAGCTGAGAATCACCGAAGCAAACACAAAAAGTATATCAATACAAACTAAAAATCACAGTACAAACATTCACAAGCAAACAAATACACAAGCATACGAACATAAATTTACATGAAAAATCTGAGAATGGAAAAAACTACAAAGCTACACTACCACAAGAAAATCCACTTTAGAAGAAATTATTACAGAGTTACAGAGAATTTATCAATCTCATTGAGAAAGAAGAGATTTACAGCCCTGAACTTTTTCTTCTTCTTCTCTCCCAAATTTCTCCTTATTCTCACTCTAAGGTATCAAACCTCCAAGCCTCAAAAAGCTCTCCACTAAAAAATAGCACATTCACATAACCCTAACCTATCATGTTAGATTTTATACGGGATTCCAAAATAACCCTCAAAGTGCTCAATACTAGCCTAATGGCTGTTATTATAGGCAAACTCCACCAACAAGATGTGATCCTCTTAGCTTCCGCCAAATCCAAGGCACATAGGCGCAAAAGATCTTCTAATACTTGATTGACCATTTCTGTTTGGTCATCCTTTTGAGGGTGAAAAGCAGTGCTCATTGCTAGAGCAGTACCCATCTCTTGATGCACAACTTGCCAAAATTTTGAAGTGAATCTGCCATCACAATCAGACACAATAGACTTGGAAATTCCATGAAGCCTTACGATCTCCTTGATATATATTATGGCTAACTTTTTTACAAAGTCGATCTGACAAATAGGAATGAAGTGAGCGGATTTCGTCAAACGATCAACTATAACCTAGATCACATCCGCTCCTGATCTAGCCTTGGGCAATCCCATACAATATCCATAGAGATATTGAACCACTTCCATTCTGATATCTCTAATAGGTGCAATGACCCTCCAGGTTTCTGGTGTTCAGCTTTGACTAAGCTGCAAGTGTGACATTATCTATAAATTCAGCGATGCTTTTCTTCATATATACCCTAGTAAGATTTTTCTTTTTTGGCTGGGACCCTAGCATGTGAAATCAACATCTCAGACTCGGAGTATCTTGAGGAACCAGCATTCGAGGAGGTGCAAGTGCTGCAATAGGAAGAGGAGACCATTGCTAAGTAGTGGATTTACCCATTTTTAACTAGTTTTATTTGCTTTGGCGAGGCGAGTGTCATTTGAATACTTTAAATTATGCTTTGTAATAATTAACTGCTCTTGATGTACTTTTTCTTTTTTTTAAATGAATATTTTACTATATTTTTTGGATGGATGAATTGCATGAATGATGTCTTTTAGCTTCTGCACTCTGTTTATAGTATTAATATACTTAGTATTGTGCTGAAAATCATACTTAGTGACTACCTCGTATTCATTGGCGAGTTAGTAAAATACCTAACCCAGCAAGGAATAGGGGTCGTCACAACTAATGTTCGAGGCTTCTTAGCGTACACCTGAGGCGCCACAATTGGTATCAAAAAGTTCCATAAGGTGTCAGACAAGGATGGTGTTCCTGTCTACCTAATGGTTCGGTCTCTTATAAAGTATGATATGAAAATACTAAGTATAATATACATGTATCATCCATGATTTATTACATTCTACATTCTCAGAAATGAAATCAAAAGACATCTGGTAAAAACACCTTAGGAACCTGAACAAACTAAAAGAATCTAAATGAAATAAATAAAACTTTAAAATGCAATTGAACGATAACACATATGTAAAGAATAAATTTTAGTGAAATAATAAACTTACAAATTTATAAATTCAGGTAGGAATGGATAGCTACTTTCTCGGAGTCGATCCTATATTAGTCTATTTGACAACTATTGGGAAAACGACTGCCATGATAGGAAGACATACGACAAAATCGTTAGTGGAGTATCCCTCGCAAGACTAGAAGTACTCGATAAGATTTTGAGGTATCCCGTATTTAGAGGACTCTACTTCCCTATTCTAGCCAGGGAGTGACAAAGTAGAGTGACCACAACCTCCAGAGAAACAGCATGCTGTGTGCAGATCCTAGGTCTACTTCTGTAAGGAGCCGAGGATTGGTGGAACATTGCAAACTGGAGGCTAGAAAGGAAGCGCAAGAGGGAGCGCGTTATGTCACTTATGATGACTTTTGTGCAGCCATTGTAGTTGAATATTGCGAATAGTTGTGTTCTAATTTATCTTCGTCTTAGTAGCGATGTTCCCTTATGATTTGATAATTCCTCATTTATGTTCGTCCTATCTTGAACGTACTTCATCTAAATTATTAAATGAAAAGATTTATCTTCCTTTTTGCCCATTTCTAAAATTTTGCATATTATGAATTTACCAGTCATGAATCATGGATCTCCTTCAATAACTACCCCGATCAAGGCCATTGTATCTCAAATAGTGGGTCAGAGGAAATTAACTCATTAATAGGCCTCGTTAAGGCACTAATTGAGAACCAAGCCCAACATACCCAGAAGGCAATGGCTTCTCAACAACCCCCAGTGATCAATGTAACTGCCCCTTTTACCTCACACTTCTCAGCAGATAGAATTTTGCATAGTTTCCTTCGCCTGCAAACGCCAACCTTTAGTGGATCTCTGTCTCCCATGGAAATAGTTAGCTGGCTAAAATTGATAAAAAAGAATCTAGCCTGTATCAAGTGCCCAAACTTAGAAGCAATCCATCTGACCACCCACCTATTCAAAGATGAAGCGAAATACAGGTGGGAGAACGAGCGTAACTCCATGTTCATTGAATTTGAAGTGGAAGACATTATGTGGGAATCTTTCATCGAAGCTTTCAGGGAAGAGTTCACCCCCCAGTTTGCACAGACCATGTTAGAAGACGAACTATTGCATCTCACACAAGGTAACAAGTTCATTTCAGAATATGAAATGAAATGTAGAATGTTGTCCTGTTTCACACCAGATTTAGTAAGATTTGAAGCCGCCCGTTGCAACTGTTTTATGAAGGGTTTAAGGGACACTATCAATAGTCACTTAGTATCTCGTAATCATAAGAACTTTTCTGAATTAGTAGAAGTAGCCTGTATTCATGAGCATCATCAGCTTCAAATAGAGAAAAAGAGGAAGCCCCAATTTGCTCCTAACAGAAAATGAAGCATTTAAACATCCATGTACCACTAAAGTTTATCAGCTTGAAGCAGAACCTCAACTGGAACTAATCCAGGGTTGCAATAGACCGCACACATACGGCAAATGCTGTCATCAAGGTAATGTGTGCTATATCTGTGAAAGGCAAGGGCACAAATTTTACTAGTGCACTCAAGAGAAGGCTATAAATGGAATCCCGATCAATCGCTCAGCAATAGATCAAGTTTTCAAGCCTCATCCATTTAATAGCAGAGCACCCGTTTTGGCAGTCATGCCACCACCATCCAATGCACCAGTGCAAAGAATAGGTCCAGCAGCTGCACCAAGGGAACCTGCTCATAATCCTCAAGGAAGGTTGAATCAGAACAATCGACCTTCAGCCCCTACTAGGGTCTATATGTTGACTCCTTTCACTGCTCCTGAAGACAATGAAGTCGTCTCAAGTACGCCTTTAAATTTATCTTGCCCATTATTTGCCCTACTTTTGTCATTATTTTCCAATCATAACAATGTGCTCAAATTTAGGAACTATATATATTAATGGCAAAACTTGTGACACCTTGTTCGACACAGGGGCAAGCAATTCTTTCATTTTGGAGAGATGAGTCAAATTACAAAATCTGTCATACTATGAGTTTGCTAAATCACTAAGCTTCGGTCTACTGTCAGGAGCCCGAATGCAAGCTCACCGATTTTGCGACCTTGCAATACCCATAGGCAACAAGTCTTCGAGGCCAAGTTAATTGTGTTACCTAACACAAACTTTGATATAATATTAGGCATGAACTAGCTTAGTAAACACTATTCAGTCATTAATTACCAAAAGAAAAAGATTACCCTAGACAGTGGTAACCAATCAGAAACCTTTTTGGGAAAACTAAGCACTTAAACTTCTCTAATAAATTCCATTAAAGCAAAAAAATGAATAAATAAAGGTTGTGACATGTATCATGTATCAATGATGGAAGAAAAGAAAGAAGATGTTCCAATCTTAGAGAATCATATAGTTAAGGAATTCACATGTGTTTCCAAAAGACTGCTTGGTCTACCCCCAATTTGTGAACTAGAATTCTCTATCAAGCTAATCCCCAAAACTTTACCAATATCCAAAGTTCCCTGTTGTATGGCGCCCAAGGCAATGCAAGAACTAAACAAGCAACTTCAAGAACTCTTGAACAAGGAGGGTTTATCAGGCCTAGTACGTGTCATTGGGAAGCGCCAATTTTATTCGTTAAAAAGAAAGATTGTTCTATGATGATGTGCATAGACTATCGAGAGTTGAATAAAGTAATCATCAAGAACAAATATATGTTGCCAAGTATTGATGATATATTTGACAAACTAACAAGAGCGAAAACGTTTCCTAAGATCGATTTGAGATATGGATATCAACAGCTACACGTTAGAGAAGAAGACACATCTAAAATAGCATTCAGAACATGATATGGACATTACAAATTTTTAGTAATGTCATTTAGTCTAACAAATGCACCATCCAACTTTATGGATTTTATGCAAAGAGTGTTAAACCCCTCTATAGATAAATTTGTTATCATGTGTATCAATGATATTTTAATATATTCCAACAATGAGGAAGACCATGAAAGCAATTTGAAGTCAATCCTGGAAGTTTCAAGAGAACATCAACTGTATACAAAATACTGCAAGTGCGAATTCTGGTTGATTATGTAGAATTTCTGGGACACATGGTGAATGTTAATGGAATCAGAGTCAACCAGAATAAAGTAAGCGTTGTTCAAGAATAGACTCAACTTAAAACTGTGACTGACATCCATAGTTTCCTTATACTAGCTGGATACTACCGCAAATCGGTTAAAAGCCTTTCACAAATCACGTCACCATTAACAAGATTAACGCAAAAAGCGGTACCTTTTTAATGAACTCCAGAGTGTGATGAAGCTTTTCAAAAGCTGAAGCAAGTACTTACCACAGCCCCAATACTAACTCTACCATGAAAAGGATTGGACTACCAAGTGTTCATTTATGCTTCTGGTACTGGAATTGGGTGCATATTAATGCAAGAAAAGAAAGTCATCACATATGCGTCGCATCAAATTAAGTTGCACGAAAGAAATTATTTAGTTCACGATCTAGAACTTGCTACCGTTGTAATTGTCTTGAAGATATGGTGACACTACTTTTATGGTGTTAAGTGTGAAATATTCAATGATCACCAAAATTTGAAGTACATCTTTACTTAATGAGAGCTGAATTATCATCAAAGAAGATGGCTGAAATTAATTAATGATTACAATCTGAGTATTCAGTATCATCCAAGTAAGACAAATGTAATAGCAGACACGTTGAGTCCCCAAGCTACCCTTGTGCCGTGATTGCTGAAATTCCATTAGTGGAAGAACTCCATAAAATGAGTATCCACCTGCAAGAGGAGATCCGCTGAAACACTCAATCTAAGAACAATAGAACCAACATTCAAGAGAGATGTTGCAATTTCTCATACCAATGGTGAAGATTACCCGAAGCTAAAGGTTGATATCGAGAACATATATCAAGTGAACCGAATTGGGATTCCTAAATCAATGCACTAAGCAGTTCTCATTGAAACGCACCAATTAGGTTGCACTGTGCATCATGGTAGTACCAAGATGTATCAAGATTTAAAGCAATCATTCTGATAGCCAGGGTTGAAGAAAAGCATCACTGAATTTATAGTTAAATATCACGCTTGCAGCCTAGTCAAAGCTGAATACCAAAAACCTGGAGGGTTATTGCACCCATTAAAGATATCGAAATGGAAGTGATTTAATATCTCTATGAATTTTATAATGGGATTGCCCAAGACCATAACAAAAGCAGATTTGATCTGGGTAATAGTTGATTGTCTAACGCTCACTTCATTCCTATTCATTTGACCGACACTATAGAAAAGTTAGCGAAAATATATATCAAGGAGATCGTAAGGCTGCATGGAATTCCCAAGTCTATTGTATCCGATCGAGATAGCAGATTCACTTCAAAAAATTTACAAGGTGTGCATCAGGATATGGGTACCACTATAGCAATGAGCATTGCTTTTCACCCTCAAATGAATGGTAAACGGAAAGGGTCAATCAAGTATTAGAAGATCTTCTGTGCCTATGTGTCTTGGATTTCAGCAAAAGATGGGAAGACCACATCTCATTGGTGGAGTTTGCCTACACTAACAGTCATTAGGCTAACATTGGCATGATTCCATATGAAATTTTTTATAGAAGAAAATGTAGCACTCTGCTTGCTTGGTCAGAAATCAAAAGCGTTCAGTTATATGGATCAGAGTTAGTATAAGAAACTAACAAAAGGTGCAGTTCATCTAGCAAAGAATCAGAGCAGCACAAGATATGCAAAGCAAGTACCATGATGCTAAGCATCATTCTTTAAAGTTTCAAGTTGACAACTTTGCCTATTTAAAAGGCAGCCCTACGAAAACAAATAGCTTTGGTATAATTCATGAAAGTTTCCTTTAAAAGGGTAGCATAAAAAGATGCACCTAAGTTCACAACCCATGACTCAATACTGACAATAGAAGGTCAGTACATCATGATCTTCTTCTGTTGTGACATTTACTGAAATGTTTTTCACTTTGTTTCCACCTCCTGCTTTCTTTAGAACGAAACAATCCTTCTTGAAATGTTCAAATTTTTCACAGTGCCAGCACTCTATTTTTCCTTTGTTGGCTTTGATTTCCCACATCTTGATTTAGACATGTTTCTGTTGAGCTTTCGATTTGTACTGCTTCCTCTAAATTATGCATTTAATGCTAAAGTAGTCACTTCATTGTTGGAGCGTTTCCTTCTTCATTCAAAACAACCCGACAATGTCATCGAATTTTAATTTGGCATTTCTAGAAAAATTACTAGCTGCAATCACCAGTTTGTCCCAGCTATCTGGCAAAGAAGACAAGTAAAAAAGCTTTAACTTCGTTGTCGAATGCTTAATTGGCTTGTTACAGTATTGAACTCATTTAAATGTTCTGTCATTAAGTCTCCATATCTTCATGTTGAATAGCCTCTTTTTATCAGGAATACCTTGTTGGAAACTGAGGGCTTCCATATATTTGGATAAGGGCCACCATGAGATCAACCGTTGTTTTCTCATTCGCAATATTAAATGCAACCATTGAGGATAAAGAAAGGCGTATCAAGCCTAATGTTATTTTGTCGAGGACATTTCATTCCCCTTCCGACATAGTTTCGAGTTTCTTGTCAACTCCTTCCAATAATAAGTACAACTTCTTTTGATAGAGCAAATCCTCCATTTGCATCTGCCAAAGTGCAAAGTTTGTTCCATTGAGCTTATCAATCTTGTATCTCATTTCATCAATCATTGCTCCAGCTCAAGCTAACAAATCCTAACACAAAAACAACCTCGCTCTGATACCACTTGTTTAATTAAATTGAGAGATCTTCGACGAAGAAGAAACTATGATCGGGATTTGACCGTTGAGAGTCATCGAAGCATACACAAAAAGCATACCAACACAAAGTTGAAAATCACAGCACAAACATTCACAAGCACATACATATACAAACACAATAATTTATGTGAAAAACTCTAGAATGGGAAAAACTACGGAGCCACACCGCCACAAGAAAATTCATTATATAAGAAATGATTACAAAGTTACTGAGAATTTATCAATCTCCATGAGGAATAAGTGATTCACCGTCCTGGGCTTTTTCGTCTTCTTCTCTCCCAGATTTCTCCTTGTTCTCACTTAAGGGTTTCACACCTCCAAAACTCCAAAAGCTCTCCACAGAAAAATAGCACACTCACACAACCTGAGGCCCCTACTTCTAGGGCCCTTGGGCAGGCCTTGCTGCTTCTAGGGCTCCTGGGTGCACCTAAACATCAGACTCTCTGTTTGTTGGGCGCCTGGGGCGCGCCTAAGCGCCAGACTTTCTGCCTATTGAGCGCCTGGGGGGCACCTAGGCGCCATTGTTGTTGTTGGCTTCTATAATTCCATCCCGAAATCCACCAAAACACCGATTTCACTTCCCTTAATGATCCAATTGATCACTGCATCATAACAGTGTTCTTTAATAGTTTTATATTTGCTATTTTCTTATGATCTAAAATATTAATAAGCCTTGTTGTACAATAATGAAATGTTTTTTATATCTTAAAGAACTTCATCATTGCTCCTCTTTTTTGCAAAAAAAATCTTTTGTAGATGCACCTAACAAGCAATAATAGATTCAGATGTTCACTATATACATTAAGGTTGTTCAAACATTGTCAGCTATTGATGGAACAAAAACTTGATAGTTATACTAAAAATGAATTATTACTCCTCTTTGTGCAATGCCTTCTACTTTTTTATTGAATATGGTATGTTGTTGCAAATAAACATTATTTTTTCACTCTTGTTCCTATAAGAGATGTACTTTAACTAACTCATATATATTAGCTAAAATCTTAAATCTCAAAAAGTTTCACAAAAGTTAACATAACATGCACAACAATTTTCAAAACTTTATAGTTTCAGTCAGGGTTTAAGAATTTATCACATCTTTTAAAGTTAAATGCAGCCACTATATCTTGAATTTTAAAAATTTACCAGTCATACATTATTGGTACAACTCGTAAACTAAAAAACAAGTGTGAAATGAAAAAAAATCCCCACCAACAAATCCTTTCGCTATATGTATGTTGGAATGTAAAGACCATTTAGATCATCATGGAGGTGCTAATTGAGCTCCGACGGGCTTCTAAGAGGTTTCGAGGTGATACGGAACGAAGTTGAGAAAGCTCAGCTGCAACAAGCACTACCGCGCGTCATGCGCACCGTAGCGCGCCCCAGCATCCGAGACCAAACTACGGTGCGCCATAGATCCAGGCGGAAATCTGATCCGGTTTAGGCGTCGCCCTAAGTAAATTGGGGGGTATTATGGACCATTTGTGATCCGAATGTTGTCTGGGTACTTAAGAAAACATTATGGAGAAGTTTCCTATGTTGGCTAAGTGTGATAGCAGATGTGCAAGAGCTTTTGCATGTTGGAGAAAACCCTATAGGGTGGTGGCTGCTGTACTCCTTCTTCATCCTAAAGTTAGAGCTGGTGTTCCCGGCTAGAGAAGAAATCGATCGGGAGGCTGTATAAACAGTAGATCTTTCTTGTTCTTGTGAAAATGCAGATCTTTGTAATTTTGTAATTCTTTTGATTCATAGTGAAATTTTTGTGTGGTGTGGCTCCGTGATTTTTCCCATCTTTAAGTTTTTCACATAAATATAATTGTGTTTGGATGCTTATGGTTGTGCATGTGTATGTGTTGTGTTTCTATTTTATTGTACTTGTGATTTCGTTAATTGCTTAGTAACTATCAATGCAACCCCGGTCCTCAAGCGCAAATTGCTTTCGCTGTGGTGCCGGTGTTGTCGCTGTGCTTGCGACTTCACAACAATGTATTGGAAAGATAATATAAGCAAATAAATTTAAGGGAAGACAATATGATGACCCCATATTACAAAACGAATACCAAAGTCAGTGAGAAAAGTTAACATATGTAAGAACAATCACACTAACAATGGGAAATTCGTCAAATATCAGAGTTCGGAAAATATTAATAACTTCAAAGTCGCTGTGCTTGCGACTTCACAACAATGTATTGGAAAGATAATATAAGCAAATAAATTTAAGGGAAGACAATATGATGACCCCATATTACAAAACGAATACCAAAGTCAGTGAGAAAAGTTAACATATGTAAGAACAATCACACTAACAATGGGAAATTCGTCAAATATCAGAGTTCGGAAAATATTAATAACTTCAAAGAATTCCATATCAAACAAAACTTGGTCATAACCGGAACCTATGCAAACCCTAGCAATAGTTTTGAAAATAAGAAACGACGAACAAAAGACCACACCTACGGAATCCACCTTCACGTGAGAAGAGTGGCTGGCGACCCAAGCCGAAGTCCGCGCCGCGTCTTCCATTTTCCTCGACAGAAATCTCCTCCTAAGAGCCTTCTCTCCTTCCTCTTCCTAGCCTCTGATCACCTTAAGTCTCTTATCCGGTCGCTTTTTCGCGCCGTCTCTTCCTCCTTACAGTGGGGAGAAGGGAGAATTTGTGAGTAACCAGAGCGGGAATAAGAGCAGCCCCTCGTGCGGAAGGCGGGTGATGTCAAATGACCAAAGGGCATCCTGCGCTTGCCTTAAATTTCGAAACTGCTATTTCTCCCCCCCTCTTTCATTTTCCAAGAAGAAAAGATAAAAATAGGAACTATTTAAAGAAAAGCACTAAAAACTATTTTGCATTTATTTTAATTTATCTTTGAATAATTATTCAGAAACAATTTTAACAGTGATGATAAATGTTGAAATTAAAGCAATTGAGATTGTTTGATCTATGTTTAACTTATCAATTTATTCTGTTTAAAGTTCAAAAATTAAATAATTTATCAAAAATTATTGATAAAATTTAGCTTAAAGTTTTTCCTAATCAATAGTGAAGCTTAGCTAAGTTAAGCACATAATCTAATCTAATTTTATATTTCATAAAATTAATTTCTAATTTTTTGTTACTATTTTGTTTTTATTTTTATTTAATGTAAAATAGTAATAAAAAATAAGAAATAATAAAAGCTATGCAAGCTAAATATATTAAAAACCAGGGGTTAATTAGTCACCAAGCATTACTATAGATTCATATTAATCATATTGTGATTGAAAAATAATCTTCATAATACTAGACTCTAGAATTAGAAATTCATGATAATCAAAATAAAGATCAGATGTGATAAATAATAGTATTTATTTATTAATCAAAACGATTATCAATCTGTGGGAAATGGTTCTTATACTTATTGTGGTTGTTTTACATTATAATGGTCGGTACATATTCTAAGTGAGTTAACCCGTTCTTAAACAAACAACATCAACACTCCATGAGATAAAGAACTAGGATGAACAAGCTCACGCTTAACCAATTCTCTTAATTTGATCTTTGTTTCTAATATTATTCCATTAAATCTAAACAATATTTTAGTTAAAATATTGAAGCACGTGTACAAATTAAAACAATTTTAAGTTTAAGTTCATGAGTTTGAGGTTATCCATAAAAGACATAGAATCACATACACAATCGACATGTCTTCCAATGAATAATATACCTCAAATGATCTGTAAATAAATACTTGGAACAATATTTTTATACTTCTTGATATATATATATATATATATATAAACAAATAAACTTAAAACACACAAGCTATATGTTAAATCATTTTTCAAAGCATTAATATTTATCTAAATCATTATTGTTATATATTAACTTAGCAATATATTATCATTTTTACGGGGCAATTATAGTGCTCAAATTAATAACTATAATACAACTTTACATGTAAAATGAGAGAAATTCAGAAGCTTGGTTACTATTTCTTCACTAATTTTAACATTGAAGAAGCAAAGATTAATATATATTTTTTAAAACTAATGAGAGTATTGTAATGACTCAGTGATTAAGATTAAAAATTTACAAGTAATAATTCATACTTAAAATATTATTAATAAAATAAGTAAACTAACATGAGATTAATCATCGTACACAGAGCCATTTAACATTTACATAATTAAAAAAAAATTGCCAATTAATATAATAAAAGTTAGATGGCAATAAATGCATATCCATCTCACTTTTTTAATTTAAAGCATTTAGATTTCCAAATTCATCTTCTCTTAAATAGTTTACAAAACTTGAAATATTACAATATTGTTAATCACAAGAGTATGTAGAGCACCTAAAAACATTAATTTCTAGCATTCTATGTATGTTACAAATCAAATGCATCAAAATTTGATTAGTTTGCATTAATACAATTTAAGAGCAATGTCAAATTTTAATAATAAGTAACTTATAATTTTAACAATGATGTTTCTCACTATATTATTCAAGTGAGATTAAATAATTTCAAATCAATAGATATTTGTTGAAGTTTAGTGCCTAAAAGGGGATCTTAGAGTTCAAATAAACTAGCAAGGTCTTCTGCAACATTATTCACAAAATATAGAAGATTAAACATGCAAAATTTACAATACTTAGATCAGAGCGGTTAAAAAGTTACATATCTCCAAAGTTGAAAAAAATATATAAATTTTTTTAAAAAATATTTAAATAAAAATAGAATTTTTCTCAACTTTGAAGTGATTTTTTGACATATTATATGCAAAATTAAAGTGTAATGTCTTATAGTAATTTGTTAATAATATACATAAGAATGTGTATGCAAAAATTACTCAAAATAACTAAGATAAGAAATAATAATTTTATTAATTTAAAATTTTAGGATATTACAGTAAGAAATACATGATATTCTAAGAGGTATAAAATAAACCCAATATTATTTAATGAAACTTGCATCAAATGAAAATGAAAATCTATTCAACTTTGCAATAATAAATATTATCAAAGTATATTGTATAATTTTGCTTAAATAAGCAGTAATAAAATTTTATATTCTTATTACTAGCTTCATGTGATGAGATTTTAATTGAGCAATCTCTCCTGATAAAATTGTAACGATCGAAGTCGTTATTAGGATAATTATAATTAAACCGAACTCAAAAATTAGTATCCTGAGTGAGTTCAAAATTAGAAAAACAAAAAATATCATTGAATATAGTATATTTTTGTGAACGTAATACTAAAGTTTGAGAGAAATCTGAATAACGAATACTCATAAATTAATTTTTGAATTATTAAAATATAGTTAATTGAGAAAATAAAATGCAAGTTCAAATTTAGCGATTTTAGTGTCGTTAGATTAAAAATATTATAAAAAACATACAAAAAAGTTTTATCAAATTTAGAGCTTTGGATTGATCATAATAAATTTTTGAAGTTTTTATCTTCAGAAATTAATAAAAAATAAAATATTGCTTCAAATTAAAAAAAATAGTATATTTTTCTCATCAAGATACACATCCATATCAAGTTTTATTATTTTCTGAAAAAGAAATGGAAGAGAGAGAAAGTAGAGAGAGAAAGAGAAGGAGAAAGAGGAGAAAGAAATAAGGGATAGGAAGAAGACAGAAGAATATTGCACATAGTCTTTGATGAGAAATGTGTAGTTAGTCAGGAACATGCATCCCAAAAAATTAGATAAATATATCTAACTTTTCGATTATTTATAACTTTGTCTAATAGAATAAATATTATATATTGTTGTATTTTTTTTCAAAATAAGCACATATCTTAAATATGTATATTACATCCATAATCATAAGCATATCATACTTGAATATTATATTTTATTTATATATGCTTGTCATGTAAAATTATGTTGCTTAAATATAAATTTTGATATTTTACAAACCTTACTTAAATATTTATGTCTAATTAAATATTTTTTTATTTTTTATTTTTTTTGTTTGTTCTGTTATATATATATATGGCAGTTCAGAAATAATCTCTAAATAAAGCCTTTAAGGAGAAGCCGATACATGATGGAGCAACATAGATGCTGATTTTCTTAAAGTTTTAAATTTTTTCTTAGTGTATAATAGATTTTTAAAGTAATTATTATCTTTATGATGAATATATATTTTCTTATTATTCTAGTATTTTTGAATGTTGCAATGAATGTGAAAGTGTGTATTTTATAAGCATATAAATATACTGTTATACTAAACCCCAATATAATCCTAGGGAGTAAGCACCTAATGTTGAATTTGCTATGCTGACCTAATGGCAGATCTCCACAAAGACCATGTCTTTCTATTATTGCTATGCGTTATAAGCTCCACCTCCTGGATATTTCTTAGATCATGGGCAATTATAAGAAGGTATCAATTATTCGTCGATAATTTTACTTAAATCTTAAAATAGGATTTGGTCTTGTAATGAAGCATCATAGATTTTATAGTTGATTTCATGCTAATAATCTTATTTAAGAGAAAATCAAAAATCTTAAGTTTCAAGTCCAGATGCTTAATCATACTAGTTCTTTAATTTTTTTAGCACTTCTAATTCAATGAATTAAAGTCAATATCAAATTAAATAGATTATTAGAATCATGTTAGTCAAATTATCTTACAATCAGGCTGATTGTTTAAGTGATTAAGAGTTTGGGTCTAAATTAGACAGATTAGGTGTTAACCCTTAACCTTATCAATTTAAGACCAATAGTTACATTGCAAATTAATGACAAATCAAATGAATTATTATTGAATTATTGATGGCGATCTAAGATCTATATTAAATGTAAATCACTTGATCAAGCCCTTAAGATCTCTTAAATTTAATTAGGGATAAATAAGAGTTTAATGAAATTAAGTATTCAAGATGAAATCAAAATACTTGATCCTTTAAAACAACTTGCAAAACTAAATAGAAACTAGCATAAGATTCAAGAAAATAAAAGCACGAAAACGGCAATAAGACAATGTAAGTGATGTACGCACTTAACATAGGACTAAATAAATAATTTAATTTATATAACTCAATACAAGTTCTAAGTATTTACGTACCCTTATGATGATTTGGATTTGCAGCTTAATGCCTTGGATGAGATGAAGCGCCATTCACAGCACCTGCAACAATCTGCCAAGATACAACCGCATGGTAAATTTTCTGATAGTAATGCTTTCTTTAAGCTAACATGAACTCTACTCAATTCTCTTTCCCAATCACTTAAGATGGAGAGGAAGACTACAACATGTTAGGGAGGAAGTTACAGGATGAAATGAAGTGACTTGACGATGATCAATTTCTAAGAAGTATAAGGATTTGATTCCTTAAGGTAAACTCAAGAATTAAATCAGCATTGAAGAATAATGAGTAATACTTTTTGAACCCTATTTAGGATATTAATACAAGATTTCACATAAAGTAAATTAGTAGCTAAAAATTCATTGATCTCTAACATAAGTAAATTAATAAGTAAGGGAGTCAAATAAGAGTTATAAGTCCTATGATACCTACAGCCATAAGCATTATGAGAATAGGTAAATGATAAATCTAATTCTTAGAACAATAAGAACATTGATCATGCCAAAATAATTGAGATTGCAACCATACGAGATAGTTAAGACAAGCTTGAAGAACAAGATTATGAACGAACTTGTAGAGAATTTTATTATCACAATATGATTTTGTTTGATTATAAAATTAAACACTATAATATGATAGCACTAAATAATGATAGCTCTCACCTCTGCATGGGCTGAACATAAGCCACCAAGAAACTTTAAGTTAACAATACAAATGCATTGGTTAGTTGACAGGAATCTACTAAATCAAATTTTAATCAAGATTGAGCAAATTAAAGAATATTAATAAAGTTGATTGAACTTCTAGGTACCTGAATCGTGATGGCAGATGATAAGTGTGAGAGAAAGGAGAAGAGAGCTCCTTGATCAAAATACGCTGGGAGCTCAATGATCTGAATAAGCAAAATGACAATTATACATCAATGAT
This sequence comes from Gastrodia elata, assembly GCA_016760335.1. Classification (NCBI taxonomy): domain Eukaryota; kingdom Viridiplantae; phylum Streptophyta; class Magnoliopsida; order Asparagales; family Orchidaceae; genus Gastrodia; species Gastrodia elata. The sequence continues at coordinate 1,649,431 of CM028676.1, forward strand.
TTTAATTGATTGGAGAAGAATTACTCTCTAATGAATCAACTGAGATTAGAATAATAAAATGATAACTTGAACTATTTTAATCTTTATTTCACTTAAGAAAATATCAGAATGCTACTTAGAAGGAGACATTAAAGACCAAGGTTGTTGTGTTCTTTCAGGTTGCATAAGGAAAGTAATCATGATCTTCAAATCTATGCCAATGAAGAGACACGTGCATGAATTCCAAAACAATAATATATCTAAAGTTTGTCAAACTAATATAATATTTTTATACATAATTTAACAACCATTTTAACACCCCTACTAATAATAAAGAGGCGATTATCTTATATAAAAACAAATTCAAGTCACTATTATTTATAGATAAGGATTTTGATTTACCCAACACTAATGACTAAATTATTTAAGAAAACACCCAACAAAATCATTAGAAAACACCCAACAAATGCTATAACCTGATACATTATATATGAAACCCAAATAAATAAATTTTGAACAAAGAAGAAATGATTATTATTGTGATGTTATTAGGAGATGGCATCATTGCTGCTAAATAACAACAAACTGATCACTTTCTTGCTTCTTGTTCAAAATGTTAGTTAAAAAGGCTGCTTGTTAATAACAGATCGTTGCCTTCTAAAGAAATATTTGCATTAGGTGTCGCTTTTTATGCTAACACTGGATTTTATATACTCGACGATTGCAGATGCTTACGGGCGAGGAGAACCATCTCTTGATGCTTCTATTCGAATGAAAAGAAAATTCACACAATTGTGTTATTTTCAGTAATAATGGAGGAAAATGTTAGAAAAATGGAGATTACAAGTAATCTATAGCCTCCTTAGAATATTAGGCATCTAACCAACACTTTAAACTACCGGCAGTCAAAAGAATAAAAAGATGATGCATATTTACGCTAGAAAAAAAAAAGCTAAAAAATAGTGCTATTAGTAAAGAAGATAACCTACGAAAGCAAGTAGTATCCTTATGCGTGCAAGAAGGAGCAGCATTTCGAGTGAGGAAGAATAGAGGCCAGCGTGAATGGATGTCGGGAGGTGGAGGATCGGTTAATCCTCGTGAATGGAGGATGCTAGCTTGGTGTTGCTTGCGTTTTAGGGTCGGCTGGCTGAAACAAGGAGGAAATGGATAATGAATTAGGTTTTAAGATATTTAGGTTAGAATGAGGCATATATATAAGATAAAACTATAATCTAACACAGCCATAAGATGGAGGAATCGATGAGTTCTTCGAAGCAAGAGAAGAATCGGTGAGTTCAAGAAGGAGCAGCATTTCGAGTGAGGAAGAATAGAGTCCGGCGTGAATGGATATCGGGAGGTGGAGGATCGGCTAATCCTCGTGAATGGAGGATGCTAGCTTGGTGTTGCTTACGTTTTAGGGTCGGCTGGCTGAAATAAGGAGGAAAGGGATAATGAATTAGGTTTTAAGATATTTAGGTTAGAATGAGGCATATATATAAGGCAAAACTATAATCTAACACAGCCATAAATCGATGAGTTATTCGAAGCAAGAGAAGAATCGGGGAGTTCAAGAAGGAGCAGCATTTCGAGTGAGGAAGAATAGAAGCCAGCGTGAATGGATGTCGGGAGGTGGAGGATCGGCTAATCCTCGTGAATGGAGGATGCTAACTTGGGGGGGGGGGGGGTGGGAAGATGGAGGAATCGATGAGTTCTTCGAAGCAAGAGAAGAATCGACGAGTTCAAGAAGGAGCAGCATTTTGAGTGAGGAAGAATAGAGGCCAGCGTGAATGGATGTTGGGAGGTGGAGGATCGGCTAATCCTCGTGAATGGAGGATGCTAGCTTGGCGTTGCTTGCATTTTAGGGTCGGCTGGCTGAAACAAGGAGGAAATGGATAATGAATTAGGTTTTAAGATATTTAGGTTAGAATGAGGCATATATATAAGACAAAACTATAATCTAACACAGCCATAAGATAGAGGAATCGATGAGTTCTTCGAAGTAAGAGAAGAATCGGCGAGTTCAAGAAGGAGCAGCATTTCGAGTGAGGAAGAATAGAGGCCAGCGTGAATGGATATCGGGAGGTGGAGGATCGGCTAATCCTCGTGAATGGAGGATGCTAGCTTGGTGTTGCTTACGTTTTAGGATCGGCTGGCTGAAATAAGGAGGAAAGGGATAATGAATTAGGTTTTAAGATATTTAGGTTAGAATGAGGCATATATATAAGGCAAAACTATAATCTAACACAGCCATAAATCGATGAGTTATTCGAAGCAAGAGAAGAATCGGCGAGTTCAAGAAGGAGCATCATTTCGAGTGAGGAAGAATAGAGGCCAGCGTGAATGGATGTCGGGAAGTGGAGGATCGGCTAATCCTCTTGAATGGAGGATGCTAGCTTGGTGTTGCTTGCGTTTTAGGGTCGGCTGGCTGAAACAAGGAGGAAAGGGATAATGAATTAGGTTTTAAGATATTTAGGTTAGAATGAGGCATATATATAAGACAAAACTATAATTAAACACATCCATAAGATGGAGGAATCAATGAGTTCTTCGAAGCAAGAGAAGAATCGGCGAGTTCAAGAAGGAGCAGCATTTCGAGTGAGGAAGAATAGAGTCCGGCGTGAATGGATATCGGGAGGTGGAGGATCGGCTAATCCTCGTGAATGGAGGATGCTAGCTTGGTGTTGCTTACGTTTTAGGGTCGGCTGGCTGAAATAAGGAGGAAAGGGATAATGAATTAGGTTTTAAGATATTTAGGTTAGAATGAGGCATATATATAAGGCAAAACTATAATCTAACACAGCCATAAATCGTTGAGTTCTTCGAAGCAAGAGAAGAATCAGTGAGTTCAAGAAGGATCAGCATTTCGAGTGAGGAAGAATAGAGGCCAGCGTGAATGGATGTCGGGAGGTGGAGGATCGGCTAATCCTCGTGAATGGAGGATGCTAGCTTGGTGTTGCTTGCATTTTAGGGTTGGCTGACTGAAATAAGGAGGAAAGGGATAATGAATTAGGTTTTAAGATATTTAGGTTAGAATGAGGCATATATATAAGGCAAAACTATAATCTAACACAGCCATAAATCGATGAGTTCTTCGAAGCAAGAGAAGAATCGGTGAGTTCAAGAAGGAGCAGCATTTCGAGTGAGGAAGAGTAGAGATCAGCGTGAATGGATGTCAGGAGGTGGAGGATTGGGGTAATCCTCGTGAATGAAGGATGTTAGCTTGGTGTTGCTTGCATTTTAGGGTTGGCTGGCTGAAATAAGAAGGAAAGGGATAATGAATTAGGTTTTAAGATATTTAGGTTAGAATGAGGCATATATATAAGACAAAACTATAATTAACATAGCCATAAATCGATGAGTTCTTCGAAGCAAGAGAAGAATCGGCGAGTTCAAGAAGGAGCAGCATTTCGAGTGAGGAAGAATAGAGGCCGGCGTGAATGGATGTCGGGAGGTGGAGGATCGGCTAATCCTCGTGAATGGAGGATGCTAGCTTGGTGTTGCTTGCGTTTTAGGGTCGGCTGGCTGAAATAAGGAGGAAAGGGATAATGAATTAGGTTTTAAGATATTTAGGTTAGAATGAGGCATATATATAAGGCAAAACTATAATCTAACACAGCCATAAATCGATGAGTTCTTCGAAGCAAGAGAAGAATCGGCGAGTTCAAGAAGGATCAGCATTTCGAGTGAGGAAGAATAGAGGCCGGCGTGAATGGATGTCGGGAGGTGGAGGATCGGCTAATCCTCATGAATGGAGGTTGCTAGCTTGGTGTTGCTTGCGTTTTAGGGTCGGCTGGCTGAAATAAGGAGGAAATGGATATTGAATTAGGTTTTAAGATAATTATTTTAGAATGAGGCATATATATAAGGCAAAACTATAATCTAATACAGCCATAAATCGATGAGTTCTTCGAAGTAAGAGAAGAATCAGTGAGTTCAAGAAGGAGCAGCATTTCGAGTGAGGAAGAATAGAGGCCGGCGTGAATGGATGTCGGGAGGTGGAGGATCGGCTAATCCTCGCGAATGGAGGCTGCTAGCTTGGTGTTGCTTGCGTTTTAGGGTCGGCTGGCTGAAATAAGGAGGAAAGGGATAATGAATTAAGTTTTAAGATATTTAGGTTAGAATGAGGCATATATATAAGGCAAAACTATAATCTAACACAGCCATTGGATATAAATCGAATGACTGAAATTTCTTGAGCCCCGATCTTAGCCATTTGAATTCCAAAAATTATAAACTTGGTATCAAAATGAGCATCTCGACGAGGCGAACACATGCGTTCAAAAGTTATTAAATTTGGATGGGTATTTTAATTTGTATTAATTTTTAAGTGAAAAACTTTAAAAATTCGCTACGATTAATTCGGAGCTCAAAAAATCACAAAACTTAAAACATAGCGTCCTCTTATAATGCTTAACTTAAATATATAGAAGTTTTTAAATTATGACTTAAAATTTATCTATTATCAACTTTGAAAGTTTAAACTTTCCAAATTTAATTAGGACGATCCGGGACCCCGATTGGGCTCAAATTTTCGCAGTTGAATCCCCTCAATATGCTTTATTTGAGAATATTTTTATTTGATTTTTATTTGACTAAAATTGAAATTCTAATTTAGACTTAATTCTCCTGAATTTGAAATTAATTACTACATTAACAATCTCGAGTTATTACAGACTCCCCTGCTTAAGAACGATGTCGTCCTCGACATCATTGCTTTAATAAAATGGCAAAGAGTCACATTCAATGATAGCGAATAACTCAAGAATGTTTCTAATATCCTTATTTGGTATGATCAAGTTCAATATATAATGCTATAACCTACAAAATCGACCTCATCATCGATACTTATTGTTTACATAGCTTCAAAATTCATCACCAACTGTGAATATATTAATTCTTATATTGGCCCCCAAGACTTAGTTCAATCATGATTTTATCTTATCAAAAATTTCTTAATGCTTAAGCAAATGCTCATCAGAGTTATCATAATGTGCCACAACAATATTTCATATATCCCAAAGTTCTCAAATCATAGTTCCAAATTTCTAATTAATATATGAAACATCAAATTGGATATCTAATTTGTATCATGCTTTAACAATTTTCTAATTGCGATCATATGCATTATAAATAGAACTAAACCTAGATAGTATAGCATTAATTACATCCTTGAATCAAATTTAAAAATATAAAATTAAATGGCCTAGATTTCAATTTATATGGAGATTTGGACGATTTTGCTTTATGAGAAGACACCTTTAACTTCGTATTACCAATTGCGCATATAAGCAGGAATAGATTGACTTAATAAGGGTCCGAGGACATCTATTTGAACTCAAAACCTCGACGGCCATTCTGTGTCTCTTTACTGCATATGAAACTTTGGTTCAAATTAAAAATTTTCAATTCAAAATCATATAAAGTATGAATTTATAAGACTACATCGATTGCAGGCTAAGAAACATAAATACAAATGAGATATAGTACAACAAAACCAGTAACTTTGCACTTAATATATTAAAAATCTAGGAAAAGCAATGTTTTAGATTTGAGGCGGGACACTAAAAGAAAAGGCAGCAAGCGAATAAGAATAGAAAATTTTGATATCCGGAATTTGTAATATAAAGTTTGATTGAAGGAATTCGGGTGAGATCAAGATCTCTTAAGCTTCCAGCTACAAGGCATCGATTTAAGATTTTTGATTAATTTCAATTTTCTACAACAGTGCCGACAATTCCTTAGCAATTGGCTGCGCATTGGCCAGCACCAAGACAATTAGGCGCGTAGCTTTGCAAAGTAAGACACTAGCAAGATTGATGCATGACCCATGTGCCAACAGAGGTTACGCAGTCGAGTAGATCAAACCAGCTTATGTTTTGCACATCACAAGCAATCAACATTGTGGTTAAAACAAAATATTGCCTAGTCAAAATAGACTAGCAACAGGCCTTATGAATATCTCATATTAGTCGTAACCCTAGCAGCAGAATGAATGTTGTTGCTTTGAATGTTAATAAAGATAGTTGTGATGATAATGATCTAATAAGGAACGTTATGCCACATCAAATATTCTAATTGTGATAAAAGAGAAATTGATCAATGCACCATTTAAACACTTTTAAATTACCTTAAGGAGAGCACTAATATCCTCATAGGAATGGTCATGTTGACTTTAAGGAGAGCACTAAAATATTCAACTACTCTTGGTGCCATCATCATAATACTAGTATCATTGGACTTATTCCAACAGTTCCGAACCAACTTTTTAAAAGTTCTTTTTTTTTTTTTTTTTTTTTATTCATACAACTTTCAAAATTTGAGGTATAAGTTTACTACACAAATAATTTTGAACAATTCTCATCCATATTCATTTAGGTTTGCTCTTTTTCCTCGCAAATCCTAAGGTACTGTTTTTACCTATATAACATTGTATTTCCAAATTGATTGAGCAGTAGCACTCATTTTTCCGGTTGCATTTCCATGATATGCATTTCTTATAGATATAATATCATGACAACCCGTATAAATTCGTGCTATTATCAGAGTAAGCTCATTTGCTTATGTCCCGGAATTTGTGAAAAATACAACCTTGAGATCGCCGGGCATCTTAGAAGCCAATGCTTCTGCAAAATCTGCACTGGCGATTTAGATATAAGACAGTAGAGTGTTGAATTCGTTCAATCTGGTTACAGTAGCTTTAACTACTTGAGGATGGCAATGTCCAACAACACACAATGGCAATCCCACCAAAAAGCATCAAGGTATTGTCTGCCATCCTCATCAAAACATCTCAAACAAAGTTAATGCATTGATTCATGATGGATACTTCCTAGCCATCTTAGTTGTATTTACATCAGCTAATAAGTCTTAGTTGTATTTTTTTTTTTTTTCAAATATTTAAGTTTTGGGCGTGAGTAATTCTCTTTAAAAAATGTTATTGTGCTGTCTTAGGCGCCGCATAAATATCAATTGCTATAAATATTCATCTAATTGAAATAACCTTGCTAGAAATATTTAAATTTATTCAAAACAATGCCAATAGACATTAATATATGTAGACGTGTGTAAAAAAAAAAAAAAAAATCCATATAGGGATGATATCAAGGGGAAAGAATAAAAGAGTTATAGTAACAAAAATTAGAGTTTGCAATCATATTAAAAATCATCTCTATTGAGACATTTTATCTTACATGCAGAGCATTAAAGAAAGACGGAAATCAAAACCCAATAATGATATTAGTAATGTGAACTACAATGTAATTAAATCAGAAGGATATGAAATATGAAATTACACATTGATGAACACTCATAACCACAGAAAATATCGAATACCATGTCCACCCTAAAATACAGTCTTGAGAAATTTGCTATGACGATTGCTTCTCAAGACATCGAACCAACGCATGGCCAGCAAAAAGGAGGAGATTTGCCGGACCAAGCACCTTGCGGGTGGCGAGCAAAACGTTGGCAAACGAAGGAAATGTAAGACTTAGAAGACGGCGATGGCTGCTGATTGGCCAAGGGAAGGTGAACTACTGGGCCATGGAGCGTTCGGCCACGCAATAAAGAATAGAGGCTGCACCTTGGCTCGAGTAGAAGAGAGTTCGACTTAGGAGAGGGGAACTGGAAGAGCTTCAGACATGAAGCAGATGGCCAGACAAGATGCTCGATCAAGTGAAGGAGTGGAGGATTGCGGTTGAAAGAAGGAGCTGCACTCGACCAAGATGAAGGAAGTTGCGCTTAAGCGAAGAAAATTAGAAATATTCCTGGAAATGTTTAGCAGCAACAACAAGTTGACTGCTGTGAAAGAATTTAATCCAGGATTTTCGGCTCAATGCGCTCTTGACATCTAATCTAAATAAAAAAAAAAAAGTTAATTAAAACCTCCTTCCAAATTCCTCTCAGAATTTGGAGTTCAAAAACAAGTCCAAAACCATTAGCTACAATATTACAATATAGATAATGAGTAGGAGTTGAAGGCCACGCAACAAATTTGAAATATTAATTTCTTCCACACGACATCAAATATTGATTTTTCTAAATAACACTAATCTTTATACTCAACAATAATAATAAAAATCAGATTTAAACTTGGCAATTAGAACTTGAGACTACTTATCAACTGAAGTTCCAGGTTTCATATGGGTAAAAGAGTATCATAGATACGCTTAAGGCAACAAGGAATCATTTAAGAGTTAGCACAATATAAATGAGAACAAATAATGAATAATTTGCAATTTGAGAATGAAACAATTGCATAAAAATAAACAATTTGTCATTATTGTATTAAGAAGTTCTTAAATGTCAGTACTATGAAACAAATGAATCCATATGCAAGTGTGTTTGATTGAGCACTAAGAAAGTGATGCATCATTCCTAGATTGTTGAGAGTAAATTGAGCATCTAGTAAACTGAAGACAAAATAAAGTAGGAGCAATTAATTGCAAATAACACGTATCCATATAAACATCAAATAAGTAGTACGTGGTAGTTTTAAGTATAATGGAACCATGACTAATCGTTTGACTACTTTGATAATTGAATAAATAAATAAATCAAAATTAGAGTTTGGGAAAACCAATCATAAGGCGATTGCTCGAGAGCATTTTGAGTATATTGTTTAGATGTCATACATAAATATGATAAGTGAGATCTACAAATGTTGGTATTTGAATCATGTAGATGGTCTCTTGAAGCTTTTAATCTAGGAATGCATTATTTAAGTTTATTTGATACTTGCCAATTGTAAACAGCAACAATAGAAAGAATAAAAAAAATGTCAGTAAGTTCGAAAATAAACTAAGTTTTGTATAACGATTGAGCCCACGTGTTGATCCAATCCTACCATCAATAAAATAAGTTCTATGAATGTATATTTTAAACTACGTGAAAAACAAAAGGGGTAAAATTCATTTGTATAAATTCAACACAGTCTAGATGAAATACTCATAATTTAACTAAGGACTAGACGACACATTGATTATGAAGGATATTTACCAAATTATCAAACAATATCAAGAAATAGGCACAAATGCAATTTGTGTAAATTCGTCTGCAGCTGAACCTACAAACTCTGTATTTGTCGCTTTCTTTTCTATTGTTAGTGATATAATCATTGATTTGGAAATGTTCTCATTTTCATTTTGTAACTTTTGGTTTACTAAGGGTAGTGAAATAACGATCTCGAGATATTGGGTCGTATCAATATTTTTATTTCAAACTCCTATTCATATTCCAAAATTTAGTACTATTTTCATCAACTAAGTAGGTTAATGTGTTTCTCGCCATAATGTTAACATATAACACGCCCTTAGCATCATTAAGTCAACTCATTTTATTAATCCTCTATGGTTTCTATATTTTTCCCTCAAGATAAATTTCTCACTATTTTGATATTTTAGTTTGTACTGAATGGACTATGGATCCAAACACTAATATACTAGTGTTTCCCTATTCTTGCTCAACATAAGAACGAACCATTGTGTAGATAGGAACTTAGCCCCTTTCTGACACCCTATGAATCTCTCTGATACAAACTGTAACGACCACCTCTTGATCGTCGTCGAGTAACACTAACTCAACTACGATCAAGTGGTGGTTGTCACTAACACCACAAATAATAAGCAATATATCCATGGCATTAATCTGAAGATGAGCAAGTCTTAGGCAGAAACATGAGTAAAGCAGTGTAGAAAATAAGGAAAAAAACATTCAAATATTATAAATATCTATCCATTCATATACAATATAGAAATTGCAAATTAATAAGAAAGAAACTCATTTATTACATTTAATTAAATATGAGCAACATAAATTTTAATAACTGACCAAGATCTCCTTCTTTGCAGAACACCGATCTCACCTGACCTTCTATCATAAGCACACTCCAAGCACAAGGCCTGAGCTAAAACCTGATGCTGTCATATGTACATATATGACAGGGCCAAGCCAACAAAGGAAAAATAATATTAGACTTATAAAGTTTAAGTACAATAAACTGGAAAATAGCATATACTTACATTTAAAAGATGTTATTCAACATAATAGTAAGACAGAAATCAAGCTATAGAAATATTGTAAAATAACTAAAATTATAAAACTGTACAAAATTGAAGTAAAGTAAAGTAAAATTACAGAAAAGCTCTAAAGGCGCTGAATAACTGAAACAATATAAGATTTGCAGTAAAGTAAAGTAACGCTGAAATGTAAAGTTGAATACAAAAAAAAAATAAAAAGAACAGTAAATGATTTGAAATTGAATAAGGTATATGTGAAGGTATGCTGTATGCCACTGAATAAATGTATCTGCATATGCCACTGAACTGAATATCATGATATGTAACTAATATATCACTGAACTGCTATGAATTGTATGGTCCAATGCTATATATATCCAGCTGGGAATCCATTATTAGTGATCCTGCAAATTCCCCAATTGATATATATACAACATTCTGTAATTCATAAATTATTACTGATACTCATACATTATGCTTATGATCATGCTAATGCTTCTATGTCTACATGACTTAGAATTCAGAAATCCAAAAAATGATTTAAAATCAGATAATGAATCAAATAACTCCATTGTGCAGAATCCATCTAAATGGATTTTGACTCATATTTCTAATTTCAATGATTAGTTATACTTAAGATTTTACCTAAAATTATCAGTTGGGAAGGTTGTATAAACATAGTTGTATGTTTTCAAGAAAGGTGAATTTAACATTTAGTTTGTTTAAAACTGCACTTATCGAGGTGCACGACGATAATAGGCAAAACCCGGTCGTAGTTTATATCTCAAATTAAGATATTAAATCCTCTAATCATAAGCATACATAGTGTTCTAAGAAGGGTGACTGGAGATACTTAGTTTATTTTAAACTGTGCTTATCGAGGCGCACTACGATAGGAGGCATAACCCGGTCACAATTTTTCTTTTCAAACTAAAGATTCTATTTACCTAAATATAACATACTAATTGTGTCTTAAGAAGAGTAACTTTAGATACTTAGTTTGTTTTAAATTGTGTTTATCGAGGGTGCACGATGATATAGGAGGCAGAACTGGTTTCATAGTTTACTTTTCAAACCTAAGGATCAAGTTCACTATATATAACACTCTTATGATTGATTGATTTACCTAAGTGAACTGTATCTGCCTAAGCCCACAGGATAGCACAAGATAAGTCTTACTTCAGAGTGACTCACCATAATGAATATTACTGGAGTGACCCAGCTCTATAGATCTATCTACAACACTATACTCAGCCATAATCTGAGTTACATCAATGCTAATTTAATCAACATGTATTACCAAACTATGAATTTAGGATTCAAAAGGAGACATCCTACACAAGATTTCAAGGATGTGACCAAGGGGTCACCCAATATATAATACACCTATGGAATAAATCTTATTCTAAATAGTTTAGGTGATTTATACCACAAAGAATTTAAGATACTTTTAAGGTCAAGTAGGATCATCTAAGTTTCTACCTCATAATAATACAATAAGTCTTTCCTACCTCATTGGCTTAAAGATGATTAAGGCTAGTTATTATCACATAAAATCTAATATAAGATCATCAAGATCTTACATATCAAAATACTCAATATAATCATATGGGATTATTCATTAAGTTTGGTTAACTAGATCAGGTGGGTAGCTCTATCTGATTGAGTCCTAGGCTACATTATGAGGATAAAATTAGGAATCTTAATAGGATTTGATCTGTAATGAATCATCATAAATTTTATAGTTGATTTCATGCTAATAATTTTATTTAAGAGAAAATCAAAAATCTTAAGTTGTAAGTTCAGATGCTTAATCATACCAGTTCTTTAATTTCCTTAGCACTTCTAATTCAATGAATTAAAGTCAATATCAAATCAAATAATTATTAGAATCATGTTAATCAAATTATCTTACAATCAGGTTGATTGTTTAAGTGATTAAGAGTTTGGGTCTAAATCAGATAGACTAGGTGTTAACCCCTAACCTTATCAATTTAAGACCAATAGTTACATTACAGATCAATGACAAATCAAATGAATTATTGATGGTGATTTAAGATCTAGATCAAGTGTAAATCACTTGATCAAGCACTTAAGATCTCTTATATTTAATTAGGGATAAATAAGAGTTTAATGAAATTAAGTATTCACGATGGAATCAAAACACTTGATCCTTTAAAACAACTTGCAAACTAATTGAAAACTAGCATAAAATTCAAGAAAATAAAAGCACAAAAATGGCAATAAGAATTATGCAAGTGATGTACGCACTTAATATAGGACTAAATAAATAATTTAATTTATAGAACTCAATACACGTTCTAAGTACTTACATACCCTTATGATGATTTGGATTTGTAGCTTAATGCTTTGGATGAGATGAAGTGCCATTCACAGCACCTGCAATAATCTGCCAAGATACAACCATATGGTAAGTTTTCTGATTAGTAGAGCTTTCTTTAAGCTAACACAAACTCTACTCAATTCTCTTTCCCAATCACTTAAGATGGAGAGTAAAACTACAGCATGCTAGGGAGGAAGTTATAGGATGAAATGAAGTAGACTTGATGATGATCAATTTCTAAGAAGTATAAGGATGTGATTCCTTAAGATAAACTCAAGAATTAAATCAGCATTTAAGAACAATGAGTAATACTTTTTGAACCCTATTTAGGATATTAATACAAGATTTCACATAAAGTAAATTAGTAGCTAAAAATTCATTAATTCTCTAACATAGGTAAATTAATAAGTAAGGGTGTCAAATAAGAGTTATAAGTCCTATGCTACCTACAGCCATAAGCATTATGAGTAGTGGTAAATGATAATCTAATTCTTAGAACAATAAGAACATTGATCATGCCAAAATTATTGAGATTGCAACTATACGAGATAGTTAAGACAAGCTTGAAGAACAAGGTTATGAACGAACTTGTAGACAATTTTATTATCACAACATGATTTCATTTGATTATAAAATTAAACACTATAATATGATAGCACTAAACAATCATAGCTCTCAACAATATAAATGCATTGGTTAGCTGACGGAATCTACTAAATCAAACTTTAATCTAGATTGAGCAAACTAAAGAATATTAATAAAGTTTATTGGACTTCTAGGTACCTAAATCGTGATGGCAGATGATAAGTGTGAGAGAAAAGAGAAGAGAGCTCCTTGATCAAAAATACGATGGGAGCTCAATGATCTGAATAAGCAAAATGACAATTAAACCTTAATGGTTTTAATTGATTGGAGGAGAATTACTCTCTAATGAATCAACTGATATTAGAATAATAATTGAACTATTTTAGTCTTGATTTCACTTAAGAAAATATCAGAATGCTACTTAGAAGGAGACATTAAAGACCAAGGTTGTTGTGTTCTTTCAAGCCGCATAAGGAAAGTAATCATGATCTTCCAATCTATGCCAATGAAGAGACACGTGCATGAATTCCAAAACAATAATATATCTAAAGTTTGTCAAACTAATATAATATTTTTATACATAATTTAGCAACCATTTAACACCCCTACTAATAATAAAGATGAGGTTATCTTATATAAAAATAAATTCAATTCACTATTATCTATAGATAAGGATTTTGATTTACCGAACGCTAATGACCAAATTATTTAAGAAAACACCCAACAAAATCATTAGAAAAAACCCAACAAATGTTATAACCTGATACATTACATATGAAACATAAATAAATAAATTATGAACAAAGAAGAAATGATTGTTATTGTGATGTTATTAGTATATGGCATCATTTGTAACAACCCGACGTTGTTACCAGGATGATTAGACATAAATCTAATCAGATTAAGAGAAAATTCAAGATATTGATTTAGGCCAAATAAAAATCAAGTAAAAATATCATCAAATAAAGCATATTGATGGGATCCACTTGCGAAACTTTGAGTGCAATCGAGTCCCGAATCATCCTAAATAAATTTGGGAAATTTAAACTTTCTGAGTTGATTATAGATAAACTATAAGTCATAATTTAAAAACTTTTATATATTTAAGTTAAGCATTATAAGATGATGCTATGTTTTAAGTTTTGTAATTTTTCGAGCTCCGGATTAATCGTAGCGAATTTTTAAAATTTTTTGAACGCATGCGTTCGCCTCGTCGAGACGCTTATTTTTTTTAACGCATGCGTTCAAAAATTATTTTTCTTATATATATCGCATTCATAATATGAAAAGAATATTTGTCAATAGTTTAATATCATGGATTGATCATTGACTCATGTGAATGCATAGAACCACTGAGATCATCATTTATAATTTGCAAAAGAACTTGTTGCTGTTGTCATGCATCGAGCCATCTTAACGTGTCTGTTAAATAGTCAAATAAATTGCAAAGAATTTGTTTTGCGTTCAAATTATCTATAAGCTCCCAAATACTTCTAAAACCTTACTTTAGCATGAAGTATTTGTGCACCGAGCTGCTCAATATTACCTAATATGTATATTCATTTTTATTTAATATAAAACTTGAGTGCTAAATATACATATTAAATTCATTTCTAAATTGGTGATTAATAACTAATAAATATAATGCATCTTCTATTTTATAAATGAATTTGTCTTTCACTATTCTAAATAGCATTAATTAAAAACATGATTTAAATTCATTTATAAATGTTAAAGAGATCTTTTAATGCTAATTGCAGGTCAACGACATTATAGTAACTATGCAGCCAACCTTATAAATTAGAAACAAAGAGACATAAATCCTAAGTAATATAGAAAACATCTCAAAGATATTATCAAATGTTGTATACATGGTTATATTAGTAGTAAAGATTTATATACAAAAGTACTTTAATTTTCTTAAGTGCGAGCAACACGTCATTTCTATTTATGATTATGAGTTTTAGATTTATGAAAAGATAACATTCTAACAATAGTGTATATAAAAGTTTGAGTGATTAATATGCATTATTTAAAGATTTGGGCACTGTGCATGTGAAAATCACTATATAATTATTTTACATATTTGAACCAATAAATCACATCATATTTGTAGATTTAAGATTGAGTCGGCATTTAGTTGATCGCGATCAATACAGATAATATATTTATTTGACATGTTTAGAATCTTAATGATACTTATTGTTGTTGATTGCAGGGGGGGCAGATTGAGGAATCGATGAGTTCTTCGAAGCAAGAGAAGAATCGGCGAGTTCAAGAAGGAGTAGCATTTCGAGTGAGGAAGGAAAGAGGCTGGCGTGAATGGATGTTGGGAGGTGGAGGATCGGCTAATCCTCGCGAATGGAGGCTGCTAGCTTAGTGTTGCTTGCGTTTAAGGGTCGACTGGCTGAAATAAGGAGGAAAGGGATAATTAATTAGGTTTTAAGATATTTAGGTTAGAATGAGGCATATATGTAAGGCAAAACTATAATCTAACCCAGCCATTGGATATAAATCGGATGGCTGAAATTTCTTGATCTCTGATCTTAGCCATTTTAATTCCCAAAATTATAAACTTAGTATCAAAATGAGCATCTCAACGAGACAAATGCATGCGTTCAAAAATTATTAAATTTGGATGGGTATTTTAATTTGTATTAATTTTTAAGTGAAAAATTTCAAAAATTCGCTACGATTAATCCGGGGCTCGAAAAATCACGAAACTTTAGACATAGTGTCCTCTTATAATGCTTAACTTAAATATACAAAAGTTTTTAATTTACGACTTATAATTTATTTATTATTAACTCCGATAGTTTAAACTTCCCGAATTTATTTAGGACGATCAGGGACCCCGATTGTGCTCAAATTTTCGATGAGTTCTTCGAAGCAAGAGAAGAATCGGCGAGTTCAAAAAGGAGTAGCATTTCGAGTGAGGAAAAATAGAGGCCGGCGTGAATGGATGTTGGGAGGTGGAGGATTGGCTAATCCTCGCAAATGGAGGCTGCTAGCTTGGTGTTGCTTGCGTTTTAGGGTCGACTGGCTGAAATAAGGAGGAAATGGATAATAATTAGGTTTTAAGATATTTAGGTTAGAATGAGGCATATATATAAGGTAAAACTATAATCTAATTCAGCCATTGGATATAAATCGGATGGCTGAAATTTCTTAATCTCTGATCTTAGCCATTTGAATTCTCAAAATTATAGACTTAGTATCAAAATGAGCGTCTCAACGAGATAAACGCATGCATTCAAAAATTATTAAATTTGGATGGGCATTTTAATTTGTATTAATTTTTAAGTGAAAATTTTTAAAAATTTGCTACGATTAATCCGGGGCTCAAAAAATCACGAAACTTTAAACATAGTGTCCTCTTATAATGCTTAACTTAAATATACAAAAGTTTTTAATTTACAACTTAAAATTTATTTATTATCAACTCCGATAGTTTAAACTTCCTGAATTTATTTAGGATGATCAGGGACCCCGATTGTGCTCAAATTTTTACAAGTGGATCCCCTCAATATGCTTTATTTAAGAATATTTTTATTTGATTTTTATTTGATTAAAATTGAAATTCTAATTTCAACTTAATTCTTCTGAATTTGAAATTAATTACTATAGTAACAACCTCGGGTTGTTACGGAGGGTGACTCGAATTATTTAGTTTGTTTAAGCCAGATCTATTGAAATGATCTTCGCTAGGAGGCATCACCCGATGACAATTTGTATTTTAATTTAACTAAGGAATGAGTCCCCATTTATAACACTCTTAGGATTAATTGATTTACTCTAAGCGAGATTATATCCGCATAAGCTCGTAGGATATCATAAAGATTAATCTTACTTAGAGTGACTCAACCATTCCTGAATACTACTGAAATAATATAGTACTATGGGTATACCCTACTTGTAAGAACCCATAGTTGTTACCCAACTTAATTTTAACTTAATCATATTCTGATTATCATTCTGTTAAGTTCATCTAGTCGTTAGAACCAATCCCTAAAGATTTTGAGCAATTCAGAGCTAAATCAAATATTTTGGATTATTTTAATATTTAATTAATTACAAAATTGAGGTTTTTAATTTAATCTCAAAATCAAAATCCGACTTCGCCATTGTGATCGTCACCCCCCAAAATAGCTGGGGTGATGTTTTCGACACGTTTGAAAGTCGTCGGATTATCACGAATATTTTAATATAAGTAATTACCCGAAAAAATAAAATAATTAAATAATCATTAGAATTGAAATCCGACTTCTTCATTAAATTTCCTCACCCCCAAATTAGCTAAGAGTGTATTTTTGGGATTTTTCGGAGTGTGTTTCTAAAATCTGAATTTAAAAATAATTAAAGAAATCATTTAATTAAGAAAATTTACTTTCTTAATTTGCTTTGCTGGCCCCCTCCATACCTTCATCCGGCGCCCCCATGCCCCTTAGGCGCAAGCAGCAAGGCAAGGGTCTCCCATGCCTCTCTTTCTCCCCTCATCTCACTAGCCCTCTTAGCCATGCCCTCACCTCCTCCTTCTTCTTCAAAGAGAAGCCTCATTCCTTTTTCTTTGACTTGCTATCCATCTAAAGCTTATCCTCTTTCCCTATTGTTGAGCTGGTGTTGAAAAAGAAACCCTCCTTCCTCCATTACTGCACTTTGAAGAAGCAACTCCTCTCCAAGTCTTGAAGAAAATAAAGGTTCCTTCTTCCTCTTTTAAGACAAAGGTACCCATTTGCTCCTCTTCCTTATCTTCTTCATATTACTATTATGCTTGTTTGTATCTTTATAAATCCATGATTGTATATGGAAGACATTAAAGTTCATTAAGGCATCATATTACTTTGAAAATCTTATGCTCTGTTTTTCATCCATTTTGTATACCTGAACCTTTAACTCTATAGTTCATATAGTTAGAATAATCCATTTGTGCCAATTTTAGTATCGATGAAAAGGTATCAGAAAGACCTTTCTATTGATATATGACATCACTCATGAAATGCTCTAGATTGAGAGTATTTGAGCTCAAAATATGACCCTTCACAGTTTTTGCACAGGCAAAATCAATGTCGGGCGCTACAGCACGCAGTAGCGCCCGAAACTCAAATAGTTTCGGCTGCAGCGCGCCGCAGTGAGCTGCAGTGACATTTCAGAAAAAAATCATATGAAATTCATAAATAAACTAATTGAGCAGTAACTCAAAAGTTAATCCGATGCAGTGCACTGCAGCGGACTGCAGCGTCATTTCAGGAAAAATTATAGGAAATTAAGAGAAAAATCAATTGAACAGTCACACGAAAGTTGGACCACCGATGTGCACCACAACGTGCCACAGCGGACTGCAGCGTCATTTCTAGGAAACTATATGAAACCAGAAAATAAATTAATTGAACAGTTGTTCCGCAAGATAATCCGCCACAGAGCACCACAGCGCGCCGCAGCGCCTGAAAGCAGTGGCGCCTGAAAGCGCTACAGCGCGCCGTAGCATCCAGCTCTCGGATTGGTCTTGCTGTAGCGCGCTGTAGCATCAAATGCACTGCAATGCACTGCAGCATCTGAAAGCGCGTCGTAGCACCCAGAATTTTCTAAAAGTGCGCAGAATTAGTAGAAATGGCCAAAACTCCTCATTTTTTGCATTTTAAGGTCCCTAGAACCTTAGTATGACTGAATTATATCAAATTAGAACCTAGTTTAGTTTAAATAGTGGGGTCCTCCATCCATCAATTGTCGTCCAGCTATACCTGTAATATGAGGGTCACATTGGCAATGTCCAAATTTTAGTAGGATCAATATTTAGCATAATAATATTTAGGATCCTCACATTAAACCCTAAAGGCCACAAAACTTCCTTAGATCATAACTTTGTGTGTGTTTACCAAAACATACCTAATATGAGTCTCAAAGTAATTAGCAAAGCCTAATGAACATCTTAGTAGTATTAGATTTGCTATTTGATTAATATTTTGACTAATCACTTTTGGACCTAAATCCTAATCTTTCAAAGCTCATAACTTTTCACACATTAGTCCAAACCTAGTCAATATAGGTCTTAAAGTGATCAGTAGAACCTCTAGAACAACATAGTAATGTTAAATTCTCTACTTGTATTAGTATTTTCTCAATCACTTTTAGGACATAATCCTAATTATCATAATTAATTTTATAACTTCAATTGACCATAACTTGGTCAATTGAGCTCCAATTTGGATCTTCCAATATACCATTTTAATTAGAAAGATCTAATTAATAGTAAATTATAAAAATTACTTAGATCCAATAATTAGATCTCTTAATTATCCCTAATCATTTTAAAACTTAATTAGTGAATATTAGTATAATTAATAATCTAAATTAAGTAATTTCAATTTTTGATTACTTCTAAAGTAGAATAGAACTTAGTGGTATGGTTGGTTTAGCGATTCTATGATAAATTTCACAAGCACTCACTAATTACCCTAAATCTTAATTATTAACCCTAAAACTTGTATTGGCTATAACTTAGCTAATACTCATCAAAATTTAATAATTTTAGGCTCCATGAAAACCTTAAATAATAATATTCAACAAATTGATAGAAAATTTAGGTTTTATTAGGACAAATTACTAAATTGCCCTCATAAGTCAAATTTCTTAATTTGACCTTATTAGGCTTATTACTTATCTAAAATAGATGTATTTACTGACTAAATTCATATTAGAAAGTAAGTAATCATTCCACTTTAATAAATTCTAGATTAGAGCCCTAATTCATAAAGATGAATTTTAGACCCTTAAGTTGGGGCAAAATGATTATTTTGCCCAAATTTAGGTTTAAGCATTCTTAAACCATAAATTTATAATTAAATCTCTAAAATCAGTATTGTGACTGATTTGAAATCATTTTAGGATAATTAAACTCATCAAAATGACATTTTATGAAAAACCCTAAAATGCTCTAAGCCCTAATTTAAGCCTCATAAGGTGAAATTAGTTCACCTTATGCCTTCCCTAAATTTATTATATCATAATAATAGTTATGTAATATCAAAATTATTGCTTAATTATTCTTTTTATTCTTTCCTTCAACCTTTAGGATCTTATTTTTTTAGGATCTAGCTTAGAAATTTAGGTTAGAGTTCATCTATTAAGTAAATGGGTACTTAATAGATAAAATCTTGGTTTTATAGTTTTCTAAAATTTCTTCCTTTATTTATGATTATTTTGTATTAAAATATTAAATTTTAGATTAGATATCCATCTTATTAAAGCTTGATTTTGCTTAATAAGATAGCCTTAATTATAGCTTGTGAGAATTTGGGTTTAACTTTATACCATTATGATTAGAACCTATTGGATTAAGAAGTTAAAATCAAATACTTGGATTTTAACATCTTAATCCTCTAATTTTGATTCATATTAATCAAGATTGGCTTGGGATTCGTAAGATCATCAATTAGGACTTTGATTTATTTATTTAACTTAAATAAGCGTCATGTGATTAATATATGTTAAAACTTGATTAGTTCTATTTTCTTTTAACTTGTAGGATCAATATTCTGGAATTATACTTGATAGCTAGATATTGGAGATCCTAAACTTGTATAAATTCAGATTAGATATAATAATTTAATTAGCAAATAAAGTGATATCACAAAGTTTGTTTAGTGATATTTAACACCTTGATTTGTATGCTTTGCTTTCCTTATTTTTGGACTTTGTACCTTGACATATTATATGGAACATAATATATTTCTATGTTAATTTAATTTATTCATAAAGTATATTATTAATTGAAAGAAAGAATTTAAGGTAATGAATTTTATGTAGCTTATGGTAGAATATGTCTTACTTAGTCTGCCTGGATAGTGATACTTTACTTTTGCTCTAGGATGTTTCTCCTAGATGCTCAGCAAGTACTTTGTGGCATTACTTTAATCTGGGATGTTTCTTCTAGATTTTCAAATAGAACTAATTGGAAATAAGTGATTTTGGATATGGGATGTTTCTCCTAGATTTTCAGATGGAACTAATTGGAAATAAGTGATTTTGATCTGGAATATTTCTACCAGCTATGTCAGATTGATTTGTAATAGGATTTTACTTTTGGCAGGACTAAGTAAGAATATGTCTATATGAGTTAAACAGTTTTACTTTACATTTATAGCTTACCTCTTTAATTATAATATTTTTAGTATACTTCTTTTTTATACAGTACTTTGATTATATATAACAGTATCTTTAGTACTTGCAGTTTTTCATGTGTATTGTACTTTTCAGCAATTTATTTTCACTTGATGGAATATTAGGATGTTAGAACCTTACTTTTAGCACAATACTTTCATTTTGTATTGTAAATCAGCATCTATTAAATTGATCATATTACTTAAAAATTTTCTTGTACTTAGTAGATTTCATTATGTATTACTTAATCCTTTTCTACAGCTTGAGTTGAGATATGTGCTTACCTCATATCTTATTTGAGTTATAATTAAGTTAATTATAATTATTGCCACTTTTCTTTGATGTTTTACTGCTCTTATTTTTGCTTAGATGTTATCATATCATTAAAAATTAACAATTTACAGCCTAAAATATACTCAGATATTTTGTTTAACTAGATTTTTCTTTTGTTGGTTGGGGACCTATCATTGTGAAACCGACAATAGTAGATTCTGAGCTTTTCGAAGTTGTGGAACCTTCTGAAGATCTGGTTCAAGAGGAGGAGCGTGTAGGAGAAGACTCTTAGTTCTTTTGCTTTATGAGGATTAAGTGACTTTACTTTACTGCTTAAACTTTTAATGTTGTTTTATAATAATACAGGATTTAAACTGCTTTTCTTTTCATGCTTATGTATTATGAGTTGTATAGTTCTTATTTGGATTGTATGGATATTATTACTTATCTTTCTTCTGCACTCTGATATACTATAGTATGCTCATTCAGTAATTGGTTCTTTGCTTTGATCTCTTTATTAGGGCATATCTTCCCTTAGCATTTGATTAGGAAGGTTCATCCTTAATCTAAATGCTAATTGAGGGTTTGCCCATTGACGACCACTACTTAACCTCGGATGATTAAGGGGCGGCTGCCACAATTCTGCATGATAGAGACCTTGAATTAATTATCGAATTTCAAAGCATTTTCTGGATTTCTGGATTTATCTCATGTAGCTTAGAAGTATGAGCATGAGCATAAGCATGATGTTAAGTATTAATAATGATATATGAGTATCAATGATAATTTATGGGTTAAGGAATGTTGCATACATTGATTGGGGAATTTCGGGATATAATGGCATCGTAATTCCCAACTAGATGTATGTATACATTGAACCGTACGTCTAATAGCAGTTCAGTGATATTTTAGTTGCATATCAGCAGTATACATTATTGTGATATATTCAGATGCACAGTTTCAATGGCATATAGTATAGTCTTACATGCTATTACTCAGTTTCAAATTTATTATTATTTTTGTTTACTTTCAGTATTCAATTTACAATTCAGTTTTACTTTACCTTTACTTCACTTTTGTACAGTTTTATACAGTTTTATACTTTCAGTTACTTAACAATTTTATGCAAATTTATATACATTATGTAAATATTAAATGAATAACTAGAATTGCTTAGATTAGTTTTGATGTGTTAAATAAATAACTAGAATTGCCCCGACAACCATATGTAAAACAACGGTGATCATAATGATAGCACTCTTTATAAGGGTGTGGTCTCTTACACCCTTAGTTTGGTCATATTGATGTGCTAGATTCCTTTTGATATGCTTTGCGCTTTCAATCCTTTTTGGTTGTCTTATACTGAGTCTCGATATCTGTGGGGGATAAGTTTCCATTTGTAGCGTCCCGCCCCGTCGCTGCGCGCAAATCGTAAATTTTGGCGACGGAGCGGTGCACCACTCGAGGAGGAATGGTCCATCTCCCTGAATAGCTGAATACTAAGCCTATTTGAAGGGCTGCTGACTCAACCTCAAGAATAGTTGAGAGCTAATACTTAAGATAAGAGTAGTATCCTTATCCTAAGTATTATACAAATACATACATTAGATTTAGAATACTATAAGAATCCAATATATGTATAAGTAAGTTGATCACATCACAATACTAAGTATAAGTAGTATATTACAGAGTACGAAAACTTAAAGCAAATATCCAGATACATTCATCACAAAAGCTATATGAAAACTTTCATCTCAGAAAACAAAAGAAAATATATCCATAATTATTACAAACAGTTTACTGAAATACTGAAATAAAACTAAGTACTGAACTAAGAATACTAAGCAGAAAGTAAAATTGAATGAGAATCCACTAGAGCTCCACGGGCTCCCCCTGAATCTCCTGGGTGTCCTCTTGACCTGTCTCAATATACTGCTCAGGATCTAGCAAATTGTCGGATCCCAAAAGTACCTCGTGTTAACCAATAAGTCTAACACATCGAAACTAATCTAAGCAGTTCTAATTATTCATTTAACATTTATATAATTAAATTTATAGAAAATGCTGTAAAAATAACTGAAAGCATAGAACTATATAAAAATTGTACAAATAAGGTAAAATAGAATTATAAACTGAATACTGAAATAACTGAAACTATAATACATCCAAAACTGAATAATCATATGTAAAACTATGTTGTATGTCACTGAATCTGTGCATTTGAATATGTCTCAACACTATATGTACTGGTATGCAATCAAATATCATTGAACTGTCATGAGTAGTACGGTCCAATGTATATGTACATCCAGTTGGGAACTGCAATGCCGATGCATCCTGAAATTCCCTAATCAATGTATGTAGTATTCTGTAACTCATAGATCATCACTAATACTTAGACATCTTTTTGATACTCACACATCATGCTTATGTCCATGATTATGCTTATAACTGTATGAGATAAAAACCAAAAAAAAATCCTGAAAATGCTTTGAAATATGTTAAATGAATCTAAGGCCTCCATTGTGCAGAACCCTGTTAAAAGGATTATGACTCCTAAGGTTCTACCTTGATAATTGGTTAAAGTTAAGAATTTTCTTAAAGATCATCAAATGAGATGATAGTATATGCATATCTAGCATGGCTGCAAGAAGGGGGGTTTCTTAACACTTAGTTTAATTAAGCCGCCCTAACGAATCGATCTTCGATAGAAGGCATCACCTGATGGCAATTTGTATCTCAAGCTAAGTCATTAAGATGCCCAACTCACGATCATACTTAGTGTTCTAAAGAAGGTGACTTGAATTATTTAGTTTGTTTGAGCCACACCTACTGAAGCGATCTTCGCTAGGAGGCATCACCCGATGGCAATTTGTATTTTAATCAAACTAAGGAAGGAGTCCCTACTTATAATACTCTTATGATTAATTGATTTACTTTGAGCGAGGTTATATCCGCCTAAGCCCGTAGGATAGCACAAAGATAAATCTCACTTAGAGTGACTCAACCACTCCTGAATACTACTGAGTTAACCCAGTACTATGGGCATACCATGCTACATAATTCAATAATCTGGGTTCAGACAACTCTATTTAATATCAAGGATTTATCAAAACTACATCTCCCTCTTATGGATGGGTGAATCCTGCATAAGGCTCCAAAGATGTGATCAAATGATCACCCAATATAGCTTACTACCACAAGGAATAAGTCACACTCTAAGTAATTTAGGTGATTCCTACCACAAAGTATCAAGCTCAACTTCTAAGATTATGGAGGATCACCTAGGTTCCTACCTCAATAAATCACAAGAGCTCTTCCTACCTCAAGGTATCATTAATTAAGGTATTTAAACATTTCAAAGATGATCCTAAGTAAGACCCTTAAGATCTCACTTTTCTACTTCTTATGCTAATATTCAAGTGGTTAAATAAGATGATTCATTTGATCATTTTCTATTCTACAATTATGGGATGAAATCAAGGATTTATTAGAGTTAGGTCATTTCATCAATCATTATAGTTTTAGTTTAATCTTATGCTAATTGTCTTATATAAGAGAAAATCAAAGATTTAAAGTTTGGATTCATATGGTTCAATCACACATATTCAATGTTATTCTTAGCACTTCTAATTTGATGATTTAAGATCAATATCAAATCATATGCATTATTGGAATAATGTCCATTAAATTATCTTACAATCAAGTTAATTAATTAAGTGATTAAGGTTTATATCTTAATCAAGAAAAGTTAGGGTTTAACCCCTAACTTTTTTATCATTAAGACCAATGTTAATTTAAAGGTCAATGACAAATCAAAGTATTATTAGTGTGTTATTGATGCCAAACTTCAGGTTTGGATTAAGTATCATCTACTTAATCAAGTTATCAAGATTCTTATGTTCAAGTTTAATTTAATGTCAATTAGGCACATTTAAATGTCCAATTAAAAGTTAAAGTTTTCTAATCATACCTTCTAAAATCATAAAAGCAAATAAAGGAAAAAGTGACATAAATAGTGATTAGTACTAATCAAATTCTAATTCAAACCAAGGGGATTAGCATTTCATCACAAATCCAAAAGACTTAAGTTTCATGCTATTTTAGTTATTATGATACACCTATTTAATTCAAGCACTTAAGACTCTATTGCTTGGCAATAAATACAATACATTCAAGTTATATGATAGGTGTTGAGCATTTGATAATAACAACAAAGTTTCAAATTTGATTTTAACATAGAATTTTATGCAATGCTCAATTGTATGCATAGTATAACTTAGCCCCACTAAGGTCCTAGGGGTCTTAAAACACCAAAACAGTTAAATTTTAGCCATTTCAGCCAAGACTGGGCAGTTTTACAAAATTTGGGAATTTTGCAAATTTGGGCGCTGCAGCGCGCTGTAGCGCTTTCCGTGTGGCAGCGCACTGTAGCGCTTTCCGCACGACAGCGTGCTGTAGCGCTTTTCGTGCGGTAGCGCGAGTAGCATTTTTCCACGCTGAGGTCAGCTGCGGTCCGCTGTACCCGCTGTGACCCACTATGGCGCGCTGTAGCGATTCATTTTTGCAAAATTACTGTTCAATTAATTTATTTTGTCATTTCCTAAGATATGAAACATTTCTGCTATGGTCCACTGCAGCGCGCTACTGCGCGCTGTAGCGACCCATTTTGCAAATCACTGTTCAATTAGTTTTTATTGGTCGTTTTCCTAAGTTTCGTGAAATGCCGATGCAGACCGCTGTAGCGCGCTGGAGCGGTCCATTTCATAATTTTACTGTTCAATTAATTAATGTACATTTTTTCTAAGTTTTCCTGTCCGCTGCAGCCCGCTGCAGCGCGCGCTGCAGCGGCAGACGGTGATTTCGCCAGGTGCGAAACCCGTGAGGGCTATTTTTTGAGCTTAATTACTCTCAATCCAGAGAGTTCCATGAGTCGTGACATATATCAATGGAAAGGTATTTCCGATACCTTTCCATCGACACCAAAATCAGCACGAACGGAGCATCCTAGCTATACTAAAAAATATGATGAATACAAAGATATGCAGAATAGATGAAAAATAGAGCATATTTTTGTGAGTTCTTAAGAGACTTAATGGCTTTCATACATGCATATAGACTTCTAAGGCTGCATTCTAATATCATAATATCATAAGAAAGATAAGGAGAGGATCAAGAGGGTACCTTTGACCTTTGGAAAGAGTAGGGGATGAAGACTTCTTTGCTTTCTTTAAGAACTTGGAGGGAGCTACTTCAAGGTACAACAATGGAGTAGCAAGGGAGAAGAAAGGTGAGAAACTTTCAGCAAGAGGAAGAGAGGAGGTTGAGCTCTCCATTTAAAGGAGAAGGAAAAAGCTAGGGGACCATCATGAGGCTAGGGAGCCTAGGTGAGGGGGAGTAGAGGCCAT
The DNA here is from genome assembly GCA_016760335.1 of Gastrodia elata. Taxonomy (NCBI): domain Eukaryota; kingdom Viridiplantae; phylum Streptophyta; class Magnoliopsida; order Asparagales; family Orchidaceae; genus Gastrodia; species Gastrodia elata. The sequence goes on from CM028676.1 coordinate 1,676,193, forward strand.
CATGAGGGAGCATTAATGGATGGCATGGCTTATGGAGGAAGGAGGGATGGCCAGCCGAATTGCATGGGGATGGCCAGCCAAAAATATTTTTGAAATAAATGGGGAAATTGCAAATTAGGGAACTAAAGATTTCTTAATTACGCATTTATTTTCCCTAATTATTTAAATATTCTAATTTTTGAAACGTGCTCCGAAAATTCTCAAAAATTCACCCCTAGCTAATTTGGTGGTGAGGAATTCAACGGTGAAGTCGGATTTCAATTCCAATAATTATTTAGTTATTCTATTTTTTGACGCATTTAATTATATTAAAATATTCACGAAAATTCAACAACTTCCAAACGCGTCCAAAACATCACCCCTAGCTAATTTGGGGGTGACGATCGAAACGGCAAAGTCGAATTTTGATTTCGAGGTCAAAATAAGTACCTCAATTTTCTAATTAATTAAATATTAAAAATAATCCAAAATATTGGATTTAGCTCCGAATTGCTCCAAACCATCAGGGTTTGGTTCTAATGACTAGATGAACTTGATGGAATGATAATTACGATATAATTAAGCTAAATTCAAGCTGGGTAACAACCTAGTGTTATTACACCATTAAAGATTAGAAGTCTCAATCTTAAGAAGTTACTAAATAACTTATTAATAGACAAATGGGAAGTATAAATAATATGAAGGGTAAAGGATGTAGAAGAGGATACCAGTATTTGCAGTACTAAGAGCAGATACTAGTGTCTAGATAATCACTGCTTGTTGTAATTGGTTCTCTAACATGGTAGTTACCATATTCTAGAGTGAAGTGATTTCATCAGTATTGCTCTTTGAAGAATCAGCAGTGTTGAGGGGAGAAGTTGTAGGATTCATTCTAATATAAATACAAACGATTTTATTCTTAAAGGAAAAGCTACGATACTTCTTGGATGCTCATTATTCAAAGGATAAATTTATTATAATAGAAAATATCCTAAGGATAACATAGTAGTTTAAATTAATAAAGATCCTATGTGCTTTAAGTCACTATTTAGTCAAATGTAGAAGATCTAATCTTCTAGAGATGGTGTACTGAAGAGATTCACTTAGCACACAACTTTTGAATTTCTTATATCTTTTAATCTAATTAATAGTTGGATTACTAATATTGCCTCAAATCTCTTAGTATAAAGGTCAAGATTTAATATTTTAGTTTCAATGATCCGAGCTCGAAATTAAATTTCAAGAGCTCGGCCATGGCCCGACCTCTCGGGTCCTCCCCAGCCCAATTCAACCCTCGGGAACCTTCCCCGCACTCACATGAGGCTATAAATAGTCTCTGCACTTCTCCATTTGATCCTTACTGATCAATTGAGCTCTCTGTAATTTCCGCCATTGCCGTTTGTTCGAGCTTGCGTAGGCGATCCCGGGAGCCGCTGATAGTAGGCTATCCTGTTGTTCAGGATCATTTATAACGTCTAGAACCTCAGCTTAAGTCAACTATGCGGTCCACGACCTTGAACTAGCTGCCGTATTGTTCGCCTTGAAAATCTGGCGACACTATCTCTATGGAGTCCAATGCTCAATCTTTACCGACCACCAGAGTCTAAAATATATATTCACCCAGCGAGAGTTAAACTGTAGACAAAGAAGGTGGTTAGAGCTAATCAGTGATTATGACCTGGATATTCAATATCATCCAAGAAAGGCCAACGTGGTGGCTGATGCCCTTAGTCGTCAGGCATCCCTAAATTCCATGATATCAGAAGGCCCGTTGGTAGAGGAATTTTGCAGGATGGGTATCAAACCTATCAGCGGGGACAGGCTCAGCCTAACTCTATCTAATATCAATGTGGAACCTACCTTCCACCGGGATGTGTCTGTGTCGCAGACCAAGGATGAGGAATTCTTGAACTTCAAGATGGCTATCGAGAGTGGTCGTCGTACTGATCTTCGCTTCCACAACAGTGCTATCTATCTGGGGAATCGATTATGGATACCTAAGTCCATGCAGCGAGAAATATTAATTGAAGGACATAATTCAGGGTATCAAGTGCACCCAGGAAGCACGAAGATGTATCAAGACCTAAAAATGTCATTCTGGTGGCCAGGGATGAAAAGAAGCATAGCAGACTTTGTGGCGAAGTGCCACGAATATTGCCTAGTAAAGGCAGAGCACCAAAGGCCAGGAGGCCTCCTTCATCCGCTAGAAATCTCAGAATGGAAGTGGTCAGATATATCAATGGACTTCGTCATGGGTCTGCCTTGTGCAAGGTCTAGGGAAGACACTATTTGGGTCATCGTTGACCGGCTGACTAAGTCAGCGCACTTCCTTCCAATCCGACAAACTGATTCAGTCGAAAGGCTTGCCAAGTTATACGTCAAAGAAATAATTCGACTTCATGGCATCCCAAAAACTATTGTATCTGATAGAGACAGTCGATTTACATCGAAATTCTGGCAGGCTGTTCATCAAGACTTAGGCACCACACTGGCCATGAGCACAGCATTCCATCCTCAGACAGGTGGCCAGACCGAGAGGGTAAATCAAGTGCTGGAAAACCTACTCTGTCTCTGTATTTTAGACTTCGCTGGATCCTGGGAAGACCACCTTCCCTTGGTGGAATTCGCATACAACAATAGCTACCAGGCCTAGTATCAAGATGGCTCCCTACGAGGCACTTTACGGCAAGAAGTGCTCAACACCCATGTCTTGGTCCAAAACCGGAGACGTTCAGTTGTTCGGCTCAGAATTGGTTGAGGAGACGAACAAAAAGATTAAACTTATTCAACAACGTATCAAGGCAGCCCATGATAGACAAAGTAAATATCATAATCTTCATCATCGACCCTTGGAATTTCAAGAAGGAGACTTCATTTACCTAAAGGTCAGCCCCATGAAAGGAGTCCATTGCTTCGGGGTTGCCGGTAAGCTTAGTCCAAGATATGTTGGGCCATTCAAAGTCCTCTAGAAGATTGGGTCAGCTACCTATCGATTAGACTTGCCAGAGAATTTCGCAGCGGTGCACAATATTTTTCACGTATCATCCCAAAGAAAGTGTCTTCGGGACCCGTCTCATCTTGTGCAACTTCCAGAGATTCAAATCCAGCCAGACCTATCATTTGTTGAGGAACCGATTAGAATCCTGGCCCGTGATCACAAGCAACTCAAGAATCGTGCAATCGACATGATTAAGGTCCAATGGAAGAATCGTTCCTGCAATGAGGCCACCTGGGAAAAGGAATCTGATATGCGATCCAAGCATCCCAAACTCTTCGAAAACCCAGGTACTTCTATTCTTAGTATTTTGAACCTTTAAATTTCCATGCGAGTCATGCTTGGTTCCACTTGAGTGATGTCGAGGACGACATCATTCTTAAGTTGGGGAGTCTGTAACAACTCGAGTTGTTACCATAGTTGATTAGGACTAACCCTAGGTCTTAAACACAATTATAAGTGCTAATTGGGTCAGATTGAGTCAACCTTTGAGACCTAGCCCCTGGCAGTGCCACGTGTCCAGTGGGGCCCACTGTCTATTAATTAAAATTTAATTAAATTACTGTTATTGTTAATTAATTACTGTTTAGCCTTAATTAATTGCAGTTAGTGGTTAATTAAATTAGGATTAGTACTAATTATTTTTGAACAGTAACCTTAATTAATTAAGAATAATTAGAGGTTAATTAAGTTAATTAAAGATAATTAAGCCCTAAAATAGTAATTAGGATGATTAATTATAAATGAACAGTAAAGTATAATAAGATATACTTAAATAAATATTAACAGATAATTAGGGTTAATTAAAAAGTAATTAGTGCTAATTACTTTGCTATAGTAAAATATTAATAAATATAAATTAATTAATTAAATAATAGATTAATTAATGTTAATTAGTAATTAAGCCTAATTAATCATAGATTAATTAAAGATTAATAATTTTTAGAAATTTTATATAAAAACTTTAGGAATGAACAGCAAAATAATACAATTTGAATAAATGAATAGTAAAATAATTCAAATTATATTTTTGAATAGTAAATCTTAAAAGTTTAATAACTTTTTGTAGGATGATCCAAATATAGCCAATATAGGTCTTAAAATACTTAGAAAAATATAAGGATTCAAATAATGTAATGTAAAAATTTATTTCGGGATACGTATAACGAGGTAGTATTTTAGGACCTCTTTAGAGCATCATAACTTTTTACCCGATTATCGAAACATAGTCAATATGGGTCTTAAAATGCTTAGGAGAGCGGCCCCATTATCGTAGTAGTATTAGTTTTCTCATTCGGACATCAGGATAAAAATTCAACCATATAATTTAGAGTTGACTTTAGTGAAAAATGACCAAAATGCCCTTAGACTTCAAACGACCATAACTTAGTCAAATCAACTCCAAATTGGAAAATTCAAGATGCTAACCAGTCTAGAATTTCAATGTCATCAATTTAATAAAATAATATTTAGGATTTTAATATTGGAAATTTAGGTAAATGACCAAATTACCCTTAGCCTTATTTGAGTCATAACTTGACCGTTTCTCACCCGATTTAGGCGTACTTACTGTCTATCTTCAAGTTAGACGGTAAGGAATCAATTGGATCTAAGAGAAATCAATTCTAACCACTAAGTCAAAATTGGATTTTTTGACCCTTAAAGTAGGGGCAAAATGGTTATTTTGCCTTAAGATTGGACTAAGTACCCTTACCCTTTGGATAACATCTCAGAATGCCAAGACTAATATTATAATCATCTTAGTAATGTTTGAACAAGTAAAATCAACCCTTAAGTCAGATTCCAATAATTTCGGCTAAGTCTTAAGCACTACACCTTAAGGACCTATCCTGAGAATAGGAATAGATCATAGGTTAGAGTTCATTCATTGGGTAAATTGGGTTACCCAACGGGTGAAACTTTGGTTTATTAGTTTCTAGACTTTCTTTTATTTTACAATTCATTCCGATTATTTTGTCTTTTAACTTTAGATTTAAGTTAGGAGATTCATCCTACTATGTTTGATTACTTAATAGGATTTGCCATAACTAGTAGACCACTTATAGAATAAAACTTAGAACTTAGGTCTTATCCTTTGGATTATGTGATTAAACCTAATTCTCATAGTGTTTAATCCATAATCTATAAGTTTAGAATATCTTGATCAGATCTTAGTTAGAACGTCTAAATTTACAAAACTAAGACGTATGATTCATTTATTTAATTCGTAGTCGTCTATCTGATTGAGCTAGATTGGAACCTGATCAGTTACAATCCTTTTTAACTTATAAGGATGCATTTCCGGGTTACACTCAATAGTAAGAAAATGGTGATCCTAAACTTGTGTAACTTGGAATAGTTAGAAAGTTAAGTAGAAAACAACTGATATCACCATGTTTAGTAGAGTCCCTTACTTACTTTGATGATTGTTGCTTACGCATTCCTTAATATTTATGCTATATTCTCTTGAGCATATCATATAAGATTTTTGATGCATAAATAAACTGTTAGGAAAATATGGAGACTCCTTAGATTCCTTGTGAAAATATTAAAGTAATTTATGAAAAGATAATGATTTTACGAGCTGCCTCTCAGTTATATCCTTATTGCCTAGCCTCCTTATGTCGCTAGGGGAAGGATCCGTTTTGTTGTGTGCCTAGTTTACTAGCCTCCTTATGTAGCTAGGGATACACCGTTGGTGCCTTAGCCGTAGTGGCGTTAAGGTTGCCTTGTATGCTTAGTTTACTAGACTCCTTATGTTGCTAGGGGCATATAGTTGGGCCTTAACCGTACTGGTGCTAAGTCCCTTCACTTGCTTTGTGTGCTTATATGCCTAGCCTCCTTATGTCGCTAGGGGTACACAGTTTTATGTCTTAGCCGTGATGGTGCTAAGCTTCTTTGGTATTCGATGGGCTTGAGTAGCTCTTTTCTGTATGGCAGTCGATGCACGTGTGGCTTTATATGCAATTGTTGTTGCTTACTTTTCAGTATTCTTATTCTGTCAGCTATTTCCTTGTACTACTTTTATATATATATAAGATGTTAGAATCTTGCTGCTATTTATATGTACCACTGCTGAGTTATTTATTTTAATTGGCATGTTTTTTGTTGATCACCAACATGTTTAGGGTGTAGAATTTTTCTTACTGCACTTATTTAGTTATGTATATTTATACGCCCTTCCTTGTTTAGTTTATATGCGAGGCATGTCTCAGCCTCTTCCCTTTTTCTTTACTTAAGTTATAAATGATAATTTATAGCTTCCCTATTTTTTTGTATTGCTTGCTGCTCCTTTCATATATATATATTGCTTAGATGCTGTCAAATAGTGATATTACTTAACACTTATAATAATTCATCAGCTTAAAATGTACTTAGACAATTGTGTAACTAGAATTTTCTTTTCTTTGGCTGGGGCCCTACATTGTGAAACCGACAATGGCAGACTCTTTTCAGTTAGACGAGCAGGAGTTAGGTGTGGAGCCTTACCCAGAGGAGGAACCCGTGGAAGAAGCTGTCGTCTAGTTCCCTTTTGTTTCAAGTGAGGATGAGTGGTTTTCATTATATTTAAACATTTTAAATTATGTAATAATACAAGTACTATTGACTGTATTTTTGAATTGTATGCTTATATTATGAGTTCTATTTTTCCTATTTGTACTGTGATACTTGGATAGTTTACATTTCCTTAAATTGCTTCCGCATTCTGTTGTTTACTTATACAGTGACTGTTAGTTTGATTATGTGTTAATCCTCCCCTAATCAGGTGGATTGTGGTGACTATCCTAAATCCAATGATAAGTGAGGGGTTAGCCAGAGTGACACCCCACCCTTAACCTAATCCTTTGGCAGATTAAGGGGGTGCGGGGCGCCACAACTGAGCCCTTAGACGATCATCCTGACCCGTCAAACTAGGTACTCCCATGTGCCGGTTTCGAGCCAATGAAGCTCGAACCTTTCTTCATTTGATGCATTTGGATGTGTATTGTCATTTCAAACTCACTGCTATTGTGATTGAGCCTTGAGCTAGCCCCGATTGATCAAATCAATCAATCGGGCTAAGTCACCTAAGCAATGCCTCGGGTGAGTAAGGCCCTGGTGTTCCAGACCATATCAGGCCCTCAGACCAGGGGGCTTCGATCTGTCTCACCTCCCTGATGGTGTAGGGATCGAGCCCAGGGACTGGCATGGCCTATGTGAGGAGAATTATATCTCCACAGTAGCTCCATTAAGGGAGCCCTCAGGTGAGTAGGGTCCGGCCAATCCGGACCACCTCACAGGGGGCTTCGAGTGTTTAATGGAGCGTCTCAGCTAGGGGATCAATCCTCGATTGACCCGAGACCAAGGCATGCACTATAAATGGATAATTTTGATGTCTAGGGTTTCCCAGTTCAGCTTCTGATGAGGGGAGTCGGGGAAGGGACGAAGACCCTGTGCGGGTCGGGTCAGCCCGTGACCCGCGCGGTGTGACAGTCCCGGGTCTTCAGGCCCCGGTCGACCTGCATGGTTCTGCTAATGGGCCGAGCCCATTTTAAATAAATCTGATTAATTGGATTTATTTTCCTTAAGGAAATTAATCCAATTAATCCAATCATAGGAAAATTAAATTGGAAAAATATAGAATGTATTAATTGAATAACTTTTGATCCACTGGTCCAAATCCTATGATATTATATATGAAATTGATAAGAAAATCATCAGGGATCTGAATATAAAACAATATTGAACATCTAATGGTTAGCTTTTCTGATTTTGCTTAATTATTATAGATCTTGATTAAGGTGAATTAGTAATTATACTTAACCAAATTTTATGTTTAGGGTGTCATTAGTCTCCTTATAAATAGTAGAATGAATGTACTAAGTGAATTATTTTTCTGATCTCTGTACTTTAACTTATACCCTAATCTTGTTAAATTATGATTAGTGAAAATTAAAGTTTATATATATATTGGATCTTAGCAAACTTAGTCTCTGATTAATTGTATAGTAAACTAAAACTTATGTGCCAAATTGCATAAAATTTTGATGGTTAGATTTATAATTATGTGCTAATACTTTTGGATTGATTTAAGATTTGATTAGCACTAATTACTTTCTCTTTTCATAAATTTTTCTATTAATATGCTTCATAATAGTAAACTAGATATATTGAAATCATGTAGGCAAAGTTATGATGTATAATTTGAATTATTTATAAACAGAGAACTTAAACCTCTTAATTAACTCTAAGAAGTCTTAAGACTTAGATCAAGCTATTAAGACTTGATCTAGGTCCAAGATTGCCATCAATAATACATATCGAATTCACTGATTTGACATTGATCTATAAATGAATTCTTGATTTTAATTGGATATGAGGAGAGGTTAGGCCCTAATCTGCTTAATTAAGGTCCAAACTCTTAAACCTTAAATAAATAAATATGATTATAAGATAATGTGATTGACATTATTCCAATAATGCATCTGATTTGATATTGATCATTAACATTTAGGTTAGACATATTAAGGTTAATAATAAATCTGTGTGATTGCTTAATCTAAATCTGAACCTTAAATCTTTGATTTTCTCCTAAATAAGACTATTAGCATAAAAAGATTAATAAAACCATATTGATTGGACGAGTGATCTAACTCTATTAATATTCTTGATTTAAATCCCATAATTTTTGAATAGGCAATGATCAAATTACTTAATCATCTGATCTGATCATCTTAAGTCTAAATGATAAGTAAAATATATAGTGTTAGTAGTAGAGTTAAGAGTGTGAGATCTTAAGTATCTCAACACAAGATCATTTCTGAAATACTTTAAAGACCTAAATTTAAATATACATTGAGGTAGGAGGTCCTTGCATAACTTAATGAGGTAGAATTTTAGATGATCCCTTAACTTTAGAAGTTGATCTTAGCCTCTCGTGGTAGGAATCACTTAAGATATTAGAATGACACTTTTCCTTGTAGTAGAATCTATATTGAGTGATACTTGATCACATTTTCTTGGAGCTATGCATAGGACTTATCTATTTAGCATAAGAATGTATAGTTTTGATAAATCCTTATTAATTAAATAGAGTTGTGTGAACCCATATTATTGGTTGATGTAGTATGGCATACCTATAGTACTGATTTTTTTCAATAGTATTCAGCATTGGTTGATTCACTCCAATGTGGACTTATGAGCAGGTGCTGTCCCGAGGGATTAGACAAATGCAGTCATGTTTTAGTAAATCTCCCAATACTAAGAGTATATTAAACAAGTACTTATTCTTTAGTTTGATTGAAATACAAATTGCCAACGGGCTATGCCTCCTAGCGAAGACCGCTTTACTATGTGTGGCTCAAATAAACTAAGTAATTAGAATTACATTCTTTATGATAATGAGTGTGATTGTAAGTTAGGCATCTTAATAACTTAGCTTGAGATACAAATAGCCAACAGGTGATGCCTCCTATCGAAGATCACTTTGTTAGGGCGGCTTAATCAAACTAAGTGATAAGAACCACATTTCTTGCAAACGTGCTAAGTATGTGTATACAATCATCCCACCTAATGATCTTTAAGTAAATCTTCAACTTTAACCAATTATTATTCTAGAAGCTAGGAGTCAGAATCCTTTTAGCAGGATTCTGCACAGTGGAGACCTAGAATTTATTATCGGTATTCAAAGTTTGTGGTTTTCTGAATTTTACTCATATATAATAGAAGCATAGGCATAGACATGAGCATGAGTTTGAGGAATCATTCCAATAGTAATGCATGAGTATCAGTGATAAATTATAGGTTACAGGATGTTGCATATATAGACTGGGGAATCTCAAGATGCATCGGCATCACCATACTGTCTTCCCAACTGAGTGTATGTATTCATTGGACCGTACAACTCATAGTCTTTCAGTGATAGTTCTGTGATATACCGTGGCATACCGTATTATGGCATATTTGGGTACATCATTCTTGTGACATATAGTACAGCATTGAACATTTTCACATTGATTTCTAAGCACTTGATATTTTTGTTTACTTTCAGTATTCAGTTTTGATGCAGTTTTACCTTGCTTGGTCTTTACAATTTCAGTTACATAGTACATTTACTATTATTTTTTATAGTCGTATTTACTTTGTGGTTTATTGTATTTACTTTAGAACTGCTTAGTTAGTTACGATGTGTTAGACTTCTTGTCTAACATGGGGTACTTTTGAGATCCAGCAATTTGCTAGATCCTGAGCAGCTCGTGGAGACAGGGTAGAAGGACTTACAGGAGGTCCAGGAGGAGTACGTGGAGCCTTAGTGGATCAGCCTTCCACCTTCTGCTTACTGCCTATTTTAGTACTTTAAATAAACTTTACATTTTATCTTTTAAATCAGTTTGTAATAACTCTAGATGTATTTTACTTTTCTTTTCTGAGATAAATATTTACTACTGCTCTGTGATGAATGTATTCTGGATGTTTTGCTTTAGCTTTCGTACTCTGTTATACTATTATACTTAATATTGTGATGTGATCAGTATACTGGAAATGCTGATATATAGATAACATATATTGGATTCATATTTATCCTTTAAATCTAATGTACGTATTAGTATAATACTTAAGACAAGTAATCTACTCTTATCTTAAGTATTGACTCTCGATCCTACTCTCAGGTTCGAGTCAGCAGCCTTCAGTGTGGCTCAGTGTTTTAGCCTATTCAGGAAGATGGGTTTTGTAAGCTCATCCATCCTGAGTAGCGCACTGCTCCGCCGCTGATTATGATTATACTTGTCTTTTGCATGCGGTGACGGGGCAGGGCTATAATGACCTCAATAATTGGATAAGAGATAAAATCCAAACATTGGGATGTTACCTTAGCACCCAACACTTGATTAGAAGAAAACAAATTAAGTGTATATGCTAAGTGACCAAGTCACTTTATGAGTAATTGTTAAGTTAAAATAAAGTTATATAATTTGAATGCAATCAAAAATACATTATAAGGAGATACATGCAAATATAACATTGCAAGTATTTCCAATACAAACAATTAAATTAATCCACTTATTCATCCTAAGCAGTTACAAAATAGTAAATACAACATAGATTAATTAAGAATAGATAAAAGTAACTTTAAGCAAACTCAAGCAATTTATAGTTTAATTATTACAAACCTTTTAAAAGTAAGAGTAGAAGTTAGTAAGTAGATCACTCTCTTACTTATAATAAAATATAAGTAAACAATTTAAAATTTAAGCGGAAGCAAATTCTTTATAAGTCCTGCAAGTACTTGGACCTACATCACCTGAATCAAAGGGCTCTTGATCTATCATATTTTGGTATTTAAATATGATAAGGTAAAGCCAAAGAAAAGAAAAGTATAGTTAGACTAAACAGTCTAAGCACATTTTAAAATTAGCTACACTTTTAATTTAATAAGATATCACAAATATAATTTACAATTTAAAAGTAAGCAGCGAAGTTATAAAAACTATAAAGTATGGAAAAAGGAACTAAGCATAACTGTATATGAGACAGTATGAAATAAGTTGAGTAAAAATACTTACTTTTATAAAAATCCTAACCTGAATCCAAAATTAGTAATGGAAATCATCTTAAAGGCTAGAAATTACTATGTGTATTTAAGTAAATGAAATGAAAGTAACACATATTCAATGAAATTTATGCCAAGTAAGCAAATGAAATACAGTGAAGCATTAAATGAAATTAAGCAATATACACTGTATTTAAATTAAACTGAAGTAAGCAATACACAATACTAGAAATAAAGAGTATAAAGCATAGGAAATAAAGAAGTATCTTAGACTCTTAATCTAAGACAAACATAGCCTAGGACTATGAAATGTAAGTATAACTAAATAGTTATGAAGAGATCTTACAATCAATAAAATTGTAAAAGAACTCTCATATCATTAGTTGAAGTTATATTTAGAAGCTACCTCATTCTACAGGAGTACACAGCAGAATGGGGCCAGGAGTTAAGCACATCTGCCTAACTAGATACAGTGGGGAGGTCGAACATTCACATTTACCATCTCTAAAATGTGAAGTCCTATTATAAGCGCTATCTTTCATGTTCAAATTTGCCATAAGGCATTCCCCTTAAAGTTTTATGAAAATCTTTATTTATGCACAATAATCTTGAATGAATGTTCAAGGAAAAAAGCTCAAAGCTAAGCAAATATTAAATAAATGTTAATAATTATAAACTATATGATATCTTTTTATTATCTAAACTTTAATAATCTACTTGATGATTGGAGCTAATTGAGCTCCAAATTGACTTATAGATATTGATCTTTAAGTTAATTTTTGATAAAAGTAGAAAGAAAATAAGTTTGGAAAATAGTATTTCTATATAATTGAAGTTCATCTTATACTAGTCCTAAATTAATCAAATTAAATAAATTTAAGATTAAAGTTTAAGGAAACTAGTAAGGAAGAAAAATGTTTATAGATTTCTAAGTTAATAAAAGTATAAGCTAAAGGATATTATAGTAGTTTTACTTATTTAACTTGTAAACAAAAATATATCAACTCAATTTAATCATGAAGTTATCTAAGATTAATTGTATTAAATATTTACGATTAAGAAAGAGATAGATTATACCCTACTTGAAATAATTTATTTTAAGATTGTAGGGAATTAGAAATCTAAAAGCTTATCTAAAGCTTGAAAGGAAGCTATTACCCGCAATCTAATTGATTGAGAATTAATATTCTAAAATAAATAATTGAAGTGAATACTTACAATTGAAGTGAATACTTACAATCCTAGATATGAAATTCTAGATATTTTATAAGTATTTAACATGTGAAAATATCTAATATTTCCCATAAAATTTCTAAGTCCTAATATTCTTAGAAATTTTGGCAGAGTCTCATTTGTATTTGTTCAAATAAATAATTACAAAATCAATATATAAGTTAATCAATTAAGTATTTCTAATTCTAAAATAAAGTTGAATCCATTACATAGAATTGCTCATTTCCAATTTTAAAATAGAGTTCAATCCATTATATAGGATTGCTCATTTCCAATTCTACTAATTTTAACAATTATAAAGAACAATAATTTTTAAGTCAATCCATTGACTATTTCCAATTCTAATAATTTCAAGTAAGAAAATCAAACGAAGTTATTTGCTAACCTATGATTCATACATCCTATATCAAACACCTATGAATTTAATAAGAGGTGCAGAAATCAATTAGCAATTTTTAAGGGCAGCATCTGAATTTATTTATGCCATAAGGCAATAGCATTCAGTTCAACATTTTATTTGATACTAATTTATAACTCAACCTGCAAAGAATAATAATATTGAAGTTAGCATTTATATATATAAAAGAAATAAGAATCATTTAGATTGAATCATAATATAGCATTTGATTCTTTAAATGCATTTAATGATAGAAGTTAATTTAATACAAATAATGTAAAGGATAGTATTGAATTTGACATGATCCAATAATTCTTTCATGTATATAATTAGTCACATAGAGTTTTAATAAAAGAGGTGACAACATTTAGTTTCTTTTGATCTTATTGATTTTACTTTAGAATTAAATGACAATATAGAATTCCCAGTTATACATGGCAGCATTTAACTTATACATAATTGATAGCAACTTATAATTCTATAGAAGAATAACAACATTGATGCTCATATAATCTAATGGCAGCTTTTGTATCTCACAATTAGATGGCAGCAATTGATTTTCATATACAATTGATAACAGCAATTGATCATTTGATCTCATATAAGTTTAAAAGCAGCATATGATTTGAATAAAAATAATGACAACATTTATTCTCATATTCATTTAATGGCAAGATATGATTCTAATATATATATATATATGGCAGCATATGATGCTAATAAAAACAATTACATCATTTATTCTTATATTCCATTAATCTCAAATTCATCTAATGATAGTATATGATTCATACTTAAATAAATGACAACAACTATCCTTACCTTATAAGGAAATAAAAGTATTTAATTCACATATATCATTTGACATCATATGCTCAATATTGTAATAGTCCACAGCCTTTGATTTGATATCACAATATATAGCAAAATTCTTATTGATCAATGGGTTTTGATTCTATTGCAATTCATTTCGTTGATCAACCTTCCACTTCAAGTATGGGTTGATTGTTTCACAATAACATATTTTTGATAAGCTTTTACACTTCAATAAGTAACAGCTATTAAATATATATAAGGAAATATATTGATATTACTAAAAAAACAAGAAGCTGTAATCACTAATAAATTGCAGTCATTTTCTAATAAAATAAAATAATATTCAAAATGCTGCTAGTTTATGCCTTGAAATTTATTAGAATAATCAGCGCTTTAGCATTTATACAAAAATATGGATTAAAATAATATTTCCAAATCTATAAGCAAAGCATTTAAATGTATCCAAACTAGAAATTTACATTTAGTAGATAGATTTTACAATCACTAGCGTTCAACTACTATTATCAAAATTTCTTTCAATATTTACAGCATAATCCAAAGTATTACAAACTTTGGATACTGTCTACAATCACTATAATTTAATAGTAGAACTCAATTTTGGTAATCTTTGAAACAATTCTAACTTCCACACTTGAAAGTATCCAAGCAACTGAACACAAGTTGAATCAAAAGGTAAATGAAAAGTTATATAAAATATATAATAATAATGCACTGAACTACAAGCAATATCATTACTACAACAATTTAGCATTAAAATGTTATGTTTCCATCTACAGATATGCAATAACTGTCAATTATATGAATGTAAAACAACAAATCAAGAAAAACAAATCCTACATATAGCAATAAAGTCTAAGCTCGCTAAGTGGGGTTTTCTATAGAATTCCTTAATCTTAGATGTGCTCTATCAGGTTCAACCCACTTAAAGCTATAAAAAAAAAATAGATGCTGAATCTAGCTTAGTTGGCCCTAGCATGTTAACAACTGAAATTAAGCTTGCATTAGCACTATATCATTAAATTGAAGGTATAAGCACTTGTGCATAAGAAACAAACATGCGTATAAGAGGGCAACGACCATACACTCTATGTACAATGGTAAGTAATAAATAAATATTTGAACTGTATGCATGAAACGCCTAAAAATAAAAAAATCATAAGAGAATAGTAGATGAAAATTGTCATTTGAAGAAAATGACTTCAGTATACAATACAATGTAAACTTCCATGCATCATGTCATGCTGTGTTCTTCCCTAATGATTTTGCACATCGACGTATTGGCACACAGTTTTCAATTCTTCTAAAGAAAATTAAGTGTTAACAAAGATAAAAATAAACTTTAGGAAGACTTAACCTTAATTAGGTTTAGATAAATTTGGCTATAAAATCTCCAAATGAAGAAGATAGATTAAAGAAGCTGGATTCAACATACTATAACCGCATCCAAAGGAAAGAAGATAGAGATGTAGTAGTACCTTGAAGTTCGCTCCTTTGCTCTCGCCGACTAGGTTTTAGGGTTCGTAGAAGGTTGTGCGGCTAGGGATTTTTCTTTCCCTCTCTTCTTTAACTCTTAGCAGCTCCTTCGGTACCCAGACAGTAACCAAGAGAAGGAGGGGAGAAGGAGACCTTATTGCCATCGCAGGAGGCAGCTGGCTGAGTACCTCCCCCTTCGAGCACAGGCCACGATTGCCTAAATGCTCTCCTCGACATACAGGTAAATACCTTATCCATTGGATCTAAGCGATCGTGCTTAAAGTTAACATCGACGGTGATGATCAAGTCTATTTCAGACCGTTCGATCATCTAAAAACAAAATGACGGTTTGATTGAAATGAAAAAGGCGAGAAGTGTCTTATTGGCTCTAGCGAGTGTTCTGTGTTCTGAGCGGCATAGTGGATCTCCGCTTTCCTTAAACAAAAGAGCTGTTATATTAATACTATATAGGTATACTTATAATTATTTGTAAAATACCAAAATATTATTCTCAATTGCTTATTAATATTTAAATAATTTTGACTTCATATTGAAAATCTGACTCCACCATTGTGTTCACCACCCCCAAATTAGCTAGGGATGAAATTTTGAACGCATTTAGAAGACATTTTTTTTAGATGAATATTTTGATATTATTTAAATACCTGAAAATACGAGTAATTAATTACTCGTCGGATCAAAAATCCGAGTGAACCATTGTGTTCAGAAGCCCTCAATTAGCTAGGGGTGAATATTTCGGTGATTATTGAAAATCATTTAAAAATGAAATTAAAATCGGAAATCATTAAATATATATATATATATATATATATATATATATATATATATATATATATATATATATATATATATATATATCCATTCTTTCTTCTTTAATCTTCTAACCTAAATTCTTATCCTCTTCGCACGCACACACGCCTCTCCCGCCCGAGAACCTTCCTTCCTCCTCGGGACATCTCCTTCCATACGCACTAAAGACCTTCCCTCCAGCTGTCCTCGCCGAGACGATAAGCTTCAGCTTCATCCTATCCTTCTAATCGTTTCGAAAAGAGCATTATAAGAAGGATAGGTGTGTGCGAAGGAAGACAACAACAAATCCTACGCCGTTTCTCCTTCATCGGATCGCACCTTATCTCGTCAAATCTCCTCTAGCCGAGAGCCTTCCAAGCCGAGCCATCCACTCGCCGAGCTTCCTCTCATCGACACCTCCACTCGCCAACGCCCCCCACTCGCCAAAACCTCTCCATCTTGCCGAGCACCTCTTCTAGCCGAGCCCCTTCTAGTTAAATCTCAAGGAACAAAGGTACTTCCTAATTTCTCTAACTCGTGTTTGATTTCTTCTAAATGATATGGAATTTCTGTCTTGTTTCCTATACGAATGTAAGATTTCAATATGAGTCGAACGGTTCAAAATTTTATAATTAAACTCGAATAGATGTAGAGATATAGCCCAAATCTATATTAATTTCTCTATGTCCTTTCATTCTGTAAATACTTAATAAGTAGTTTGATTTTTTATGGAAAAGAATGAGTCCATCTGTAAGAGCCAAATGAGTTTGGCGAATCCTGTTTTGAAGGAACTACGTTGTTGAATATTACTCCCCTTAATTCTTCTCCAATGTTAAATTTCTTAATATACAACTTAAGTACTTTGTAATGAATGAAATTATCTATTGAGAAGTGATTTGAAACTCAAATTAATGTTAACGTAGTTTTTAATTCTTTTCTTTCCTATGTTAATTTTCTTCCTACATGTGATTGCTTGAATCCTTCTTCTTAGTTCTCATCTATCTTGAAATTTCATTATAAATTATGCGAATGAAGTACAAAGGTTCAAACAATTTGTTTAAGATGAATAAATGTGAAATAAACATGTTAAAAGCTTCATCTCTGTATCTCACTCTAATTGTTCTTTCTACTTAGTAATCCATTAACAAATGGTAATGATTATTTTAAATTATTTGGGTTCATTCGTATGGAGTCGATCGAGCTCCATAGCATATCTGAGAAGAAAATTTTCCTTCTGCTCATTGTATATTTAAAGTCATGCGATTATTGGATGTATCATTTTCTTTATTTCATTTTCTCCTGTTAATTTTCTTTAAATACTATATGTGCTCAAAAGTTGATGATTCGTGAGATATCTTTTGTTATAAGATTCATTATAGAAAACAAATAAGATCACATAAATTTAAATTTGCATGAAATATTTGCTATAAGTAATTGTATCCAATGATTTAAAAAGTTAAAATGCCTTATAATGGATTTATTTAAATCACATAGTTAATGTCAATTTCAAATGTAATGCATTTAATTGAGTCTCATGATATGTAGCATGAATTGAATAGTTAAAATATTTGCATTGCTATTAATTTCATGAGACTTTAAAGTCATGCTATTGCAGAATTTAATGTTGATGAAACATTTATACTTTAATTAGCCTTTGGTTTCCATGTTATTTTGACTAGACTTCTAAGGCATGATGAAAATAGATTGAAGTATACTTCACTTATTCATGATAAAATAGAATACATATTATATTATGTATGAGTAATGGGGTTCACTTAAAATATTTGTATAACTCACTTATCATCAATTGTACTTATTGGTTTAAGTTATGCTTACTTCTCAAGTTAAATTGCTGAATGAATGTTGAATTTACATTATTATCCTTACTCTCCATGTATACTTTTTCTTTTGTTGTCAAAATAAGTATGACTTGGCAAATGATATATAGTTACTTTAGTTATCTTTAATATATGTAATGATTTGAACTATTAATCATTTAGTAAATACAAATGTGTGTTTATTGTCAAAACTACTTGAAAGCTGAATTCGAAATACTTCTTATGGACATATAACTCATCTCAAATAAGTTTAAAATAAATGCTATCATTATCTTTAATTTAAATCCATGCTGCCAAAATGCTACTATTCACTTCAAAAGTGATTAAATGTTGTCAATTGTGTTAAGAGATTCATATGCTGTCTTTAGAATTAATTGTTTTAGGTCCATATTGTTGCCATGATACCATCTTTAATTTTTAAAAAAAGATCTTAAGTAATTTAATATTGCCATTAATTGTAATACTATCATCAAACGTATTTAGCTAAACTACTTGTTATGTGTTGAACTCAAGTCTTTATATTTCATCTATCTCATATGAATCTATTAAATATTTTTATATAAGCTGCCCTTTATTTTAAAGATCAAATATAAATGCCATCATGATTTGAACATAAGGATACATATTGTTGTTCTATCACATTGCTGAAATAAGATTTTAAATGCTAGATAAGAATCACTATTGTCATTCAATTAAGATTAATTAAATACTGTTATAGAATTTAAATGTTATCATATATTAGGAGATTCAAATATTGTTAAAAACAAATGCTATCCTTAATCTTATGCTGCCTTTAAATTTAATTAATCATTGTTTCTTTAATATTTAGATGCTAAACTTTAATGATATTATTCTTTGCAGGTCAAGTTAAAATTAAATACTATGTGCAAAATGCCACATAAAGTTGCTCTTATAAATATTAATTTTATTTCTGTACTTTCTTTTAGATGTTGTATATGGATGTATAAATTGCTTAGTTTAATTAAAATCTATATTAGAACTGGAAATAGACTTTATTTTAAAATTGGAAATGAGCAATCCTATAAAAAGGATTGAACTCTACTTTAGAACTGGAAATAGTCAATGGATTGACTTATATTTTGATTGTATAAAATTTGGAAAATTTGAACGAAAACAAAGGAGACTCTGCCGAAACGCTCAACTGAACGACGGTGTCTTGTTTTTAAGAATTTTAGGACTTAGAAATTTATATGAAATATAGATGTTTTCACATATTTTTAAAAGTTTCATATAAATTGTCACTTGAAAATATTAACCATAAAAGTAATTACTTCAATGAATCCAAATCAAATATCATAAAAACCTATTATTACAAATCATGAAGTATCAAATTAATGACTTAAACTACGTTTGGCAGATCAAACAAATTAAATTGGTTGATTTTGAATCAAAACAGTCAGGTACGCAAATCTACTTATAAGTTTCATTTCAGTGTTCTTATATTTGAGCCATTTTCCATTTGAATATTATTTACACTACTTACCACTTAATAATCTGCAAAAAGAATGATATCGAATAGCATGTAACAAAAAGATGAAACAATGATTATATTATTGTGGTGTTTGTCTTTGGAGGGTGGAACGCAACACTGAGAATCTGTACAGATTGGGCCAGCTAACAGCCCCTGGGAGTTATATGGAGGGATTTAACCTCTTGTAGGAAGTAGGCAAATCCAGAGGAAAGACACACCAAGAATTATTATTTGAGTAAGCTACCGACGGGTGGCGAGATAAGCTTCCTACAGGTTATGCCTATGGGTTTACCCATTTGGGCTCAGGAGTCTTTGAACTCGCCTTATTGTTACAAGTGCTTTCGATAAAATTTATTTCATATATGTTGATTTTACAGCCATTTTGTAGGGCAGAAATTACTTACTTTACTTGCAGTTTTATTTTCAGTCATTTTCATATGTGATTTATACCTATTATAGGATGCTAGATTTATTCTTATAAGAACAATTTGCGTACTCCTACCTGACTGGTAAACTGAAATTTATTTTCAGATTTTGATAATTAAAAAGAACTCAGAAGATCTGCCAAATCAAAATAAGAAGAATAAAGGAAGCAAAAGAATGTAGATATTTTATATTTTGTATAATTCAAACTGTTGTAACTTTTCATATATGTTTTGGCTCTTTGTATAAAAAGACTGTGGATCTCTATTATTATGCCCTTTTTGTATTATAAAAATGTATAAATTTTTAATTAAGATGAATTGTTCTTTAAAGACTCTCGAACTTCGATCCCCGGTCGCCACATTATTAAATCTATTAATTTAAAAATCTAAAATTTAATTCATATAATATTTGAATTTAGTTCCTTAAATTTAATTACTCAAATATACTCTGAAAGATCCTCAAAATTTCACCCTTGCTTAATTGAGGGGTGAGGAACTCAAAAATGAAATCGGATTTTTGATCGGATGTATGATTAATTTACCTAATTTTCTGTGTATTAAAATATTATCAAAATATTCACGAAAAAATTAATGACTCCCAAACACTTCCAAAATACTAATCCTAGCTAATTTTGGTGTTGTGAGTCTAATGGCTGACTCCATTTTTTATTTTGAAGTCTAAATAAATTAGATATCTTCAGAATTATCTGAAAACCAGCAAATATTAGAAATTGTCAAACGGTCTCCAAATCGCATGAAATTTGAAGTGGAGACTCTTAACACTATTATAAGAGCAATGAAAGAGATTTTGAGTTAATTAGATTACTAATTGATGAGTAACAACATCCGAGTTGTTACAGCGATGATACAGTTAGTATCTGAGAAGTATTATAAAGTGTCAGATAAGGAGTTTGTTCCTATCTACCTTATGATCTATTCCCTGTATCAGATCAAGATCACAAGTTATTAAGTGTAATAAAAAGCAAATATCTAAACGTTCATTAAATCATCTCAGAAAGGAAAGGATTGATTATGTCTAGAATAATGACATCCTAAGAATTCAATGCACATAATAATTAGATTTAAACTATGCCTATTCTTAATATCAAAACTGATATCTTATGATTTGAACTTGAAAGTAAGGATAAATTGTGAATGAAAACTTATAAGTTGAGTTATTTTAGGGATGGATTACTCGCAATCAGCATTTTGGTTCTTCCTTAGGAGGTTTGATGACTACTGGATAGATGACCTCCGAGATGGCTAGATCTACGGAAGGGTCGTTGATGGAGTGTCACCTTGAGAAGTTGAGGTACTAGATAAAATCTTTATCAATTCATCCTTTAGAGGCACCAGTCTTTTCGCACTCGCCAAAGAATGGTTGGACCGCATCATTACCGCACTTCGAGAGATAACCTGTCCAGAGGAAGTTATCTTCTGATGGCAAAACCGTAAGACCTTTCAGGCTAAAGCGGACAATACCTTGGTACTTAAGAGTTTTAGCTGTTACAAGATCTTATCAACTTTCAAGGATATAATCACTAAGAAATCTGTAAGGTCATTTTTTTTTCTATTATTGCATGCTTGAAAATATGCACATTGGTTTATTAATAAGAAAATGCATTGAATAAATCTGAGAATTTAGCAAATTATCAAATAATACTTGAGGTTAGATGAAATAATAAATTATGTTGAAGCTAATCTATGAAGGGTTTATTATGCTTGGTGTGTGATGAAGTCGTAGATAGTATTATTGTAAATAGAAATATTGCATGTTAGATATATACTCAATGAGTATTTTATGTTGTTTCGTATAAGTATATATATAGTTAAGAATTTAGGATGATTAAAGTTTGAAATAACTTTGTTCTTCTTAGTTCGGCCAATATTTCTTTTGCGGCCATGCATACGAATTCAGATTGTGATCTTTATGAAGGTCGTATTTGACTTAATCATAATTTATTCATATTTTGTCAGCTCTTAATTTAAATTAAGTCATGCCTTATTTGAAACCATTCACTACATCTTTTGAGATTTTCCTTGCAATATAGTAGTATTCTTTACTTCCTTAGGCTCTAATTCATAGGTTTCCTTAAACCTTTTATGTATGTCTAGTAATAATGATGCTAATAAGAGGAATTGGCTTTTGCATAATCTAAAGTGTTTAGGCAACATATTAATCTCTTAATCCCTCTATAAGAATGACTGCTATGTATCCTACTATGCAATATGTTTTATTTAGCAAGTCCCTCTAAAGTATGTTGTAGTTAATCTTTATATTTAAGTTATGGAAAATAAATTAAATAGAGTCCATTCTAAGCAAAAGTAAGCAACACTTGTAAAAGTAATCGTCATTTAGCTGCCTTACTTAAATAATGCAGGTGTTATGAATGCTGCCTCGTCTCAACCGATCATCGAGCTTCATGTTCAAATCGCTTTAAAGGTACGAAAGTACTTAGAACTTGTATTGAGTTCTAATAAATTAAATCATTTATTTAGTTTTATGTTAAGTGTGTACATCACTTGCATAGTTCTTATTGTCGCTTTGTGTTTTTACTTTCTTGAATTCTATGCTAGCTTTGTGCTTTTACATCACTTACATCACAGTAAACTGCATTCCCAACAGGATGTATGTAGACATTAGACCATACAACTCATAGCAGTTCAGTGGTATTTTGGTTGCTCGACAATGGCATACAACATTGTTGCATATTCAGATGCATGACATACAACATAGTTTTACATAATTATTTCTCAGTTTTAGATCATTTATTATTTTATTTACTTTCAGTATTTAGTTTATAGTTGAGCTTTACTTTATTTTACTTCAGTTTTATATAGTTATACACTTTCAGTTAGTAGTACCTCTACAGTTTGATTTCTGTCTTACCATTATGTTGAATAACATATTTTAAATACAAATATATGCTATTTTTTAGCTTAATTGTACTTAGACTTTATAAGTCTAATATTATTTTTCTTTGTTGGCTTGGCTCTGTCACATATGTATATATGGTAGCATTAGGTTCAGAATGGATCTTGCGCTTGGGCGTGTGCTTATGATAGAAGGTTAAGTGAAACTTGTGCCATCAAAAAGGAAGAAATTGCTGATATTAAAAATTTATGTTGCCCACATATAATTTAAATGTAATAAATGAGTTTCTTTCTTATTATTATGTATTTTCTATATTGTATGTGAATGGATATATGTAGATAATATTTGAATGCCTTTTTCCTATTTTTTGCACTGCTTTACTTATGTTTCTGCTAAGGTCTTGCTCATCTTAGGATTAATGCCATGGATATTCTGCTTATTATCTGTGGTGTTAGTGACAACCACCACTTAATTGTAATTGAGTTAGTGTTACTCGATAATGATTAAGAGGCGACCGCCACACCTAAGGACTCTGTTAGCGGAGCGAATGAGCTTACTTAGGATCTATGGAGTGTCATGTGAAGCCAAGTCATTATATCAGTGGCATACAATTCTGAGGCATATTTAGATGCATAATTATAAATTGAGTAGTATACATCACAGTTTTAAATTATTATTTACTATGTTTCAGATTACTTACTATTTTCTCTACAATTTAGCATTCAGTTTGTCATTTCAATTTTACTTTACTTTTAGATTTGTACTGTTTTGAGCTTTCAATTATTTTATTATCTTTCCTATAGTTTTACTTAAACTATTTTAATGCTAAATAGTAGTTAACTGTAACCGTTATAGTAGCTTTCGATGTGTTAGACTTATTGTCTAACACGTGATATTTTTGGGATCCGGGAATTTGTTAGATCTAGAGCACCATATAGTGCCAGATCAGGAGCCTTCACAGAAGATCCAAGATGAGTTTGTGGAGCATTAAAAAACTCTTCATTATCCTTTATTTTTTGTAGTAGTTACTTTTAGTTTAGTATTTATACTATTTTCTATATTTTCATTAAGAAAATAATTGTAATATATCTGCATGTGTTTTTTTTTTTGTGAGATGAATGATTTACTTATTTTTTGTAATGAATATTTTTGGATGTATGTTTTAATTTTTGCACTATGTATTTACTACTGTTTATACTTAGTATTGTGATGTGATCACTATACTGAAAATGTTGTTATACTTATACATGTTGGATTACTCATATTCCACTCATAATCTAATGTATATGTTATATTATCTAATACTTAAGATAAGGTTTTACCCTTATCTTAAGAATTAGTACTCAGCCATCTTCTCTTGATGATGAGTTTCAGCAATTCTTGTACTCAGCAGATGCATTCACGAAGGTTCAGCAGTCCTTCCCGAGTAGCGCACCGTTCCGCCACCAATTGTTATTCCTTAAACTAAACCATTTGTGCGTGGCGACGGGGCGGGGCACTACAGGAAGCTACTTCCTCTAACATTTCTTCTTTCAAAGATTGTTTAGATTCCTCTTTTTTGCAGTTTCCAGCATTTCTTATAATGATAAGAAATCTAGCATTTACTTCTCCAAACTATGGTCAATGTTATTGAACTCTTTGGTATTTGGAACGTTCATAACGTTTTTTTCTTATAAAATATCTGGGTCTTCTTGTCATATCTTCCAACCCAACAAATGAAAATTGTGCCCCTCTTATTGCTAAGCTTCACAATTGAATTTTTGGTTGGGCTCTTAAATCTCTTTCCCTTGCACCTGTCTGTAACTTCTTAAGTTCACGGTTTGGTCGCTCCTCATTTATTTGTTTAGAGCAATTCATATTCTATTGAGCGTCATCAAAGCTATTAGAAGCATATGCGCTAAATTCTTGAACCACGATTCAATTATCAACAAAATGAATATCTTAGCTTTGGACGAAATTGCTTCCCCCAAATGTAAAGGTGGTATTGGACTTATCTGCCCATCTAAACTTACTATTAGCTGCAAATTGTCTATTTGTTGGTTTGTTCTCTCAATACTTCTCTTTTGGAAGATTGGTGAAGCGTTAGCAGGTTAAAACTTTTTTATTGTGCTTCTCACCTCAGCAAGTTGGCTTCTCCCTTTTGGAGAAAAACTAGTCAAAATCTTTGATAATTGCTCCCCACACCAGCATTGATAACACTATAAATATCATGTTATTTAAGGATGACACTATTTTCCCGTCAATAGATCTTATGACTTGCTGTTCTCTTATTTGTCGGATGTCTGGTGGGTTGATATTCTTTGGAGCAAGGGTATTAAATTAAAAATAAGTGTACGCTTTAGAAAGCCTTAAATTGCGGTCTCAAAACAACGAACCTTCTTAATAGTCGCGGCATTCACTGCAGCACTATCTATCAGCTTTGTCTGCATGAGAATGAATCACATTCTCACATATTATTTTCTTGTGATTTTATTTTAAATATTATTAAGACTATTGTCCCCATTGGTTTATCTTATTTGTTCCCTTCCTCTTTGACTCAAATTCCGAGTGATATCGTGGGTAGCGAGAAATGGTTAAAACGAGCTTGTCTTACATCTATTGGCGTGGTTATTGAATGTACTTGGAAGGAAAGGAATACTCGTATCTTTAATAATATTGTTAAATGTGACTCTATCATCATTTACAATCTTAATTAAATCTTAGATCCTCATGATCATAGGCAAGTGGTGGGACACAAGATCTTTTTCCGATTCTATGGCTTTTGATAATTTTCGAGGCCGGAAGGATTCTCTTATGTATCGATTTAATTTGTTTTGGGTATGCTTTTTATGTTATTGGGCGGTATGGTTCTTGTCACCTTTTGTTGCTATTGGCTTTCTTGTTGGTTATCCTGTGGTGGATGTATAACGTTCCGGAATGTTTCATTTTTGTTGTTTAATCGTTTTGGGCCTTCATAATGGAATTTTATGTTTTGATTTGCTATTTTGAGATGATTTTTTGCTGCCGGTGTTCCTATCTCTCGATGCTGCTGACTTGGGCTTGTTCGACGTTCTTGTTGATCGGTGGGAAGTTTTTATGATGCTATTCTTCTCCTGTCTTTGGTTGGCTCTTTTTGTTGTTGGTTTAAGGGCTATGACTGTTTGCTTTGCTGGAATGCCAGACATTGCGTTCTGGTTATATTATGTGAATTTGTGAGATCTTGTTGTAAGGACTGTTTTGTTGTCATCGGTTGAGATTTCTTCATTATGGATTGATTTTGAGATTTCTTCATTATGTGAATTTGTGAGATCTTGTTGGATGGATTTTTTATTTGAATTAATGTGTAAGAAAACAAAGAAAAAATAAAAACTAAAATTTCTTATTAGTGATAAATATGATTATGTATATAATAATGTAAGTATAACATATTTCATTAATCAAATGCAAAGAATTATCTAACCATAAGATAATAAAAATAAATTGAAGCGATTGAAAACATCGTAAACGAAAACAACACGACGACGAACAACATCCGAAGAGATAGATAATCATAAAACAGGGAAGGATAAACCTACATATGAGGAGAAAAAAACTATAGAATGAATAAGTAGAAGACGAAAAACCGTATAAAAAACGATAAATTGTCGATGCCTCTATTTTGAGAGCGAGCATTCTCAACGTTAGAGAACAATTCCAATTACGATAATAATAAGCCACGGGCTATCGAATAGGGCACAAAAATGCTAACATAATAGAGTAATATCATACTATTGATCATTATGAAACACAGAATATTCATCCATTCTGCTAAGAGAATTTTTAATGCTGAATGTCCTTCCGGACATAACCCATCTGTAAAACGCATCAAAATGAAAATATTTGTATTTATTTCTCATCAGAAGAAAATGGAATCTTGCTTTTGCTTGCTCCACTACTACTCTGTCTATGTTTATCGTCACAAATTTTTATAAAAAAAATATTATACTCACGTAAGAATATATATCAAAAAATATTCAGGATTAATATAATTTTTTTTATTAAATTTTACATATATATCTTACAAAAAAATATATTGAACTAATAATCTATTTATACATTAAATTGATATATCATCTATATATTTTTGATATATTTTATAATATGAAAATATACAAAATTATTAATAATTTTCAAATTTTCTTAGTTTGCAACACAATTTTTAAAATTAAATTGAATATTTGAATAACTCGCGTATTTAATATAATATTAAATTAATGATATTTGAAATTCACTAAATAAAATTAAAATTAAAATTTATTAATAATTAAGGATGATCTAAAAATAAAAAATATTGGAACATCCATTGAATTATTTTGCAAGTAAGAAATCTCTTTTGAAAAAGATGGATCTTTTTTCCTCCCATCCCAAAGCAATGGCATCGTTTTGTCACAGGTGTTATGTACAGAACGATGAACTTTTGTGAAAGCAGGCAGTCGTGATGGACACATGCAGATTAGAGCTGCTGACCTGAGGCTGACTGCTTCTCAGAGAAAAGCTGTTCTTTCACACTCACTCACTGTTTCACGTTGGACAAGCTTCAATGTCCACATTAATCACTATAATGAACCATTTCATTTTCATTAATTATTGCTAATCATTATTATCTTATTTAAACTAATTATATGATGTTTTATCCAAAGCTACAATCATCTAATTGTTATCTAATGGTTATCCAAGCTAACATGCTGTCCCAGGATTGATCTTAGGAAAGTTTTGACCATTTCATCTTTCGCCCAAAGCAAAATTTAAATGCTCCCGCGTGTTGTTTGCCGATGGTATCCTTCTGTTTGGAAAAGCTTGCACTAAGAACATAACTCAGATTAAGGAGATTCTAGAAAATT
Organism: Gastrodia elata; assembly: GCA_016760335.1. Classification (NCBI taxonomy): domain Eukaryota; kingdom Viridiplantae; phylum Streptophyta; class Magnoliopsida; order Asparagales; family Orchidaceae; genus Gastrodia; species Gastrodia elata. Next base: position 1,703,936 of record CM028676.1, read on the forward strand.
CTCAAATGCATATGATCTTTCTTATAATGCTTCGGAAATCCTCCATCTTTTTTCCGACAAAAGATCACAAATTGTGAAGAATTATCTAATATTCTAAGCATTTCAATGAAGTATCTGGAACTTGCGATTTTTTTTAATTCTGTCAAGACAGAACACTGAACCCCTTTAATCGACAAGATTAGGTCCTTAACCACGAAGATTACAATTGCTTAGGTTCTCTATATGGCCCCAAGGCTCTTCACATCCCTATAAATATCATTAAGTTGATTGACCCTTTATGTTCTAACTTGTTAAATCACAAGTACCATTGGAATGAAACTTTGTATTATTTTGTGGGATTACTTACATTGATTTGATAATTTTATTATTTATATGTACCTCAGATCATATGGTATATAAATGTAATATTATTTTAGTATATTTATTTTTCTATTATCACTAAAATCCTAAATTTATTTCTGGTGTTTGAAATGTATTGCTACACTTACTATTATACACTAAAATATATTAATGATATGTGAATCTAATGTGTAAGTAATTATTAATTGAATACACTTTTTTGTGGAACATATACGTAAGAAAAAATATATATTGATCCTGAATATTATATTTTTGTGTTTTTATTTATATTAGTTTGATTTTTATTTATTTTAATTTGTATGAATTCTATATATGAGGAATGCCATATTTGGTTTGTATTTGGTTTAATTGGCACCCAAAAAAGCTCATTCAATAGAATTTGAACATATTTCATTAGTGTATATTTATTTACTATTAAAATAATACAAATATTATTTTTAAATTTTATATTGAATGCATTCAAAAAATCTCATTGGAATGAACTTTTTTGAATGCAACATCAACATCAGCAGGTCTCACTAGCATTTCTCATTCTATATAGCATTTTCTTCTTATTTACATTTTTTTTAAAATATAAATAAAATAAAATGTGTACCGATCCACCCAATCATTTTGTCGCACGGAATCGCATACCATCGCATTCTAAACCGGACCGCATGCGGTTTCGACGTCGACAGCAGCCTCCATTTGCTGATCAAGCAGCACAGCATACAGCCTCCTGCGCCACGTTCAATGTAAAAAGGACACGTGGATAGGAATTTCGTCGAACCGCGGTTCCGGCAGGGTCGAGCGTCGATGACGGTGGCTGTCATCAACCCGCATATGATAAAATATGCGGGTAAAGGTTCGGGTCAGTGAAGAAGCGCGAACGTTAAAGAATGAACAAAATCAACGTTGGAAGCATATTAATAAACGCAAGCTTACACCCAAAAATATATACTTACTAAACCATATATTGTGATTAGTAATATCTCTACTTCTAAAGCATCATCATTATTTAGTTTTTATGTTCTTATTAGAAGCTATTGTTTGTTGTTTTGGAAGAAGAGGTGATGTAGATTTAGATCAGTCAGAGTGGTGCCGACGAGTTCCGAGCGGTCGACACAAGGCATTTCTAGAATCAACGGCATCCAGGCGCCCAGGCGCGCTTCGGCACCAAGCGGTCGAGGCTAGGGCGCCTGGGATAGGTTAGATTCCCCAGCATAATTAATGTATTTAAACATAATGCTAATCTGATAACACTCGAGATTCACTAATTAAATTATAATTATAACTGCATTAAGAATATTTAACTGCATGTAAAATAGGAGCATCAAGAAACAAGTATAAATACAAGAATTTTAATTTATAACTATAATCTTATGATTGGAACAATTATTTTTAAATGAGTGCCAAAATAATTTCAAAATAATCTTAAGAATATAAAATAATTATTTTTCATAATAAATAAAGATATTAAATGAAAAATTTATGTGTATGAATTGAATAGGTCAAACTGGAATCTTATTGTTAAGTATCTATAAAATAATATTAGCAAAGTTCCCAAAAAATAAAAACAATTATTTATTATTAATATAAAAATAATATAGCATATGTCAAATACTTATGAACTAGCAATAAATTTAAGGTAGCATTAAAATTTTCAATTTATTACAGTTCAATGTCTCTGAACCTCTTAAAAATTTGGTGATTAATTATAATACACTGCATAATATTACTCAAATAAAAAATCTATAATAATTCATATTAATTTTTTATATCATAATAAAAATAATTCATATTAATTTTTTATATCATTATCATCAATTATAAATATTTAATTACTTAAGAAAAAGATATGGAATAATTTTGAAATATTTTCCTATTGTAAATAATATGATATGCATAATTATAATTTATTTTAATATGAGCTCGCTTATTAATTTTATTTAATCTCTAAAAATTTTAATTCAAATAAAATATAGAATATATTTTAGCAACAGCTTTTAAATGAGCATATCTAAATTTAACTATATATACATATATATCTATTTATTATATATAATATTTAAATATTCTAAGAAAAGAAGCGCTAGCTGGCACGTAGAGTGCAGTAATTTCAGCCTTTCGGGGGTATCTTTGCTGATCTGAACCGCCTATCGTCGAAATGACGGTCAATGATCAGACCGCGCCGCCACCCCTCCTCTCTCTCTCTCTCACTGACCCCAAAGAAGAGAGAGAGAGAACACCGGTATAAATACGAAGTCGGCTGATGGCTGCTCTGCTCTTCTCTGCATATCTGCCGGCGAAGGAAAGAAAGAAAGGTCGCGCTTTTTCGGCATTTACTGCACAGGAAGGAAGAAGACACACTATGGGCGGAACAGAGCAAAAAAAGATGGCGTTTTTAGTGAGAGAGTACGAGGAGGAGAAGGACAGGGAAGAGGCTGAGGCTGTGGAGAGGATGTGCGAGGTGGGGACTAGCGGAGGCGTTTCTCTTTTCACCGACCTCCTCGGCGATCCCCTCTGCCGCGTTCGCCATTCCCCTGCTTTTCTCATGCTGGTCGGTACTTCAAAGACCTCACCTTTGCTCTGCATTTCCTCAATCCAAGACTCTGCTCTATTTTTTTCAGGTTGCTGAAACCGAAGCCCCGGAGAGGGAAATCGTGGGGCTCATTCGAGGATGTATTAAATCCATCACCTGCGGAGAGAAAACCCATCGACGCCTTCCGATCTTCACTAAAGCCGGCTACATCCTCGGATTGCGCGTCGCCCCTTCTCACAGGTTAAATTTTCTATCTTTTCTCTGTTCTGTACTTGCAGAGCACCGTATAACACCCAATTTTGTTAAATTGACTAATAATACCATACCTTCACTTCTTCAGAAATCTGCGATGCCCTCACCCAATATATATTTTAAGTTTGAGCACTAATTCTTTCTCTTCAGCCAATGATTTGATAATAACAATAAGATGAAGAAAAGGAAGAAAACAGAGCTGGTTAGTGTCAGTATAAATTCGAATACCTGTTTTACTCACAGAACAAGCATATAACTGCCAAATTCTTTTATTTTCAGCCTTATATTTTTGTTCTGTTTTTCCCTAAAAGTCTGCGATACTGTTTCCCTCGACTCATCCTCCTCTTTTCTCACTTCTCCTGCGACCATCTGCAAAGTTTTTTTATATATTTTAATTTGAACCTTAATTCTTCCTCTTCAGCCTATGTCAAAATCGCACATTCAGACAACTATGATTTGATAATAATAATAAGAAAACGAAGAAAAAGGAGATCAATAAAGCACTCAAACATCACAAAAAGAGATTTTCCCGGGAGATGAAATAGAAATGCTAGAAACCCCATTTTTCCATTTTTAGCTGCAAAAACTGATAAGCTCACACCTTTCTCCCTGTTGGATTGATCAGACGGCTGGGAATCGCGCTCAAGTTAGTCCAGCGCATGGAAGAATGGTTCCTATCCAGAGGAGCAGAATACTCGTACATGGCGACGGAGAAAGACAACAGAGCATCCCTCAGTCTGTTCACCGGGCGTCTCCATTACTCGAAATTCCGAACTCCGGCGATTCTGGTGCACCCTGTCTTCTCAGGCCACGGCCTCCCGCTCCCCCGCTCGGCCGCCGTAGTGAGCATCTCTTCCGCCGAAGCCGAATCCCTCTACCGCCGCCGCTTCTCGGCCGTCGAATTCTTCCCGCGGGACATCGACGTGGTCCTTCGCAGCCCCTTCTCTCTGGGCACCTTTCTCTGCCTCCCGTCCTCTGCCGCATCTTCCTTTTCGGGCATTGAAGGGTTCTTCGACAGTCCGCCGGAATCGTGGGCGGTGATGAGCGTTTGGGACTGCAAGTCGCTTTTCCGTCTCGAACTGCGCGGGGCGCCTCTGTTTCTGAGAGGGCTAGCCTGGGTTTCCCGCGCTCTGGACCGCGCTTTTCCGTGGTTAAAAGTCCCGTCTTTTCCGGATCTCTTCCATCCCTTCGGGGGGTACTTTCTGTACGGGATAGGCGGGGATGGGCCGGCGGCGGCGGAGATGCTGCGCTCGCTCTGCCTGCACGCGCACAACATGGCGCGATCTGACGGCTGTGCGGTGGTGGCCACGGAAGTTGCGCTTTCTGAGCCGTTGATGGGAGGGATTCCGTACTGGAGGAGGCTGTCCTGCGCCGAGGATCTATGGTGCGTGAAACGTTTGGCGGATGATTACAGCGACGGCGCCGTCGGGGATTGGACGCGATCGCCGCCCGGAAGGTCCTTATTCGTTGACCCTCGCGAGGTTTGACTGAGGACACGTGGCGTCACAGGGTGGATTCTCCGGTTTTGGGTCCGATGTGGGGTCGGTATTTGTGGTGCGCCGTTTTTTTCAAAAAAAAATAAACGGTTTTGTGGATAGTGATGGGAATGGGAGTAGGCGATGAGAATCCAGTTGTTGGAATAGTTTCGTATAGGTACTATTATTTTCGTTATTTTGCAATATGAACCTTACTTGAAATATCTATTTTGCAATGCGAACTTTATTTGATGTATTTATTTTGCAAGTTAATTTCTCTTTGATATTTGTTTTGTTCCGCGCGTAAAAGGCTCTCAATTTTTTTTTTCTTGAAACCTGCTTAATGTGATAAATTAAAATTTTTTTGAAAATTAAAAAAATTATTAAAAATAAATTAATGTTTATTTTTGAAACCTTTAACTTTCAAAATTAATATGGAATTAAATAATAAGCAAATAATGAAATTAATTCTTAATTTAAGACAGCAGTATATCTCTTGACACCATAAACTATGTATTTATCACTAATCCCACTTCTTAAAAGTAGTAAGTAGGTGATTAGCATGTGATTAGTATTATCTCGACTTTAAGTTTTCCATGTAAATGCGGTATTTGTGATTGTTTTGTCTAAGTATTGGCTCCTTGGATTAATGATATATATATATATTATATTATCTTAGAACTAAATAGAATATGCCTCTTCATGCTAAACGGCATGCTGCATGGCCACCTTTATATCTATCAACCACCCATATAAAGTGAATCAGCCCCACTTAACTTGCATTATCAGCATGCTTAATAATAGCCTAAGCCCGATCTTGGCACGTTAATTGCAATTATTAAACAAAATCTCGAGATACATGGAATCCATGAAACACCAACCAGAATTTGATAGCCATTTTTGTGATATAAAGAACAAAAAATAGATCTGAATTCCCAGCCAAATTCGTCAATAAGACTTTTTGGGCCTTCGACAAAAATAGAAGAAGATATAATAAGCAATTTGCTTATTTTATATTATCTATAAATAATAAGCCTTGTGAATAATGTTAAAGTGTGCTGATTAAAGTTTTGAATTTCTTATTTGATGTTCAATATAAAAAACTATATTGTTACAAGAGGGGAGCTGTTCAGAGGCAGGCGCTGCGGCGCGCTGCGGCGGATTTTGGCGTCGGAGCGCGCCGCAACGGTTTTCTTAAGCTATTTTAAGGAAACAGATGCGTTTAAGAGCAAATTAAAGAGAAAATTTATTAATAATTTGTTAATTAAAATACATGTTCAGCAATTCTAAGAAAATTGAGTTCAAGTGAAATGAATTTAGAAAATCCGCAATGAAATACGAAGGCGACCCAACGCAGAAAAAAAGAATAGCAGAAGACTATCTTACGAAAACTCGCATAATGTGCGAAGTTGATTCTAATTGGCAACGCTTTATAAGACTATCGAGCTTGGCTTTAATAGGATAATGGATCATATTATTGTACAAGTAAATTGTAATCCAATAGCTGCGAAATTGTACAAGCTAAAATCTTGCTCTTGTGGCTTCAAATTTTTATGGTGCGGTGACAAATTTAATCATAATGGGAAGTGTGAATGGAGCTCTTGTGAGTTCCAGGGTAAGATTACATCAGCCAACAACAAGGTAGATGCTAGATGCGCCCTTGGACGCCCAACAGCAGCTACGTGCTGCGAACTATGCGGCAGCAGGTGGCAGAGAGTCTAGTGCCTAAGCGATTATATGGACGCCCAGCCGCATGAGCAAACAGTAATCCAGCGCCCGGGCTCGCCCCTGGGCGTTCAGAAGTAGCAGACGACAATAAGGCAGGCGCCCTGGGTGCGCCCCTGGGCGTTCAGAAGTAGCAGCCCGAAATAAGGCAGGCGCCCGGGCTCGCCTCTAAGCGTTCAGAAGTAGCAGCCGACAATAAGGCAAGCACGCCGGTGCGCCCTTGGGCGTTCAGAAGTAGCAGCCGACAATAAGACAGAAGCCCAGGTGCGCCCCTGGGCGCTGGCAATGCCCTGCAGACAGTAAGTCAAGTGTCTGGGCGCCAGCGGGGAATCAGTTTGTTTGCGGCGTGTCCCATGAGATGTTTATGGCACTTTGGGGCTTGTTTAGTGGCTCACATATAAGCCTGAAGTATTTGGTTAGGTTAATGTGCATTAAATAATATGAGAGAGCTCTGTGGTGGCTAATGAGTTTGAAAACTTAGAGTGAGAAGACTCTTGCGGCAATTTATTTCTTCCCATAAATAATTGATGACTCCTATGTAACACAGTATTCGTCTCTGTGACAATGAATTTTATTGTGATGTTGTAACTCTTTGATTTTTCTCATTATAAAATATTTCACATAAAATAATTTGTGATCATTGGATGCTGCTTTATTTCTTGTTTTTGTTGGTTAAAATTTCATAATAAATCATAACCCTAAAATACCATATTTATCTCAAGAACCTTTCTATTTTTACTATATAATTGCTTGCCATCAATCAGCACACAGTTTTACCGAATCCCTAAAAAAATTAAATTGTTTTTTTTCTTAAATTATTATCACTTTATACACAATTACATACTAATATACATTAAAATATATTATTAATTGAATATATTTTTTTATTATTAAAAAAAAATTCTATTAATATTAAATATTTTTTAATGTATAAGCATAACATTCTTCATATATATATATATATATATATATATATATATATATATATATATTTTGTGCCTAAGAGTAAGAGCTTAACGTCTCTTTTTATTTATCTGAACCCTTCTTTCCATGCGACGACGGCTGAAAAGTCCAAAAAGCAAAGACTGCTAATATCATTAAGATTTTTATTTAAATTACATATTTTTTAATAATTATTTTTTGCGAGACAACAAATGTATATCAAAACCCTAATAATTTTGGCATTCTGCCGGCTATGTATTTGCTTCTTATCTGAAAGTCGAACGAGTTACAGTTGTTTGCCAACAAAAAAAATCAGTCGGCAATGACAAATTGATTGACTTTGACTGTCTTTTCTAATTAATGCGCCCTCCACTAAGATAGTGTGATTAAGACTGATTTAATCGATGGTTTAAGCCTAATAATCCATGTTTAACCGCTTTTTCCGGGATTTGATTCATTGTTGCCAAACTGATTCTTCTAATGATTGTACTTTTTCATATTTTCCATTAGTAAATATTTTAATACCCAATAAATATCTTAATATTTCCTTAATGTAATTAATTTATAATTTTGATTTTTATCTCAAATAATTTAAGTTAAATACTAATATTATATATATTTAATGGCGTTTGTAGTGATTTAATATGATTCTTTATAAATAAATAAAATTATTTAGTGGATTATTTAGAGGTATATCTAATTAGCAAAAATAATCATGCGAAGAGTGCATAAATAATTAAGATTTGGTGGGGCCACACAATCATTAATATTATCTAAGACACTTTTAGTTATAAAATTAATACAATAATACTCTTATAAAAAATTTTGATTTTAATAAATATTTAAATTTTAAGCAATTATTGAAAAAATATTATTAGTTTATTTATAGATTTATTATTTATTAGAACTTTTAATATTTAAATAAATATACAGTTAAGCATAATTAAATTTGACCAAAGATTATTTAAAATACCCTCAAATATATTCATTCCAATACCTCATAATCATTAAAATATTAAAAATTAGTAATTAATTTATATCAAAATTATAATTAAAAGGCTATTAAAAATTAATAATGATCTAAAAAAATTGTTGAAATATTTATAAGAGTAATAATGCTGTTCACACCCACTGATGTGGTATCCAAAAAAACTTATCCAATAAGATGTGAGCAGCATTGTGTGCCACATCAGCAGGAGATAAATATCTAATAAATCATAATATAATGTTACTCACACCTCATTTATCGGGCTTTTTTGAGTGCCACATCAGCAAGTGTGAGCAACATTACTCTATTTATTAGGACTTTAAAACACTTTCTTTATTTATTTATTAAGGGGCAGGCAAGCATGCGCAATTATCCCTCACATTATAAAAATTATGATTAGTCGATGGTGATTAAATTAATTAAAGACTAATCCCACATAGGCAGTAGCTGCTCTAACACGTGTTGATCAAAAGACTAAGCAAAAAAAGGGCGTCTGAGATAAGTACGCTTTAACTAATCATTTTCATTAATAATTAATGATCGGATATTCGTCGGATTAGTGGATAATTAAGCTGGGTAACATTGGTAGTCGCTATGTTTATTAATCAAAGATGTGACAATGGCGACAAAGAATCATAGTGGCGCAGCGGACGCGTGGTGGGCCCATAACTCACAGGTCCGAGGATCGAAAGCTCGCTCTGATATTTATATTTTTCAGTAAACGCAAATTTAATTTTGTACGTAAGTGTTTTGGGCCCGGCCCATTTTATGTATTAGATTTTGCTTGGAGTTTTATTGGCCCGGCCCAATGGGTGTTTGCCTTTCAACTGTTTGAAACACGACGAAAGAGCTCCTCTCCGGTTTCGTCGAATCCTTCGGCGTCCGAACGTTTCGGTTTCGTTCCGAGCGATCGTCCATTCGAGAACGAAATCGTTTGATTCAAACACGAATCATTAGAAGTAGTTCAATTCTAAAGTGAATCGGTACAGCCCAAACCCAAAAGTAAATTGAAAATTACTAAAAAAATTTATGAATAATCTGACCCCATATTTATTACTCCAAACACTGCTCTCAGTAAAAAGTAAAATTTTTCTCACATTGCTCCCATGTCTACTTATTTTATAATTATAATAGTAACTATTTGGCCAATAATCATAATTTTTAACACTTGGAAACACAAATCAGAAAATTTTCACTGACAGGTATGAATTTTTCTTAGCTAAAGAATTACAAGAGAACAAAAAAAAAATCATTATAATTTTCAAAATAATTTAAGTTGAGAGTACAAATTCAAAACTAAACTAATATATCATTCATTTAAATAACAAAATATTACTCTTATGAAACTTTAAAGCATATTGTAATAAATTAGGTATATTTTTAAAGATTAAAGTGCTGCGAGAATAACATTTAAATATTACCAATATAATTAATATTCTAAAAAGCAGTAATGACTGTAATAGGAAAATCAAGAATAATTACAAAAGATGACTCAAAACTGAAGATACAACAACAAAGCATAAACAAATAAAAGTTAAGAACTAAAACTTATGACTCTTTTGAGGATACTCATCTGGAATGGAATGTAGTATTACAAAACAGAAAAGCCTGCATATGTAAAGGTTGGAATTCCTCCGAATCCTTCGTAGGTTGATTCCAATAAAAGCAACAGGAGGCAAAAGTTGCAAAAACATAGGAGGAAATCAAGAACCGGTCAGGCCTGAAAAATGCTTCTTCATGGCCCTATCCTTCCTATAATTTCGGCCGCCGCCTCGCCTCCCTCCCCTTGCTCGAAACCCAGGGCTCCCTCTCCCGGAATATTCCGCTGAGCCAGCGACCTGTTGCGGCAGGTCATCGTCACCTTCATCATCACCGCCCGTGTAAGAATCCCCCCTGATTTTGATGGCCTCGAGAGCCCGATTCCCCCCGAGGCCAAGGCCATGAATCAGCTCCTTCTGAGTTCGATGCCACGCAGCCGCTTCTCCGGCGCTTGACACAGCCACAGAGCCAGCAATCCTGTAACTGTAATTCTTCCCATCCTTCACAAAGAATTGCGGCAGCTTCTCCTTCTCCTTCGAATCCCATCCCCTATCACCATCTTCAGCCACGTCATCTGATTCCTCAAATCCGGACTCCCCCACGCCCAGCCCCAAATCGTCGAACGAATCATCATACTCGTCCTCGTACTCGAATGCCGCCGCCGCCGCCAAGACCGACGATCTCACAGCGTCTTTCGCAGATCTGGAGTCCATTAGGGCATCATCGCTGTCGCCCTTCTGCTTTCTGATGTACCTCCCCCTGCTGCCGCCGTCATCCCAGCGTCTTTGAAGATCATGCTGCGAAGGCTCCTCCTCGATCAAGATCGATTTTCCTTTGCGGGAGATCGGATCGGACGGTTGGATCTGCTCCGTGGAAGAATCGAGGGACAGAAGGTCCTTGCGCAGGGTTCCTTCCAGTATTCTTCCAATCACCTCTTCCGGGTCCTGGCCATAGGCTTCGAGGCAGGAGCGGAGAAAGCCCCTCCCGTAGTCCGGAAACAGATCTTTTATCTGGCTGATTTTTGAATCCAGAAACACCGCCCCTTCATTCGCCGGCGAAGAAGATGGTTTAAGAGTTTGAGACAGGTACTGCAGCTGCTCATCATCCAACGAAATCCACCCTGGAAACGAAGAACAGTGCAGCAATCAGATGTTATGAATCCCGGCATATGTTGTTAAATCCTCCATTGCCAAACGGCAAAGCAAGCCAGCACCTTGTCTGCAGAGGCTGCTGATTCTGTTGAACACTCCGAAGTTCATTTCGATTTTCTCAGCAAAAGTCCCGTGATCCCCACTGATCTCCTTCAGCGTTTGGACCAAGATGTCGCCTCTTAAGGACGGATCCGCGACGCTTGCCGGAAACAGTTTGGAAGCGGCCGGAAAAAGAAGAAGATCGTCGGAGGAAATCTCGTAGTTCAGATAGCAGAAGTTCAGAAGCTTCCAACCCAAGCCGACCATCCTCCCCGACAGTACCTGGAAGCTCGGTGCATTAGGAGCAAGGGACGACAATCCACGCAGCATGGATGGGATTAATGCGTCGTGCAGCCTAGCAAGGCTGTTCAGCAGATCATCGTTTCCATAGCTGCACCACGCAGTTGTCGACAAATAAACCAAACGGATAAGAGGAGCTTCTTTTGTCCAAATAAACGATGGGACTTTAATTCTTTCTACCTTGTTTCAAACGAAGCAGAGAAATGCAAAGCTGCGGGTTTATATGCCTCGGCAAAGGCGTCCAACGTCGTGACCGAATCATTTATGAAATCCATTACCTAAAACATCCATGTAACATCGATCACTGCAAGTGGCCAAACTATGAGAGAAGTAAAAATGGCTTGCCTCCAAAAAATCATTGGACAGCTGCAGGAACAGCTGACTTCCTTTGCCTTCACTGAAAGACAGTGCCTGCGTGTTAGATATTATCTAGAAAATTTTAAAAGCAGCAGCAAAAATCTTAAAATTATATGTCTACAATATAGAAATAATGTTTAAATATGCATCAATAACCTCAACCCACACAGTATAGACTGTAGGATGATAGGTCGGCTAAAATCTTTTCTACAATACAGTACCTCTAAAGATGTGTTGCAGCGCTCATGCATTGTGTGAACTATGCTAAGAAAATGGGATACCACAGCCCCACAGTTGTCTAGAAATTGCGGCAGAGCTTTTATGGCATTTTCAACCTGCAGAAAAGCTAAAAATTAAGAACAATGACAGATGCAGAAATTTAATATAGAAAAACATTAAAACACTTTGATATCTCATTAGAAATGCAATTGAATAAAACAGCTTGAACTCAACTCACCAGTGAGCTCACACATCAAGCTTATCAGGCCTCAATCTCGAGCCCAAGCTAATCAAACATGCTCAACTATTATTATTCAAACATAAGCTTGATAAGTTTTAGAAATCTGCAACACACATATAGTTTGATCTGCCCTAAACTCTAAATCTCTGAGCACCATGGCCCGCATTTCTCTTAGTTATGCAAATCGGCTCTCTGATTCCACACTCCTTTTTTGAGGTTCTTTTAGTGAAGTCTGAATTCAGCAGAGGTATATAATCAATTTTCTAGATTGTTTTGTAATTTTGTAGCTTTGGCAACTTCAAATGCTGAACTTGTGAAATTCTGAATATATTTTAAATAATCTAGTTACTATCCTCCGGATGAACCGTTGAGATGTATGAATTGTAGTTTTATGTTAATGTACTAACAATTTTAAAAAAGTCATAAGTGAAGATCCTGAGACTTTGAAAAAATGATGCATAAGCTCACAATAGGAAATACATTAACACCACCAACAACAATAAGGCATTAATTTTCACAACAATAATTCACATCATCGCACTGATTAAAATCCCATTAATCACAGCAAATACAAATACAAATATATATATATAAAGAGAGAGAGAGAGAGATTGCGACTAACAGGAAGACTATTTTATGTATTCAAGAAGCCGAGGGGATAAATAAAAAAGCAAGAAAATATCAAGAGTGATTTGGTAGTTGAATAATGATCAATAACAAAATAAGAAAAAATTATCAAAATGATCCCTTGATTATTACAAAATATTCAAAATACTCTTATAAATATTTTTTTTTGTCCCTTGATTTTTGTTTGTGTTTTTTGCCATGCCATTAACTGTCGTTAACTCCCCCGTCCCTTCCATTAAATTTGCATATTTCCCGGTCCTCCTTTCTTCCCAGTTGCGAGAATTATGTGCCAAATTATAAGAGCCAACGAGGCTGAGTTTGAGAACTTTTCCAAAGGACCTTCCCGGCATAATTCTCGCCGATGGGTACCACTGCTGAAGAACGGGGCTGAAGTTCACCTTCTCCGTGGCTGCCAGTGTCTTTCGCCAGCTAGATAAGGATGTAGTCGAAATCCTCGTCAACCTCCACGATCATGCTGTCAACGTGCATGTGCCCTGTCACGAACAATCTGGTGAAGGTATTATTGAGAGACAATAGCTAAATGTAGAGCTCGATCCGGCCGACAATGGCCGGGATCCTCTTCACAAGGCCCAGCTTGGTCGATTCCAACGACCGTTTCCAGCAGCCGGAATCGTCCACTTGCAACTGGGAATCCAATGACCAATTCCAGGGGTTGATTCCAGCAGCAAGTAGCTGATTCCGGCTGAAACAATAAAATTTTACGGAGGGATGGGAAAGTTACCGCTAGGAACAAAAAAAAACACAAACAAAAGTAAATGGATAAAAAAAAAACTACAAAAGTTATAAAGTATTTTAAATATTTTGCAAGAATCAAGAGACCATTTTGATAATTTTTTCACAAAATAATGTATGTCTTGACTAAAAATTTGAATGATGGCACAAAATTAGTTAAGAAAATAATGATAAAAATATATTCTCACAACAACTACAACAACGACAAAAATACCACAATGCCTTAATCCCACTAGGTAGAGTCGCCTATATGAATCCTTTGTTTCCATTGTGCAAGATCAAATAGAAGCAACTTTCTAAGTTCCAAATAGAGAAAGAATTACTAAGATCTTCGAAAAGAACTACTTAAGGGGATATATTATTGAGATGACTTAGGAGAAGTTTAGTAATTGAATACTAAGATTCATATTGATTTAAACCACTTTGAAGTGTGATTAAGATTTTCAAGTAAACTTTGGATACATAAATGAAGGTTCAAATAATATTTTCAATCCTTATTAATAATAACTTCCCATATTTTTTTGATCTTCCTCTTCCTATTTTAATATGGGGATATACAATATAGCCTCAAATAGCATTAAGTAATATAATTGATGAGATGAGTATTAATATTGTTAATATTTAAAACAATTGATTCAAAAAAAACCTTAAGAAAAAACAATGTTTATAGGAAAAGATCTTAATGTATATTGGAACAACAGGTAAAGAATTTAACAATATTTATAGTTTTTTCATTTTTTGTGATATTTCTGAGAAAGGAAAAATAAGCTTGAGGTTTCCTTTTGCTTATCATATTATACTAATACATTGTTCAAAGAAAGAAAAGATTGTATTAACACTTACAAAAATGATCCAAGAATTCAAATTAACTATATTTTTTTGTAAAGAAAATTGATAACCTAAATTGTAAATATTATAAAATTGTTTCAAAAGAAGTTTATAGAACCTAACATCACTTATCGGTTCTAAATTTGTACATAAGAAGTTTTAAAAAGAATAACAAATGTAATTTATGTTAAAAATTTATATAGTTAATTTTAAAAACAAAAACATTAAGTATGTCATGTTACAAACTCCATGGCTGTTATGTTCCAAATCCTGGATAATTAAATCAATTTGGTTGTATGTGAGGTAGATCTACGTACCATGGAGGCCATACATACATTAAGAGGTTTGATAGAAATTTAGAGGAAAGAAAAGATCTTTCATTTAAGGCATGTATCATATGAAATAAAATGGGTGAAAAGTAAAATATTTTTTGTTGATGTAAGATTCCCAGTGTTAGGCATGCAGTTTTTTTTAGAGAAAAGTAAAATTTAGGTGTAATCATTTTACAGCGGTATAAATACTATTGAAAAAAAAGATTATGGCCAAATCGGCAGAAATTGGATTTTATGCGGAGAAGAAAAAGCAGCGAAGTCTTAGGGCTCCAAGCTTCTCTACGGAGGAAGCCGATGGAAATGGAGCTTTAGGCACGCTCCAGGAAGCACTAAAGACACAATTTCTCGTTCGTGCTTTTGAGCAGCACTGCCAATCGGCGAGTCTACTCTAGAGATGTTCTCCGTGGCGGTCAATCTGATGGGCGAGGTCGTCCTCCAAACCCATCCTCATGATTGTTACCAGCGCTGCACTTTAAGAGATCATCAAGCAGCAGTTCAGAAAGTGTGGCAACCCCAAATGCAGAGGACACCAGAAGTGGAGTTTGATGTACAGCTTAAATCTGGGGAGTGCACCAGATATATGTCAGTTTTGCCCAATGATGGATTTGGTGCTCGGCCACTGAAGCTAGGGCAGTATCACAATGAGTTGGAAGCTAAATAGAAGAAGACGACGCCCTTAAATGGTCACACTGCTCATATTTCGATCTCCCTGCGGAAGCCCAGCAGGCAGAGTGAAGCTTTAGGGGAAAAAGAAACTCAAGCGTGTTAAGAAGATGATAACTAAAATAAGGAGGGCTTTATGTAATTCCCTATGAAATAGCTTCTGTTGCTCTAAATATTGAGAACAAGCTCAACTGTAGTTTGATCTTGTTCATGTTGACAATCAAATAAAGTTCTAGTTGCTCAGAACAACCTCCGAACAGTTGTTAAAATAATCCCAAGCAATAACCATTGTACCTCCCAAATAACTTCCTAAAATCTCTGAATAACAGCCACAAAATAATTTTTGCATGCTTCCTATTTAGGCCAAAATATAGCACATAAACAACTACAAAAAATAGTCAAATAGCATCTAAAACTATTCAATCATAGTAGCTCTACCGTTATTCTCAAAACAGTGAAAAATACCAACTCTATTCTCATTCACAGCTCAAAACATAGGTTGATTTCAGCTCCAAATATAAATTATTTGCTGCCCTGCATCAAGCCCCAGAGAAAGAAATTTTTTGCCCAAAATAGAGATTGTTTGCAGTTTTAATAGAGAGAAACACAAGCTGTTTCTATCCAATAACAAAAATGTTTAAAGGTTAGAACATGGTCTAGTTGCAATTCAGAACTTAAAGCACCTCTTGGAACCAAAGAAAGAGTTGTTTTAAGTCTTGTTGCCCTTCATCTTAACTCAATGTTTTAAGCTCCTAACAATGGCACCATATGGTGCCTAGCATCCCTTTATAAGAGTGTAATCTTGTTTGACATATGCTGCTTTTTTATATGTCAAAATGTTGAAGTTATGATAAAACATTTCTGAAATGTTATTCATTTTACAAAATTTTGTATTTTAAAAAATTTATAATTTTTTTAACAAAATGCAAGAAAATGGATTCGAGAGTAATCTCACCCCCTAAATTACTCGGTGCACCATACTCAACAGATTACTTCATTCTAAACAGAAAAATTCAGATTTCCTGCATAACTTATATAGACAACCAAATGGAAGTAAAGTAATTAGACTACAATGTAATCAGATTACTTCACGATCAATATTTTATCATGCCGAATAGCCCCTTAATTTTAAATGATTTTGAAAAAGCTCACGATAGAGTACCAAAAGAAGTTCTTTGGAAAGCTTTGGAGAGAAAAGGGGTTTACGTTACATAAATTGAGATTTTTGGAGATATGCATAATGGGGTTGTACATGTGTTTGACCGCAATATGGCTTGTCTAATATTTTTTCTTGTTATTATCGAATTACATCAAAGCTCAGCTCTCAGCCCATATCTTTTTGTTTTAATCATGGATGTTCCTATTGAGCAGATTCAAGCTCAGCTCTCAGCCCTAAGCCCTAAACCCTTGGTGCATGTTATTTGCAAATGACATTCTATTAATTGATAAGATTAGAAATGGAGTTAAAACAAAAATTGAACTGTGGAGAATTAATTTAAAATCTAAATATTTCCATCTTAACAGATTTAAAACAGCTATAAATTACAAGTTCAATTTTATTTGTATTGGAAGCCCTATCTCAATGACATAACCATGTGATTAAGAAGAGCGAGAGATTCAAATACCTTGATTCAAGTATTCAAAATAATGGTGAAATAGAGAATGATTAATATGATCCAAGATGGTTGGATAAAATGAAGGAGTGCTTCTAAAGTGATGTACCATTAGAAAATTCCACTAAAAAATAAGAGAAAATTTTGCATAGCAATCATTCGACCAACTATGCTAAATGGGGTTGAATGTTGGCAACCAAAGAAGAACTTACTAATAAAACAAGTATTACAAAGATGAGGATGCATAAGTGGATGAGAGAATATATTCGTCATGATAGAATGAAAAATGAGTTTATCCATAGCAAGGTTAGAGTAGCTCCAATAGTGGATAAAATTAAAGAATGTCGCCTTAAATGTAAATGTAGATCGTTAAATGCCATGTTAGAAAAATTAAGTTTATGAATTTTGCCATTAAAAGAGAATGAGAAATGCCAAAAATACATAAGAAGAAAATATTAGAAAGGAACTTCTCTATTTGGAACTTAGGAAGAGGCTTCTATTTAACTATACGCAATGGAAAAAATGAATCATGTAGCCGACCCCACCTAGTGAGATTTAGACTTAGTGATATTGTTGTTGTATGACATATTACAATGGAGGGAATTGGATGTGTGAATTTTTATTTTCTGACATACTTCAAGATTTCACAATAGATTTAAGATTTCTCAAATAGCATAGATAGATCTACTGAGTGATCTCACATAACTACATAATAACACTCAGATTAACAATAGACACTCTCGCATAATGAATTAATAAAAACAACATCAACAAATTTTCAGCATTCAACTGAGAAGTGATTGATATTTCTTAGTACGACAAAACCATTTGATTTTATCATTAATTTTTAAGTTTGGAAAAAGAATTTAGCTATATAAAGAAACTTGCCATCATACTCCAAAAAAAAATTCAAATTATTGCCACAAGAGTAAGACATCATAACTATGAATTCAATTGTTCCTCAGCTACACAAGGTGTAAAATTACATATACATATGAATAATATGTGCTCTAGAACAAAATTTTTACCTAGGAGTGAATTTTACTTAGGATTTCATGAAAATCCTAAAACATTGCCTAGAATCTATAAACAATCAATCAATGATTGAATATAGAGAAGATCATCCACACAATCATTAGGAAATTTGACTCGCTATCCTAACTTAAAATAATCACTCTTGGATCGTTGAAATATCCACCCACAATTCCCAAGTTTAAACAATTGTTCATAAATTTTGAAGTATGTCTCAGCAACTCGCACAGAATTTGATGATCAGCTTTAAAAATAAAAAACACTAAATATGCAACCAGAAATTAAGAGTTTGGAAGTGAAATTCATATAAAAATGATAAAGACTGCTCGTCACTTAAACTCTGTGCAATATGAAGTGTTGTGACAAAGGAGATGATGCATGTCACAAGTCATTCATTCCTTATGCAAGATGGTGATTATGAATCCGACATGCTAGCGTAGGGGCCCTATATATGTGCTTGTACAAAATTGACGATCTGATTTCTAAGTCTTGTGTTTTGGTATTCAGTAGTACTAATGAAACAAAACGACTACATGCTATCCACGCTTGCTATTATGTGATATGCCAGAATCATGATATCCATTTGTTGAAGTGCAATATGGCTAATACGTTTTTGTAAACAGACCTATATGCGGGTATCACAAAATGCTAAATGAAGTGCTAAGAAAACTGGAGAATACGCAAAAAAACTCTAGGTAGATAACAATAAAATAATGAAAAGAAACGTTAAATGCAATGTTAAGAATTTTTTGTTAACTTGTACACTGAAAGATTTGTTAAGTTAATTAAGTTACTATATATATCAAAAAGTGATTAGAGAATATGTTTATTGGTCTAAAAAAGAAATACATGAATTATGAAAATACATATTTTGTCCTTCACATATAATGAGCAACTTAGTGAAGAAAGTCTTTAATGCTTTTGAAATATATACATAAACATAAATACACACACGCACATATATATATATATATATATATATATATATATAATAAAAGTTAATTGCTCTGATTGATTTTGATTGTACTGCATGTACTTCTATATCAATTAGAGCTATAAATAAATAGTAGAACTTACTAACTTTTAGCACACCTCATTTTTCAAAAAATGGAAGATTAAATGACAAAAGAAAAAGCATAACAAAAGTGAAAGGTGTTTTATCCTAGTAACTGATACCTAGTAGCTAAAGTCGTGCCAAATAACATAGATCAAAGCTCACATGCCGCATGATTTATTTCTTTGTGGAGCTCATTATTATCAAAAAAAACGCATAGCAAAAAAAGATTAATGTATGACTAAATGTTGTTTGAGTTGATGCATCAATGCATCAAAGTTGAGTAGAGTAGTTGGAATATATGCGAGCATGAGATTGTTGAAGCCTCATTGTGAGTGATACAAGGGAATTAATGTGAGTGCGGTGAGATTTGGAGTTTCTGTTGAAAACTTTATTGGCATGTAGCGATTATTTGAATTTGTAATTCTGTTTTCAACTCTTGCTGTTAAAAAAAGAGATTTATACTATTCTTCGAAAATCCGATCCACCAAAATAAGATCCAATAATGTTAGATAATCATAACAAAGATTGAAATTTTGAGCACGTGACAATTAAATATCATGATAAGAAAATAGTGTGATGTTAGAATAAATTGGTTCTATCATGCAAAACAATGATGAAATAAATATTGATACAATTAATAGTATCTAGACAAGTACATAAACTGAAAGAGTGCTTCAAATAAATAACTTATGTAGGTAATTCTGACAATATTTCAATACCAAGACAACATTAAATCTCTCAAGATTGTATTCCACATCGAATTAGAGTAAAATTTGGCAACTTCAAATAAATGATTTACTGCCCAACCCTGACTCATAAGAATTATTGAAAAAAAAAACAATAATAACTACACAAAACATCATCAATCCAATGGCAACATTGGAATGAAGAGCATGAAGATGTAAAATGGCTGGCAGTGACAGAAAAATGAAGCAGCAAACAGTATAAACTAAAGGGTTCATACCAGTGATTTGGCTAACTCCCCATTTTCATGTCCATAGATGGCACAGATATCCAATAACTTTGGTAGGTTGAGTAGCTTACTTTCCTGTAAAAGAGCTGTGAATGGCATAAAAATGCAATTACACTAGCATACCACCTTCTACGCCATGATTCAACCCTATGACATTAAAGATGATATTTTATAAAGTAGGTAAAACCATATAAAAAAAACCTGTGTGATCTTTTGCACTGAGACAATCACTGGCGTGAACCCCAGGATCTCTATTAGATGATCTGCAATAAAAAGGACAAGGTAAACATTTTAATACTTGTGCCAGTATTATAGAACTAACCTACTGAATACAAAGCAATGCTCACATTCGATAGAGGACCAAAAATACACGACGGCATAAATCAGCCTCTCCGACAATAACTCCAGCAACCAATCCCCTGGAGCCACGGTGCGGAAAATCATACCATCTGCTCCTGAACTGCAAGTAACTGTCTATAAATTGATGCAACGAATCGTTCTTCGCCACTGAAATATAAAGAATGAAAAATGTAAAAGCAGAAGACGCGAGCACCCAAAAGTCTGCTTTTAGTTATAAGCAAATCCAAATCCACCCGTTTGAGTAATTCTAACCAGTCCAAAAAAAGTTAAGAAAATCTGATTACACTTCTGATTAAGCAAAAAATCGCCTCTGCAAAATTTCAAATAAAGAGCAGCCAATGAAGCCCCGACAGGAAAAAAAAAACATTAGGGCTTTTTTTCTGAAAAGTGAGATTTCACCTTCGTTCCAGAAATCTCTAGGTTTCATCTTAAGAAGACGAGACAGCTCTTCGTTGAGCAAATCAACAACCGCCTGCGATTCTGTGGCATCCGATCCACCAGCATCGGCTCCGAGGCCTGATGCAACTGCCTCGTCTTGAGGCAAATACCTTACGAAACAGCTTCCTCCAATGCCGCGATCACCTTTATTCACTGGCTGAGGTTTCTCAGCGGCACTCTCCCTCAGTGATGTTGTGAAAGGCGGTGCGACCTTCCTGTCGCCAGAGGCGGGTAGATCGCTGCTGGAGACGATATCGGTTTTGGGTATGTATCTTGCTTGAGGACGGTGAGGTCCCTTCGGGCCACGAGATCTTTGTGGCTGTATGGACATGGTTCTACAATTGCTCTCGGTGAGAATGCAGAAGAGAAGGCGAAGATGCTCAATTGCCGATCTTTATAAAGAGCAGCAGCAGGCCGAGGGAACGAGAAACTTGGAGGAAACGAAAGCCATCTATAATAATCCATAATTCATTTAAATTAATTAAACGTCGGTTAAATAAAATTAAGTATTTTCTTATATAAGTAACTTTTAAATCTTATAATATGCATATCATACCCCCAATTTTTACTATTTTTAAAAAATACCATAATAATTCTTTTTTTTTCATGCAATCAAGATAAAGACATTGATGAAATATCTCTTTCAAAAAAATATTTATAAAATATTCATGTTGTTAATTCATCAATATTTGTGTTAAGTTAAAATTGTAACTATCTCAACATTAGATCGGGAACTTAATCCAACATTTCAGCGTTATCATAATACTTAATACTGAATTAGAAGAAAACTAATATAATATTAAGTGTTCTGTAGTCAAGTATCTTTTTGATGGTGTTATGTTAAGAAATATGCAATAATAGAGAATGAAGAATATGAAATAAATACAAGTAGAACAATAAACTATTCAATTATTCAATCTAAATATTTAATATTAAAGTAAATTCATCATATAAAGAAGTAAAAATATTATAGAAATTAATTATTGAAAATTATAAAATTTAAAAGAGCAATAAAAGTAAGTTTACTCACTCACATGAAAATATAAAAGAAAATGAAATGCAGAAGCAAATTAAAATTCTTCAAGTACATTAGAGTTCAGCTCCACTAGTTTGAAAATGTTCATGATTTACCATATTTTTAGTATTTAAAATATGGTAGGACATAGCCAAGAAAAAAAAAATTAGTTAAATTAAACAGTCTAAATATATTTTAAGATTGACTAACTATTAATTGAAATTTAGTTGGATATCACATAAGTTAATTTACAATTAGAAACTACATATGAGCATTTGAAGCATCAAAGTAAAGGAAAGAAAGTAAAATATATATCAGAATTTATATAATTATAAGACTAATTAACTGTGATTAACCATAAATTAATTGGGATTAGTATTTAATTAGTATTTAAATTAATATTAATAATTGAATAATAAGTAATTAATTAATTTAATGATAATTATGATTAATTATTATTTAGTTAAATTAATTCAGTCAATTAATTATCTCATTGGGATTAATTTAAATAGTGGATTAATTAGGTTAGATTATTTATAATAATTAATTAATTAATTTTAATTAGTTTAATTAATTTAATTAGATTCAGTAAAGATTAATTAGTTTAATTTAATTAAATTCAGTAAAGATTAATTAGTTCAAATTAAAAACAGCAAGATTATTTATACATTTTTAAATAGTAAATTAATTTAATTTAAATAAAACTTAAAGTTTAATTATTTTTGTAAAATGATTCAAACATAGCAATTATAGGTCTCGTTACTCAGAAAAATAAGATGAATCAAATGCCGTATTTCAAAAATTTGTTTTGGGGTACGTATAACGAGTGATATTTTAGGACATAAACAAACCTTCATAATTTTTAACCTAGTTATCCAAATATATAGATAATATGGGTCTTAAAATACTCAGGATAACAGCCTCAATACTATAGAAGTATTAGTTTCCCCATTTATAGCTCAGTTTGAAAATTAGCATTTAGGACCCTACTCTGAAAATGATCAAAATGCCCATAGACTTCAATTGACTATAACTTAGTCAATTCAACTCCAAATTCAGAAATTCAAAATTCTAACTAGCTTGGAATTTTTGTGTCATCAATAAACTGAAATAATATTTAGGATCTAAAATTTATAAAAATAGAAATGAAAAAATAACCCCTAACTCTAGTTAAATCATAACTTGACCATTTGAAGTCCAAATTGGGTTTATTCCCTATCAGCACACTCAGTATATTATAGAAAAGTTATAGAAACTAAATTTTATGAAATTGGACCTCAAACAGAAAAGTTCAGTTTTTGTCTCCCATTGATCGATAAAATTACCTAATTACCCTTAGAAATTAAATAGCTATAACTTAGCCATTTGACCCCATAATGCAGTGTTCTTGGACTCAATGGAATCCTTGGACAGTAACCAACAACAAACTGCATAAAATTTTAGATTCCAGTATGAGTAAATTACTGAAAATACTCTTTTTGTTAAAAACTTTTGTTTGGACCTATAGGACTCGTTTCTTATCCAAATTGAGTGTACTTATTGTCTATCTTCATGTTAGATAGTAAGGAATCATTTGGCAGTAATAAATTTAATTTGGAACTCTAAATCAAAAAGTCATTTTTTAGACCCTAAAGTAGAGGCAATATTGTCATTTTGCCCAAAATTTAGATTAAGCGTCTTTAAACCCTAAATTCTCTTCTAAGTTAATAAAATTAATATTAGAATTGTAATAAAATCATTCTAAGTATTAAAGCTAGTTATTAGGTCAAGATAGTTAAATTCTTAAATTTTATCTAACTCTTTTCTTAGGACTTTACATCTCATATTATGACCATTCCTAAGATTAAGACTAGCCCATAGGTCAGATTTCATTCATTGGATAAGTGAGTTATACAATAAATAAATCTTTAATTTTATTAATTTCTAGATTTTATTACTTATTTTAATTATTTTATCTTTCAATCTTAGATTCATGATAGGAGAATCATCCTATTAAGTTTAATTTACTTAATAGGGTTTGCCTAAATCAATAGATCACTTTTTAGAATGAAACTTAGATCTTATGTCTTATCCTTTTGGATTATGTGATTAAGCTTAATCTTGTGGTGTTTATTTAATAATATATAGTTTATTAGATCTTGATCAGGTCTTAGGTAGAATGTCTAAATTCATCAAATTAGGATATTGTTATTTATTTCTTAACTTGTAGTCGTACTTGATTGAATTAGATTAGAACTTGATCAGTTATAATCCTTTTAACTTATAAAGCCGTACTCCTAAATTACACTCGATAGTATGAATTAGAGATCATGAACTTGTGTAATTTAGAATAGTTATAATGGTTTAATCAGATAACAACAGTATCACCATGTTAAAAGAGTATCTTGTTTACTTGATTTATTTGATTGCTACGCATTCATTGTATTATGTGCTTAATTCCTTAGACATATCATATAAGAAAACTTTGTGCATGAAATGAAAACTTATAATAATTAGGATAACAGTTGCCTTTGGGTTCAGTATATTTTAGTAAATTCTGGTGCACATTTATCATAATGAACAGGGGTAAGGAATAATAAAGATGCTTAACATTATTCATTGAGGAGCGTGTGTTAAGCTTGGAACCCATATAGTCTTACAGACGTGCTTGACTCATCAGCTATTTTTGTACGTGTCCACAGAAATAAAAATAAAATAACTAAAAGATTCTGCATTTATATTTATTACCTCCTCAGTTTTGCTGCGATTTTTTCTGCCCTAGCCCAAAAATGCTTTAGGAATTTCACTGGGCTAGATTGGCCAATTTTCTGATATGATAGTCTTTACATACCTGTTTCAGTTTTAGCTTACTGTGCATTGTATTATTAATGCATGTTTCAGTCATTTATGTTTTTTTACTTACTTGCTCACTTGTATGTAATTTATAAGATGCTAGACTTTACTGCTTACTATATGTACCATTTTCAAATTTTTGTCTTTAATTAACATATGTTATATGATCATCAGCATGTTTATGATTAGACTTTACTTACAGTACTTTTACTTATTGCATTGTATATACATATATGCCCATTTATTGCTTAATTTATTGAGATATGCTTTTGCCTCACTTTTTGTTTAATTATAAATATTATATTTATAACTTATCATGTTCTTTGTACACTTACTGTACTTATGCTCTTAATTCACTTTTATTGTGTTTAAATATAAAATAGTGACATTAATAATTTATTTGAAATATTCAGCCTAAAATATACTTAGATAATTATCTAATAAGATTTTTTTTTATTGGCTGAAGCCTTGACATTATAAAACATATAATGTCAGATTCAGATAGATTTGAGGAGCTATGTGCTGAGGAAGATGAACCATTCATAGAGGATGAGCATCAGCTATGAGAGACAGACGCTGCCTAATCTTTCTTTTGGCTTATTGTGAGGATGAGAGATTTATTTTCAGTCATTTTAAACTATTCATTTAAATATTATAATAATATAGATACGGTGACTGTGATTACTTTTTTGCACTTTATTATTTGCTGAGCTGTAGTACTAATTCTTACTTGATGTGTGGTGGATGGATGTAATATTTATTTCATTCTGCTTTTACACTCTGTAAGTATTATCTTAAGTATTATCTCTCAACCATCCTTGAAGGTTGAGTCAGCAGCCATTTAGGTGAGTTTGGTTTCTGCTATTTTAGGGAGACGGGATATTCTTCCCCGAGTGGCGCACCGCTCTGTCGCCGATATTGATTTTAACTATCCCTTTTGCATGCGACGACGGGGTGGGGCGTTACAATTATAATTTTTAATTATAACAGTCTTTTCTGCATCCTCTTCCTGATTTATTTAAATGTTAAATTATATAAGTCATATAAAGGCATGTTGTAGCTTTAAATATGTTAAATTTATTGTCTAATGCATGGTACTTTTGATACCTAATAATTTATTAAGTCTTGAGCAGTTTAGTGAGCCAACATTGGAGGTTACTCAGGAAATTCAGAAGGTCCAATGGAATAGTAGAAG
The DNA here is from genome assembly GCA_016760335.1 of Gastrodia elata. Classification (NCBI taxonomy): domain Eukaryota; kingdom Viridiplantae; phylum Streptophyta; class Magnoliopsida; order Asparagales; family Orchidaceae; genus Gastrodia; species Gastrodia elata. The sequence goes on from CM028676.1 coordinate 1,729,763, forward strand.
ACTCGGCTTTATTCTTTTAGTTGCTTTTATTTATGAGCTTGAATGTCTTTTATTTATGCTCTCTTTATTCTAAGATGATAATTTATAACAATTATCTGGATGTATGTTCTGAGATGAATATTTTAGTTAGCTCTGTGATGAATAGTTGGATGAATCATTTTAGCTTCTGTACTTTGATTTCTCATATTTGTACTTAGAATTGTAATGTGATCAGTAGAAAATGCTCGTATATATTACTTATAAATATTGGAAATACCTTTCATGTCTTATCAAGTCTAATGTATATAAGTAATCAAATTAATACTTAAGATAAGTATACTAATTGTCTTACAAATTAGCATTTAGTTCTACCTTGTGTAGACTCTCACCTTTTGCGTATGGGAAGGTTTATAAACACTTTTGAAGTAACACCGTTCCACCGCCAACTATTTAGGGTTCTTTCTTCTTAAACACTTTTGCAGCGTGTGACGACAGGATGGGGCGCTATAGAGAAAGAGAGGGAGAGGCTATGACGTTGCCGAGGGGGGAGGGAGAGGGAGTATGGGAGTTGTCGGCAAGGTACAGATGAGGGGGAGAAGGCTTGGCGGTCTGCCGGAGGAGAATGAGGAGGCGATGGTGTGGGGAGAAGATGGGGTTTTATAAGAGAGGGGAGTTGGGGGATGGGGTACCCGGCTAGGTTGCTTGCCGTCCAAGTAGTTAGGTGGCCGAGTAGGATGGGCACGCGACCTCTTAAGGGGGGGGGGGGTTGCCGCTTGCCCTATTAGGACACAAGAAAGGGTTAATGGAAAAGAGTGGGGGAGGATAGAGTAGGGAGACTGGGGGGATTAAATAAAAAAAATGAGTTTAATGTAATCTTATTTTTTGCCGTTCAATTTTCAAATTCGACGAAACTTAATTGGAAGGTTTGTCTTTACGAGATGAACGTTTTCGATAAATAATTTATCAATTTGGAGATACAATTAATTTTAATTAATTTTTGAAGGTAAAGAATTTAAATTTTATTTTCCTAATCCGGTGCTCAAAATTCGACAAACCTCTGTGTAACTTTCTTTCCCGCTTGCCCTATTAGGACATAGGAAATGGTTGATGGGAAAGAGTGGGAGAGGATAGAGGAGAGAGAAAGGAGATTAAATAAAAAAAATGAGTTTAATGTAATCGTATCTTTTGCCATCCAATTTCCAAATTCGACGAAACTTAATCGGGAGGTTTGTCTTTACGAGATGAACGTTTTCGATAAATAATTTATCAATTTGAAGATACATTTAATTTTAATTAATTTTTGAAGGTAAAGAATTTAAATTTTATTTTCCTAATATGGTGCTCAAATTCGACAAACCTTTGTGTAACTTTCTTTGTCGCTTGCCCTATTAGTACATAGGAAATGTTTGATGGGAAAGAGTGGGGGAGGATATAGGAGAGAGAAAGGGGGATTAAATTAAAAAAATGAGTTTAAATTAATCGTATTTTTTGCCGTTCAATTTCCAAATTCGACGAAACTTGACCAGGAGGTCTGCCTTGACGAGATGAACTTTTTTGATAAAATATTTATCAATTTGAATCTATATTTTATTTTAATTAATTTTTGAAGTTAAAAACTTGAATTTTATTATCATAATTCAGTGCTTAAAATTCAACAAACCTCTGTGTAACTTTCTTTTATTATTACGAACTCAACGACACAAAAGTTTTTAAATTTAGACATATATTTTATTTTCCTAATTTTCTATGTTTTAAAAATTTTAAAATCAATAAAAGAGTTTCCGTTGGTTAAAAAATATTTTTTTAACGATATATTTGGTTTGACCTAATTTTGAATTTGCTCAGAATCCTGATTTTGGTCTGATTAGCAAATTTGGTTATAATTAGTTTAATAAAGATTTGGTTGTTACTCATATAGACCAAGTTAATTTTGTCAATAATGTAGTTGTAATGTCTATAACCCAACACATGATAGATTGGCTCAATGATGAATTACAAAGGTCACAAAATTTAAACTTAATAAGGTCAACCTCTATGGTTTCATAAGATGAACACGAGGAAAGAATAATGAGTCAAACACGATATCATGTAATTCTTAAATGGATTTTCTTAAACCCTTATTTCAGTGCTACATCAATATTTGATCATTGTTCTCTCATTGTACATATAATAATCAAATTCTTAAATGATCATTATAGAATTTGAGTATACCGAAAATTGCGATAACTCTTGAAAGGATTTTCATGTTATTTAAGAAGAATCACTTCTCTATTAGATAATAATTTAAAACTACCACATGACAAATCTTAGATCAATGTAGTTGTCATTAGCTTTTATTTATGTATCCACAAATTAATGGATTTGTAGCTAAAATATGTTATTAATATTTGGAAATTAAAGAAAGGTATTTTCCATTTTTATTGTTAATACATTTAATCAATTTTGTTGTAAGTGCAAACTAACAACAAAATTCGAACAAGGGCAAAGTAATCTAAAAATTTTTCTTTAGTGTAATATAATTATATGGTAATCTAATTATTTTGCATTATATGATTTTCTTTTTTGTTTAGAATGAGATAATATGTAGAGTACAATATTTTGAAGATCTCTTCAAATGTAGAGGAGAAAGAGATGACGGGGATACGCTTGAGATCATCGTTCTCCTTGTTTGAATATGCTCTGATGAAGATCGTTCGAAGCCCCAATTCGTCTTTGTGAATCGTTTGAAGAGGAAGGAGATGATGCTGAAGGCCCTTGTTCGAATTGCTCGCAAAAAATTTGGGAGTTTCGTTCAGGGCTTCGAATTGCACGCGAATCGTTCCAAGGTGATGCAAATCGTTCGAACATTTGTTTAGGGTTCGCAACATCCGAATGAATTGCACGAAAGTTCTCGCTCTGCCATTTCTAGTGTAAAATTGTATTTCGACCGATTTGACTGAAAGGTTCTAAAGTCTCTGTTTTATAAAAGGGCGAAATTTTTACCAAAATTTTTTACTTTTCTCAAACTTTAATATCAAATATATGTAAAATTAAATAACATGAAAAAGTTAACATTCTATTTGTTAATATGCCAAATAACCTATAACTGATTATCAAAATAAAAATAAAGTAAAATTATAATATTACAATTTTAATATCAAAATGAATAATATATGTATGTTTCTATGCTCTTCAATTTTTATGCATTCCAATCAATTCATTTATCATTGTTTAATACTATTTTCGAGTTTTTTAATCTGTAAGCTCTTTAGCAAGTTAATATGATTTCGGCCCATAAGAGAATTTCTCATGTTTAGTATCCCAAGCGCTGCCCGTCCTTGCCGGCTACCTCTTCTCTCTATCTGCAACAAAACCCTAATTTATCTTAACCAGGAGTGGCGTGAATTGCGCTCAAGGCATTGCAAACCGCTACGCTGCCTCATGTCGGACGCTGCAGAAGGGGTCACAGGGAAGGTCTCCCAACTCTCCGTTGATTCATCCACTGCGGACGCTCCCAGCAAGAAGTAATCTTCTTATTTTACTACTGTCATTCTCCCATCAACTATTTTTATTTTGCTGATTTTGTTCTCACTAACAGTGCTTTAAAGAGGGAGTTGAAGAAGAAACAAAAGGAAGAGGAGAGGCGTCTAAAGGATGAAGAGAAGAAAACGAAAGTCTGCCTTTTTCCTCATTTCAAATAATGTTTTTTTTATCCATTGATTTTTGGTAGCGTGCTTTCTCAACGGGTTCTATCCCCTTTTCAGACCGCCGCCGCTGCCTTATCTAATTTGCAGTCGCAGAAGACGAATGCCTCTGAGGATGATGATTTGGATCCAACGGTTCTCCCTCTTTTTCTCTCTTCCGCTCTCCGTCGCACATTTCATTTTTTTGCCACATATTTACGACTCTTTAGTGCTATATCCGTTCTTTAAGGTTTTAATTAAAATATACGCCTCTACGTTGCAGCAATACTTTCAGAACAGGCTCAAGTATCTTGCTTCTCAGAAAGCCGCTGGTATAAATCCATACCCTCATAAGTTTGTAGTAAAGACATCTGTTGAAGAATACATTCAGCGGTATTCAAGTCTTAATCAAGGGGAGCATCTCAAAGACGTTGACGTTAGCGTGGCAGGTTTTAGCCCCCTTGTAATTATTTACCATTTATTAAAGCTTTGTCCTACAACTATTTGTCACTGAACCAAATATATGTGGGTTGAAGGGCGGATTATGAGCAAAAGGATTTCTTCCTCTAAGCTCTACTTTTATGACTTACATGATGGCAACGTAAAAGTGCAAGTCATGGCCGATGCTAGGTAAGGCGCTATTTATGATTTTTATCGTTCGGCTTCAATGAGCTAGTGGTTTTTGTTTGTCATTTTCTTTTCAAATTGTTTTCACATTGCCACTATTTTTTGGTTTTTAATTAATTTGGGACTGTACTTTACCTTTTAGTCTTTTCATGCCTAATTAAATGCTTATGAACTCCTTTCAGCAGGATCCGTGTGATGGAGTATTGTAGCCATTTTGTCTTTTACTTTTATTCATCATTACGTTTATCAATATATTATAACTGTTATACATCTATGCTAAAACAATCACACACACACACACACACACACATATATATATATATATATATATATATATATATATATATATATACATACATACATATATTTATATAAATTAGGTTTTCTGGTTAATTAGGCAATGCAGTCTGATATTATGTTGCTTACTATACTTACCTGATATAGGTTGAATAAATTTTTAAGTATTTGTGATATGGACACTACCTACATATTCTTTGATTGTATGTTATGATATTATGCTGTAATTTAAATAAAAAACACTTCATTTTTGTTGATAAAAAATATTCGTAAATATTAGAGAATTCATTTTATAGGACCATAGCTTATTTAAAATCGATGAATGTGATGGGTCTACTAATAAAATGAATGCCAATTATTTAGTTAGTATTAACATAGCAAAAATGTTTTCTTAAATAAATCATATGAAAAGGTTTAAAAATTAGCAAAGAATTTAATTGTTTTAAGCTATTGTAATCTATATGTTTAACACTTAACTTTTGAAGATTGCCTAGAGATTTGAAACTCATTATTATTAGTAATGTCATGGAAACATCTGGCTATTCACTGATGTATGTGGCTATGCGCTCATTCAAGAAATTAGTTATGACAAAAAGGAAAAAACATAATTGGTTCGAAAAACAGTTTTTTATAATTTTGTTTTGCTGCTTGTCAAACACAATTGATTAACCAATTGACAAATTGACTTTACCGAGAAATTATAAAAATAACATTATGCAGTGAATATTCAAAAGTTGCAAAGATAATGATGCTCAAGTAAATCCTTGAAATGCCCAATGACCATCTACTATGTATCTCATGTTGCATTATTGTGAATTATACAATCATCATATCATTGGAATGCTTATGATATAGGGCATGCTTCCAGATTGGAAGTTAAAAGAAAGTGACAATGAAATCTTTAGTTATAGATGTAGAATTATCATTCTAGCTTGTATTTTCATAAACCAATTTTAAAACATTCATTTATATAAGGGGTAATTTTGGGTAGATATATGTTTAGAATCCCTAAAAAATTTAGGTGAAAAATCATATACAAAATTAATTTGGATACAAATATGAACAATAAGATATTAATGCATGAAAATCACATGCAAAATTTATACTTTCTTGCAAACTTTATGTTTTTTGAAGCAAACTTCTATATGAAATTACAATACATTTTATAGTTTTTAATATAAAATCTAATTTGTTAGTTGATTATTTAATTATTGTCATGATGCTATATTACATTTCAACATTTTGAATGGTTAGTATTATCCGATAATTAAGATTGATAAAGTATAAATTATCAAACTCGATTTTGGAAAAAATGTAGATAAAATAAGTGGTTTAGAGATGAGGATGCTAAGTTGGATGAGTGAGTATACTTGTAAGGATAGAATGAGAAATGACTTCAGTTGTAGCAAGGTTGGAATGGATATAATGGTGAATAAGTTTAGAGAATGTAATCTTATAGATTGTTTGAGCATATTTTGTATAGACTGTTTAACAAACCTACTAGAAAAACTAAGTATATGATTTTTTCTCATGTTAAAAGAGGAAGAGGAGGACCAAAAATAACGTGGGAAGAAACCATTGGGAAGGAGCTTCTCTATTTAGAACTTAAGGGGACTTCTATTTGTCCGTGCACAACAAAAACAAAGGATTCCTGTAGTTGACCCACCTGATGGGATCAAGGCTTGGTGTTGTTGTTGTTATTGCTTATTAAAACTTGATACAAAATATTTTAGTTTTAGGGTGTGTTTGGTTTGTTGTTATTTGGATGGAATGCTATGTTATCTCTCAATAACAACTAAATAATAGCCATTTGGTTTACTACTAAGTTATCTTAACATTGAAAATGTATAAAATCTCCACGATTTAATGATATACATAAATGCTTTAAAGATAATAGAGAACACAAAGCCAAGTGTTACCCAAAGATAGCTTCAATTTTGGAGTGTTACCCAAAGATATACATAAATGCTTTAAATGATAGTGTCAGAATGATGTCATTTCAAAAGCGATGACTTATTTAAAGTTGAAAATCACGCATCCAAGATGGGTTACTTGACAGACAGCTTAAAGAGTCAGTTTTGATTTTATTTGGCATGAGTTAGAGTGAGTTGGCCACATTTGCATACTAAAAATTGTCATCAAGTATAAAATTATTTGAATATAATATAATGCTAATATAGGAAAGAAATATTTCAACTATATTGATGCCAAAATAGTAGGGTATACTAGCATTAATCAATGCTTTCATTTTAAAGCTTAGAAAGAGTGTTATGAAGCAAAATCTACGTAAATGCCTTAAACATGGACAACATAAAAAGCTGTGGATTCTTAAATATTGGAAATCTCATTTTTGGTGAATTCAAATACTTCAGTTGCATCTTCTAAGCAATTTGAAGAAATTGAAAGAAAAAGTTTTATTTTAGTGGCTGTTTGGCAAGAGAAAATCTGAGGGTAAAGTAATCTTGTTACCCTAAAATTAGATTATTTTATTGCTATTTGATAATTTTTAGAAAATTTAATATTTTTTGTTTAGAATGAAGTAATCTGATGATGTGGTATTTTGAGTAAATTAGAGGGGTAAGATTAATCCAAAAATAAAAAATTCTTTCGGGAAATTAGGTTTCGTTTGAAACTAACAAATCGATTTTGAACGAATTCGATTTGAACGAAATCGATTTTGTTCGAAATGTTTGAATCTATTTTGAACATAATTGATCGTTTGAATCGATTTTGAACGGAATTGATCGTTTGAATCGATTTTGAACGCAATTGATCGTTTGAATCGATTTTGAACGCAATTGATCGTTCGAATCAATTTTGAACGATTCTGTTTGAATCGATTTTGATTGTTCGAATTGATTTCGAACAATTTCGTTCAAATCGATCTCGTACAAAATCGATCGTTCGAATTAATTTCTAACAGAATAGTTCGAAAGTTCTTCTCCGTCGATGACAGGGCATTTACAGGAATCCTTCAAATCGATTTCGAAATCGATTTGAACTGAATACTCCCACTTGCTCGCTACTTCGCTCTGCTCGCTTGCTCGCTGGAGATGATCGTGTCGGAAGTTGTCCGTTCGAACGGGCGAAGTGCTCCGCATGCTTCGCTTTCACCCCGTAATCTCACTTTGCGTCGGATTCGGGCGTAAAGTGAATTCCCCATTCCTATATATATTAACATAAAATTGAATTACACTATAAAAGCTTTTCATCTGTTTAAGTTCAAATCAAACGCATATAATCACATTTTACCCAAAATTTTCTTATTTACCCTAACTTTTCTTCAAACCAAGCAAGCCCCTGAGTTTAAAATAATTTTTTTTTTTATTTCTAAACACTTTAAATTGAATGGGTGGGAAATAATAGAAATCCAACAATTTAGAGAAGCAGTCCTTATACTAAAAACGTATAATTGCTAATCTCATGTTTTTCTTTTCCTTTATGTATCCTATGACATTCTTTTGTGCCTTCAATGTATAGTTAGATTAAGAGAATATTCACTTCATTAATCTTTTCATTTCTTTTTTTTTACTTCATCATTTATGAACTTCTTTTAGAAGTGTGCAGGTTTCTCACCTTTATATGAGAAAAACGTAGAAGCTTTCTTCGTGCTTGTTGGTCCCTACAATGGTGAGGCAAAACCCTAGTTGTACTTTTTTGACATCGTTCGGACCTCAGTTGCCATCGCTGATCATTTTTGAAGCATCTGCTGCTTACCTCTTGTAGCTCTCAACTGGGACTTGCTATCCATAGATAGGCCTCGTCAGGCCCATTGTCGGCCATAGTCAACCATCCTAGATCATTGTCGGCCCTTTTGAAACTTGACTTAGCCTCCCTTGTTGCTTCAAACGACTTTGTCGGCCTTTGCCAACCTCACGGATCTTTGCTTAATCTTGGTTAGCATCGTTCCCTTGTTGAGCTTAGTGTAGCTCCTTATTGACGAATGCAACCAATGCTCTGTGGAAGCAAAAAGCTTTTTTTCTGTTTTACTTTACAATTACATTTCACCAAAACAAACACCAAAATCTTGTTACACTGCAAATGGTCTAAACACCAAATATACAAAAATATACATTTTTTTATTATTCTGTAGTTTAATTATATTATAACTAAATTTCTACAGGATTTAATACCAGCAAACCAAATTGCATTAAAGCTCATTCCATCAATTAAAAGTAACTTGGCTTGTCTGTCTCCAAAGTTCTCTTTTTCTACTTTTTTCATCATGCTCTTGTGTGTTTGTTAACCTTTTACTTTTTATTGAACCATTTTTCTTTTCCATTCATTAAAGCCTATTTTTTATTTTGATATTCAATAGCTTTATTCTAAAAACTCCATAATTAAAATGATGAAGGTTTTTTGGTTTTAGAAAATACATAGTGAACTATATAGGTTTGGATGATATTCTTAATACTGGTTGGTAATGTTTGGGTGAGGAAGATGTTTTTTGCCTTACTAAATTATTTAATACAATTTTAAAAACTAACATGATGCTGATGAGTGAAGAAAATATTGTGGTATCGCTTTGTAAGAGTGAAGGGACGCACATGTGTTCAATTATTTTGATACTTTGGGAGTGGTTAGTATATATTACATTGAAATTCTATTATTTGACATAATCAAATTCTTTTATGCTATTATATTTACTATGAATGCCATCCATTTATTTAGAGGTTTAATGGAGGATGGGGGATATTACTAGAGAGAGAAAGGAAGATCATTTTTGATACTTATTGATTTAGAAAAAGCATCTAATCAAGTATTAAGGAAAAAACTTTAATCGTTTGAACTTAAGGTGAGTTTTTTATTAATCATGCTCAATCAAGATAAAGTATTCCTATATATGACCCCACTTAGTGTGATTAAGGCTTGTTATTGTTGTTTGAGAAGGTTTTTGGGGAGTATTAGAGATTAGAGAGGTTTGCATTGTTTTTGTTGATTCTATTAAAGGTATATATATTGGTGTAGTTACCTATGCTTGATCGCAATGTGGTTTGCCAAATGATATTATTTTTGTTTCCAGTCAGACTATTAAGAAGCAACTTTAAGTTCGTATCTCTTTACTAATTACGAAAGCTCTTTCTTACCATTTTTAAGAGGGGTGCCTTGTTACATGCTTTTGTAAATGATATTTTTTTTTTCTAATAAAGTTAGGACTTGCTTAAAAAGTGACACTTGAGCTATGGAGAACCATCACCATATAAGCTAAAAAGTTTCATCTTAGTAGGTTTAAATGGAATATATGAATTTCATGTTTCATCATAGTAGAAGTTATGATATTTATTAGATGACAATAGAAAATCATTCTCTCAATAAGGGGTGTGAAGTTCAAAAGTCTTGTTTTAATCATAAAAAATAATAACGAATTAGTGGGCAATGCAATTAATTGTTTTTAAGGTAGGTAGGGTGATATATAGGAACTCTTTTGGAGCGTTGTGCGTTCGGTACTACTTATTGTATTATAAAATTGCAATAAAATTAGCAAACTATAATATGGGAAAAATGTTTACCTGCAAAGTAGAGACATACTAATAAAATGTGTTGTGAAGATGAAAATTATTTCACGAATGAATGGGCTTGCATAAATGATATTCTAAGAATCGGCTACATTTGTAGCAAGGTTGGAGTAGTTTTAATTGAGATGTGCTTGTAAAAAGTTGCTTGAGATGTTTGAATATAATTAGTGTAAATGGTTAGTTATATATATTAAATTTAGTTAATGAATTTTACTTATTTTAAAAAGTAAAAGGGAGTCAGAAAAAGACTTTGGAAAAAATAATTATGAGTCATCTTACATATTTGGAGTTTAAGAAGAGTTGTTGTTTGATTAGACACAATGGAGATAATGTATTCATGTTGTGTTCTAGGACAAATTTTTGGTGGTGATGTTGTATTCATATTTTTAGTGTTTTTGTTGGATAAATTTTTAAGTTTTGCGATCAAGTTATGCAGTTAAGGTTTTATAAAATATTTGCCTGTCCTAAATAAAATTGATAGATTAAAATCACGCTTTACTTTATGTCAGCTAATACTCTGTACTGTTAAATTATGTCAAGGATGTAAACTTTCATTGTTCTGGTGAAATTATTTTGAATGACTATTTACCACTTTTGCAAGCTTTAAGCCCTTGTTGATATAATGATTGTAGTATGTGCCTGGTGGCAAATTTTCTTAAACAATTCTTTTAGTTTTATTGCTGATAGCTCGTTGATTTTCGGTTTTCTTAGGGTTTCATACTTGGATGAAGTTGAATTTTCTAGACTACATGCTGGTGTGAGGCGAGGTGATATTGTTGGTATTTCTGGCCACCCAGGTTAGTTTTGTTAGAATCACAAATTGTGGGCTTGTTTCATGTTGTTGATAGCTTTTTTTTCAAATATTTCATTTGCTCTTTTGAATTGAGCCTGTCCTCACAAAAATGCATTCTTTTCTATTGAAATGAAGCATTCTACTTTTCATGCAAGAATTTATCGAATGATAATGTAGCATTTTGTATGATTTATACTATAACTTTTGTGAAATTTTTCTTACTTATTTGAAGTCCATTTAGTTGTTGGCGTGTCAACTCTGTCTGATGACGGCACATCGTTGTTGATTTTAAAATTGAAACAATGCACTTAGTTTTATTGCTGAAAAGGATTATGATTATAAGCCTTGTTGTCTATCCATTGTGGGAAAGTGATCTTGTACATAATCATCTGGTAAATGCTAACAAATATAATAAGCTTTGTAATGATTTGAGTTATCATTTATTGATTGGGACCTATTGTTACTTTATTAGTGATTTTTAAATTGGAAATGATGTATTTGTCTTTATTTCCAGGCTGAATTTAGATTGCTTATCTTGCTGCATATCCATTATGGGAAAGAAGCATTATGAATTATGTATTGGAAATACTATGCATTAATATGTTTTTGTTGAAACTCTGAAAGTGAACGTTGTAAAGTTATGTGCTAATTATAGAAGGAGGGGTGTGAGCAAAGCATCTCGGTGGCTGATGGCATCTTGGGTATTGAGGTGTTGATAGTTGAATTTGCACAGAGGGGAAGATATGGTTTTATACAGTACTAGTGGCAATGAGTGATTTTTGCAGTATCAGATCATTACCATCATCATAGCCTTATCCCTACTGTTGTAATTATTTGTAAGCTGGAAAGACATGATTCCTGTCCTCTTATTCTAATTAAAAATTTTTCTCTTGCTTAATGCTTGTTTAAATTTTGTGTGGTGGAGTGCCTTCTTTGTCATGTTTCTCTTGCTTAATGCTTGTTTAAATTTTGTGTGGTGGAGTGCCTTCTTTGTCATGTTCTAAATGCCATGTCTCACTTCAGTTATGGTGCATCTATAGAATGAATGCATAACTTTTTTTCGGCCTAGGACGTGCTTGTTTTTGGCAAAATTCGTGAATGTGGGATGTTCACGAATAATATAAACACCATTTTTTTGAGCTTTGAATATGATTACTGATGGGAAGGGTTTTCAAACAGTTTTCTTTTCTAAACAGTTCAATTCTTCTCTTTGCTTGTTGTATGGTAAAAATCAATCTAAAGATAAACTTTTTAAACCATTCTATAGATGTATATACCATTTTAACATCGATTTTAACATGCAACAGCTATGTATTTGTTATTACAAGTGTTAAAAACCAAGAACAAAAAATATTAGTATTCTAATGTTACAATTTGTACACCACATTCCAGTTTAACATTAGATTCTTTAATTTTAATAGCTATAATGTCTGGAGAATCTTACATCTTTACATTCATACCATTATTTAGCATATTTCCAATGCTAAACAACTTTTTTCTCAACTTATTAGGCCAACATGAAAATGGCCAAAAATCTGGAAAAGGAATTAAAAAGGGGGAATTTTATTTTTCCTTGTTTCCATTATGTACTTTAGCCTTTGAGGTCTTATACAAAGAAAACACTAAATGGCCAACATACATCACACAAAGACAACAGGCATAAATGTCATATGATGTTTGTCAACTACTTAATCCTCTTCCCTTCTTTTCTAACTAACATATTTTAACAAACCATTAATACTATATAGAAGAGATCTTGATGGGTGATCCATATTCTTCTCAAATTTTTTATGTATTAGCTAGTCGCAGAGTGTTCTTCATTTCTTCTCTCTGTTTTTAGATTACATGTTCACTTTTCTGATGTTTTCATTCATGATAGAAATACATCCATGGTATCAAAAAATCACATTTTGGGAGCTTCGGTGTGGACCATTATTTGATAGACCACATTGTAGACAAGGATTTTTATACTTGGCTCCATTTAGTGGGATTACGGTTTGATATGTTGTTGTTGTTGTTGTTGTTGTTGTTATTGTTGTATGTTCCTGGTAAAGTCTATATAGGTCTGATAATCTGTGTTCTTACTGAAATGATTTTAACTTCATGCGGTACTTTGTTTTATAAACATAGCGTAACTTTATTGTGAACTTAGGGAAGTTTTACCTGAATAATGGTCTAAGGCTTAATCTATACTAGCTTATTAATGTTTTGTTTCTATTAGAAAAGCTAAACTATAACCCAAAAAATCGAAGTATTGTTGTGAAGTGTAAACTTAATGTTGTATTTTTTAGGTAAGAGTAAAACTGGGGAACTCAGTGTTTTCCCAAAAGATTTTGTTGTTCTTTCTCATTGCCTTCACATGCTGCCACGACAAAAAGCTGTCCCTGGTGCTGATATTCCTTCCAACAAGGTAGAAATACTTTTAAGTACTACTGTAGCACCATTACTGTGGCATCATTTGCTTATATTTGGTTGATTTTATGACCAGTAATTTCATGTTCAATTTTGTTGCAGAGATATGAAGGATTATTGCAATGTAAATGGGTTCCAGGATTGCCTAGGAATCCTGAAGCATATGTTCTCAAAGACTCGGTATTTAGTTTTTGTGTTTTTTAAACTGTTTTTATATCATATGCGTTCCATTGGATCATGAAATCATTTCATTTTCGTGCTTGTATTTGATAGCAGTGATTTAACAAATTCCTTCACTTAAAAATTTAAGTATCAGATGGTGATGGTATACCTAGGATGAATATTTATGATGATTTTACTTTTAAACCTCATCAGACAAATAAATGATAGAAATGATTTATTTTTAAAATTTTCCTTGGTTTTGTTTATTAGGGTCAGCTCATGGATTTTTGTGGCGCTGTTTTCTTTAAAACTTCTTAGACTAGTTGTTAGTAATATTGTATGCAGAACTTAGCTTTTTTATTCTGCAACTTCTCCTTCAGTCACTTATTTTTAATATTTTCTTATTATGTATATTGCTTGTGCTTTTTTTTAGTTTATCAATAAACGTCAAAAATTAAATTCTGCTAGCAGTTGTTTTCAAAAATATTCTTTCAATACTTTTTCTTTGGCTTTGACAAAATTTTTAATCTAGCATTAGGCTACACTTGTTTTTTGATACATAGCCACACAGATTAGTTCTCCCCTGACTGGCTGCTTGCCTTGATCAAATAGCATGTTTTTGTTTTAGAAAAAAATTTCCTTTTAATGATGTTCAGGATTAAGATAAAATTTTGTAAAAGAGTGTTATTTGGTGCTTGGTAAAATAAAAAAACTGAAAACGGTCATATTCATTTGTATTTATGCATGTAAATACATATTATTTAATGTGTATGTTTGTGCTTTTGTGCTCATGTTGGTATGCATTGTGATCACTGTTTTAAAAGTTTGGGATGTCTTACCAACATAAAATTTGGCCATAAGCTTCTTGTATAAATATGTATACAAAATAACTAGAAAATTTGATTAAGAACTCAAATATAAATTCACACACATATATATATATATATTATATCTATATATTACAATAATAAGTAGTTAATCATCTAATTCTTGTTTACTTCAAAGATTGATTAGCATAAACATCTGAAATTAGTTGTAATGAAATGTAAAATGATACAAGAGGGGCAACCATTTGTCACGGGGCTTCAAGAAGGATAAGCAATGTGTTAGCACGGGAAGCAATGAGGTGTTGGTGATCTTCTTGACAGGGGCTATTAAAAGCTATGATTAATGTGATGAGGAATGCGAGTGTGAGGCAGCTTTGGGTTTAATGACTGTGTAGGCTTACAGGAGTGGTTTTATTTGTTTAAGTTGCTGTTTACATATAATAATTGTTGGGAAATATAATTGTAATCTATTTAAATTTAATATATATGTATCAATTTGAAGCTATGTTATGGGGATACCTCTCCACTAGTAGGAGAATCACACAGGATGATTATTTGGTCAGAAGGAATAAGCTCAATAGTGGACTGATTATCTTTGCTGATCCCTGTCAGGCTTTTTGCTCTGCCTGTTTTTTATCCTGGAAATATCTGTTAAAAAAATATTTGCAGGAGAGTGTTTTGTGCGTTGATGGGAAGGGAATGATGCTGTTTTACATCAGTACTCTCTGTTGGATGTCGTGTTTAAATTTATCTACATTCTTTTAGTGTTTTTTTCTCTTGCTTTATGATTTATCAAGTTATAGCCCGTTTCTTCTTTTTTATAAATAAAATGCAAAATATGATGCTTTCCAGAAACTTATTTTTCTATTTGCGTTCTAATTAATTACTTGTTCACAAAGATTAATCCATTAAAGAGAAATTTCTTTACTTTTTCTTGATGCCTACAAGTTCATTATAAACGCTAGATTTAGCGGCCATTCATCGATGGAGACGTTTACCTTTTTTTCTATTTTTATGGTACATGGAAACTCGCCATTTATGATATTTTCTACAGTTTAGTTGTTTCTATCTTTAAATGTGACAGGAAACTCGCTGTCGCCATCGCCATTTAGATCTAATGTTGAACCATGAGGTTAGAGAAATTTTCAACACAAGAACAAGGATTATCAAATATATCCAGAGATTCCTTGACAACTTAAACTTTATAGAGGTTCTTTACCAAATCTTTCATTATTATACTTCCTAGTCACTTTTACTATTCTAATACACTTTCATTAAAACAGGTAGAGACACCCACATTAAGTAGCATTGCCAGTGGAGCAGCTGCAAAGCCTTTTATTACCCATCACAATGAATTGAACATGGAATTGCACTTGCGAATTGCTCCTGAATTGTATCTTAAGCAGCTTATTGTTGGTGGGCTGAACCGTGTCTATGAAATTGGAAAGCAGTTCAGGAACGAGGGAATTGATTTAACTCATAATCCAGAATTCACTACTTGTGAATTTTATATGGCTTATGCAGATTACAATGATTTGATGGATTTAACTCAAGAAATGATATCTGGTAAGTGAAAATGTACTTGAATCTTTTGTGTAAGATAAAAATAGAGGATGAATGAATGTTTTTAAAAATTGAGAAAATGAGTTTTCATTAGTGAAACAAGTGATGTCCACCTTTTATATAGCTGAACGACAAACACCCTATAAGCTCAAAACGGAAACTTTTTACTTCTAGTTTGCTGTAGAATAAAGAAAAGCATGAGATGAACAAGTTTCTGTAAGTACATTTCCAACTTATTCTGCAAAAGGAATCGGGTTTACTATAAGCAAACGAATTAGTTTTTAACGCACATAATATAGTTTAACTTTAATATTTTTAGTTTTTACACTTATAATAGAGATCACAACTATGTTAGGAGTATCACACCATATAATTGACACCTTTGTTTTATTTATTTTTAATATTGCTTATAAGGATTGAATTTAAGTTATTTTAGCAATTAAACACAGTATGTTTTGATTCTATGAATCGGCTGAAGGCCTTGATATCATATATCCTTTTTTTATTTTTCAAAAACTTGATTCTAACCCAAAGTGCATAGAATTTTTATGTTGATTTTTTTTCTTGGATATGATGCTTAGTCAATATATCTAAATCCACAATATTGATATCTTTGGCAGGTAGTTTTGAAAGCCAATCTATGGTCTAGTGCTTCTTGTTAAATATCTAAAAGTCTTTTTCACCTCTTTCATGCGACTTTTCAATGGATTATGAATGCATTAATATACTTTATTAACACTATATACTAGTTCCCATCTTTTACTTTATTAACTTACAATGGGAGTTAGACATGTCAAAATGGGTCAATGGGTCAGGTTCTGAAGTGTTGACCCATCCGACCAGAAATGTACCAACCTTAACTGTCCCGTTTACTAAACTGTATTAGCTTTGCGAACTTCAACCCGACCTGCTCCAACATGCGTAACCCAATCCCGACCTGCTCCCAACATTCGTAATCCGAACCTGGCTTGCATGATCCGAAAATGGAGTTGAGAAACATATGTACTATATCCGAGTTTGGGTCCGCATGACCAAAATAACCTAAGCTTTCATATTAAGTTTATTCAGCAAAACTTTCCACTTTTGCGCTTGATTGGATTTATTAATTGCGAAGACCGGTCAAACGGGTTGAATTTGAGTTATACGGGTTGACCTGAACCCGACACATTTTTAAACAAGTTTATTTTCTGAACACG
Source organism: Gastrodia elata (assembly GCA_016760335.1). Classification (NCBI taxonomy): domain Eukaryota; kingdom Viridiplantae; phylum Streptophyta; class Magnoliopsida; order Asparagales; family Orchidaceae; genus Gastrodia; species Gastrodia elata. The sequence continues at coordinate 1,746,797 of CM028676.1, forward strand.
ACACAAACATTTTACAGATCGACCGGATCACGATTTTTTTTGAGTCGGGTTCTTGTCGTGTTTTTATGGCGTCAAAAATTAACAGCTCTAACGGGGGGGGGTATATTGTAAGGCTCTAATAATGTTTCTGTACAATTTATGATTTTTGGATTGATTCATTGACACACTTTTGGTTATCTTGTGACTATTGTTTTTGAAAATGAGACTACTTTTGCATCTCTCATATTTATTTGTCTAAAAACTAGTAATGCATTTTGTTTAAGCTAAATGAATGCCCCCTAATTGATTTGTAGGCCAATAAATATTTAATGCCTTCATTTCCTTCAGGGAAATTGCAAGATTAAGGGGTTAATAAATGATTGAACTTTGCAGGTATCACTTACTGTGGTGATAATCTCATCCACATATACAAAACATAATAAATAAAAAAGAAGTGTCATGTATAAATAGAGACTTTCAAATTTTTGTATATAGAGAAATCTTGCTTAGTATTAACTGTCGCATATTTTCAAATGATGCTCTAGTACATGTTTAAGCTCAAAGGATCTATGCTCTAGTACATGCCTTTATATATATATATATATATATATATATATATGCACAGGCTATGACCGTACTTCAGTGAATAAGTTATGATAATTACTGTAGGTGCTCCTGTAAATTACCATTAAAAAGGCATTTTTACATCACGCCTCTAATAACCTGTTTTTTCTTGGAGCCATTGTGAAACATGAGCTGTTGTTGCTACATAGTAATAGGTTTATGGGAAATTAGATCCTTAAACTTAATGAGACCCTTTCGTCACTATGCTTACATTGTGTTTATTAAAAGTGGTTTTTCTTTGATTTAAATACAGGCTTTACTCAAAATATCTTTTTTTTTTGATAGTTTTACACTAAATAACTTTTTATTATTTGATAAAGAAACTAAATCTAATTTACCTTTTCTTAGAAATGCTGGATATTCAAAACAATCATTATATTTTTACAATGTCTATTCTACATGATTTCTATCATATGTAAGATTTGTAGGCACAAGATAAACTTCAGTATTATGCGTGCTACCCTTTGCTCTTGTTATCTTTTAGATTGGAGAAGTATTAATAACACCTAGGAAAATTTGAAACCGATTGGTTAGGCTCAAAGAGAATAGTTATTTGTAGAAAGGACTAAGGTGGTGACATTTTATGTTAATTTACGTTGTTAAAATGCTTGAAATAGTGGCTGCATTGGTGTAGAATTTAGAGATGGTGGCTGTAGAGCTTGTTGTGACTGAGTGTATGAATAACATCTGAATGATGGAAAATCAATTTTATGGCATATATATAAGCACCAAGGCTGACAAATAGGATTAAATTTTTATTATCATTACTTAGATTACAATTTTTAGCACACTTTTTTGAGGGATTATCAAATATGGTGTGTTATAGGGTATGCAATGTATTTTCAATTAGATAGAACATAAACAATGTTAATTTTCCAAACTTTGGTTTCAAGTGTAGAGACTAATGTTCTTGGATCAACAATCCTAGGATTGTCTTTTGAAAACATGATGAAGATAGAGGAAGGATCAATACAAGACCATAAAGAATGATTTGTCCTTATTGAAAAAAGGAAGTGCATTTTTATTTAAGTACTACATCTGTCAATATTTTAACAACATACAACACCTTAATACAGTAAATATGCTCAACTATTTGAATCTTTGGTTTTTGTTGTATTCTATCAAATGCCAACATAAAACATCATTTCCAGGAGACTCCCAATAATTTTCTTAATTTTTGAAAGTAAATGTCGTTTATTTTAGTTGTTTAAACTAGTGTTGACTATTTGATGCACTTCTCCAGCTTTCCTAATTGTTATTAAAAACAACATAATATTAACTTGTAATAAATTAACCAACTCTGACGAACTTATAACATAATTATAACTTGAATCTTTGGCAATGCTGACATATGTGATTGCTATTTTCTATTATGTAATCTTTTATGAATTTGTGAAAGCTAGCTTGTGGTCTGCACACAGTTTACAAATTCTAGTTTGGTAGCACACTATCTCATGTGCATACATGCACACTATCTCACGTGCATGCACACACATCCTTGCTCACACGAGCACACATCAGGCTAATATTGCTTTGTTAATGGCAATGGCTTGTGTTTTTGTTTATCCTCAAATGATGACTGGATGAGATTTAAAGTAAAAAAATAAATGTTGCCAAAACAAACCTTTATTCATCTTTCTATTCATTTGGATGAATGTCTAGAAATGTGTTATATTCTCCCCGAAAAAGTTAATAGCCTAAATATCTTTTTTGTATATATATTGTATGCATGTGGTTTAAGTTATACACCTTTATGTAGGTAGACTATCATCTTATTGATATAAGAGGAAGTGCACTTTTACATAATTTGACTACTTATAACGTTTTTAATATAATTACTATATATATCAATAATTTAACAACTGTAAACAACGAACAAAACCTTAATCTTCTAAATAGGTTTGAATACTTTAATCTTTGATTTCTATTGCACTCTATCAAATGCCAATGCTTTCCTAAGTTTTAAGTATTTAAGAAATATAACATCACTTCCAGGAGACACCCAATTTTATCTAAATATCTGTAAGGAATTATGACAGTTATTTATTAAGTTTTCACTAGCTTCCAACTAACACAATCCTCCACCTTTCAAAATTATTAGTTATAAAAATAACTCAACTAATTTGTAATAGATTAGCAAATTCTAACATACTTGTAACAAAATATGTAAACTCATATCCTTAACCATGTAAACATACACGTTTGTTACTTTTTTCCATTTTATGTAATATATCATAAGAGTTTGTGATGTTTTTTGTGTGGTGTGGATGCTATTTGCATACTCTATTCGGTAATAATCTCTCACATATGAATGCACATACTTGCACAGATGGGCACATGTCAGGCTATTATTCTTTAAAAGGAGATTTTTTTGTTTGTACGTTTCTCATCATTTAGTCAAAAGTTGAATGAATGAAAGAAATCCAAAGTCAAAATATTTTTTGCTAAATGAACTGAATTTTTAGTATCTATTCATTTGGATGGATGATGTGATATATTGACAGTAATGTTGTCAATGATAGAACTCCAATTATCACCCAGTCTATGGGTTACGAGCCAAATTTTCTCATTAAGAACAGCCTTCTCCAAAGAGAGGCCTCCTCGAATGAGTTGAACTTTTTTAGTTCTCTTGGAAGAGGACACGGATCTATCTATTCTCAGGTGGTCCCTGTGGAAACTCTGTCAAATCTAGAATGGTGATTTGCACCATTTGTCATATGCTCACAACGGCTTTATGGGATCAAAAGGAATCAGAGGCTTATGTTGTGTCAAAAGTTGTGAAAGAAGGTAGAATTTGATCACTGTCAACAAGTCATAATGTTTGTGCACACTACTTATTCCACCTTGCCATCGTAGTATACATCAAGGTTAGCTTCTCCACTGTGGATGGCATGTATGTGTCGTGCATTGCAGTTTTTTGTGACATTCTTTCTGTAGAGGACCGGCAAACTTTGATACAAGTAATTTCATGGCAACAAGATGACATAAATGGTCTTTGCTTAATGTTTTAGAGCATGCAGAGTGCACAAAAGCTGTATCTTAGGACACCCATCATAGATCTTAAGACTACACAATTCCAAGCATTTTCAGTGTAGCCTTGGAGGTTTAGCGGATGAGCCAGATAACTTCGAACTTTGAAGCACTTATTGAATGACAAGAACGGTGTGATAGCTGTGAGGATAATAAGACAGCGGCTTAATGACTACATGGACAAGGTGATTATTTGCTGCTCCAGGACAAACGTTTATACCAAGATAGTTCATAAAAACATGATCTAGCTTTTTTTTTTTGTATTCTCTTTGTTGCTGAACTAGTTGTATTTTGGGTCAGTAAATATATAGTCATGGTGATCATTTTACTATATGCTCTCAAAGAAATCCTCATGCACTGGTACCCACTGGTAATTTGAGATGCTTTTTTGCTAATCTTCTGAAGAATGCAATCGAAGTCTCCACGTTTCTCCAGTGGGAGCCTTGTCAAACAAGTTATAATTACTTCGCTTCATAGAAAATTATGAGCACACTTGCATAAACTACTCCCATAACCCAATCTTACATACCACAAAGCAAAATGAGAAATGGCACAAATTGAGAAGTATTTTCTATAATGATGACTTCAAATGTAGATGCCTTCAACACTGTGATACTCTAGATCTCCCTTAGGAGGGTTGGTTGAAGTTGGACTGGTTCTGACCCAACATTTTATTCATTCCTTTCTGACTAAACTCCATCATCATCTCGAGAAGAGCCACCATGCCCGAATATGAAGGCCTGCTGTCAATACTTTACCCACACTGTTGCAATTATAGAACTTATGCTATTCATTGATGACAAGGTGACACATCCCCATCGATGAGTAAAATGTGTTCCATTCTTTTTTTCATTTTTGTATGCCCACATCTTTTCCACATAGGTTACAACATGGTAGAATTTGTGTCTGCTAGCTAGTTGAATTAGTATTTCTTAGTGAAGTGTATGTTCCCATTGAGAGCATCATTAATTAGCCATGGTAGAGGTGAAATAGCTTTGTTCTCTTTCTTGAGAGCATTTCTTCTACAAGAGCATTGCTCTTCAATAGTGATTTGGATTTGGTCTTTGAATTGGATGTAGGTGGCACAACATTTCCTCATCATCATCGTTTTATGCTTTATCGAAATGGTTGTCATCTCTTTTATTTTTTGTGCTTGTGTCAAGTTTGCTCTTGTATTTCCTTTGAACAAGGATCCCTGACCCAACCTCTTAACCCGGTAAGAAGCTCCCCTATGGATTGACAGATACATCATTGTCCTTTAATTGGCAAGATCGTTAACATTGGCTTATGTTGCAGCTTGCTGGGAGGAGACATTATTTTATTTTGAAGGAGGGCAATGTGGTGCAATCGGAGCACTCACAACTTTATTTCCTTCAACTTTTGCATTATTTTGTACATGTCCATGTTGTGGCCAATATGCCCACACTCGGAGCACACCACAGACAATCCTCCATACTTGAAAGTTTGGGTAATTTTTTTATACATCTGATCTATTGGTTTGTGAGAAGCTCAATTGGCTTGGGAGAGGCCATTTAAAAGATTCGTTTTGATGTATATTTTAGCTGTCCTCCCATTCTGTTCCAATGGGATCCCAAGCATTACCCCAATATCTGACAAATTATTCCAATATCTAATAAGTTGACCTCCTCTCAAAAGTCTAACTTGAACTAGTGTAAAGAAGGCTGCTAAACTTTTAAGCAAAATTTTTTTGGCTCATTTTTCTAGTCAAGCACGTGGCCGTCAAAACTGTGCCTCGTATGTGCACATATACAAAGCATATGAAGCAGCAGAATGACATGCCTCAAATCACTAAACCTTTTCATTGCTTCTTAGGTTCATTGGGTAGGACAAAATATGGTATCCTGCTATGAAATTGTCACCACACCAATGCACATTCAAATTTCTTTAGTTGTTTTTATTATGTTAAGAGTAAGATTGGTCTCAACATTCAACCCAATGGGATTATTGAATGCTTGTGATGTAATTTTTTTTTTTCCATATTGAAGATGAGCTTTTTTCCAATGACATATTTGTGCATTTCGTTTTGGGTTTTTTAATCAAATAGTTGGTATGTGGTGAATGTTGATGTTATTTTGAAGACTAAATAGATGCCACACGAGTAGAGAAGGAAGATTTTTGTTCTTAATTACTGAGCAAAAATGGAATTAAGTTAGTAATACATTGAAATTTATGGAAGTTGTGATTGAATACATATTGTGAAAAGATACTCATATTTCACAAAACTATTTTAGTTTATTGCTATATGTAAATATATTATGGAAAGCATATATTTACTAAGAGGTTTGATGGAGAAATTTAGAGAAAGAAAATATTGTCATTTGATCTTTATTGATTTTAAAAATGCTTATAATAGATAGCCAAAAGAGATTCTTTGGAAAGTTTTGGAGGGAAAAATTGTGCAACATATATTGATTCTATTAAAGATATGTATAATGGAGCTGTAACATATGTTTGATTGCAAGTGCTTGTCTAATGAATTTTCTATTATTATTGGATTACATAAGTCTTTGCTTTCAATTTATATTTTTTATTTTAATTATGGATGTTCTTGCTGAACATGTTCAAGTAATGGTTTATCTATTTGTAGATGGCATTTTCTTAGTTTATAAGACTATTGATGGAGAAGTAAAATAAAACTTTAGCTATGGAGGACTACTTTAGATTCTAAAGGGTTTTGCTCTAGTAGATCTAAAAGAGAATATATGGAGTGTAAGTTTGATCATAACTAAAGCGATAATCTCGATACTATAACTATTGTAGACCATGTGATAAAGAAGGGTGAGATAGGTTCAAATACTTTGGTTTTTAATTGTTCAAAATAATGGGGAAATAGAGAGCTGTGTGATTAATAGATTATAAGTTGGTTAGATGAAATTGAGGAGGCATCTCAGAAAATCCTAATCAAAATCAAAGGATAGTTTTATAGAGCAGTTGATGATTAGTTATGTTATATGAGGCTAAATGTTGGCCAATAAAAAGGAAACATACTAATAAAATAAGTGTTATAGAGATAAGAATGCTAAGATAGACAAGTGGGTATATTTGAAATAATAGAATGATAAATGAGTTCATTTGTCTCAAGATTGGAGTGGCTCTAGCAGTAGATAATGTTAGAGAATGTTGTCTTAAATGGTTCAAACATATTAAGCTTAGATTGTTTGCTACCCCATCAGAAAAATTGAGCATATGAATTTTGCCTATGTTAAATGAAGAAGAGGAATACAAAAAAGGAAATGGTAGGAAACTATTAGCAATGATCTCTGTCTAAAACGTAAGGAAGGGCCTCTTTTTGATTGTGCATAACAAAAACAAAGGGTTGTGTAGCAGACCCCATCTAGTTGGACTAATACTTGGTATGTGATTAATGATATCTTTACTACAAAAATATGTGGTATTATTAGGCATTGTTCCATTTATGATAAACTCTTGTACCCTTGACAGTGTAAGAAATTCATGGTAAAGACCTTCATGTTTGACTAGAAAGGAGCGCCTGTAACCATATAGTGCAAATTCTCTCAATAATTTTTGAAACCTTTCAGCTCTTCTAAAATATTACTTGAAACTAAATATTTTTATGTGATGTGATGTTATTTTTCATAACGAATTTCTATATTTCATATAAAATCATTGATTTTCTAGGGATTGGGGGAAATCTACAACAGTGTTGCCATAGTTTGCAAAATAGACTTATCTGTTGTGTTCATCTGCAGGTTCTTAAAATGATTATCTTTTTTGAGAAAAGGCAAAGCTTACTGAATTTTGAACAAATTAACTTGTTCATTTGTTAAATCTCGTTTGCAAATCTTTTGGATTGAAGAGATAAAGTCTTCCCTTTTTTGCTTGCTAATGAATATTTATATTTCAACTGTATGTTTTCTTAGAAAAGCCAATTTAAAGTCTATTTGTAATAGGAAAGTTTACTGTCTTTGGTTTCAGTAAAAATTTTTCTTGCATTTTTTGTTTTAAAAATGCTTATTTAAGCTTTATTTACTCTTGAGTAGGATTGGCAAAAGAGCTGACAGGTGGATACAGAATAAAATTCCATTCTAATGGAGTTGACAAGGAGCCAATAGAGATTGACTTTACTCCTCCCTTTAGGTATGATTGTGATGGTTTTTTATGCAAGTTCTGTTAATTTGATCATGAAAGGCAATGATATCACTGACCTTTTGTAACGTTATTTCTTTTTTAATTATCTTTTGTTGCAGAAGGATTGACATGATTGAAGAATTGGAAAAGATAACAAACTTGAATTTACCCAAGGATCTTTATAGTGATGCAGCAAATAAGTACCTTATAGATGCTTGTGCTAAATTTGATGTTGTGTGCCCTCCACCTCAGACAACTGCAAGATTACTTGATAAGGTTAACAAAAGCCTTGCCCCCCTCCTTATTTTTTCTGAATTTCAACAGTGACTGAAGCATGCAAATGAAAGATGTCATCAAGTTTTAATTATGCACTATGTTTAATAATTTTCATTGTATAAGTTTGTTTTAAGTGTTTAATATATATTCAACTGATAACCATATTTCAGTTTTTCGCTATTGTTGAAGTCTTGAAACTATAATATAATTCCTCAGTTTTATTTATTTTATTTTATTTTTTGATGTGCTTTGTTAATACTGGCAGACTAATGTTACTTTTACTTATTTGAGAAATAGCCCCTTGATTATTATCATAGTTCAATCAGCAATGTATCCAAGGATGAAAAAGATAAGACTTTTATGCTGTGACAGAACAATTTGAAATTTCATCTAAGTTAAATATTTTATGTATAGCACGTCTTATTTTCTTAAACTTTTCTCCTATACAATTATATTTTGGTTTTGATAAATTTTTCTTAGCCAATTCGAAAATTTAACGCAGATTGACGTATATACCATTTTTGGTTGTAAAACATCATCCGCTTCACAATTTACTTTTCTTGCTAAGATCTGCAATGTTTCTTGACATTTCAACACTTGTTTGAAACAGCTTTTAATATTTTTAGCGCTTAGATTAACATAGTTGTTTCTTAGCTGGAAATTGGTATTTTTGTTCACATACTTTTAATGAAAAGGACATAACATCTGATTGCGTAAAACTTGTGCTCTGCAATCCTATCGCCTCTCTAAATGTATTTTAGACTATATTCTAGAACAAGCTAAACACATGCTTAAGATTGGTTGTTAAGTTTTCAAAAAGCAAGCATGGCTTTAACTAATAGAATTAAAAGTAGTTTGATTATTTAAGTAGAAAATCATCAAAATGATGCATGACACTTGCAAAATATTCAAAATAGTTCTCGACTCTTTAAATATTTTTAGTCTCCTGACTTTTATTCAAGTGTTTTCTTGGTCCTTGCCATTATATTTCCGAAAAATTAGCATTCAGAAATGAAGGGTAAGGCGTAATTCCAGCGTAATAAATTTTATATCTGAAGGCTGCACTTCTACACTTTAATTTTTTTTCTCTTAGAAGTTTCTTCTCATGCTGCAACAACTTCATCTATTGCGATTTCTTCTTACATTGCATTGCGATTTCTTCATCTATTGTGATTTTTCCCTCAAAGTTTCATCGCTTCTCCGCATCTCTCATTGACGAAGACTCAAATACGTTCTTCGTCGACTTAGTACACAGTTCAAAATTGTGTTATGCCACCAAGATGCATTGTTGAAATTCGGATGAGCCTCTTTGTCGACGTTGTACATGGTTCAGATTTATGTTACATTGCCAAGATACATTGTTCAAATTCGGATGAGCCTCTTCGTCAACATCGATGAAGGACTGCCTGAGCCTTTGTCGATGAGAGATACAGAGAGACGAAGAGCTTAAAGGTAATTGCATCGAAAATGTTGCAACGTGAGAACAAATCAGCAACATGTAGACAAAGAAGTTCAGCATTCAGATATAAAATTTTTTATGTTGGAATAACACCTTTACCCTCCATTTTTGAATGCTAACGATGGGATCTTACAGAATTATAATGGCAAGGATAAAAAAAACTTTAATAAAAGTCAAGGGACAAATATTTCTTACAAGAGTTAATGATTATTTTGAACATCTTGCAAGAGTCAAGGGACTATTTTGATAATTCTTTCATTATTTAAGTGATGAAGATGGTTATGGAAATTTCTTTTTATTTTTATTTATAAATGTCAAATTAATCCCTAAATAATGTACTATGCTCAGGATAACATTATTGGCTGCACAAGAAGTAAATACACGCTCAGTCAATTCCAAAAGCGAAGTAATTTGTGTCATTAATTTTTTCCAAGTATTATGTTACATATGTTTTTGGTTTGCTTTTTTTAGCAATATCATTAATGATTGAATAGTGAATTTTCCATGAAATTATTAATCTAACCTCTATATTGATATATGCCAATTTTTTTTTTCTTGGAGCTACTTTTATCTTCAAGTAATGTTTGCATTTTGTTTCTCTTCATTTCTCGCTTATTGTATGAGCACATGTTTTATTTTGATGTTTGTTCAACATACAATCATTAAAATGACATCTTAGTTTACTTCAGGTAGTGAATATATAAAATTATGTATAAAGCTGTGGCTAATTATGAGTTTACTGTAGTTCTTTGAATTTAAATTATTGCTATCAGGCCTCTAAATTTTAGTTTTTGTATCCCACCATCCTCCAACAGTCCAAATAAACTGAAATTTTTTTCTTGTCATCTTCCACATTGGCCGGAACAGTGGGCCACCACCCCTTGCTGTTTTTTTTGGATTGGTGTTGGACAGAATATGGGAAGTAGCGTGCATATCGTTGTTAGATCTTCTTATTCCTCCTTGATGCCCGTTATATGAATTTCTATACATCTGTCTATTTCTATATTTGTAACTGACAGACGACGATTACACGTCTGCGCTTGCACGCAAGTGTATGTGGTCTGAAGTAATAATTGGAAGGTAAGTTTTGAGATTTATCGTCCTCAGGGAACGGTGTGTTTTTGTACTAATGTGTATCTACGTTTAATAATGTTTAAACTATATGTTTTTCAGGTTTGAATTTGTTCCTACTTAACAATGCAAAATTTTGAATTTAAGATACTATTTGATTAAGGGGAGAGTTGGGTTTCCTCCATATGAATTGATAGGGACTCGTGTTGAAGTACTGCTTAAGCAACTTTTCATTTTCTTGCTGTCATGCCCAATAATCAAGTGATTGGTCCTCTAATAGTTCTCTAATTTTTTTAGATTGGTCCTCTAATTCTTACAAGTTCAAATCTTGTGCATAAAATGAACACACTAGTTAAGCTCAAGAACTACTCACATAGTTCCAAGCGCTAACACACACATATCCAGCTCTAAGCCAATCGGTGAGCTATGGAGCACAAGATACTCATTTCAATGTTCCATGTTCAATGTTTATATTTTTAGCAGATTTTCAATCATTCTGCAGCATGTATTCTCAAGATAGTTTAGATAAACAATTGAATGCATATTTTTATTCATTGCTCAAGGAAGATCGTCAACACTTTTTTTGTCCCTTACATTTCACATGATTTCAGCTCAACCCTTCTCAAGGAGGGTCTAGCCTTCCATTACAACAGAATTACAAAGAGAAGCATACAAAGATAAAGGCCCTTTCATGATCCGACTAAAAGTAAATCAAAAAGAAAAATTATGAGTGTGCTAGGAACAACCCTTATTACTAGGGTTCTCTGGATCTTCCTTTGCCTTCCTCTCTTCTTTCCTTCTAGCTCTCTAGTGCAGTCTTTCCTTCTTCTTCTTCTTCTTCTAGTAAGGGACTCTTCAACCTACTTTGGAGAGGTCTCCTTCCTCTCTATAGCCCTCTTAATTCTAGAGATTTTGAAGTTAAAATTGGGAACCATTCTTTAGTTAAGACTTATAGAGGAGTCCTCAATTCAAATTATGCTCACCATCCTCCCTTTCTCTATAATGAGTGAATACTCCACTTGAATCCTATCCTATTTATATATAATGAATATTTTGTCCATTTTTAATTTTTGTAATCATTCCAAATCCCTTCTTTTCTCTTCAAGGATTTAAGTGGCAGAGGATATGTCAGCTGGGAGACAAACTGCTGGCTGGAAGTCTTGTCCAAGCTGTAATATATGCTCTGAAAAGAAAGAATTTTCGGCACCCGCTGTAGTGCTTTGCAGTGCTTGAGTTTCGAATTATGATCCGCTGCAGCGCTTTTAAGTTTCACACTCAATCCGCTGTGGCGCACTGTAGCGGTTGAGTTTCGACGTTTCAACCTGCTGTAGCCGCTGAAGCGCGCTGTGACGCGTTATTGCGGTTGAGTTTCTAAGTTTCAATCCGCTGTAGCGCCTGTGGCGGTTGAGTTTCGAATTTTCAACCGCTATAGCGCGCTATAGTGGAATTGTTCCAGGCTCCAGAATTGCCCCTTGGTCATTGCTGTCTGCTCTCCAGTCGCCGGAGAGCGCTGTGGAGCGCTGCAGCGGTTCTCTTCCAGAATTGCAGAATTTCTCCGGATCCTGCCGAGCTTCTCATTTTTCCTGAAAATTATAAAGAATTGTTCAAAGTAGGTTGTTCCCAATATGGAAGTGTATGAATTCTTCTTTTGTTTTTGCTATAAATTATGGACTCATCAGTAACCATCTTGTAGGTTGATAGCAACGAAAGGAAAGGGGAAATAATAGGAACTAAACTGGAACCAAGTGTGGGATATTTGGTGTTATTTGTTGCACATATTCCTTTTTTTCTTGAAGGCTCTTCAAAGAACTTTTTGGGTACTCTATCATAAGTCTTTTCAAGATCAAAAAAAGATTAAAGGAAGATCTTATATTTCTCTAATTTTTTTCGTTAAGCCTCTTAGTGAATGTGCGGCTTCCGTGATGAATCTACTTGACATAAAATCATATTGATTTTGTGAAATACGAGTTTTACTTCGTAATCTGAATTCAGTAACTCTCTCCCAAAGTTTCAGCGTATGACATTGATTTAATTCTTCTATGGTTTGTACAATCTTAAGCGCCACCTATATTCTTGTAAATGGCTCAACAATACTCATTCTCTACTCATATGACATTGCTCCTACTCTACACTTGAATAAATATCATAATTTAAGAGCACACATGCTTTAGAGGGCAATAATTCAGTAATTAAAGTTTTTTTTGCAGTGAGGAAGCAGCCCTATTTAAAGATCTTTTCAGCTAATCTGATAAAGCCTAAATTAATTACCATGATGAAAAGAGCAATTGGCAGGAAAGGGAGAAAACTGCATGTATAGATACTCCTTTAAATTGCTAATAACATAAAAATATTGTGGTTAGGATCACTTAACACACAGGGTACACCTGGTGGGCCAAGAGCGTGTTTTACTCTTTATGTGAATTTATAAAGACAGTATGTGAACGAGTTACCATTGCAGGACTGGATGTCTGCTATGTTAAACAAAGGCTGTTTTACCGTTGATTCCAGGTGCAATTTGTGATCATATAGAAAAATTGCCGGTTAAGAATGAGCCTTGTTGTAATCAACTCCTAACACTAAGGTTAAATAAATATCCTCCATAGGCCATTACATCTTTTTGCTATTTAAAAATGTATTAAACTGTTAAAAAGAGTGCATAATAAAAAAAACAACAAAAAATTTTATGCCACAGTGGTGTTTGAAATATTATAATGGATGTTGTCATGATTCTGGTTGAATTTGGATGGCTTGAAAAAGTTCAGCTTTAGAAAGATAGACATTTGATGCTTATCAAGCAATGCTTAAAACAATTACTCAAAGGCTACTATTGTGTGATCTAAGAATCAATGTGCACCATCTTATCTCTTCAATGAATTAAATGCATTAGAAGTTCTCCATTAGTATAGTACATAGTTTATTTTGTGGAAATACTCGATGGAACTAGTTGTATTGTGATAATTGGTCGGGGTATAGATGTGGATTCTTAAGACAAGTGTGAGGATAGAAGAATTAACATTATTGTCTAATATGAACCATGGTATAGTACTAAAATTCAATGTGTAAGTTTTAGTTTTCATGTATTGTAATTTTAGAAGTTCCATTTTTTACATTAAATTTTATACGGTTTCAGTTAGTAGAAACATTTCTAGAATATTGCTTATAATTAGAAGCCACGTGCATTTTAGTTAAAATGGTTATAATGCATGAATTGTCTAAATGACTGCAAATCTAATCAGTCTAGACTCATTAGGTCTCAATAAAGTCTATGCGTTACTTGAGCTGGTAGCCAATGACTATCTCGAATGAACTTGTGCTCATGGACTACTTAGCATGACTTGTATACAAACTCAGCCATATGTAAATTCAAACCCTTTCAATAATATGATTTTTTATAAACAGGATAGTAGATCATATGTGCATCACTTTCCTCTTCTCGATAGTTTGTGGGTGATAAGGTAGAAAGAACTTAAGTTCAAAGAACGTTTCTTTTTCTGATACTATTAGGTGGCTTACAATTTTATTACAACAACTACAATGATAAACCAAAGCTAATTCTCACAATGTGAGTTGGTTACATGAATTTGTCTCAAATGTGTTCTATTCAGTAGAGCCCTCTCCTAAATCTTCATCTTTGTGATTGTTTTTAATAATTTTTTTGACAACTTTTTTATTTATGGGGCCTCTTAATATAGTAAAAAATCATTAACTAAACTTTCTTCTCATTGGGATTTATTGATCTACATTTAATTTGTCTAAGACAACATCCATTGGAATTAGTTAACTTAGGCTACTCCAATCTTGCTGCAAATGTACTTGTTTCTCATCATATGCATTTGTGCATACCCACACATTTATGTTGGCATCCTCTTATCCACAACACTCGTCAATATGTTTTTATTTTGCATGCCGACATTTAGCACCATGTAACATTTATGATCTTCTAGTTTCTTAGAAAAGCACATCTATAAATTTGAATGAGACTTTTAAGGCGCATTACCTCGATAGTACTTTCTCATTTCGTAGTCCTTTTTTCCATCGTTATTTTGTATGATTGAACCAAGATAAAAATATGATTATCTCTAGTTTTATTGATAAGAATAGCATTTACATATGATATCATCAAGGCAGCACACTATTGAAAGTGTTTAGTACGAGCATTTATAATCAATGTAATGAATTATAAAAGTTTATTTGATTCTTGATGTAGTTCCAAGATAAGAATATCATTATCTCTAGTTTTATTGATAAGAATGTCATTTACATATAACATCATCAAGGCAGCACCTATTGAAAGTGTTTAGTACTAACACTTATAATCAATGTAATGAATTATAAACATTTAGTTGATTCTTGGTGTAGTTCTATTGAAATGGGTCATTTGACAAACCACCTTGTGTTCAAACATTTGTAGCCAATCCAATGAAATCCTAGTGACTGGTCATAGTTTATGTTCTACCATTCTTTCCCAAAATTTTATATTATTTCTTTGATTATTTTAATTTGAACAGTTTTGCACTTCAAATAAATAAGCAATTAAAAATTATTTTTAGAAGCACCACACTCTTTAATGTTAATAGCATTGTTGCAATTTTCATTAGAAAACTTGTCTAAATAATTCATTATGTTGAACGTAGACAGCTCTTAAAAGCTTTTTCAATCAAGACAGCCAAATCTTTTACTTTCTTATTTATTTAATATGACTAGCTTGTATGCGATTCTCTCATCAGCAATATCAAAAATTTCATGTAAATTCTTAAAGGTACATGCCTTTTATTCCTAATAGCTTTTTTTAAACTCACAACATGATATTTTATATTTGTATCAATTTTTTTTAGTCTTATATTTGACTAGCAAATTTATTTTTTCTTAAAAGTTTTCTTTGCGAGGTCTCCAAGAATATCTTTAGCACCATATGGATCGAAATAGCAAACTTTTTTCGTATAGAACTAGCATCTACTATCCATGCTTTAAACTTTTTTGCATGACTATTCTCTAATTTCAAAGTTTATTTTTTAATATAGTTTAATTATATTTTTTAATATAATAACTAATATTGGGTTGTCAATTTTTTTATTGAAGCAATGTTGCAATTTTTGTAATATAATCAATTTCTTTTCTTTATAAAAAATTGTTCAAAATGTGTTCAAGAAGATAAGTTTTTATCAAGTGTTTATACATACATACATATATATATATATATATATATATATATATATATATATATTTGACCAATATATTAACAATCTTGAGTTATAAACTAAGAAGTTCTAAAATTATTCTGTTTTTATCATTAATCTCACTAAAATTAAATTTATCATTAATACCATTAAATTTGTTGCTACGTTTTTGACATGCTCGTATAGAGATCCAATGAATAATCTTTCTTTACCAGGTATTTGTTGAATTGAAGCTTTCATATTATGACATTTTATTGTCATAGGAGTTTTAATCTTCAAAGCTATTAATTATATCTCCATCTTCTCTGCTTACGCTATATTATTTTTACATTTTATTCAACATGACACAAAACATCTTTTCTATGTATTGATCCTTGGCCGAGTATCAAAAATCTTGAAGCCTTAATTGTGATTCATTAATTTTTTACCTGCTCACTTCAGTTCTTAAAAGTGGATATATTTTGATTTTATTTTTTAATTACAGTTTGGTGATACGGATGGCTTAAATAGTCTTATGATAGGGAATTTTATAAAATATTACTGTCCATTACCTTAAATATAACCATGCTTTCTTAAAGTTCTAGGCAATAATAAACAAATTCCTTGCTAGTATCCTTTCAGTGGTTTGCAGGAAATGGGTAAGGCTGGTAAATTTATGATCTGCGTTTTACTTTAGCCATTTGACACATCCTTCACTTAGTAAATATTTTAGCATCATCCCAGCAAAGGCATTTAGGCCAAAAACACATTTCTGACTTGTGGCACTTTTTTGTTCTCCTTAAAGAGTAACAGCTTCCCTTGCATACAACTCGTGGATTAGGAATCCCTTTAGGATTGTTTTATATAGGTTACCTTTAAATTCATGGATTAGGAATTTTTTTTGGGAATGTTTGATATGTATAGGTGGTTACCTTTAAACCTGTAGTTGCAATCTTTATCAGCGCTATTTAGATTGTTCTAAATCTTCCCAAATGATTTTGACCACTTTAATCCTTTAGATTTCATAAATGATCAAATTAATCATTTAGATTTTATGTAGAAACTTGGAATCCTGGTCTAAATTCTTTACCTCTAATTGTTATATGCAAGGTTCTAGGATTTCTTAACTTATTATCTGAATGGTTTAGCCGGGAATACTATTAAAGATGTTATTTTCCCATATGAATATAGTTGGATATATATAGTAAATTATGTAGCCTGGAGTTATTGTTATGTTGTCTCCATTGTCTTTTGAGGTCATGGCTTGAAGCATGGAAATATCATATCTGCAATGCAGGGATAGAACTTAAATGATTAATTAATCTTTACAAAACCTTTTATTATTGAAAGCCTGAGGTCGTGGAAAACCATCTAAAAAATTCATAGCCACATCATTGAGTAAGCCTCACATGTGACACTTGTCTATTTGAATTGAGAGTTCTTATAAAAATCTATTTTCTTTTTTAAATTTACAAACTCTAAACAATATCTTCTTAAATTTTGCTGTCTTTGCTACCTATATTGAAGATAAATGAAATTTACCTTTATATTTGTTCAATTTTAACTGATATTTTTTATATGACAGTTAGTTGGTCATTTTCTCGAGGGGCAGTGTGTGAATCCTACATACATCATCAATCATCCTGTAATCATGAGCCCTTTAGCAAAATCACATAGATCACGACCGGGCCTTACTGAGCGGTTTGAATTGTTTATCAATAAGCATGAGGTATTATATGCATCTTATGTTTAAGTCATCTATTTTCGCTCGACATGTTCCTACTGACTTAACTGCCGTTCTTCATTTCTCAGGTGTGCAATGCATACACAGAACTGAATGACCCTGTTGTGCAAAGGGAACGATTCGCAGAACAATCAATGGTATATATGCGTAAAACAACCATCTTCAAAGCTACACTTGCACTTATTCCTTCAGATTTTCTGCCGTAAATTACATTTAATTTTGCTGCCTGTTCATTTTATTCAGAGCCGTCAGTCGGGCGATGATGAGGCTATGGCTATCGACGAAACGTTTTGCACTGCGCTTGAGTATGGGCTGCCACCGACGGCTGGTTGGGGGCTAGGAATCGATCGGATGGCAATGCTGTTCACAGACTCTTTGAACATTAAGGTTCTTTTGTTGCTGTTTGGAGCTGCTACTTGATTCATGCTTTCCCTGTAGATTCTGCGCTGTAATACATTTATTCTGATTTATTGTCTTCAGGATGTTCTTCTATTTCCTACAATGAAACCACAAGAGGAGGCATCATCCAGAGGTATGCTTGTATTCTTTATTTTATTAGTGATTTGTTGAATGAAGTATACACTTGGCCTGAAGTTTAGATGTGATGTATTTGGAGGAAGAGCAGCAAAAAGATGAACTTTTTACAACACAGAACTGATAAGCCTACATGAAAACTGATTAAGCTAATTTCGTATAATATTATAATTTAGATAATTTGCTGCTGTATGCAGATCAAGAAGTGAGGGTTGGGGTGAAGAAGGGTCAGCTCGATGATATCGGATTGCCAGAAATGGCTGCCGAAAGATGTGCGGCCCCGATCTCATCAGCTGACGTGGAACTCAGGGCAGAAAATGCTGCGTTGAGAGGGACCGTCGATTCGGCAGCTCGAGAGCTGGAGATTCTTCGGGCCGAGAATGCTGCGCTGAAGAGTGCCATTCAGTCTCTTCGAGCTGATTAATTCTTTTTTGTTGCTGTTTCTCTGTTTTTTATAATCTTCCATGGATAATAATTTTTTTATAAATACACTTTTGAATGTGCAGAACTTCTATTATATGCATGTTTTGAAGTTATATTTGGGCTTTGGGGACTTTATTTCCGAGTGTTCGTTTTGTAAAATAAAAATTTTGATGTTAGATTAAATGTTACTTAGTAAATTTTATATATAAATATAATTGCGGCTAAATTTAATGAGCAAAGTTTCATGATTGATATTTATAAAATATTATTCATAAATGTAAATGCACTTTATTATATATAAATATAATTGCAGCTATACCATATCATCTGAAAAAATTGAGGGCATATGGGAAGGCACTGTTGCATTTTCCTTAAAAAATTACTTTTTCACTTCAAGATTATGGACAATTTTACAGTTATTTTCACCTTTAATAGTTAATATTTCCTCGAATCCTTATTTATAATTAAATAAGATAATACATTGTGCATAAATATATATATATATATATATCCCATAAACAAAAAAAATTAAATTTTAAATAATTTCATTTTACATGAATGTAATATTTATGAGATTCATAATACTCAATAATCTTTTTTTTGGCAGAAAAATACAATATCATGAAAACCAATATTTAACAAACGGAATGGAAATAAAATGAGAGAGCCAAGAATATCTATAGAGGGTTTAGGATCTGAAGCAGCAAAAGATCCATCCGTCAATATATGCATACCCTAAAATATTTCCATATTGCAAAATTACTAATTGGGAGCATTAAACACGAGAGCTCCTTTCCTAAGCTGCGAAAACAAATTTACAAAAAAAAGGAGGAAAAATTAAATAAAACAAATATGAAAAAATTAACATGCAGATAAATGAAAAACAAAAAAGGTAAACAAAAATCTATTCATTTTTGAAAGAAGGCGAGTTTCAAATAATAAGCAAATGTATGAGTGGCCCTATTGACAGTCGACGGGCAAGGAATTGAAATATGTGGTCAAGAGGTAGTGAGGACATTGAAATTTCCTTCTTGAATACTATTTTATAAAAAATTGACAAAAATCAAAGAGAACATTTGCCTCCAAATAATGTATCACATAAATGAGTTCTAATAGGGTAAGTTTTATACAACATCATTGAGCCTAAAATCTCACTAGATGGGATTTGCTACATGGATCCTTTGTATCCAATGTGCACAATTAAATATAAACTACTCAATTTTTAAATACTTTTTTTTTTATAATAGTATATTCCCATATTTTTTTGGGTATTCTTCTTTTAATATGTGAGAAATTCATAAACTCAATCTACTAACCTTACTACGAATAAACTCATTTCTCATTCTATCCATACAAGTATACTCACTCATCCACCTAAACATCCTCATCACTGTAACACTTATTTAACATATCACTAAAATATTCCCAACGTACATATCTATATACCCAAACTGATAGTTAAGAAACTTTCTCAAGCAAACTAAAGATCTTTCTTAAAAAAAATATTATCCTGGAATGCAACATACCTGGGCCATGTCGCGATCCTTCTTCAGCCCTTGTGTTCTCATTCTATCACCAGATGATCTAGCAATCCTCTAAACGACCAAAAAATGTGAATTTAGTGTAATTCACTATAAAACAACACAATAAAATCCATAAAATCATTGCAAGAAGAAGAAAAGAGTAAAAGAGCAACACTTGAGTAGCACCACATATCTGTACCATACCTTAAATTTGGTTAGACCCAAAATGCACGGTTATTATAGGCCTATTATAGATCTTTACAAAATAATTATACTTTATGTATACATATATATATATATATATATTACTTTTTAAATTAAATAAAATATTTTTAAATAAAAAGAAAACAAGTAACTCTAAAATAAAAAAAGCCTACTTTATAAATCGCCTAATTGTCTAAATAGCATCAATCTTAAGAGTGCTCGTATTCAATTTGATCTTTTAGAGTTGTGGAGGAAAAGAGAAAAAGGAAGAAGAGGAAAATGCAGAATTGAGGGGTAGCGGCTAGCAAGGGTGCAGGTGACCCATATCTTGGCGGGAGAGAGTGCACAAGGAAAAGTTCGTTAAAGAGAGAGAAAAAGAGAAATTGAAAGGATAAAGATGCATATTACAATTTTTGGAGGGAGGACGAATCCTTGCACTTATTTCCCGCAAGCAACTAGAACCTTTCAAGAAATCACAGTGGGGAAGGGCTGAGGTTGGCCCGGTTAAATAGAAGTGGGGATGCTTATGTATTTTTAAAAGAGAAAATTGTCAAAATAGTCCATTGATTATGACATAATATTCTAAATAATTATTAACTCTTGTAAATGTTCTTTTTGGCCCCTCAACTCTTATTTAAATGTTTTGCTTGATTCCTCATGTTAAAAAAAACACTTGGAACTGGCTTTCAGCACTGGAATCAACCGCTAGATTTAGCGGCTGATTTCAGCAGCCAATTCCCGCAACGGCTGATTCTAGTGGGAATCGGATCCAGTTCTCGCTTAATGCAGTAGCCGATTCCCGCTAGAATCGACCGGTTGCTGGATTCAGCGGCCGATTCCTGCTAAAATTGACCGGTTGCTGGAGATGGCTGATGAATCCAATAGCGACTGAGTCCAGGGGTAATCGCGAGAGCTGATTCCGGGTCAAATTTAATGGAATTGAGTGTATTTTAAGGGAGGGATCAAACAAAACATTTAAACAGAGTTGAGGGACTAAAAAAATATTTACAAAAATTAAAGATTATTTTTAATATTTTGCAAGAGTCAATGGATGATAGTTTACTCATTTTAAAAATTTGATATGTATATTTAAGAGTTTGCTAAATATTTAAATATAACCTAATTATGACAAAATTTGTGCCAAAATTCAAGAAATTTTGCTTCACATTTCTTAAGAATAAAAGTTTAAGTTTTAAGTACACAATTTCTGAACTTACAAAACAATCTAAATCATTGAAATTGAATAAAATTTTAAATATATGAAATTGAATTTTAAATATATTTATCAAGAACCATTACAATTTACTGTCTTTATTAAAAATACTTCTTCAAATTTACATTAGCTTAATAAAAATATATATTTATCAAACTACAATAATCAAAACACAAAAAGAACAATTACTATAGATTTTATTATTCATTTGCATGCTCCACCCCTCTATAAGTTAGTGCACAGACATGTGATTGTCTGCTCAGCATGATCTAGTCAAAACAATACTTATCAGGGTGGTCATGTCGTGATAATTTCTTCACACAATCCTACACTTTTCTCATCCATAACTTAGGACCTAACAACGACCATGTTTGAGTATTAAATATATTAAAAACATGTACTGAGAATTATGTCTGCAACTCTCTTTTAAATTTTTGTTGTAAAATCTAAGCATGTCGAACCTCTAATGAGAAAAAGAATATAAGTTGAGATGCTTGACACTGGTACTGCTTTTTAAGAAATGATCAAAATTCTTTTCAAATAATTTGGTTCAACTATATTGAGGTAAAATAATGGCTAAAATAAATGCAAAGTATAATAATTTGTAAGAGTTTAAATTATATGGTAGAAATATTTTCTTATTTTACTGTGGTGTCAAGAATTCAGGGTTCATTTTTTTATAATTGGAACGTGAAAAAAAATTACACATAAGTTAGCCGGTAGAGTGATCTACAGTGTTGTAGAACTGAAGCCGGCAAAGTGAGTATGGCAAGGGTGACATACCAAATAACCGACAATGCAAAACAAGTCGGTTAAATTTTGTACGCAATTCTTCTAAGCCAAACCAAATCCTCTATGAGTTAAAAAAGGAAAAGCAGGTAAAAAAATTTACTTTGCGTCTACTTTCCCATCTACGAAGCATATATATGGCCTTACATGAATCTAAGCAGTAGCAGTTGTTTATTAAGTTCCTTCTTTCAAGATTTCTCTGTTAAGCAGTAGCATTATAATCAATACCTTATATCAATCTTGTCGTTGTCATCAGCCTTTATTTCATAAATTACACGGATATCATTTGTTAATATCGTACCAATAAAAAAAAATACAAATTCATCACATGCGTCGAGCTTATGATTCTTTATTCATAATCTTTATATTTCTTGTCGTCACTAATGAAACTAAAGAACTCTTCCATAGGCCCCAAGATATTTTCTAGCAAACTATTAGAACTAGGAGAAAGCATATATTGGATCCAATAGAAACATTGCAAATAAAGAGCAAAAAAAAATCAATATAAAACAACAGACAATGTAAAGTTAGGGAACTTAACAAAACCTGACTCTGAATAAAGCCAAAATGAGCAAAAAAGACAACCACAAAATAATTAAAAGCTAACCTTTTGTATTGCTGATAGATTTCTTTCTGCGTGTGGTATAAGATCAAATACTTTATGCAAAAGTTCATTATCCTGAATAAACATTGAAGAAACAATTTTTAAATAATTGAGAGACAATTGTTTTTATATTCAAACATCAGATGATCTAACAATAGTTTCAGGACTTAAAACCTGGGCATGCTTGAGGAAGCCACTTCCAAGAAAGCGTTTAAGAAAGTTCAACTACAAGGCAAGGAAAAATGAAGTCATAAAGAATCCACCAAGTAAAATTATAAGGACGGGGATTACATTAAGAAGCCGTGATAGAATTCATTGAAATTATGTAGATAAAAATTTACGGTTGTATAGAAGGAAAAATGAAAACAAAAGCAGCAACAATAAAGTTATAGTTAAAGTTAATTTAAAATAGAAAGGTTAACTTTAAATTAAAACCAAATAGCATTAATAAGAATTTAATGGTATAGTCAAAAATAAAATGCAGCTCCAATAAAACTCAAAATGGCAATGTTCAAAATTACTAAGGAAGTCTCATGCCTGAACAAGTTCAGACCAAGTAGAAGTTGCCAACACTCCTTGCTTCTTTGAAACTATTAATGATGTTTCAGGACGTTTACCTTCCTGCAAAGCATATTTTAATTTTTAGCAGAAAATCATATACGATGAAGATTAAAGTTAAACAAAAAAAATTAGAAATATACTACTATTTCAAAAGGTCATACCTTAAGATAATCAAAAATCTTTTGAAATGAATCTCGTTGGGCATTCAAACTCTTTTTATCAGTTCCTTTGCCCCCTGCCTCCATTGAGAGATCAGAAACTAATGATATTATCTTTTTTTTCAATGACAGAAAGTACACGAGCCATTTTGGTTTTGAAGGCATGTCCTCTAGACTCTCAAGATCATCAGTAACAGTAGATAATTTACCAGCTATCACTATCTCAAAAATGACAGCTATAGCTTCACCAGCAGCTATCCGAATGGCACGATCACCATTTTCAAGAAGATTACAGAGGAATGAGATCATCCTACAATTTTTTTCAAAATTAGACAAAATCACAATGAGAATCGGCCAATCAAAGATGCTTATGTAGTTTAAAGCCAGAATTACTCGGTCCACATATCCAGATCGACCCTCCAACCAGTCAAGATTGTCAGAAGAAATGACCATGCACATAGAGCTGTCACTAATACATCTGAGCAAGGTTTAGCAATAGTTCCAGCCTGTAAAAGTCAAACGGAATATGATGCGGGACATTCATTCAAGTTACACGAGCAAGTTCAACAAATAAACCACTTCATTAAAATTTGACACAACCAGAATGAAAAAATGTGTCCTGGAATCCTTGACAATTAATCAAGCTCATACAATAAACCTCATTAAAAAACAAGCTGATTAAATTTTTTAGCAAAGCTGTTAATAAAGAACTAAGACCTTGAATACCTTAGAACGTGATTTTGGGTGAATAACATCCCATATAACTTTAATTATTGATTCAGTTTCTTCCCAGTTATTTGATCCAACAAAAGTGACAACTGCAAGAGAGTCCAGTGCCTACATACATAAATCAAATTATACTACAATCACAACATTAACAAATATGCAAAAAATACAGGGCCAAATTGCATACAAAAATTCTAACTGCATCAGGTCCTGATGTAAGAGCACGAGAGAGAGGCTGTATTGACTCCTCCAAAATTTCATGAGTATCGTTGCCAGTCCCGCCAGTGATAGCAAGCAACCCTTTTGGAAAAAACATGATAAAATTAAAAACCAATTGCCGCTAGTAGAATTCTAAAAGAGGAATGGACCAATACCAATAGCACGAGCAGCCAAGCAAGCTTCCTTTACAGAACCACGTTTCAATGAAGTGATATATTGATGTAACAAAGTGATACATCTGCCACATGAAAATACTCAAAATCAAGGATCTAAAATGATAAACATGTCAGAAAACTGGCATACATATATGTGTGGCAATTGGGAAGGATGACAGCTGCAATGAAAAAAATTGAAACATGCGCAAAAGATCCAAAATTTTATACATCTTCAAGCAAAAATTAAAAAAATAATCAACCAAATGTTACTTCATATTGAATTTTAAAAGGGAAAGAGCAAATTAGTTAAATAAGCACCCTTGTAAAAAAGATGATGCAAAAGTTAAAAGCAAATTCAAAGAGTCAAGTTCATATTACCTGCTCTCTATGAAATCAAGAAGCACATGACCTTCAAATGCACTAACAAGCCCAGCCAGTGCGATCTCTCTTGTTGAACCTCTATCAAATAAACAATAAACAATTTAAATAAAGCACAAAGCGCAGTCACAACACTTCAAGTAAAAGCAGTGGGCCACATATAATTAAAAATAGAAAACCTCCACCAAGAATAATTAAAATGGATTTCTAATGGTTTGGAAAATGTTATGAGGCTCCCAAATTTTGCCCCAATTGCTCCCAAAAATATGAAAGAGAGGAACAAAATATGGATAAATTAAGAAAAATTGGGGTCACTCCTTTGGGTTTTATCTTACTATTATTGCTCATTTATGCAATTCTAGCAATTTTATTATGTTTTATTTTTCCCCATGAGCTGCTTCAAGTGTAAAAATGATAAAGATGCTGATGCCATGTTGATAAGATGAATAGACAAGTTGTTCTAATATGATGATGCGATATTGAATCAGCCAAAAAAAATGAAAAATGAAAAGAAAACATTTTAAAAGCGCCTATTACAAACAAGACAATAAAAAATTTAAAATTTATTAAGAAGTTAATAAAACTTAAATTAATTTATCCTTTTTTAAATCTTTTAGTGGCTTCAACTATTATTAAAATTTAAAATTACAGTATAAATAAACAACAATCTGCCAAATAGCACTGTTCCAAAACATAACCAGCACATGATTCAAATGTGAGTAGAATCTAAATAACATGAAGCGTATAAAAAACAAACAAACTGATTCATTAATAATTGCATTTGAGTACAATTGAAGCTGCAATAACATTTTTGAAGCAATATTGGAATCCAATTATGTCATACTTATGATTATCGCATGTCTTTCAGTTCTTTTTTTTCAATTTATCAAATCTCTGGTGTTGTGTTCTAACATCTTATTCATTTGCCTACAAAACAGACTTGCTATTATCATGATTAAAATAGAACCTTAATCTCAACATTAAAAGTCTCACCAATATGCCTCAAAACATGAATACTATGATGAACTATTAATCCATACACGACTTAATAGTTCTGCCTGCCTAAAAAAGCAAACAAAAACTAATTACAAGTGCTCTCTAAGCTCCTACAGGTAAACAACAGCAGTGGACTTCAACACCTCACGGACAGCGAAGGCAGGGGAATGGATGGAGCATGCACCAGAAAATAAGGGGAAAGGCAGTGTGAAAAGGTTAAAAATAAGCAATAACTGAAATTATTTCTATATAAAGACCAATTTATAAGCAATATTATAGCAGAATTTAATTGTAAATCCCCTTTTAAACTTCAAGATCAAAGAAAATTCCCATCTTCAAGCAACAACCGATGTAAACATCCTATTTGTGATTAACACATCAGGTTTTTATCCTAAACCAGCCTTATCCCTAGACCATCTGGCGGTTGTCGCGATGTCACTAATTTCTTTAAACAAGTTTTTCAGGCCTTGATCTCGCTCATAAGACGTTTCAAATTGAGATCTATCATAGCATGTGAACTCCTTATGACTTGATAATCTCATCTAATTATCCTATTATTAAACATATTAATCACAACAGCCTTATTTTGCAACTTTTTATTAGCAACCTGCCTTGCCCACTTATATCATTTGATTTTTTCAGCATATACACATGAATCAAGATACTCAAATACCAAAGAGCTCTCATTATTCCAAAATTACTAAATCCAACATATGATCAAATAATAGAATCCAGGAAAAAAAAAAAGGGATATAAACTAAAGTTCCAATTTGCATGAGTCGAGGAAGGTGCAGGTCATCTCATACCCGCATATCAACTTTAAATCAAATAAAGAATATTCTATAATATTTATATCCAGTGTTATGCTTCTTAAATCACTTGCAACAAACACTGGATCAAACATCAAGCTATACAACAGCAATATCAAGCCGTAGTCCCACAATATGGGATCAGCTATCCAAACATCAAACTATATTGTGCCAAATTAGCATTATAAAAACAAAATAGAAAAATGCTGTGTGAGAAACAAAAAGATGCATTGCTAATTAAAAGGTCTAAGAAAACAAGCCAACATAAACATATAATGCTGAAAGGATGTCAAGGAAAGCAGTTACAAAATATAAAGCTATTGACTCTAGGAACGAATACACATCTACCTTAGTTTTAAATGTTTTTATTTTGATAATAAAAAAATTTAAAATCTAACTTTTGATGTACTAATATTAGATGTTGAGTTTTATAATAAATAAGCTCACAATTCAACACTAGATTTTGGCAACTCAAGTGAACTCATATCCTAGATACCTAGATGATGCTGACTAAACTGCTCCAAAAGAAAATCAAATGAAGCTAGAAGATGAACTTTTCTAAAGAAATGAAACATCAAGAGAAATTAGCATTGTAGTTCAAGAAAACTAAAGCAGAATGAAATTTTTATTTTAAGCTTCTAATTTTTATCTAAGTGTAATATTGATAACACAATGATGCTTGTGATAGAGCTAAATCTAATCTTAGGCTATTAAATTCTGAAAGAACTAAGCATTAAAAATGAGTTAGAAAAGTTAGCCTAAACCCACTTTACTATGATCACACCTAGGCGCAAGATTTTGTGCATTCGGGCGTATGCGCCCAAATGTGTATCAATCACGCTCCCGAGTGCGCTGTGATTGGTGTGGGACAATCCTAAGAAGGTTGGTTGGTGTCTAAATATCCCGCCTAAATGCGTCTAACCGAGTCCCAACATATAGCTGAGCGGGCTCATTTGGAGTAGTATGGGTTGTGGATCACCAACTCATGCGCTCAGGCACATCTGGCCTTGCACGCAGGCACATCTTGGTGCACATTTTTATAGTATATTTTTTTTTACTCTCTACTCCACACTTATGATAAGAGCCAAATTTATGACTTCAGAATCATTCCTAACAAATTCCAAAACTCTTAAGCCAATTAAAAATTTTTAAGTTCTCATTCTAAGGTTCTCTAATCTAGCGCTATCAATATCTCTCAAAGCTTCGAAGTTTAATCTTGGAGGACTTCACCTTAAGACAGTATGTCTTTAATTTATTGTAGATTTCTTTATATTTTCTTAAGAGGCGTGAAAATAAGATAACGTCTACCTTAAGAGGCATGAAGGAGGGTTTCAAGCAACCCTACCTCTATAAATCTTTGAAAATAAAATAACTTCCACAGCTTTGTCGCTATAGTTTGCAAGAAAAAAAGACTTAAAAGCTTCTTCTCCTACTATGGGATTCAAGATTAACTTGAACCACTATAAATTAGTGTATTTTTTAAAATTTCTACAAAATCTACTTCTCATTTTACGTATGCTTAAATAAAAAATTAAAATAGCTCAAAATTTTCCTACTTCATCTAAAAAATTTATGTTTTAATTATTTTAAAGTTAAAAAAATTAATTCACCTTCTTTAAGATAGTACTAGTTCAACCCTAAAAGTCAACTAAGCCTATAGGACTAGGACCTCAACACTTCTTGGTGAATCAAAGTTTATTTTCTATAAAAGCTAAACATCAACATTTCTAATCTGTTATAATGCAAGCTAAGTTAACAACGTAATCAAAATTTGTAAAAGCCTATGCAAAAAGTGCTTACACATTGGTATATGAGTTATTTAATTTACTAATAATAAAAATATGAACTCTCTTCCTTCACGGATGCATGTAGAAAGTTTAGAAAACCTAGCATTACATAAAACTGAAACACCCCAATCTTCATTCAACCCATCTTCAACAACACAATCATAGTTGCTTCCAAAATTTACCACTATTTCTGCTTTTCCCAAGCATGTAGCGTACAATTATGATCTAAAGTCATAAAAATTTATTGTCAAGGACTAAGAAACAAGGAACACCATCAGAAATGAACTTACTTAAGAAGATTGAAATACAGTGCTCAACTACTTAAAGAATTTGTGAGTACGACAACAACTAGAATCTGCCAATTACTTCAAATAGTCTTTGGAAATCCTCATCTAAATTTTTTCATGTCCTGCTGATTAAAAAAACTGAGTTTTACAAAAACGCCCGAAGATGAGTTGGTGCAAATTCAAGGCCTTTGTTCAATAAATTTAAATTCAAGTCACCGAAGGTCACAAAAACATTCAGAGATGAAATTTGTGCAAATTAAACGTCTTCATTCCAGTAAAATTTATCATGCTCCATTGTCATTTAAGAACAGATATTCTGACGGGTTATAGGAAAATCTCGTAGCTAGTTAATTTAAGTCCAATCCTGAAAATATGACAAAAAACACTTGGCGAGATCAAAGGAGCGGCATAATATGGCTCTTTGCACTGGTGTGTTGCAACTTTTAATCATAAGCACAATCTCAGCAAGCGTTTCAAGAGCAACAACCAAAACAAACATAAAGAAATTTCGATCCAAGATGAACAATATAAAATTGAAAGTAACCTCTTCTCATACAAAGCATCAAGGTGCTTTTCAAGCACAAACTCCTGTGAATCAACAATCTCCACCTCTTGAGCCAAAGCATGGTCTGAGAAAGCCGAAGAACTATAATCCAAGCTACCAGCATCACTATAATCGAGCTGATCTACATCCACGGTTTTCGGCTTTCCTGTGGTCCACACAGCTAATCAATCAGAAACACTTTCATACTCTAATCGGCATCGCAAAATCCATCAAGGAATGAGGCCTTCACCCCCTCTCAACAGATTACGACCCAAAATCAAAAGTAAATTATTCATAAAAAGCAACTCACGCCTCCCCATAGCGAAACCTTGCCCTCGGAAGACGGAATCAAGGGCGGGCCAGATGCGAACGAAAAGAAACAGGATTAAAATAGGAATCACAGTTCGAACCGGAAGAATTCATAAACCAAGCAATTATCGCGATTGAGATCGAAGAAGAAGAGAAGTAGATGGCCAGGAATTGTCCGGAGAAGATCAAAGCCATGTGAGGAGGAGCAATTTGCAAGGGGAGTGGACGAGAAAACCCGGGAGAAACGAGGGGCGATGGCGTTGAAGAAAATGGGAGGCCGTGGTTGACTGGAAAGTCTTCCATTTTAAAGCTCGGCGGTAAAAATAAAGGTTTGATTCCAATTACTTGGAGTAAATAAACTTTGGGAATAATAAGATCTCATATATTTATATTTTAAATTAGAAACTTTATCGATAATTTTTTTATTTATAAGAAATTTAAATTTAAGTGCTATATATCTTATATTATTTTTATAATTATATCTAATTATAAAATGATGATAGACAAATTAATTATATATATATATATAAATATATATATGTAAATCTAAACTAATACATACATCTAAATCATAAAGATTAATATAAAATTAAAATAAAATTGTTATTAAAATTAATATGATAAAAAAATATTATTTATATTAATATTAATAAAATTTTGAACTTTAAATAGATGTTGTATAATTATGACAAACTTATACTCAAATACACTAATCTAAATAATCCATTAATTAGCTCTAAAAAATAAAAATATATTTTCTCAAAAAGAAAGTTCTTTAGTGTGACTGCTAAAATATATATTTCAAGCTTTACAATACTCTCAAATATATCTTATTCAATGTCTCACTATTATTAAAATATTTAAAATTAATATTTAATTCATAATAATTGAGATTATTAATTAAAATTATGATTAAAAATATATTAAAAATCAATAATTATATAAAATATTTTTTGAAATATTAAAGTATTTCTCATTATATATTTATGCAATCATCAATACTTTATTTTACCTATTATTGTAGTTTTGACAGATTTTATTGAATAAAAAATTATATATTTATAAGAAAAAAATGAAGCAGTTAATATGTGCGATGGAGAATATTCCACATAGCATATTAAGAATATTCCATGAAATATGCGAGTGGATATATAATATAGGATTTTAGACCCTTTAACAATCTCAATATAGTTAATATATTTAAATTTAATATTAAATTTATTAGATAAATTTTTTATTATAGTCACATTAAATGCATTTAATTAAAAATATTTATTGAAAAATATTTTGGTAGCTCTTTTTCTAATAAATTAATCATATAAATTAAAAGAAAAAAATAAGGAGTGTTTCAATTGATAGAACTCTAAATTTTTTAAGAAATTTGATTTTAATCCTAAAATATAAAATTTATGAATTAATTAGAAATGAGCTAAAAAAATTTCAATATAGGGTTAAATTTATAATGAAAAATGCTAGATTCACTCGCGTAGCACCAAAAAAGCTCATCAAATAGAATTTGGACATTATTTCAATATAAATTTAAAAAATAATATTTATATTATTTTAATATAAATAAATAAATACTAATGAAATGATGTCAAAATCTTATTTGATAGATTTATGAATATTAAAAAGATGTAATTTTTATTAAGTAGGTACAAATAATTTTTAATTTAGTATATAAATTAGCATTTGATGCATATTTGATCTTTCAATGTCTCCTCTTTAATATGTCTACATCATGAATTTAACAAAGAGATACGTTCAATAATGGGAAGTTAAAGATTTATTAAAATATAGTCATAAAATATATTAATGAATTTTGGACTTCTTAACTAAAAATGCAATTTTTAATGTAAAAATTCATAATTTCTTTTATTTATTTCATTTAATAGCTTAATTTGAAGCTTGGCCTAATTTGCATTAAATTAACCCAAATAATTTCAAATTGAATTAGCATAGTTATACGATGATTGTATGATCATATTAAGATATATTTAAACCAGAACAGAAATATATATTCAAGATAATAAAAATGCATGCACATACCAAGAATTAGAAATGGTTCTAATAAACTATTACAAGCCAAAAGTAAAAGTACACATATATAATAATTATTGCCTTCTATGCAACATTAATATCAACTTGAGTACATAACAATATAATTTTGCAAGCAACAAAATTTTTGTTTATATTTCACAAATTATAAGTGATAATTAATATCAAATAATGATTATTCAAAAGATCCATCTCAAAAATAACAAATAAATAGAAGTTCATGTTGTAAGATTTTGCCATATTTTGTTATCAACATGTCTTGATATTAATCAACTTATCAAGAATAGCATAATGCTAGTATTTTGTTTAATGAATAATATCAACTATGCATAATAAAAGTTAATATATATATATATATATATATATATATATATATATATATATATATATATATATATATATATATATATATACATATATATATGCTTTGTAGCAGAATCTTTAATAAACTGTAATAATATTTTTGTCACATTATGTCACTTAGATGTTTATATCTCATCATATAATAGAATATCTCATATAGCCATATCTTTGATGCATCTTATTAATTTTTTTCATATCTTGTTTTTCTTGAGCTCTCAATAATAAAATAGGCATTGCTATATGAGATGGAAGAACAATTACATCTACTTATTTAAACTACCTGCTGATAAATTAAAAAGTCACTTATAAAATTACCTGCTGAGCAACAATAAGAGCCCCAAATATTTCCATCATATACTCCCTTACTTTGGCTAAAATTTATTAGATGACATATTGTGATGACTCAGGGATTGAATTTGAGAATTTCCAAACAATAATTTAAAATTAGAAATATCATTAATCTAAGAATTTAAGTAACATAAAATTCTTCATCACCATAGAGCCAAATTCAAAATATTTTGCATAATTTATTTATTAATACAACAAAAGTTAAAATAAAATATTCAACTCCAACTCACTTCTTTACCTTAAGCCCTTTGTCTCTCATGTGAATCTCTTCTAAAGTTTAGTTCTTAAAACTTAAAATATATAATAATAATGCTAAACACACAGTACATCTAGTATTCAGTAAGAATTATTTCTAACATCCTATATAAGGTATGAAATTAATAAGAACAATATTTTCATAGGAATTTGCATTGAAGAATATAAATGAGCTAAATTTTGCAACATATGAAATATATACTCAAGATTTGCATTATTTCAAAATTGCTATAAGCGATACATGTCTCAACTCAGATGAAAGTAATATTCAAAATAATAAAATATAAAGCTTATCATAAATAACTATATGATTGAAATATATCATGTTTGAGCCTAGGATCCCATCTTACTGGGAAACCCAGATATTGACTTAAATTTTAGGAGGCTAACAACTACCTATCGGTAGTCGATATATTGAAAATGGTGAGTCATTCTTTTGGATTTTCTGCTACTTCCTAAAAGGCAAAATCACTCCTTATTTTACCATGAGCTGCTAACAAGCATTAGCTGTACATGTTTATTTTTTCCTCCCTTCAAAGAATGTTTACCATAGATATTTGTCACAAGTTTATGAAAAGTTTTGCAATAAAATTAAGCGGTAAAATGTATACTAGCCATACTTCAATTTGCACATGAAAATAGACTCAAAATAAATGCAAGAAATAAAACTTCCTAATAACCCTATTACGTGACTTTATTTGATGATTCTCTTACTTTACGTCTAAATCTTGTAAGTAATCAATTTAACATGTTAACTTATGATTAAATAATTCATTTATGTGTTTATTCTTTTAATTTTACTCATTTTGTATAGATCATTCTTAAATATTTATTTATAAGAAGATATTTAAATTTGTATTTAAAAAAAAATTATTATTAAAATTTAGATATTTCTTCATAAATATATGATAATTAGTATTAATATAGCAAAAATATTGTTTTGATTTCAAAAACATTCCATTTAAATGAAAAAATATCATTTTGAAAAAATTCCTAAATTTTGGGTAAAAATAGATTGTGATATTTTTATCAATTTTGTGTTATTCAAAAGGAGCCTTTAGAGTGCCAAAATTTTATTGATGTCTAAATACAATTTGTTCCCTATATATTAAAGAACATTCAGACTAAAAATCACATTCCAATTCTGTGTAATTTGAAAAATATAATCATTCAAACTTAGAGAAAAATTATGAAATTTTTTTAGAATTTTTACCCTTGAAAATTTTGATTTTTCAAGGAATTTTAAGTACCTGAATGACTACCTTAATTACATAATTAACTCCAATGATTAACATCATATTTGTTCAAAATATAACTAAGAATATGCATGTCAAAAATCAGCTTCTAATTATACATGAAAAAATACATTTTTATATGAAAAATAAATTTTTGCTAAACTCTGAGCATTTAAATAATGGTTTAAGAGTACTCAAAGTTCTTTAAAGTCTTCGTGAAGTTGTTTCTTAAACATAAGAGAACTTACATATCAAATTTCAACTACTCATTTAAAATAGTTACAAAGTTATAAGGTTCCAAAGTTTGCCAAAAATTTAAAAACTACGAAATTTTCCTAAGAGTATAATTCGAAATTTACTTTGAACTCTATAGTTATTTTTTATTATTTTAGAGACATAATTAATGAATGGTCTTCTAAGGAATCATTACAATAAGTGATTGGTTAAGAAGTTATTGATACTCAAAATTGATTAAAAACTCAATTTTAAGCATGATAATATTTTGAAAAAAATTAAATTTTTTTATTTTATTATTATTATTATTATCATAATTTTTCATGTTGCATGCAGGTTGCATACATTCTATTTTTATCACAAATATGTAAGAATATCATCATGAATAAAATTAAAATAATTTTAGATATTTAAATTTAATATTTTCATAATTATTTTTTAAAAATAATTTATGATATTTTTAGGATCTTTTCAAGGTGAGATGAACTTGGCTTAGAAGTTGATCTTTAAGAAAATCTAAACCAAGTTTAGAGCTTTTCATGAAAGTTTTGATCTTCTAAATATGGTGAAATTTGATGAAAAATAAGAAGATGAGGAAGTTACTTTTATGAGGATTTGATCTTGATGGAGAGGTACTCTTATGAGATGATGAATCTTTAGCTCTCTTCTTTTAAATGGTTTGAAACTCTTAGAAGATTCCTTTTATCCTTAGGATGATTTAGGGTAAAGAGACTTTAAATGAAGATGCTTTGAATGAAGATGACGTGGCTTTGAAGATAAAGGAAAGGAGAAGAGTAGAAGGTTACTAACTTAGGATAGGCCTTGGATTTGTGTTGAATGGGATAACATCAGCCTTCAAATAGCTTAAGGAGAGGTTTAGATGGTAATATGATCAATCAAATGATCAATATTTGTTCATGGGGAAATTTGGTGGCTTGGATTAAGAGGTGAAAATTTGCTTTTTAATGGGCAAAGTTTATGTCTCAATCTATTGAGAATATCATATTAGGTATTTTTATAAAATAAATTTTTGAAAATTTTCATAGATTTGGCTAAGAAGGGCTAAGTAATGAAAATTTATATTTTTATTAAATTAATAAAATATACTCCACTAAAGTACAAATTAAAGAGTTTAAATGAAAGGTCACGATGAGAGGGTTTTATAGACAACAAAAACACTCAATTTGGTTAATGATTGAGCCGGATTTTGCATTTTAAATTTCAAATTTTCGAGTTCGTTTCTCCGTTAACACCGTTAATCACCGCTCGACCTGTTGCCTTCATCATTGACGACGTCAAATAGTTGGCACGATCTGAGCCGTCCATTTCAGCAACAATATGCGGGATTCGTCAAATCTGTTGCATAGATAAACAACGTCGATTATCGTTAGTGTCATCACCGTTACACTGTTTAAGGGTTAATGGGAATTTTTTTTCTTAATTTAAGCTTTTCTCCAAATTAGCTCCATTATGCAAATTTATTCCTTAGCTAATCTGGACATCCAATATCCAAAAAAGTCAAAATTATTCAATTCCACACTTGGATATTAATATATAATTATTTTTATTTTAATTCTTAAAATAACTGAGAATGCTTACCAAAAAATTCTCCAAAATTGCTAAAAACTTATCTTAAATCGCTACGGCATGCTATGGCACCGCACTTGAGGTGCTTTGAATCGACAGTATTTAAATGCCCCAAGGAGGCTATTGCCTTTCGTCCGTGTGGAAATGTCTGTCAGGGGCTCCAGTGCGTCGTAGCGTCTAACTCTCAGCCAGGAAGTGCTACGGTGCGCCCAGCGCCTAAGTCTGGGTCGACTAGCGCTAGAGCACGCTGTAGCGCCTGGCTTTTGGCCAGGTAGCGCAACAATGCGCCGTTACAGGCCGTAGCATCTGGCTTTCGACCAATGAATGCTACCGTGCGCCGCAGCTCCCGAGCACGCCGTAGTGCCTGGAAGTGCCACAACGCGGTAGCACGCCGTAGTGCCTGGAAGTGCTACAGCGCGGTAGCACGCCGTAGAGCCTGACTCTCAGCCAGGCAGGGCTGCAGCGCGCTGCAGTGCCCAATTTCTCACAAACTTCATATTTTTGTAATATGTCGACTCTATAACCCTAATAATACAAAAATACATTAGATCATGCATTGTGTAAATGTAGAGGTAATTTCAAATATGAAATTCATTTCTTATCCAATTGGTATGTTTAGTAGCAAATTTACTTGTCCAAATATTCCATTTAGGTAGTATAAAGGTATAATTTACAATATTCCCCTTAGATTATGTCAAAAGTTATGGGTTCATTCATTATTTAAATGTCCAATTGGCTTGTAGGTCACGCGTGTTCAAGGGGAAATGCTATGGTAATACATTCTCATCATTTGGGTAAAATGGTCTCAATTTGGCTCCCATTGGTCCAAGATGATTTTATGTGATCTATGGAGTTCTTTTAAGTCTAATTTACTATTATATGGCTAAATTAAGTTTTAATTCAATGGATAGATTAAGATTTATAGTATAATATTACAAGCTCTAGGCATGGCAAGCTTAGTAGGTATACGTAACAATGAGGCTTACAACAAGGAGTAGCTGGTTTACTAATCCTATTTACATGCATTTTTAGTAAATTTGTAAGATATTTTAGGTTCACGTTGACATCCTAGAATATTCATAAGCTCAAGGCTAGGCTTGGTTTGCTTGAAACTAGTTGAGGAGACAACTAGTCAAGCTACCTTTAAAGGCTGACCACTAAGTTGGGACTTAATTTGAATTTATTGCAATTTTTGTTATTTTGACTATAATTGTGACATATTTCCCTTAAAATTAGTAACATGGCAGCATTAAAATGTTATATATATATATATATATCAACAGCCACCCTAACATGCACAGAGTAGACCTCTAACACAATCCTCTTGAATGACTAATATACTAGAGAGACAAAAATTAAAGATTCATCAATCAAGATGTTATTAGAGGTGTAAATAGCCGAGTTGAGCTTATGTCAATTTGAGCTTAATAAATTAATTAAGTTTGAACTTGAGAGCTTGAGCCCAGCTAAATTTTGCATGCTTATGTCGGCAAATAAGCCAGTGAATTTATGTATAAAAAAATAAAATGACTTTAATTTAAGAAAATAATATATCAAAATAATGTAAATAACTATTATTTATGAAAAAATCAATAAGCATTAACAAAATTTTAAAAAAGAGCAATAACTACAATAATAGCTAAGAAATTTATATAGAACTAATAGAATTTTGATATCATGGGTAGTTTATAATGAAAGACTCTAAATGAGTGACTCACAAACTAACAAGTTGAGTCGGAATTAGCTCATGCTTAAACTTGCTAAAATGCTTAACTCATGAGTCAACTTTACTTGGTTACAGTCTTATAGATGTGATCATATAATACATGGCCATCCAATTTTAAAGTGCATATGTTCTTCAAATATTTCAGAAGTACTTTTAAGTGTGTTGACACAATGCAAGACTAGTGTAGTTACAAGCGATCATATATTGTATGCTATTAGCAGCAAATACACAACAATTTAAAAGTTTACTCTCCATACATCACATTTTTTTAATTCACATCTAAATAACTGAAGGTAAAAATCATTAATTGGTTTTTATTTCTTTTGATTGCGTTATAAATGTGGCATCATAAATGTGCAATGTGGAAAAATAAATAAACAACAACGTGGCATTTTCATTTTCTTTTATGCTGTTATATGCCCACTACACTAAAAGAAGAGCTAACCTCATTTTGACCCCACAGGAATCATCTTGATAGCAGCAGCAATGGGCATGCCAAGGAACCCGATTAATACGGTCAAGAACCATTGCGAGAACGTCAGCGGTGTGGTATTTGCGAAATCGCCGAGGAATTGGACGATGACGAACTGGAAAATGACTGTGGTGGAGAGCACACCAACAAAGACGTAGTTGTTCAGCATGCCGTCGAAGACGTCCATCTTCTCCATATCTCTCGAGCTGATTTCATTGAACAGCTGCAAAAGAAGCATAATTGTCAAATAGCAAAAGAGATAGCTCCTTGAATATCAAAATTCCATAATGGGTATATAATTTTCTATATAAGATGGAATCTTAAGGCCCTAAATGTAAGCGATGTCCTATTAGCACCACCAAGTTAAATCTACACCGCCTAACAAAAGATCCTAACTCCGCTCTGTGGGTCCACTGAATCCTTCAAATTCAATTTATGTTTGAAATAGCTCTTTTTATTGATGATGATGGGTCTTAATGGGATACCATCTTATAGTTTATTTAGGATAATATCATTGGTATAGATTACTTTGTTGCCTATACTTGAATGAATGTTTTCAATTTAGTAATTCATGCTTTAGTCAAACTAAGATTAAGTTCAACATTAATTAGCAGCCATAAAACTATTAGGAGTATCCGACTTAAGCTCAATCTCATTAATGCAGTCTGCTGAGAATATTATTAACAGGTCAAACGTATGATTTTAAGGAAAGCCTGCATGAATAACAATAGAGTTTAGTTAAATAAAAATTACAAAAAAAACTATTAGCAAAATAAAAATAAAGCCTGCAGTTTACCTTGGTCACAACAATGCTGAAATACAAAACATACTGATAAGAGAATGCATGGGTTTATTAGGTTTTAGTTTTATGACAAAAAGGATTTGTGGGCTCCAAATTAAATAGACTAAACTAACCACACAATTGTATACTGTCATAGCTATGAATGAACACCATGAAAGTCATAAATAGCCAAAATGGTAATCTAAGATCTATTTTCTAGATAAAGCATGCAAATTATAAATACGGCGGACAGCTATTTTGGATCACCCAATTAAGTTGCACATTAACATAGATAAGCAACAAAACCCCCTCCTTTCATTTAAGCTTGAGGGGGTATTTTACGGATGAACAACAACCTAAAACTGTTCCTCCATTTCATCATTATTTTGTATGATAAAATCAAGAGTCATGCACTGTTCACTCTTCTTAATAGCAAGATCTTTAATTGGTACATCCTTGATATTATAAATTATATTATGATTAAAATGGCACTCGAAGTATTCCACTTTGCAATTACTAAGAAGAAACCCTATTAAATTCAAAAAATTTCTCCAAAGTCAGAGCTTCAATTTAACCAAATATAATAGAATTATCAATATAATATTATATAATACAACATGGCATAATAAATATAATATAATATAATATACCATTAAATGCCCCAATGAAAGTTTAGTAAATGAATTTTCAAAGAAGCCAAGAAAAAAATATGGGCAAGAATATATTAAGAATGATCTCACCTGCTTGAAACTTAGAAAGGGGCTATTATATGAAAGAGTAATAGAGACAAAGAATTCATGTAATGGCTTTATGTTGTTTATTCTTTGAAAAACTTCTCAGAGTACTTTACCATATGCATTCTTAAATTGATAAAAAAATGAAATCTACTTTAATTTCTCTAAATTTACCATCAAACATCTCAACAAATTCAAGACCTATTTGGTCAACCTATTTGGCATATAACCAGATTAATTCTGTGAAACCCATTGACTCGTCAATATGTGCTCATTTATTCTCTCTCAAAGTTTAAAAATGTTGCTTATAACTTAATTCCTATATAGTTTGCATTGACTGGCACATCTCCATTGTTTTTATAATAAAAGATATCAAAATAATCCTCCGATTTTCAATATTTTCTAGTCTTCAAACTCAAAAAAAACAAATAGTGAGCCAAGCAAAGCTTTCCTCACACAACAATTCTCATATATCAAACCATATACATCTGATCATATAGCTTGTTGCTACTAATTTTATTTAAAGTATTCAAAATCCTAAATTCACTTAGATATAAAAAAGGAGCAATTAATAAAATCTTTATGAGTACTATCTGATCATATACATCTGATCATATAGCTTGTTGCTACTAATTTTCTTTAAAGTATTCAAAATCCTAAATTCACTTAGATATAAAAAAGGAGCAATTAATAAAATCTTTATGAGTGCTAACTGTGCTCAAGATAATCATATTAATACAACTTTCATCTTATGAAAATACTTTATCCATCTATATTAAATATCATTGTTTCCAAAAAAAATTTTCTAAACAATGCTCTTAGACACTTCGTTTAAGTATTTAGCTTTCCTATATTTTAATATGGCAAAGTTACATGTGTTTGCCTCCCTCAAAAACATTTAGTTGCTCATATAAATAATTAAAAATCAGTTATAGTATCAGTAACTATTTTCTTGAGCTTTGCAAGTCAGTTTAAGTCTTCCAATTTCATGGTTCCTACAATAAAACTATTTATAAATTTTTTTATTGTTATTTTTTTTAAACATCTTGTTTTCACCATTATCACACAACAACAAAGATTAAAATAATCCCACAATGGGGATGGCAACACAAATCCATTGTTTCCATGGTGCTCTATCAAATAAAATCTCCTCATCTCCCAATATTATGAGGACATTCCCAATAGTATTTGGTCATGCCTTACTAGGACTTCCTCAATATCAAGGGCAATATTAAGTTAACTTTCTTGAATGACATATCATATGATCCACAACTAATATGCCCAAATCATCTAAAGACAATATTCTATGCTTATATTTAAATATGGCTACTCAAACCAGACTATGTGAGTATACCAATTTGTTATCATATCTTTTTGAGTAAACCTACTCGTTCACTTTAACGTTCTAGCATCTGCACTTTTTAAAAATGTTTTCGCTTTGCAAGTCAACATTCTACCTCATACAACATTGACGCTCAATTGTTCAATAAAACATTCCTTTAAGCATCATATGATTTCTTGATTGCACAACATCCCAGAAGCACTACATTTCATTTAATCTACTTGAATCCTACTCATTCATCTTAACATTCTATCATCTGCACTTTATAAAAGTATTTTCGCTTTGCAAGTCAACATTCTACCTCATACAACATTGACAATTAAATTATTGTTCTATAAAACATTCCTTTAAGCATTATATGATTTCGTGATTGCACAACATCCCAGAAGCACTACATTTCATTTAACCTACTTGAATCTTACTTACTGCATCATTCACTAATTTGCTTTCATTTTGTATGATTGAGCCAAAATATTGAATTTATCACTGGCCTTAAGAACAAGATCTTCAAATTTCATACCCTTAATATAACTTCTATTATGAGCAAGCTATTGAAAAATAGACTGAACTGGTGGGTTGAATCGATCATATTGTAAACCAGTTAAATGTCCAATTCACATATAGGCAATTCGGCCATTTTCAAAGAAGCAAAGGTGAAATGGCTGATTGAGAAACTGAAATGTTGAACCAACCAATAATAAAGGAACAACCTGATTTAACTCGCATGCAATCTGAACCATTGATCTTGATTTCAATTACAAGATTTATCCTCGCATAAATAAAAATCCCCTAAGATTC
This sequence comes from Gastrodia elata, assembly GCA_016760335.1. Taxonomy (NCBI): domain Eukaryota; kingdom Viridiplantae; phylum Streptophyta; class Magnoliopsida; order Asparagales; family Orchidaceae; genus Gastrodia; species Gastrodia elata. The sequence goes on from CM028676.1 coordinate 1,788,398, forward strand.
CTAATCACATTTGACTATTCTCGTCCCCACTCAATGGCCCCGTTTACGGACTCCCTCACAAATTTTCATCTCCATTTCCCTCCATGTCTCCATGATGAAAACCTTTCTAGCTTCCTCCGGCTCTGTGAAGAGATGGAGTTTGAGACTGGTATTTTGTCTTTAAACGCTCCTTTATCCCTGATTCTTTCTTTTCCTATCTATAGATACCATATATCACTGTTTTTAAAATGCTAGATACAGTGATTGTACAGTGATTGTACAGTATAATAAAAATCAAAATGTAGCACATTCTTTTAATTTTACTATGCAATAAGCTAAATGATTAATTTTTGCATAGCACCTAACAAATTGCTCTGAAAATAAATTTTATAGTTAGATTATATATTTTTATTTGACTTACTTGTCTTTTATTTAAAACAAATTTTAATTAAACCAATGCTTTATTTTATATATAAATGGATTATGATCATTCTGCTTAAGTGCAATTCTTTGTGGGTATCACATTACTATGATAACTAATTATTGATATTCTTTAGGACAATTTAGATTGAAAAATGTACTGCAAGAGTGCATACTTAGGAATTAACATGGGATTGAATTGTAATTAAGTGTAGGGATTTCCAATAAAGGATTTATAACTTTGAAGTGATTGCATGTTAAAGTTAGCTATGCATCAAAAGGTTAACTATGCATTAAAAGGTTAATGTGATGATTAAATATAAAGCACGTGTACATATCTATTAATTATTTTTATAGAAAATTCTATTGATAAATCACAATAAATGCATCATTGAAAACATCATTAAAGACATTTAATAGTGATTGTAAGGGAAATATTGTAAATTAGTCTATTGGACCATTACTTATATGTAAAATTGATATTATTAAAGTTAAGTGTATTACTAAAGGATTAATGTTAATTATATTGTTTTAATACATTATGTATATGTGAAATGATTTATGGAACAAACTCCCATATGATACTGGCTGGGGAAGTCATATTAATAGTAATGGTAATGAAAATAATATGAAAATAGTAATGGCAATAATAATGAAAATAACTAAAGTTTTTGACGATAAGTTTCTCATGCTATTGTACAAGAGTACAATGTGTGTTACATTTTATTTAATGATATATATTATAAAGAAAGGAAAATTCAAAAAATGATTAAATGCTATTAAAGGTTGATTTTATGGTAATAGGTATATATATATATATGTATGTATATGGTAACGATAAAATAAATCATAAATGAATCCTAATATTTGAATGCTAGATACCAATTATATAAAATTTATACAAATTATAAAGCACGAGACTTTAGAAAATATATAAATCAACATGTAAATTGCCAAAGTTACAATGTAACCCATCCATGTCACTCAACATTTTTCAGGGTTTAGGGCCTATAGAGAAAGATCAAGACGGTGATACTTGCCGCTGTAGATGGATTCCCTTCAGCATGTATAGATTTAGTTTGCCTTACATGTTTTATGTGGCTTTCCATTCATAAAATAATCATCGGGATGAATAATAGTTTTTTCTTATATTTTGGAAAACCATTAGTATAATTGATCAAACAGGCTAAAAATGCAATGTCCATGTTTTCGTTGTTAGACCTCTGTTCCCGACACCATTCAGACAGTGTCGTGATAGTTCTTCCAAGATTGATAGAGGGATGTCGCCAATGAGCTTGATTGTAAAACATCTCCACTTGCTAAAGTGCTCATCTAAGTAGAGTGAAAGTAGTTGATCGCAATCAATTAGGGGGAAATCTGGGAGTCCCCATTGGACAAATACCACCTATATGGTTCTAGCATAGATGCAAATAGTAACAAAGTGCTCATTGTCCTCCACCATATCATAATCCCAGCTACAACAAGCAATATTCAACACCTTAGTTTCACTCATTTAACAAATGAAGGGCCATTAATATATCCTTATAGCTAATAATTTTGCTTATGTAAGCACTTTATTACAACATTAATTAAAAAACAAAAATATTAAATCATTCATTTACCTTAAATGTCACCATCATTGAAAAGCATTTTACTCAACATTCTTAATGCATTTTCACTTAAGTCAAATTTTTAATTTTCTTATCTTTTAACTTGGCTACTTATATTTGTATCCTTCCCCATCAATAATATCTAATTTCTAATATAAATCTTCAAAAGTCACAATTTTAGCACGATTAACATTTTTATTGAGCTCTCAACAAGTTTGCTTATACCTTCTCCAATTCTCAATACTCTTATATGTAAACCACTCTTTATAATAAATCTTTTCCTTTTTATGTTAGTGAAAGCTAAGTGTCTTTATTACAAAAGTTCCACTTTTAAATTCTTCAAAATTATCATTAGCCATCTTATGCATATATTTAGCAATCATTTGCCTCATAAAAATAACATATCTCTCAATATCCCAATGAAAAACTCTAAGACTATGCTCCTAAGAATATCCTTAATTCCATCATTAAATTCCATCTAGTCCTTCAATCGCCTTAACACAGAACCTCTCAAATTATATTAAGTTGAAAATTAGTAACAATAGATGTTGAGTTCTCAAACTTTCTTCTAACTTAACCTTATAATTTTTACAAAATAAGCAATCCCTTTTTCTTATATAAAAATAATCAATTCAAATTCTAAAATACCACCTTACAAATGAAAATAATCTATTATTTGAACAATATATGCAAACTCTAAAATAATTTTTTCTCCTTCAATAATTTGCAAAAAAATCACAAAATTCATTGAATTCTTTTATTTCTCTTCCAACATTTATTTAGATATTCTCTAATAAATAATGTTGTCTCATGAAACATTTTCTTATTTCAATTGCTGTAGCTATCTCTCTAAATATCTAAGAAAATATTTAGTCGCTTTAATACAATTATAATTAATTGCCACATAAGAATAGCTTCCTCTCTAATGTTCATTATTCCAAGTTCACAAACCTGCTCATGAACATATCTCTATTATCATTCTTTAAGTTCCACCCTCAAGTTCTTGATACAACTTAAATTTTCTATATTTTTCTCGATGCAATCTTCACATTTAAATTAATATCAATTTGTCCAATTTGTTTCCAAAATAAAGTTGCAATTGTTTTCAAACAATCGATCTATTTTGTTATATGAAAAATTCTATAAGCATTTTTGTTTCCATATATATTATTAAAAGTTTAACCTTTTGATTCTCCAAAAGTATATGTAGCCACTTAACAAATACAAATAATAATAAATTACAATACAAGATTATTTTATCTCACAATATCCATATATATTCATTGTCCAAGCTCAAAAATTCAGCTGCTAAAAGCATCTCTAATTTATTTTTAGCGATGGCAGTTCTTTCATGGGTTCATGGGTATGTAGAATTCCTTGATCAACCCTAATAGTGGTATGCATAATTCTTTCATTGCAAGTTAAGAAATTTGAGGTTATTTGAAAAGAAAGTGATGGTGCTGTTCAACTTATTTGACACAAAGCCTTAAAGATTTTACAGCTCAATAACACTTGCAAAAAGATTACACATGTTTGTATCAGTTAATTTGTTGTTCCTTAAATTAATACTAGCAATCATTAGCTTATTCATTGTATAAATGTGTTTTATAAGGAAATGTTATTCAATTTTGAAAATTGAATGTTTACCTTCACCAAAAGTTTATTATCATTGAAAGCCTCTAATTTTGCTAAGTGGAATTGATAAATAGTTAGGGGTTTGTCGAATTAATATGAAGTAGATGACATATTCAAATATCCTAAACCTGTAAGATATCACAGATTAGATTCAAGTCAACGTTGACCCAATTCATGAGATGAATTGATCCAATGGACATTCAGATTATAAACATGACAGAAAAGGTTCAATCCGAACCCAGCCCATTAACAGACCTAGTTCTAACCCCATCTATAATTTTATCAATAAATATAATATCATCTACAAATATATGCGCCAAGGAACCTCCTCTTGAATACGCCTAGTAAGATCGTCAATAATTGATGCTAAGAGATATAGACTATGAGAAAAACATTGATAAAATAAAATTAAAATTGAATGATCATTAGACAATCCCCCCACCCACATGTAACTGCTCTATTCTAAATAATTTTAATAATTTATATAAAAGCCAAACAAATATCTTTTTTTCTAGTACCTTTCAAAGAACCTCTTGGCATGTATTATATAATTCTTCTAAATCAACAAATAACAAATGAAGATCTTTTTTCTTTAATTTTTTTCATCAAATCTCTAAGCAAATGAATAGCTTTTATAGTCAATCTACAAGAAATAAAACCAAATAAGTATTGTTTAATTATATTATCTTATTTTGATCTATGTCTAATCACTCTCTCCAAAGTTTTAAAGAATGAATTATTAACTTAAATTCTCTAAAAAATTGCACGATCTTGTGCATTAACTTTGTTCTTATAAATGAGCAACACAACACTATTAATTTGGCACATTTTTTAGTTTTCAAAATTGTATTAAATGACATGGAAAGCTAATAAACTCCTTTCTTATTCATTATTTCCAAACATCAATGGGGATATTATCTAATCTTATAACTTTCCACTATCCCTACTTATTTAATGTGTTCCACATCCCAGTTTATCTACTTGTTGAATGAAAAAGAGCAACTGGCTTTATCTTTAGAGCTACAAGCCTCACTTCTATTAATCCCTTTGTTAAAAGCTTCATTAAAAAATTTATGAAAACAATTCCATATAGAATTGTATGTCGTCACTCTTGAAAAGCATTTTTTAATTAATATTATTAAGACATTTTACGTGTATCAAAATTTAATTTTAGTGTCTCTTACTTTGATGAACTAATATGAGTATCTCCTGCAATAGTATCTAATTTCTTATTTCTCAAATAAGCTTTCAAAACCATTATTAGCATATTTTCTTAAATTCATGAAAAAAAGTTCTATTTCTTCTATTTTCAGCAATTTTATATTTAAGCCACACATTAAAATCACTTATTTTAATTTTTTTGAACGATAAATTCCCACCACCATATAAATTTACAATTAGGGGCTCTACCTAATGATTCTCCAAGCACATCTTTAGCCACCTTATGGATACAGCTGTACTCATTTGACATATTAACTTAGCTTTCCCATTAATATTCTACTACCCAAGCTCAAAAATTCTACTGCTAAAACTTTCACTATTCTTATAATTAAAATTTTATCATTTGTATATTAGATATAACATAGATTTATCATTTCTTTTCTAATTCAATATTTTTAAGTCTAGAACCAGTGACCAATGTTAAGTTGTCAAGGTTTCCCCTAAAAAAAGCTCACAATCATTGTAACATAATCAATCCCTTTCTTAACAAAACATTATTAGAATTCTAGAAATCTCATTCTCATAAATGTTAATGTGTTCTTTTCTTTTCATGAATTAACTGGTAGCAATCATAAAAATTATAAACTAAAGTAATGTTTAAGATCATCTTTCATTCTTCATTCATCTCACAAAACAAATCACCATACATATCCTTAAATTATTTAGTTTTTACAGCAAACCTGCTTAAATATTCTATGATAAATATATTTTAAATTAAAATATTACTTAAATCAAATCTTTCAGATGACACCTAAATTTTTTTATATACTCATATATAAACTTAATTGAGGTCATTAAGCTAACAATATCAATAGTCACTCCACCAGAGATTATTCCATCTCCAACCATCTTATCATTTATTATCTCATCCTTTAATTTCTTATTCAATATAAAACAGGTCATTTTATGTTGACTTTACTCAAATACCAAAGCTTAAAGCCCCTAAATTTCCATTCTTTGGTTTCTCACATACCCACATATTTTTTCAAAAATACAAAATATTTTTATCTTCATATTAATACAAATGCCCACAATTTTCAAAAGTTTGCTTGTCTAAGTATCAATATTCCAAATTTATTCTCAACCTAGTGTCTTGAACTAATTTGTTTTATCCACATTTGTCCATAATATGGAACCCTTGCCTAATATTGCACATAAAAAACATCAATGTAGCTGCATTTTTACTCTTTTCACTGTATTCAGGCAACATAGCGTGTTGCCTTTAGGAAACATCTTAACTATAGCAATTCCTCAAGAATTTAAAATAGATTGATTCAAGTTATAATGATTTCTAACTACATAACCAACATTCTTTAATTATTAACATTTTTTTTAGAGTTGTGTAAAATTAATTAGTATAACTGAGTATTTTCAGAAAAATAAGCACGAAATTCTGTAGCAACCATGATAGCATCTTAAACAGCAAAAGTTCGATAAAAACCTAGGGGTGTGACGGTCATTAACGCTAACATAGAAATAAACGTAATTGAAGACAGTAGATCTTCAACATTTGTTCGGCTCAATTTCCTTGAGACAGCATCTATAAAAGAAAAAAGAATTAACCCAGGCAAGTGGTTCATGCCAAAGAGAAATGGTAGGCAGAACAACACAAACAGCATGGCACTGGTTTCAACCAGTCATGTGTTACTAGTGGGAATGTGGGATTATGAAGAACCAAAAGATATGGATTCTAACAATACGAGTGCAGCTAAATAAAATTTCTAAGCCCTAGTAACGGCTGGTTTCAATTTGTCAGGAACTTTACAGGGAAGCCATTTAGGAGCTGTTTAAGCCAGTGGAGTGGGCAGAATTAAGAACTGATATATAAGCATATATAATTAAGGAGAGCAATCAAAAGAAAATTATTTTTTTGCAAAGCTAAAATTTTTAAGTTTCCTTCTGTTATTTCTCTATAAAATAAATAGACAGGGAATCAAGAGCTTAACTAACATATAACTTAAGGAAAGCATTAGAATATAATACAAGTAATCAAATTATTGTAAGGTCAGTTATATATTTGTCCTGTTTCGAGACTATTTTTCTTTATTTTCAAAATTTGTAATCATACCAAAAATTGCTTGACAAACGATATTTGGCTGATTGAGAGTGCGCTTAAGAACTTGGTGGATAAATACTTATGGGCTTGGGTTAATCTTGGGAAATTTTATAGCTTTGCTTCATAGACCTTAAAATAACAACCTTGGGTTTGCTTAGAATATCCCTTGTTCTTTCTTATTACATAGCAGATGTAATACTTGCGTGTGGTTTTGTTGTGCTCTTCATCCTATTCATTAAAAAAAAATTATATATAACTAATAACTGCAGCTAACTCTGATCATAAATGTAATATTTGAAAAGGAAGAGAATCTGTAAGAGATTATTTAAGTTTATATTGCACTAAAATCAACAACTCCCTCGTGTGCACCTTTTGGGCAAGCAAATGCATGAAAAGCATCACTAGAAATTACCTGGCAGAAGACAAACGTATTGAAGATAAGCGTATTCAAGGTGACTTCAGAACTAGAACCTTCAAGTCCAAATAGTTGTTTCCCTTCTGTCTGGAGGTACCAAATTACTAAGAACTGATAGAAAGATTGTCCAAAAATATTTCTCCACATCACATTGCTGATAAAGTTCCCTTTCCTGCCAACAGGCATCCTTTTCATTAACTCATCATTAGGAGGTTCGGTGGCAAGTGCAAGAGCTCCTAATGTATCCATAATCATGTTGACCCACAGCAATTGAACAGCAGTCAATGGAGCAGTTCCTAAGATAACATTCACTTATTAAAGAAAAAAGTTTATGAAACGGTTATTGTGGTGTGAAAGAATTTAACAAGAACAAGTTTTAGTTTACCATTAAAGCAAGCAGAAAAGAAGTTAACAATTAAAGCTACCACGTTCACTGTCAATTGAAATTGTACAAACTTTTGAATGTTTATGTAAACAGAACGGCCCCATTTGCCGACTGTCACTATTGTCGAGAAATTATCATCGAGAATTATTACATCAGCACTCTCCTTTGCCACCTGCCAGAATAATGAACATTGTAAGAAAATTTTTTCTAATCAAATTCAGCAAAAACTTGCAAAAACAAAAAAATAGATTGCTGATTGTATCAATGCAGCGCAGCTCTACAAGAATAATAATTCAACATTAGCTGTCCTTTTGTTGAAACTGAAGGCCGAGCACCAAACACAAATTTGGTAGCAAGGTTTGCAGAAAAATGAAAACATCATAGTTACAGCTACTGCCGTCATTTTTATGAATGGAGAACCACCACTAATTCTAATGGCTTTCCGACGGATCCAATTTTAGTATTAATGGGTTTCAGAAATAATGGCAAAAATCAAAACACTAGACTGTTCTTAAACCTAATCAAGTTGCATGACTCTTATTACAAACAAATAAAACTAATCTCTCCAATGAATGGGAAAACCGAGAGCTAGGAGTCACCATTCATGCTTGATTAGAAAAATTCTCCAATAGTTACAAAAGTAACTCTAAATTTCTTCAGGTTTACTTCCAAACCTCAAATTTCAATCTATTTGGGTTCAAAAAATAACATGAAGACACGTTTGCATGTATTTTCCATGTCATCTAAGTTTTTTCCTAATCTCATTTTCCAAATTTAAAATAGGGTTCTTCCTTCATTCACCCTATGAAAGCTTCAAAGACCTGTCTATCATTAGAATGCTAGGCACATTAACAAACCATTCGGTTATTATGATTGATTCTAAAATTAAAGCTCTTTTGAAGGTTGCACTCAGAAAAAGGTGCTGCGTATGTATAAGAAACTTCAATATTTAGACTGTTCAATAAGATAAAGCATGTTCACTAACACAACCCCATCTCCACCATTGCTGCAAATCTCTTTTCACCATAAATTCAGATAAAACAGGCTTTTGAAGAAAAAAGATCTCTGTTAGTTATCTAACACTAAAATGTGCAATGATGTATACACGGATTAATTAAGCAATTCATAAAAGTTGAAAGATAGCTGGCACAACAACTAAAAATGCAAAAGGATTTCTATATTGATCCAAATAACCATATTCCTGCCCTCTTGCTTTACACTGCAAGTGTTAAATGATGAAAGATTGCAGATATCTATCAAGCTAAACAGAATAAAAGCTAGTTTGCCAACAATTTTCAACAATGATGATGTGCAGACAAAGTTGATTAAAGAAAATAGCTTTCAATAAATAATGTTCACGAAAAAAATGACATTTTCAAGAACTAAAAACTTCACCTCTGTTCCTGCAATTCCCATCGAAAGACCAATATCTGCTTCATGAAGCGCTGGAGCATCATTTGTACCATCACCAGTCACAGCAACAACCTCATTGAACAAAGTACGCAAGTGCTTCACAAGTGTATGTTTATCCAATGGAGAAGATCTAGCCATCACCTATTAAACTAAAAGATTTAGTTACAAGTAATAGGCACAAATGAAACAGTAAAAGAGTATTTATAAAACCAATGGACCTGTATCCTTGGAATTAATTCCATCAATTGTTCAAGATTCTTTTCTCTAAACTCTGGACCTTCAATAGCAATGCCATCATCAGTGAGAATACCACATTCTCGAGCAATGGCCTTTGCTGTATTAATGTTATCTCCAGTAACCATTCTCACAACAATTCCAGCAGACTTACAAACCGCCACTGACTCTTTAACGCCAGGTCTCACAGGATCCTTAATACCTACAATTCCAATACATGTGTACCCATCAGAAGGGATTGGTTGATTGTCCGAAAAATCATTTACCACCTCCATGTAGGCCAGGCACAGTGTCCGGAGAGATTCTTTAGCAAAACTTTCAATTGTATCCTTGAGGTGATTGGTTGCTGCTTCATCAAGGGGGACAGCATTACCTTTAGCATCTAAAAACTTGTTACAAGAAGCCAGAACTATTTCAGAAGCACCTTTACAGTGGGCACGATATCCTCCATGGGAAACCTGAACCACTACTCCCATTCTCTTTTTTGCTGAATTGAATGGTTCAACTTTAACAAGCTTAACTGCTTCACGCTCTGCCTGAAAATTGCCACCTAGAGACAAACCAAATTCCAATATTGCAGTCTCAGTAGGTGTTCCTAGTATTTCGATCTTTCTATGCTGGTTAGTTACAATTTCTCCTCCGGTATTATTAAATATGGACTGCAAAAGGATATTAGCCACAGTTGGTGGAAGTTGAGAGCGCAAGCTAGAAGCATCATCAGTATTAGAAAATTCCCTGATATTTCCACAAATACACGCTTTCACCACAGTCATGTGATTGGTTGTCAAGGTCCCTGTTTTGTCACTGCAGATAGTAGTAGCTGAGCCCATAGTTTCGCAGGCTGCAAGATGACGAACTAATGCTTTATCGTTCATCATTTTCTTCATGGCAAAGGCAAGACTCAAGGTCACAGCTAGAGGCAGTCCTTCTGGAACTGCAACAACAACAATAGTTACTGCAATGGCGAAATATTCTAACAGCTGCAGTGCATCATCACCAGTCCAGCTGAATAATGTACCATCATTAAACTTAAGCCAAAAAAGGGATTGCGACAACACTACAAAAGTTACAACCGCAAAGAATAAGCCAATCTTCCCAATAATTGTGGCAACTCCATTAAGCTTTACCTGTAAAGGAGTTTCATCATCTCCTCCTTCACTTAGAGTGGCCATCAATTTACCCCATTGAGTTCTCATGCCAACAGTTGTTATCAACATTTTACAGGAGCCATCCTGAACCTTTGTACCAGACAGGAGAAAAGGATTTTGGGCATTAATAAAGACAGGTTCACTCTCGCCTGTTAAACTAGACTCATCAATTAATAATGAAAATCCAGATAGGAAAAGTCCATCCGCAGGGACTTGATCTCCTATTGCAAGATGGACAATATCACCAGGAAGAAGGTCATAGATTGACATTCTCTGTCTAAACCCATTCCGTGTGACTTGAACAGTAATCTTCTTTTTCTCCTTATCCAAGTCCTTGAACTGTAAAGATTGCCGATAATCGCTTGTAGCAGTAACAAGGACCACAATTAAGATACTTGCAACAATTCCGAGGCCATCATGTGCACCTTTTGGCCATCCTTCTGTCATAATACCAACAATCAGAGAGACAAAGGCACAGACTCCAAGAATCATCAGCGTCATGTCTTGTAGTGCTTCCCACAGGTATACAAAAAAGCTCCTTGCTTCACTTTCAGTAAACTTGTTTATTCCAAATATCTCTTTCCTAACCTTCAAGCTTTCCTCAGAAGTGGTAAGACCATGAGTTGTTGATGTTTGCAGTTTCTTTGCTAGACCATCCACTCCAGCATGCGTTTTGAACTTCTTGATGTCATGGCCTTCAACAATGGACCCCAATTCATCAGGACAAATCTCAAAACCAGCTGCTTTGACTTCATTTGGTACGGTATATTCGCTTGGCAACGTAAGGCCTATACAGTTCAAGAAGTTATCACAAAAAAAATTTGAAAACAAGGATCAGAATTTAAATAAGTAATTAATATAAAGAAAATCGGAACTCACCATGCAAAAAATGAAGTGCAGCTTTTGAAACTAAAACAGCTACTCTCAGTTTCTCCTGTAAAATAAGACATAATCAGTCTAAGATATGGAAACAGATGCAAAGATCAAAACCCACAATGCATAACCGTTTATTGCAAGAAGTGGATGGACAGTAATAATGTTAAAATCTTGATGTAATTTTTTCTCTATGGTACCAATACGTGAAATGACTCCATTTTCAACTCTTACAAGCTAAGAGAGATCAATTTTAAGAAAATATTTGTTTTCAGGTCATTTATCATTGATAAGAATTGCGAGTAAAGCTAAGAAATGAGAAGTAAATCAACCATAAAGGAGGTGATTACCATGGCATTTGATTAGTTGCCTAAAAAGCCAGATATTCTCTTTTCGCTCAAAAAATTCGTTATCAAGAAATTAAACAAAGCATCCGTGTACTACAATAAGACAACACTTTTACTATTAGATGATGAATTTTTCTTTTAATTTATACATAATGTCAAAATAGATAATTTGGATTAGACTATCCTTTTTATGGGCATTTAAATGATCTCTGTGATCTATAAGTGAAACCAGCTCTTAAGTATTTTATTTTCATTTACTAAGTGTCTAAGATGAAAGAGATACTGGGGCCACAGTTTGTTGTATTAACAATGTCACAAGATTCGCATTCAGCTAGTAAAATCTAGCACATGCCACATGTTTCAAGCGGTAAATTCTAGCAATGTTAACAGTAAAGCTTAAGGTTATCATAAAAAGTCAGATCTTTAACAAGAAGAGAGAAACAAGAAACATGAGGTTGACAAGGCCTGCTGCCAGCCTGCCAGCAAAAATCTCTTGAGAGGAATCTAGCAGAAAATAAATGAAGCAAACTAATATATTTTCAACTGAAAACAAAAGTATAATAAAGGTGAAGGAATGATCAACTAGCAATACTTTACAAAGGGCGATAAGATCAAAATGTAGCCTGTAATAGCATATCAGAAAAGACAGGAAAATAGACGATTTTGAATATATAAATATTCAAAAAAGCCTAAATTTAATCCTTTATTTGTATTCTGCAAATTCAGCATCTAGAAAAATGACATGATGTAAATGCAATAAATACACACCACCACCACTAACAACAACACTAAGAGGCTACGAGAATCCTTTGTTACCATTATGTGATCATATGGAAGCCCCTCCCTAAGTTCCAAATAAAGAAGACCCTTTCTAATGGTTTCTTCCCATCTTGTTTGGCCTTTCTCTACCTGTTAAAACATGGAAAATTCATATACTCAATTTGTCCAACAAAGGCATCAAACAGTCATCTAACATAACTTTATCTAATCTTATCCACTATTGAAGCCACTCTAACCTTGCTACGAATGAACTCATTTCTCATTTAACTTTTCAAGTACCCACTCAACCAACTAAGCATCCTCATCTCTATAACACTTATTTTGTCGACAAATTTCTTCTTTATTAGCCAACATTTGGCCCCAAATAACATAATTGATCGTATAGCTGCTATAAAAAAAAATTCTTTGATTTTGAATAGGATTTTAGATCTCATAAACTCTAGAAGTGCTCATCCACTTCATCCAACCATCATGAACTTGGGACTTAAGTAATCATATCGCTCTCTATTTCACAATTATTTTGAATAATTAAAACAAGATATTTGAATCTCTCGCTTTTCTTGATCATATGGTCAATAGTTATATCCTCGAGATTATGGCTTCTATTGCAATCACTTACACTCATATATTATATTTTAAATATACTAAGATGAAAACATTTATATTCTAAAGTAGTTATTCACAACTTGAGTTTTATTTTAACAACATCTCTTGTCTTATCAATTAACAAAATGTCATATGCAAATAACATACACCAAAGAACCTCATCTTGAAGGTGTTCAATAAGAGCATCTATAATTAAAGGAAAAATATATGAATTGGGAGCAAAGCCTTGATGTCACCTAATGATCAAGAACATATTACAACTCCATTACATATATCTTTAATAACATCAATATATGTCATACAAACTTTTCTCTCCAAAATTTTTCAAAGAACTTTTCTTGGTACTCTATCATAAGCCTTTTCAAGATTAATAAAAATTAAATAACAATCTTTTTTTTCTCTAAACTTTTTCAATTAAACCTTTTAGTAGAAGTATGGTTACCACGATCGATATAATTGGCATAAGAAAATTAATTTATGAAATACGAGTATATTATTACTTGTATTTAACCACTCTCTCCTAAAATTTCAAGCATATAGCTCATCAATTTTATTCTTGTAAATAGGCACAACAACTTATCTAGCATCTTTTGTCTTTAAAATAATATTAAATAACTTCGTAAACCAAAAAATCAATTATCAACCAAAAATTTTCACACAGAGATATTATTCGATCCTATAGCTCTTTTGCTCTACATTTTCTTTATAGCATTCTAAATCTCAGTTTTACAACCCATTGAATGAAAGTGTAATTAATATTATTTTTAAAATCATAAAACTCAATCATATTGATTTCATTAGTACAATCTTCATTAAAAAGCTTAGTAAAATTATTCATCTATCTATATTGAATATTTAACCTTCAAAAAGAATTTTTTAAATATTATCTTTGATATATTTACTTAAAGCAATTCTTTAACTCTCTTATCATTAATTTAGCTAACTTAAATATGTGTATATCATCCTTAGCAATTTCTAGTTTATCGCATAAATCTTGAACACATCAATTTTAAGGATTCACAATAAGCTACTTAATATTTTTTTAATTATTCGTTATTCTTATATTGTGATAATTCTTTATAATATATATTTTTTCTTTAATTTTTACATGAACACCTTATTTTCACCATCATAATATTTTTATTATTAGGAGCTCTCCCTTTTGATTCACTAAAAATACTTCCAAATATATTATAAATACAACTACTAATCAAAAGCTGCATAAAATTGGCTTCATCCTCAAAACCATATTATCTATGTTTTAAATTTTATTTTTAAAAATATTTATATTACTTTTCTTAAGTTTCTGCCACCTAAGATTTAGTATTATTTTTCTGACTCTTTATTTTTAAATTTAGAACCAGTAATTGATGTTGGATTGTCATGCCATCGCATAAAATAACTTAACAATTAATGCAATATAAATGATCTCCTTACTTTATGAGAAATTAATTAATCTAAGTTTTAATTTATAAAAGATAGCATATTCCTCTCTTTTCTTAAAATAAAATTAATAATCATTAGGTTATAAACTAAAGAAAACTCCAAAATTACTATTCTTTCTTCATTAATCTCTCAAAAAAGAAAATCACCATAAGTATTATTAAATTCTTTAGTTACACTTTCAATATATCCATTTAAATCTCCTTATATAAATAATATCCCTTCTTTATGTATTTGTTAAACCAACTCCTCCAAATTATGCCAAAAAATTTCTTTTATACTAATATCCAATCATATTTAAGAGGTATAAATACTAGCAATATCAAAAATTATTCCATTAATTATAATTGTAAAGATATAATCTCTTGACTTCTAATATATTATCTTTTAATTTTTAAATATGATGATACACTATTTCTGTGATAATTCTTACTCGAGTACCAGAATTTAAAGCTTAAATTATCAATTTGTTTTTGCTTTCTCTCCCAAACACTTTATTTCTTGAAAGAAAAAAAATTATCCTCCTATTAATCATAAATTAAAAAGTTTGTTGATGAGAAGATCAATGATCCAACTAAATAATCTTAAATTAGCATCATGGACTAGTTTCATTAACCTCATTTGTCCATAACGCAAGAACCTCGCATAATTGACACTGCATACAAGTGTTGATGTATCCAACTACACACTTTCATTACATTCACGCAATGCAACATGTTGCTTCCAGGGAAAGCCCCAGTTTTAGCACAATTTTTTTTTAAAATTATGTCATGAGAAAATTTAACAAAGTTTTACACTAGTTGTTGCCTACATAATGCAGTCATCTTCCTTTCTTATCCAAGAATTAAGACCCAACAATGATAAAGTTGCAATAAATTCACACCCAAAAAAATATTCCTACTTGTAATTCATTTATTTTAAAGCATTTTGCAACAAACAAGTAGCTTTTTCTACCTACAAAAAATTTTTACAAGCCTATAATTTTCAATAAAAACTTAGCAAAATAAAAGATTTTGTGAACATTCATGAATCTAAGCAATAAATAATCCCACATTGGCTATGCTAAGTACAAACAAAAATACTAGCATAATGTGTTGTAGAAGTATTAAGAAAAAAACTAAAAATATAGTTAAGTGTGATGGTAGAAATGGAACCTACTAAGCATTGCTATATTTGCGAAAACTCTAGTTCAGCCCAAAATGGTGCGATCATGTGGGTGCACCTGATTATAGCTTAAAGGGCATCAATGTGAGCGAGAACCGAAGTGGTGAAGCCTTGAGTGCAGCGGAATGGTCTTAGATTGTGGAGCTTGGAGTGACTTCAAGTCACCCACTGATCAATCAGGTGCAAGTTGGTCGTGAATTGGATCAAGTGAGGCTGAATGATGCTGAAAGAGCTTCACTAGACAGTGGAGCAAATGCTTGAGCGTGCCCAAGCATCAGGACAATTATTGCCTCGAAAGCTCAAGCGCTTAGTGTAACGACCCAATGTCGTTACTTTTCAAATTAGGTCAAAACCCGCTTCAAACATCAGGACCCCGGGGAATTTCAAATTAGGCAAACAAAATTTCCATTAGATAGAAATAATTTTTATATCAAAGTGCCCTAATTTGGGAGAATTCGGATAACGAAAACTCCCGCTTTATTTTTTGAATTAATTAAATCCAATAAATCAAGAATATTGAAATACGTGTCAGAACTCATCGTTTTCAGTGTCGTTATGTTAAGCATATTATTTATAGGCTACTCGAAGGTTTCGTCAAATTCTGAGTGCCAGTTTGATCGTAGTTAATTTTTGAAGTTTTAAACTTCAAAAATTAATATAAAATAAAATATTTGTCCGAATCGAAAATTTTCGGCATGAGGGTGTTCGTAATATCATAACACACCTTGGTGTCAGATTTCGTTATATTTGGACCTTAAACGGTGGAAAAATGCAAATTATTTAAGTTTAAGTAAATTTCTTTCTTTTTCCTTCCTTCCCCCCACTCTACCCAATCGCAAATCGCAATGTTGCGATACTTTTCTTCCCATGCAGAAGAATCTTCCTCCCATACACCATTAAGACCTTATCCACACCCAATTAGAGCCATTAAGGCACCATTAATCCCTCCTTATCCACAGCTCACAATCCCTCTCTACTTAAGCAGCCCCCCATTCCCTCCTTCTCCCCATTCCAGCCCTCTCCAAACAGCAGCCCACTTCCCCAACTTTCAGCCCAGCCTCCAGCAGCCAGCCCTCCCCTCTCCTCCTCTCCCCACACAGTAGCAGCCCTCTCCTCCCCTCCCCACACAGCAGCAGCCCTCTCCTCCCCTCTCCACACAGCAACAGCCATCCCCTCCCCTCCCCACACAGCAGCAGCCCTCTCCTCCCCTCCCCACACAACAGCAACCCTCTCCTCCCATCCCCACACATCAACAACCTTCTCCTCCCTCTCCCACAACCACTAGCAGCCCAACTGTAACGACCCAAAGTCGTTATTTTACAAATTAGGTCAGAATCCTGTCTTAGGAATCAGGATCCCGGGGAATTTCAATTTTGGGCAAACAAAACTACTAATAGATAGAAATAATTCAAAGATCAAAGAGCCCTAGTTCAGGAAAAAATCCGAAAAACGGAAGCTCCCGTTCTATCTTCGAAATTTCTAAATTCTGAAAATCAAAACATTGAAATACGTGTCCGAATTCATCGTTTTCAGTGCACGTGTTAAGTATATTATTTAAAGGCTGCTCGAGAAGTTTCGTCAAATTCTGAGCGCCGAATTTATCGTGGCTAATTTCTGAAGTTTTTAAACTTCAGAAATTAATTAAAAATAAAATATTTGTCCAAATCGAAAATTTTCGGCACGAGGGTGTTCGTCATGTCGTAATACACCTCGGTGCCAAGTTTCGATGTATTTGGACCCCGAACGGCAGAAAAATGCGAATAATTTAACTCTAAGTATTATTTAAGTTTTTTTTTTTATTTATTCCAAAACCCTAATCCCCCGTTCGCGCCCCCTGCGTCCCTCCCCGACAGCATCTGGCGCGAAACCTTCCGCGCCAGGAAGGGGCTGCCTACGCCGTTTTTGGCGCAGGCTGGTCGGCCCACCTGGCCGATCACCCTTTCCCCCATCCTCCCCTCTACTTAAGCCCTCCCCCTTCCTTCCATATCCCCCCACAGCCCCCTCTCCCTCCAAACAGCCAGCAGCAGCTTCCGGCAGACCGCCTCCCTCCTTCCAGCAGTCGGTCCAGGTCTTCCAGCAGCTGGCCAACCCCCCGGCAGCCCCCTTCCAGCCGCTTCCGGCAGCCCCGGACCGTTCCATCCAACACCTCCGGCAGCTCCCGGCAGCCTCCGGCAGACCCTCCCAGCAGCTTCCGGCAGCCCCCTTTAGCCAGCCAGCTCCCTCTCCGGCAGCCTCCAGCAGCCCCCGGCAGCCTCCGACAACTAGCTATCAAGCCGCCAAGACACTCAGTAGCCGCTGCCAGCCAGCCTCTTGCCGTTGCCACCTCGGCCAGCCATCCGGCTACCCCGTTCCAATCCTCCCTTATTTTTCGGCAATCCTAAAAGCTAAGGTATGAGAGGTTGGAAATAGAGGGTATTAAAGAAAACACTTCTTGTTAGTCTTATTAAATCATTGATATAATTTTATATTTAGTCATTCGCATTTTGATGATTCTCATTAATTAATAATGGAGACAGTTCATAATGCTATAAAATGACTACTATTTTCATTCTTATCGTTACTCTTACAATACAGTAACATTATTATGAAATACAGATTTTAAATCATTATAAAGAAAAATGACAAAATAAAGAA
This sequence comes from Gastrodia elata, assembly GCA_016760335.1. Classification (NCBI taxonomy): domain Eukaryota; kingdom Viridiplantae; phylum Streptophyta; class Magnoliopsida; order Asparagales; family Orchidaceae; genus Gastrodia; species Gastrodia elata. Next base: position 1,806,761 of record CM028676.1, read on the forward strand.
TAAAAATCATGAACTATCGCATCACTTGTAAAAGAGACTAATTTAAATAAATATCGGGGACTTAAATGCAGATTGAGCGAACTGTCACTCATTCGAGTTGTTGAACTTCTGAACTTAAGAACAAAGGTATCCAGTACATGACATGTATTATATTTTGCACTTTTACTGCTGCTTAGCTTCACGTATTTTGCTTTGAGCCAGATTCATTTGAAGCTTGGTTGGTTGTTAGAAACCAACATCTCTTTTCATTTGGGGGTTACTGGAAAATGACATCAGTAACATTAATGCTTGGTTGGTTGTTAGAAACCAACAGTTCTTTTCATTTGGAGTTGTTGCTGGAAAAAATGACATCAGCAACATTCGGGGTTGTTACTGGAAAATGACATCGGTAACATTTAAGGTAGATTACTGGAAAAATGACATCAGTAATCTTTATTTGATAAATAATATTTGTTGCAGGAATTGTTTATTTTGCGTTATTACCTTATTTTCTCCTGCATTTTATTTTCTCCTTACTTACGCTAATCGCATAATTTAAAAATGTAAATGTTATTATGTACTACTGTACTTAGAGTATTCTCTAATTACTGGGAATTCCAATCCCGGTATTGTTTGTTATACAATACCAGGTCAGGTACTTCTGGAAGAGCTTAAGCAAGAACCCTAATGCTTAAAATTGTCAATCTGCAAATGGATCTACGACGGCGCTGTTTTTGCTTGTTTATCTTTTATCTTTTCTTTATTTTTACTTTTGTACGATGAACGCTAAAAAGACCTTGTAATGTGAATATTGAAATAAATGAATAATATCCTTTGGCTTTTGTATGTGTATGCTCTTTTCCTCTCAAGTTACTCAATATGATCCTGCGGTGAGTGAACGCCCGATGTCGGAACGGTTTCCGCTGAACCGGCATTCGGGGCCCTTACACCAGCTCTCCTTCCTGCCCTCCAGCAAGCAGCCGGACAGCAGCAGCCCCTCCTGCTGCAGCCCTCCCTCGTCCGGCCAGCCATCCAACCATCCGACCAGCTAGCCCCCGCTGCCCCGATAACCTTCTGCCAGCTCCCTTTAGCCACATCCGGCCTCCCTTCGGCTTTCGGCAACCCTAGCTTTAGGTAACATGAGAAGGAAAATAGGAAGAAAATAATATGAGATTTTTAATATTTTATTTCCTTTATTTCATTTCTTATTATTAAATATACTATTATATTATGTCATTGCATTATTATTGATGTCATTAATTAATAATGAACAACAATATAAATGCTAGAAAATTAGTATTACTTCCATGCTGTCTATTTCAATTCAAGCATTTTTATTCTATCATTTCTAATTTCTTATTATTACTATTATTATTATTACATTCTGCGATTTATGCAGTCGTTTCCATTATGTCTTTCATGCATTATTATTATCATTATCATTATTATTATTAAAATAATAATAATAATGCTATTATAAATATTATTACCACATCAGTAACTTAAAAATACGAACTTCTATCAAATTGAGAAAATAAAAGAGAAACAGAATAGAAACGAAGATAATAATATTGGCTAAAAGGCTAATTTAAAATATCAAAAAACCTAAATACAGATTGAGCCAACTGTCACTCATCCGAACTGTCGAACTGTCGAACTGTCAAACTGTCAAACTGTCGAACTGTTGAACTTTTGAACTTATAGAACAAGGTACCAGATTTTTTTTTTTACTCCTGTTTAAATATGCTTTTTCTGCTCAGCATCGCACAAATTTGATAAAAGTACTTTTTAAAGTCACATAAAATGATATATGAATAAGTTTGGATAAGTGAGAAGCAAGAGTTCCATGTTGCTTTATACTTTTTGTCTGATTAGATAACCGCTAGGACGGGGTTGTCCGACATCGAGAGTCACAAGGAGCCTATACTGATAAGCCTTTGAGGGGGCAGGTATAGAGGGAAGTTGAGATATGTAACACAAAAATGAACCCCCCTTTTTCTCGATTTTGTACTTGCCCAACAAAATCATATTTTGCCTCAGATATCAAGCGCTAAAAATTATGTATTTATTTTTGTGACTGCAATTATTTTATGCTGAGTTTCAAGTGCATTTGAAACAAGTTTGCAGGGATAAGTTGGTACAACTTTTATTTCCTGTCAAATATTGATTATTTTGCTTATTATTTAAATATTTGTAAATATGACATCTATCTGTACTTAGTTTCACAACTAACTGGTATTCGAATGCCCGCACTTTTGAAACGTGCCCAAATCAGGAGTTCGTCCTTGAAGAAAGGTGTTAAGAACCAAGCAGTGCGGATACTGCTTCCTGTTGATCTTCCGCTTTCTTTTTGACTCTATCTTCTTTTAAAAAGTTCATAATTTTTCTTTTATTTTAATCTATGTATCCAAGACTTGTAAATTAATGAATAAATGAGTTATGTTTGATAATTATATATTTGTCTTTTAAATCACTCAATATGATCCTGCGGCTAGAGGACTTGTTGTTGCTTGTTGTTGCTATTATTACTCCACAAGTAAACTGGTGCTGGATTAGCTCTCGCTGACCCATCACCAAGTCCTCACACTTAGCACAAGCGCTGAGGATTTTTGCTCCTAAACTCAGTTGGAAAAAAGCTCATGTGCTTAGGCAAGCCCAAGCACTGGTGAAATGTTCATGGAATCATAAGATTTTGTAGCTTTAACGCTTAGGCACGTCAAGCACTGGAGGCATTTGATCAAATGAAGTGGACAAACCTTGAACAATGAGGCTTGCCCAATCATCTGAACTTCTTCAGACAACAGAACCAGAGATAAAAACCTAGTGCTTAAGGGTGCCCAAGGGTTAGCAAGCCGACTCAGCAGAATGCTAAGACAGTGGCCTAGACGCTTATGCGCACCCTGGCACATTGTATATTTCCTATCATTTAAAGGCCTAGCGCCTGGGCATGCTTAGACACCAAGCGGCAAATGCAGAACCCTAGAACCAATTTAGTGCGCAATGAGCATAAATTGGGCACGTGGCATGTCCAAAAAAGGCATACCTGACACATGGCAATCATCCTATGAGTCCTTGGGCCAAATGGATTATTTGGAGGTTATTTGGAGGTCAATAAATACCTAATGTGTTAGGGTTTATGTGTGGATATGTTGTGTATGCTAAGTGGCTGGAGTTGTGGTGGCTATGTGCTGTGAGGAAAAAGGAGAAGTCATTGGAGGGTTGAGAAAGGCTTGAGAACTCCTGGAGTGAGTGAAATCTCTCTTGTATCTTATTCTTGTTATTATAGTGAATTTATGGCGTGGCTCTATAATTTTTCCCATGTTCTTCAAATTTTTCATGTAAAATATGTGTGTGCTTGAGAATGCTCTCTTTTCTCCTGTTTTTGTTGTCTTTTGTTTGTGCTACCAAATTTAACAAAACTGGACATCCCTCAAAGCTTTCACGACTTTTTGGTCTATTCTTGATGAGGTGAATTGAGGTTGGAGTGCTTAAATTCTAAAAAAACATAAGTCAGGGGATCATTTTTAATGTTTAGGCTTGTTTAATAAAGGGCATAAGTCATGAAATTATGAAAATACATTGCACAAAAAAGAACATCTTTTAGCTCTTAACAAAGAAGGAAGGGAAAAGAACTCAAATAACTGCCTCAAATAGTTTAAAAAAGGTTTGACAACAACGATTTCAAAAATTTCAACTAGTCTCGGTATGCTATACATTATAAATTTCATTATTTTGACCAAGATCGCCAGTGAAATGGAATAAAAAAATGTGTGGATAAGATCGCTGCAGTACAAACTATACAATCATTACAGAAACTTTTATGTGGTCAATCGCATTGGCCTTCAATAGAAATAGCAATATGATGATCCCGATAATTTTAAGTTTTTCAGTTGGATTATGAGAAAAAATAAATATTGCGTCCAACAGGTTTAACTGTTTACAATATTGCAGGTGTATGTAGAAATTTGGTCTGCAGTGGGTACAAGCTGCACCCTTACAGAAGTATGGCGCTGCATAATGGTTAATTGCTTAAAACTGTTTACAATATTGCAGGTGTATGTAGAAATTTTGTGAATATAAAATTATTATATGCGGTTAGCGCGTAATAAAATGAGAAGCAGGATCTATAAGGCTGTTCCCTAATAATCGGGATGCAGCTAATTATGATGATGAGGATATGAGAAGTTAATGTTAACAGATCCTACCAAACTATGCAAAATATCGCCCACATACAAAAAGTTCAAAAAATTTAAAGACGTGATCGCAAACATATTATACATGATTGGAGCGCTTCATCGCCTCGGCTTCCCATCGCTTCGAAAGATTGGCTGTGAATCGGAACCGGCGCTTAGGATTCTTAACGACCCCGCATACCTTCCTCCATCGCTGGAGCGCATCCTCCGACGAATTCTTCGGCAGAACACCACCAAAGTTTTGATTCAGATAACTCTCCATCTCTTCTCCGATTATGCACAGCTCGATCCCCTTCCCGACGTCAGGGCTCGAGCAATAAAGCTCCTGCCAATGTGCTTCTTCTTCCTCCGATCAGAGATCCATTTTCAAAAGATAAATAAGCGACATATAGAAAGCTAGAGCTTGTGAAATTAATCCCAAAATGCCTGAAAAGAGGAGCAGGATGATTCACGGAGGAAGGAGAGGTGGACGAGCATTCTGGTCTTGTGGCAGGAGCTCCTCCGCCAATTGTAGATCGGTCAAAAGGGGAAAAGCAGAAAAAGCTTGGAGCCCGCCGCCCCGTAGTATTTTAGGAGGTCTCTTCTCTACACAAATAAAAAATTAGTAAAAAATAAATATATTAATATTAATAATTTAGAATAATGTTACAGCTGAAGTGGGACCAAAAAAGTTCATCTAATAGAATTTGAACATATTTCATTAGTTTATATTTATTTATATTAAAATAATATAAATATTATTTTTAAAATTTGTATTGAATGCACCCAAAAAATTTCATTGAATGGGCTTTTTTGATTTCCACGTCAGCGAATTTAAACAGCATTTCTCAATAATTTAATATATTTATTTTAAAATGTAAGAATAAAATTTATAAAATAATTTGATTTATACATCATAATTATATATCTTGTATATTTTTTATAGATATTAATTTTTTATTAAATATTTGAATTATTTTTTGAACAATTTTTATTTATAATAGAGAATTATTAATAGATGATTTTTTATGTACTAGTAAATACATATTTGATGACTCATATTTACTCTCAAGTCTCTCTACACACTATTCAATCCACTCTCATCTCCCTCATGAAAAACCCTTTTTCCATCCTTTTTTAAGTCAAATGACTCTTTCATGTTCTCTTTTAAGCCTTTAGGAGATAACTCAATTGTCTTTAACAACTTTTGAACTTGTGCCTCGTTTGTTTTGCTGAGAGTAAAGAATATTCTTACATAGTATCATGGCATATAATGTGGTTGGAAAGGAATTACAAATGTTTAAAGCATAACCTCATTTAATAAGTATATTTTGTTTTATTTACTATCTAAGAAATTATCCGGATATAATATGAAGAAAGAAATGAGGAACGAAGATTCGAAGTTTTGCACATTGCAATACGACAAGTTCTGCTTCTTGCTTAACTGTATTTCGGATACTATGAAGATACTATGGTTATAATGAAATAATGTATTGTGTAAATATAGATGTGATTTTTTTTTTAATATGAAATCTATGCTTATGATATTTAGACTTTTAAAATATATGCTTGTATGGCAAACTTGCACTTGTAGTTTTTTTTTTTATCAAATCAACTTATTATTGGTTCTTATAACATAAGATAACCATATTAAATAGATTCATTTTGTTATTTGAAATGTGGGGCGTTAAGTTTGAAACATTGTGATCAATTATTAGGATGCTTAGAACTTAATTTATTCAATCTAATTTAAATTTTGAATTTTTATTAAATTGTTAATTAAGTACTAATTGTTTTAGATCATAATTAGTGAAGATTAACATTTTTTTTCTAATTAACATTGTTAATTTATCATGTGATCTAAATTTACTATACCTCATAAATGATAATGTGATTTTCTTATCTTAATCTTAAGCTTAACTTCCTTTAATTTTTTTTAAAAAAAGAGACCAGCTTGAATTGACTCTTATTAAATCGAGAAAATACACTAGACTGTCAAATGATTAATTCATAATAAATTAAATGATTTTACCCCATAATCAAAATTTTAGGTTGAATTCAAATATGAAAGATTTGCATACTTAACTTTTGCTTTTGAATCTTATAATTAAACTTTTAAACCTATGTGGGATCTCATTATATTAAATTTTTAGAATTTAGCTTATGATTTAATTGTAGTGATTAGCAGCTTTAGATCTTTTAAAGTACAAAAATATACTTAAGCTCAAGTAAATATTATACTTTAATAAGGTTACTTTTGAGGTAGGAATATACATTATCGTCTTGTTTTGAGGTAGTACATTAGATAATTGACCTTATATACTTGTCGTAAAATGGCCTAAGAAACATTAGTTTGAGGCTATCTAGTTATGATAGAATACCTAGATTGAGTGACTTATAGGTCATGACCTTAGGACCCCATTGCAGTACTCACAATAGAGAAATGATTCATTAATTTACAAATCTTTGTTCATTAAATAGACTGTCAGAATGAGAACTTTAATTTCATTATATGGAGATTGTATTGCATATCCGTAGAACTGATCTAATCAGTAGAAGATGGAATTGGTTAATTTATCCTCGATAGAGTTGTAAAATCTCGGTCTTATCTTAGGTAATTAGATAAGTACAGTTCAATTCAGGATAAATATCTCAGGTCCAAAGTGTGTTATATTTTGAGAATTTAATAACTTAGTTTGAGAGAATAAACTGTAAAAGGATTCTATCCCTTATCCTTGTGTGCATCGATAAGTGCAGCTAAATAAAAATTAAGTGTTAAAGTCATCCTTCATAGGACATGATAATGTAACAATCCAAGTTTTTATCATAATCAATTATGACTAATTTAAGTCCTGATTCTTTTCTTAGTCTACTAATTAAGTTATTAGGAGTTCACCACCAAGACCTAATTCAAATCAGGGGTCAAATAAGTCAAATTTTGATTATAGAAATTTTAGGAATCCTGGAAATTTGACATAATTATTTTTGACATCAAATAAAAAATTAGACTTCGTCATTGCGCTCATTGCCCCCAAATTAGCTATGGGTGATATTTTGGTGGCAATCGGAAGTCGTTATAAATTTAATCGAATATTTTAATAATATTTAAATACCCCGAAAATTAGAAAAATAAAATACTCGTCAGAATCAAAATATGACTTTGACATCGTGTTTCTCACCCCCTCAATTAGCTAGGAGTGAATATTTAGAAATTTTCTGAATGTAATTAATCGATTAATTTAAAATTAAAAAAAAATTAAAATTAAATAAGTATTAATATTTAATTTTTCCTGTTTAACGATGCCATTTGCCCACATCGTCATCTTCCCGCCTACTGTTAGCCATGTCGTTCGATCGAACGGTCCTCTGCTTGTCTCCCTCGGCTTCTCCGCCTTCCCTCCACGCGGCCGGTCGCCGCCACGCTCTCCCAATCAGTCTCTCCTCGGCCTCGCAGGCTCCGCTGATGAACCGTTAAGTCCTCGGCCTTGATCGGGACTTACAGTTTTGCGCAAACTGGATCCTGCTATAACAACTTGAGATTGTTACCCAGCTTGATCTTAGCTTAATAGTACCTTAATTTAGTTCATCTAGCCATTAGAATCAATCTCTAAAGATTTGGTGCGATACGGAGCTAAATCAAATATTTTAGAATATTTTAATATTTAATTAATCAAAAAATTGAGGTATTTAATTTGACTTCAAAATCAAAATCCGACTTCGCCACTGCGATCGTCACCCCTAAATTAGCTAGAGGTAATGTTTTGGACGCGTTTTAAGTCATCGGATTTTTACGAATATTTTAATATAATTAAATGCACCAGAAAATGGAATAATTAAATAATTGTCAGAATAGAATTCCGACTTTGCCGTTGAATTCCTCACCCCCAAACTAGCCATGAGTGAATTTTTGGAATTTTTTTGAGTATATTTTTAAATCTGAATATTTTATTAAATCAAAAAATTAGGAAGTAATTAAGTATTTATTTCTTAATTTTTCTTCCTTCCTCTCTCTCCTAGTTGGCACCCTGTTCAGCGCCCCCATGCCTCTTTCCCTATCCTGGCGCAAGCAAGCAGCTGAGGGCCATTCTTCTCCCCCTCACCTCCTAACTCCATAGCCATGCCTACCCTTCCCCTTCCTCTTCTCTTTTAAGAAGAAACTCAACCCCCTCCTTCTTCTTTTTGCTGTAAGAGCTAAAGCTCTCCCCCCTTTTTCCTCCATTGTTTTCCCTTGTGCTGAAGAAGAAGGCTCATCTCTAAGGCTTTGAAGAAAGACAAAGGTTCCTTCTTCCTCCACCCCTTGCAAGGCTAAGGTACCCAATTGCTACTCTTTCTTGTCTCCTTCATATTGCTATTATGCTTGAATGTATCATTAGAAATCCATAAGCATGTATGAAAGCCATTAAGGCCCCTTAAAGCATCACATTTTCCTTGAAATAGAACTGCTCTGTTTTTCGTCTATTCTCCACACCCCTTTATTTATCACCATTTTTTGTATAATTAGGATGCTCCGTTTGTGCCAATTTTGGTATCAATAGAAAGGTATCGGAAATACCTTTCTATTGATATATGGCACCGCTCATGGAATGCTCTGGATTGAGAGTATTTGAGCTCGAAATAAGGCATTTACGGGTTTCACACTGGCGAAAACACCGTCTAGCGCTGTTGCGCGCCACAGCGGGCTGCAGTGTTATTTCGAGAAAAATCATATAAAATTAGTTAATAAACTAATTGAACTGTAACCTGCAAGTGGACCGCTGCAGCGCGCCATAGCGCGCGTAGCGGGCTGTAGCGTCATTTCTAGAAAAATCATATGAAATCAATGAATAAACAAATTGAACAGTAACCCGCAAGTGGACTGCTGCAGCACGCCACAGTAGGCCGCTGCGTTATCCCAAAAAAACTATATGAAATTAAAAAAATAAATTAATTGAATAGTATTTCTGCGAGTTAGTCCACCACAGTGCGCCGTAGCGCCTGAAAGCGCCATTGCGTGCCATAGCATTATTTTCCGCCACAACATCAAAAGCGCTGCAGCGCTCCCCAGCGCGCTCCAGTGCCGCCGCGCGCCACAGTGCGCCATAGCGCCCATAAACTATAAAACTGCTCAAAATTGGCTGAAATGGCTAGAACTTACCGCTTTCGCATTTTAAGGTCCCAAGACCCTAGTGGGACTAAATTATATTAAATTTGAATCTATTTTAGTTAAAATTGAGCATTACATAAAATTCTATGTTGAAACTAAATTTGATACTCTGACATTTTTAGCAAGTGCTCAAAACTTATTATGTATCTTAACTGTCTTTAGCCAAATGTTAAAAAATAGGATCCTTGATTACTTATATTAACTAAAGTATATCTCAACAACTAAATAGCATGAAACCTAAGTCCTTTAGATTTGTAATACAGTGCTAACTCTTTTGGTTTGATTTAGAATTTAGTTAGCCTTAATTACCTTCATTTTATGACAAATTTACATTTCTATGCTTTTCTGATTTTATGATGTATGTTAGAGAACCTTAACATTTATTTGGACACTTAAATGTGCTTAGTTGACATTAAACTATAATTAAACATAAAAATTTTGATAACTTGATTAAGTAAATGATACTTAATATAAACCGAAAATTTCCATCAATAATATATTAATAATACATTGATTTGTCATTGACCTTTAAAATTAACCTTTGGTCTTAATAGTAGAAGGGTTAGGGGTTAAACCCTAACTTGTCTTGATTAAGATCTAAATCTTTATCACATAATCAATTAACTTGATTGAAAGATAATTTAATTGGCATTATTCCAATAATGCATCTGATTTAGTATTGATCTTAAATTATAGAATTAGAAGTGTTAAGGTCAATATTAAATCTGTGTGATTGAATTATCTGAACCTAAACTTTGGATCTTTGATTTTCTCTTATATAAAATTATTGGCATAAGATGGAAAATAAAATTGTAATGATTTATGAAATGATCTAACACTAATAATACATTTGATTTCATCCCGTGAGTATAGAATAGAGTATGATCAGCTGGATTTTATTCATTTGATCTGATCACTTAAATCCAAGTATAATAAGTAAACTTTGAATGTTAACTTAAGAAATAGAAAAGTGAGATCTTAAAGGTCTTGCTTTAGGATCATTATTGAAATCTTTAAAGACCTTAATTATTGATACCTTGAGATAGGAAGAGCTTTTGTAACTTATTGAGGTAAAAACTTAAATGATCTTTCATAACTTTAAAAGTTGAACTTGATACCTTGTGATAGGAATCACCTGAAGTACCTAAAATGAGACTTATTTCTTGTTGTAGCAACCTACATTGAGTGATATTTTGATCATATCCTTGGAGCCTTTTATAGGACTCACCTATTTAGAGTGAGGATTAATAGCTTTAATAAATCTTTGTTGATTAAATAGAATTATCTAAACTCAGATTATTGGTTGGGAGTAGTAGAGTATACCCATAATACTAGGTTCTTTCAGTAATATTTAGGATTAGTTGATTCGCTCCAATGTGGACTTATGACCAGGTGCTATCCTGAGGGATTAGATGAATACAGTCCCATTAGAGTAAATCTTCCAAGACTAAGAGTGTTACAATTAGTGAACAAGATCTTTAGTTTGAGATAAATTGCGACCGGGTTCTACCTCCTATCGTAGTGCGCTTCGATAAGTGCAGTTTAAGCAAACTAAGTATCTCAAGTCACTTTACGTAGGACACTGAGTATGTTTGTAATTAAGATATTTAACAGCTTAGCTTGAGATATAAACTGTGACCGGGTTCTGCCTCCTATTGTAGTGTGCTTCGATAAATGTATTTTAAAATAAGCTAAAAGTTAAATCCACATTTCTTGCAAATATGCTAAATATGTGTATACAATCGTCTTAGCTAATGATTTTTAAGTAAACTCTCAACTTTAACCAATTTTTGAACTTAGAATTTTAGGAGTCATAAACTTTTTAATAGAATTCTGCACAATGGAGACATTGAGTTCATCATCGATTTTAAAGCATTCTTCTGGATTTTTGGATTTATTTAGTGTAATTTAGAAGCATGAGCATGAGCATAAGCATGATGTGTGAGTATCAGAATGATGTATGAGCATCAGTGATGATTTATGAGTTACGAAATGTTACATACATTGACTGGGGAATTTTAGGATGTATTGGTATCACAATAAATAGTATTCCCAACTGGATGTATGTATACATTGGACCATACTACTCATAGTAGTTCAGTGATATTTTGGTTGTATATCAGTAGCATACAGTGTTGTGGCATATTCAGATGCACAATTTCAGCGATATACAGTATAGTTTTACAGATGATTACTCAGTTTTAGATTTATTACTATTTTAGTTTATTTTCAGTATTCAGTTTATAGTTCAGCTTTACTTTACTTTACTTCAGTTTTGTACAATTTTATACAATTTTATTGTAAAATACCAGAAATTACTTTCCAATTAATTTATTAATATTTAAATAATTTTAACTTCTGATAGAAATTTTGATCTCACCATTGTGTTCACCACCCCCAAATTAGCTAGGGGTGAAATTTTGAACACATTTGGAAGTCGTTAAATTTTAGACAAATATTTTAATATTATTTAAATACCTAAAAATTCGAGTAATTAAATACTCGTCAGATCAAAAATCCGAGCGCACTGTTGTGTTCAGAAGCCCTCAATTAGCCAGGATTGATATTCTTAAAAATTTTTTTTTTTTGGAAAATATTTATTAAGATTAAGTTTAAATAATTAAATTAATTAAAATAAATTAAATAATTATTATTTAATTCGAACGGCGCCGTCAATAATAAGTGTAACGCCGTCATCTAGTTTTAATTGGAGCGCCGTCCGTTTGGACGGATCACCTGTGCCGTCTGATCAAGTGATCAGACGGCTGAGGGTCATCCTCATCGCATAGGGTTGCACGCAGCGAAAAGAGGGGGATACGTGACATCTTCCGACAAATCGATGCACCGAGCCGCAACCACGTGTCCATTCGCCGCTTTAAGACTAATTTAAAGACTTCAATCTTCTTCTAAATCTCATTCATTGAGTAATCGATCAAACAAAGATCTCGATCATCATTTTGCTTCTTTCTCCCAACCGAATTAGGTCAAGCATATCTGCTTAAAGGTATCTCTTCCTCTTTCCATTAATTTTCTTTAAGTTCTTAAGTTATTATGTGCGATCGATCGAGGGTTCGATCGATCGCACCGGCAAAACCCTAAAATCGCGAAGAAAGAAGGCGAAACGTCCCTCTGAATCCACCGTAAGATCCAGATCGAAATCCAACCGTTGGATTTGATCTGGATTATTTTCAACTCTTTTAATTTATGTAATTAATCAGAACCATTAGATCTTAAATAAATCGTTAGGATTGTTCGATTGAATCAAAGTTTCAAACCGTTCGATTTACTTAATCAAACCGTTCGAATTCATCCACGTGGACTTAGCCGACGTGGCATGCGGGCCCATATGATACGCTGCTGCGAGTCTTAAGTCGCCACGTGGATGGCATGGGGCCCACCTCATATGTAAGTTTTCACAATTTTGACTGCGGGCCCCGCAGTCTTTCAAAACTGTTAATTGTGGGGCCCGCCAGCGATTGACTAGCAAGTGTCGTCGCGCCACCTGGATGGTGGGGCCCACCTCTGTCGCTGAAATGATTAAAACCTACAGATAGAGTAAAAATAATAATAATTATAATATTATGAAGATATTAATTAATTTAATAAAATGAGTAAATATAAATACGTATAAAAATATGAATATATAATTAGTTTTAAATTAATCTTAAATAAATATATTTAACAAATAAATAAAATATTTAATAAAATCAAATTTAAATACTTAGATAAACAGCAAAAAATATATAAGCAGAGAATTAAATTAAGAATATTATTTCAAATATATAAAACAGTAATTAATATATATGATTAAATAATAATATTAATATAAAATATTAATAAATAATAATAAAAAAAGTATAATAAAATAATAGATTAATAAGATAAATAAAAATAGATAAATAACAATTTAGTAATTAAATAAAATACAGAATTAGTTATATTTAATATTTATAATAATATAATTCAATTAATTACAAAATTTTTTAAACTTAAATAACTCCTAAAATATTTAACCAAATTATACAAATAAATATATCAAATTTATCAGAAAAATATAAGGAATTTATATATGTAAATTATTTTGCTGTAGGATTATTATTTCACATAATAATATTTTTAGATATTCAAATTATTACAAAAATGCCACTAAAATCCATTTAACTATAACTTTACACTCACTACCCTAAATATATCAAATATAGGTCTTAAATTACTTAGAAAATCATAAAGAATAATTTAGAAGTATTAATTTTTGTTGTTTAGATTAATTTGAGCTTAATCACAAATATGACCTAACCCTAATTAAGCTTTTAACCCTAGAAAACTTCAAATAGCCATAGGTTAACCAAAATAGCTCCAAATTAAGTGATCCAAATATCTATTTAGATCAGAAAATCTTAAATTTCAGTAAACTACAAAAATAATTTGGATCCAACGGTTAGATCTCCTAATTAACCCTAATTACTTAAAAACTTGATTAGTGAATATTAGTAAATATAATAATCCAAATTAAGTGATTTTAGTTTTAAATGACTTATAAAGTAAATTAAAACCTAAATAAATAATTAGATTGATAATTTTGTGACTAAATTCAATAATCACTCACTAATCAATTTAACCATAATTATTGAACATATAAATTAGATTAGCTATAACTTAGCCAATTTATATCAGAATTGAATAATTTCAGGCTCTATAGAAACCTTAGAATATAATCTACATTAAACTAATAGAAAACTTATATTTTACTAAGGGAAAATTACTAAAATACCCTTATAAGGTCAAATTCCCAATTTGACCTTATAAGGCATAAATAATTATACAACTTAATAAAAATAATTCAAATAAATCAAAATAGTCATTTTATAAACATAATACTACAATCATGATAAAGATATTAAAATTAATAAATTTCATTATTTTGGCAGATCAAAGAAATTAAATTTGATTGATTTTTTTTTTATCAAAATAAGTCAGGTACGCAAATTTACTTATAAGTCTTATTTCAGTATTCTTATTTGAGCCATTTTCCATTTGAGTATTATTTGCACTGCTTACCGCATTTTAATCTGCAAAAGAATTATATCAAAAAGTATGTAACAAAAAGAAATTATATATATTTTGTGATGTTTGTCTTTGGAGGGTGGAATGCAAAACTGGAATCTGTACAGATTGGGCTAGCTAGCAAGCCCATGGGAGTTATATGGAGGGAGTTAGCCTATTGTAGGAAGTAGGCAAATTCAGAGGAAAAACACACCATCAGTTCCTAATTTGAGTAAGCTACCGACGGGTGACGAGAAAGCTTCATACAGATTTATGCCTATGGGTTTACCCATTTGGGCTTAGGGGTCTCCGAACTCGACTTATTGTTACATATGCTTTTGATAAAATTTATTTCTTATATGTTGATTTTCACAGCTATTTTGCAGGGCAGAAATTGAATTTAGCAATTGCTTTATTCACATGCAGATTTTCAGTCATTTTCATATATAATTCATACCTATTTTAGGATGCTAGATTTATTCTTATAAGAATAATTTGCGTACTCCTACCTGATTGGTAAACTAAATTTTTCAGGTTTTGATAATTAAAAAGAACTTAGAAGATCTGCCAAATTAAAAGATGAAGAATTTAAAAGAAGAAGAAGCAGAAGAATGTAGATATTTTATTTCATATTTTGAAAAATCCAAATTGTTGTAACTTTTCATATATGTTTTGGCTCCATGTATAAAAGGACTATGGATTATATTATTTTATTTTATTATGTCCTTTTTGAATTATAAAAGTTTATATATTTTCAATTGAGATGAATTGTTCTTTTAAGACTCTCGAACTTCGATCCCCGGTCGCCACATTTATGCTTTCAATTATCTTTACAGTATTTATGCAAATTTAATTACATTATGTAAATATTAAATGAATAACTAGTACTGTTTATATTAATTTTGATGTGTTAGACTTATTGTCTAACACGAGGTACTTTTGGGATCCGGCAATGTGGCGACCCACACCCTTAATCCGCCAAAGGATTAAGCTAAGGGTGGAGTGTCACTCTGGCTAACCCCTCACTTACCATTAGATTAGGATAAAATCCACAATCCATATGATTAGGGAAGGGTTAACACAGGATCAATCTAACAGTCACTACATAAGTGAACGTACAGAGTGCGAAAGCAATAAATAACATCCAAGCATCACAATATAATATAAGTGCAAAATATAGCTCAAAATATAAGCATATAAATCCAAATACACAGTCAAGGGTATCTGTATTATTATAACATTTAAAATTTAAATAAAAGGAAATGCAAATGCACTCATCCTCTGTAACAACTCAAGTTGTTACTTTAGATAATTAGGATTAATCCTAAGTCTTAAACACAATTAAAATGTGTTAAGTAGGTCAATGAAGTCAACCTCCTAAACCTAGCCCTAATCAGGAGTCAATTTGGATTAAATCCTGATTTCTAGAAATCCGGAAAACCCTAGCAATTGATCTATTTAAATTGACCTCTGATCGAAAAACGGACACCACCATTGCGTTTCTTGACCCCAAATTAGCTTGGGGTGAAGTTTTCGTATCAATCGGAAGTCATCAAATTTCGACGAATATTTTAATAATAAAAATATCACGGAAATCGAGGTATCAAATAACTCGTCGGATCGAAAATCCGACTGCGCCATTGAATTCCTTGACCCCAAAATAGCTAGGAAAAACATGTTCAAAATTTTCTGAAATTAAAAAAAAAAAAAATTATATTTTTTACTATAGCTAACGGCGTGCCGTTAAGTACTTAACGGACCCGTCACTGTAGCTGACGGCGCCGTCAATCTGGACGGCGCCATCCCAGCCGTTGGATCGGCCCAGATCCAATGGCTGCGGAGTCGTCTTCCTCGACGACTCCGCCCGCGTGACACGCGGCGGCCCGTCACCATTTCTGGCCAATCCGACCGCATCCAGGCCTCGGCGAGGTCGCCATTCGGTCTATAAGATCTCGGCCTACCCCTAGGCTCCGAGTTTTTACCGATCGGAGCTCGGATCGAGCCGAAATCAAGCTCGGAAGTCAGCCTTTTTTTTTCCACCGAATCCTTCGCCGATCCGAACTTCAGGTACCCTGATCTCACTCGTTTACCGTTCGATCGTTGTAAAAATTGTATGATATGTAGATCAACATGTCCTCTTCACATCCACCGTTCCGATCGGGCTAAAACCCACCCGATCGGGCGCACAAGGTCCTCGAAGTGGACTGGGTTCGGTCCGCCGAACCCCGGAAGGTGAAGGGTCACGCCTTCGGGTCGGACCGGGCCGACCCGAGCCCGACCCGTCCGGGTCGGGTCCGCGTCCGCGCGGGTGGGGCCCACCCGGCCACGTGGCAGCCTACGGGCCCGCCACATGTCAAGTGGGGCCCACCGCCCCGTCAGCCGGGCTGAGTCAGCAGCCCGTGGGACCCACAGTGCCACGTGTCAGGTGGGACCACTGTCCAGTCACCCGAGCTAAGTCAGCAGTCGTGGGACCCATAGCGCCACGTGGCAGCCTCTGGCAGTGCCACGTGTCAGGTGAGACCCACTATCCAGTCACCCGAGCTGAGTCAGCAACCCGTGCGACCCACAGCGCCACGTGGCAGCCTCTGGCAGTGCCACGTGTCAGGTGGGACCCACTGCCCAGTCACCCAAGCTGAGTCAGCAGCACGTGGGACCCACAGTGCCACGTGGCAGTCTCTGGCAGTGCCACGTGTCAGGTGGGCCCACTGTCCAGTCAGCTGTGCTGAGTCAGCAGTCCGTGGGGTCCACTGTGCCACGTGGCAGCCTCTGAAGGTGCCACGTGTCAGTGGGGCCCATTGTTGATTAATTAGAAATTAATTAAGTTACTGTTAATTACTGTTTAGCCATAATTAATTACTGTTAGTAGTTAATTAAAGTAGGATTAGTACTAATTACTTTTAAACAGTAACTTTAATTAAATAATTATAATTAAAGATTAATTAAGGATTAATTAACTGTTAATTAAATCTTAAACAGTAATTAGGATAATTAATTACTTTTGAACAGTAAAATATAATTAATTATATTTAATTTAATATTAACAAATAATTAAGATTAATTAAACAGTAATTAGCACTAATTACTTTGCTACAGTAAAATTAATTAATTAATAATTAAACAGTGATTAATTAAATAAAAACTTTAGGAATAAATAGTAAATTTAAATAATTAATATAATTATAGATTAATTAAGATTAATTAAAAAGTGATTAATATTAATTACTTTGTTACAGTAAATTAATTAATTAATTAATATCAATTAATAATTAATTAAAAATCAGAAATATTACATTTAAACTTTAGGAATGAACAGTAAAATAATTTAATTTGAATAAATGAATAATAAAATAATTCAAATTGTATTTTTGAATAATAAAACTTAAAAGTTTAATAATTTTTTGTAGGATGATCCAAACATAGCCAATATGGGTCTTAAAATACTCAGAAAAATATTTAGGATCAAATGGCGTAATGTAAAATTTCGTTTCGAGATACGCTTAACGAGGTAGCATTTTAGAGCCTCTTTAAGACCCATAACTTTTTACCCGATTATCGAAACATAGTCAATATGTGTCTTAAAATGCTCAGGAAAGCGGCCCCATCACCGTGGTAGTATTAGTTTTCCTATTTGGACATCCGGACAAAAAGTCAACTCTAGAATTTAGAGTTGACTTTAGTGAAAAATGACCAAAATGCCCTTGGACTTCAAATGGCCATAACTTGGTCAATTTAACTCCAAATCCAAAAATTCAAGAAGTTACCTAGTTTAGAATTTCAATTTCATCATTTTCATAGAAATAATATTTAGGATTTGAACCCTAAAATTTAAGAAAATGACCAAAATACCCCTAGCCTTATTTTAGCCATAACTCGGTCGTTTCTCGTCCAAATTGGACGTACTTACTGTCTATCTTTAAGTTAGACAGTAAATAATTAGTTGGAGAAGAGAAAACTCAGTTTGGACCCCTAAATCAAAAGTTGATTGACCGTAAAGTAGGGACAAAATAGTTATTTTACCTTAAAATTAGAAATGCGCAACTTTAGCCCTTAATTAAAATCTTAGAATACTAGGATTAATAATGTAATCATATTAGTACCATGTAAGTAAATAAAACAAGTCATTAAATTGAATTCCAATAATTTTTCCTAAGTCTTAAGTATCCCACCTTAAGGACCTTTCCTGAGAGTAGAACTGGATCATAGGTTAGTGTTCATTCATTGGGTAAATTGGGTTACCCTATGGGTGAAACCTTAGTTTTAGTAGTTTCTAGATATTATTTTGTTTTACAACCCATTCTGGTTAGTTTATCTTTTAACTTTAGATTTAAGATAGAAGATTCATCATATTAAATTTGATTACTTAATAGGATTTGCCTTAACTAGTAGATCACTTATAGTATAAAACCTAGAACTTAGGTCTTATCCAATTTGGATTATGTGATTAAACCTAAAATCTTGTAGTGTTTAATATATAATCTATAGGTGTAGAAGATCTTGATCAGATCTTAGTTAGAACTGTCTAAATTCACAAAATTAAGACGTATGATTTATTTGTTTAATTCATAGTCGTCTATCTGATTGAACTAGATTGGAACCTGATCAGTTCCAATCCTTTTTAACTTATAAGGACGAATTTCTGAGTTACACTCGATAGTAGGAAAACGGTGATCCTGAACTTGTGTAACTTGGAATAGTTAGCTGGTTAAGTAGAAAACAAATGATATCACCATGTGTAGTCGAGTCTCTTGCTTACTTATTATTTGTTGCTATGCATACTTTGTAATTTTGTGCCTTATATTTTCTTTGAACATATCATATAAGATATTTGATGCATAAATAAAATGTTAGGAAATTATGGAGACTCCTTAGATTCCTTATGAAAATATTAAAGTAAATAAGTGAAATGATAATGAATTGATGTAATTGAGCTGCCTCTCAGTGTTCTTTTGATCATACCGAATGTTGCCCTAGCCGTATCGTGCTAGAAGTTTCCCTAGCCGTACTGTGCTAGGATATTTCGGTATGATAGTTGGTGAGCTAACCGTATCGAGCTAGGAGTAGCCCTAGTCGTATCATGTTAGGGCCATATATGTGACTGTTGTTGGCTTAGTCGTATCGAGCTAGGAGTAGCCCTAGCCGTATCATGCTAAGATCTTCAGTTTCTTTTGGCGAGCTAGTGTAGCTTTTTTCTGTATGACAGTTGATCTATTATAGTTTTATATGCAGTTGTGGTTATTTCAGTATATTCTTTTTCAGTCAACTATTTCCTTGTACTGCTTTATATATATCTAGGATGTAGAATTTTGCTGCTATATGTATATATCACTGCTGAGTTATTCATTTTTAATTAGCATATTATTTTTATTGATCACCAGCATGTTTAGGATGTAGAATTTTTCTTCCAGCATTTATTCAATTATATTTACACTAATATGCCTTTCCTTGATTACTTGTTATGCGAGGCATGCTTCAGCCTCATTTCTTTACCTTGTTTATACTATAGAGCATAGTCTATAGTTTGCCTTTTTACTTGTGTTCCTTACTGCTCCTGTATTTACACATCATGCTTAGAAGTAAATGGTAAAATGATGATATTATATAACCTTATTAAAAATTCAGCTTAAAATGTACTTAGATAATTGTCTAACCAGATTTTCTTTTTTTTTTTGCTGGGGCCCTACATTGTGAAATCGACAATATCAGGCTTAGAGCAATTTGAGGAGCCTGCACCCGAGGAGGAGCCTTACTTAGAGGAGGTGCAGCAGTTTGGGCCAGAAGATATCTAGTCATTTACTACTTGTGAGGATGAGTGGATTTTGAACATTTATGTTGTTAAATTTTAATTAATGTAATAATACAAGTACCTGTGACTGTGTGTTCAGATTTTACTATGCTACTTTTCTGAGTTATATTTCTCTTCTTATATACATTATGATGCTTGGATGTCATTTATTTATCGCTTCCGCACTCTATATTTTTACTTATATAGTGACTGCTTGATTGATTCTGAGTTAACCTTTCTCTAATCAGGTGGATTGTGGAGTTTATCCTAATCCAATGCTAAGTGAGGGGTTAACCAGAGTGACACTCTACCCTTAATCTAAACCGATTGAGGGTTAAGGGTGAGGGTCGCCACATCCTCACATATAAATTTAAATACTATATATGCTCTGGTCTGAGCTGCTGCTCCTCCTCTACGTATAGCTCCTCCTCAGGTATTGGATCATCTATCTGCTCTACGTCTGCCATTGTTGGTTTCCCAATGTAGGGCCCCAGCCAAAAAAGAGAAAATCTGGTTAGACAATTTATCTAAGTACATTTTAGGCTGATACATTTTTATATGTTTTATAATATCACAACTTTACACATTTTTCCTAAGCAACAATATATAAATGAGCGACTGGCAATACAATAAGAAAGAGGAAAAGCTATAAATAACATTTATAACTTAAGCAAAATGAGTCTAAGACATGCCTCAAAAGCAAGGTAAATAATGTAAGGCATATAATATAAGTAATTAAACATGTGCTGAAAGGAAATACTACATCCTAATACATGCTAGTGATCAAATGAAATATGCAAATTATAATAATAAATCTCAGCAGTGATACATATAAATAGCAACAAAATCTAATATCCTACTGTATGTAAGCTGTACAAAAAATAACTGACTGAATAAGCAATACTAAAACATAGTCAAATACTAAAACTGGACATCAAACTTTGTATATTGATTGCTATATCAGAAGATTTGGCCAAACTGGCCCACATATATATACATCTCAATTTGTAAACATATTGAACATACTGTATGACTGAAGAGGCAGACAATACTTATGCAACATATTTTAGTTGTTTTACTTTTATTTATATGGATAATTGTTAGAAACAACTAAGGAGTCAAGCACGTCTACAAGACTATATGGGTCCCAAGCCTAATATGGTGATATAATTTGTTTTCTATTATCCATTCTAACTATTCTAAGTTACACAAGTTCAAGATCACCATTTTCCTACTATCGAGTGTAACTCAGAAACTCGTCCTTATAAGTTACAAAATATTAGGACTAGCTAGGTCCTAATATACTGAATCAAAGTCGACTATAAAAGTTAAATAATAAATCATTACAACCTGATTAATGATTTTAGACGTTCTCACTTGAAACTACAAAACTATAGATTATGGATTAAATACCGTGAGATTGGGCTTAATCACATAACTCGAAGGATAATATATAAGATCTAGGTTTAATTCTAATAGTGATATAATAGTCAAGGTCAATCCTATTAAGTAATCAAACTTGATAAGATGAATCTCCTATCTTAGATCTAAGATCAAAAGATAAAATAATTAAAATAAATTAAAAAATTCTAAAAACTAATAAAACTAATGATTCATTTATTGAAAAACCTTATTTTTTAATAAATAAAATCAACCCTATGAACTAGTCCTAGCCTCAGGAAGAGTCCTTAAGGTGTAATGTTAAATATTAGAGAAATTCTGAAATCTGACATAATGATTGATTTCACTCACTTAAATGTCACTAATACGATTATAACATTAGTTTTAATATCTTGGAATGTTAATTAAAGGTTATGGGTGCTTAATCAAATATTAGGACAAAATGATTATTTTGCCCATACTTTAAGGGTCTAAAAGTCAATTTTTGATTTAGGTATCTAAAATGAGGTTTCTCTTTTTCATATGATTTCTTACTGTCTAACTTGAAGATAGACAGTAAGTACGTCCAATTTGAACAAGAGACGAGCTCTACTGTTCAAACTAAGGTTTTTGACTTAAGGACAAATCGGTAATTTTTACTCTACTGAATCTTAAATTTTTGTGCAATTTATTATAGGTTACTGTTCAATGATTCTATAGAGTCCAAGAATACTGCAATCCGAAGTAAATTGACTAAGTTATGAATGTTTTAATTTTTTGTATTTAATCATTTGAACTAAATCTATTTTATTCCCATTGTTAAGAATAATTGTAAGTGTTAATACTTTGTTAATTATTGATAAACTATTCATAATTAGTTTAATTACTTAATAGTTTAATTATACTATTTGACTTGTCTAAACAATTTAATAACTAAGTCAATATATTAATGGTTAAGATAATTTATTAATAAGATTAATTAACTAATATTGCTGATTATTATTGTTGATTTAATTAATCATTCACCGTCTAAGATCAATTAGCTAATTTACTTAGTTAAGTGATTAATTATATATACCTATTAATTAACTATAATCGAGCTAACAGTACGCGTATATTTTAGCATATATGCAAAAGTATATACACACATATTTGTTTTGTAGTTGTTAATAAATAACTTAATCCATATACTAAGTTGATCGATTTAATTGAATTATTTAATAATATCAAATTATTTTGATCTAATAACTGTCATTTATTAACTAACTATATCATTAATTAAAGTTAAGGTTTACTAGGGTTTTGTTGTATAAATATACATATATTATTATATTAATAATTCTCATTGTTTAATTAAATTGATATTTTAACTAACTAAAGACCTTAATTTATTAAGTTATTCATTACTAATTAATTTAATATTCTATTTAACCTCGTTGATTTTTAAGCCCATAACCGAACTCCTATGTGTATATATATATACATGCCCATATTCATACTTACATACTAACTGCAATTAATTATTTAAGATTACTGACTTATTTTAGTGTCTTAATCCTCTAATTGAATACGTGACTGCACATTTATATATGTGTCTTAGGTAGTTATAATTGACTGCCTTAGTTAAATTTAATTCATTATTAATAAATTGTTATTTAATTATTATTAGCCGAACTGTTTAAACATATTCCTTATAAATGCCTGTTATTATAGTTATTTAAGGTACACTAACTAACTAAATTATAATAATTTAATCAGCTTAATCTAGTTATTCTAGAAACAAAAATTTAATTCTTTTAATAAATCTTGATTTATCGGCATATATATGTATAAATATATATATATTTATATATATATTCCAATCACAATACGGCTGTTTAAATTCCCCTAACCATACTTAATTAGCTAACACAATCACTAAGGTTAACATAAGTGTTGATTTACAAATCATTTAATATATTTTATTCCTGCACATAATAAATGCAGTGGGACCCACGGCTCCGACAACCAGCGAGCCAGCGCTCGACAGCTGGCAATGCGGGCCCCAGCTGCCACAGACCGTGCGACAGCGGCGGGCCCTCTCGGACGCGTGGCGGCTCGCGAGAGACCGCGGGGCTGAAGCGGGCCCCACGCGGTCAGTCGACCGCGAACGGCGGGACCCACGGCTCCGAGCGTTGCTGACTCGACGTGCGGGTCGGGTTCGACGCGCGGGTCGGGTTCGACCCGACCCAGCCCGTGACCCCCTCGCCTCCCTCTTGCGGCTATACGGGGCTAGGGCTCGCGAGATGGGGCTCCTTCGCCGGAACCAGCACGCGGCTCACCGGCCGTCGGACAGGTCTCGGCGAGACCTTTCCATCAGCAGGCACGATCGCAGCCGGAGGTGGAGTATACGGCCGGAGAAATCGAACCCCAAATACTAGGGTTGGGGGTGTAAGCGAGGGTCGAGCCCACCCAGGATCGCTCGAGCTTGTGATCGATCGATCGTTTGGATCGATTGATCGCCACAACAATCATTGCACTTAATCACTCCAATGGAGCTAAGAAAATGGGTTGGGAAGGTACCTTAATGGCATCTGTAGAGGAGGCGTAGAGCTCGTTCGGCTCGGACGGATGGGGGATGCAGACTCCGGGCTCGATCTTGCGCAAGACGATGCCAGAGGGGGAAATGGCGCCCTTATGGCCTAGGCGACGAACCTGCCGAGGCCGGGAGGGGCGCAGGGGGTTGGCTGCGAGGGCGGCGAGGCATTATGGTTGGCGCTGAGAGCCCGAGCCCTCCGATCGCCGATCCAACGGTCAGGATCGACCGTGGGATCGGACGGCTTATTGACGACACACCCTAAATTAGGGCAAACGGCGTCGGCTTATTGACGGCGCCGTTAAAATCATAATTTAAATAATATTAATTTTTATAATTAATATTTAATTAATTAGTTCCTTATTTTAATTTAAATAATTAAATTGATTTAAAACAAATTTCCAAATATATTTTCCTAGCTAATTGAGGGGTAAGGAATGCAACGGTGAGGTCGGATTTTTGATCCGACGAGTATTTTGATACCTCGATTTTCGGGGTATTTAAAATAATATTAAAATATTTGTCGAAATTTTGACGACTTTCGATTGACCTGAACCCATCACTCCTAGCTAATTTGGGGTCAATGAGCGCGATGGCGAAGTCCATTTTTTGATCAGAGGTCAATTTAGATAGGTCAAATCCTAGGGTTTCTGAATTTTTTCAGAATTCATGATTCGATCTGTTTGACTCTTGAATTGGACCAGGTCTTAGAGGTTGACTCCAATTGTCCTAATTAGCACTTATGATTAGCCTTAAGACTAAGATTAGTCATAATTGACTAAGGTAACAACCTGGGTTATTATAGGCAATTTGCTAGATCTTGAGTAATATACTGAGCTAGGTTAGGAGAACACCCATGAGATTCAGGAGGAACCTGTGAAGCACTAGTGGACTCTCCTCTAGTTTCACTACTTTTCTATAACATACCAGAAATTATTTTCCAATTTGTTTTTTAATATTTAAATAATTTTGACCTCAGATTAAAAATTTGACTTCGCCATTGCGTTCACCACCCCCAAATTAGCTAGGGGTGAAATTTTGAAAGCATTTGGAAGTCATTGAATTTTGACGAATATTTTAATATTATTTAAATACCTAAAAATTCGAATAAATAAATACTCATCGAAACGAAAATCCGATTGCGCCGTTGCATTCAGAACCCGTCATTTAACTAAGGATGATTTACTAAGAATTTTTAAAAGACATTTAAATAGTTAATTTTAATTAATTAAAATCATTAAAAATTATTTAAATAATAATATATGTATTATTTTAATCAATTTAACCGGCGCCGTTACTTCAATTAATGCCATTTGCCTTCTGCCGCTAGTTTTGGAACGGCACGATCTGAGCCGTTGATCGGGTCGTCCTGATTGGACGGCCCGGGCTCATCTTCTTCATTTCATTTACAATACATTAATTAAAATTTGCTTAATTTGCTTAATTTGCTTTTAGTCATTTTGCTTATCTTTTGTGCCTATGGAATTGTGGGATATGTTTCTTCATTTCATTTACATATTTGCTGAACAGTTATTATTGCTTTGTTACAAAATCATATATGTTTTCACAATATATTACAATTAGTTACTTTGTACTCTTTTGGTGTGATTTCATTCATATCAGAGAAGCATCCTTTGTTATATGCCTAACACAATAATCATTCTTATTTACAAATGTGTTAGGAAAATTCTATTGTTACATCAAAGCACAAACTAATTAAGGTCATGTGTAATAATTTTATGCGGGAGATATTTCCTACATATCTAAGGTTAGGTGTTATAATAAAATTCATGTTAAACATGCCAAACACTAAAAGAAAAACTTGTGCTAATGCTGTAATGAAGGTTTAAATGATAATTAAAATTATTAATAAATTATTTTATAATCTTTAATCAATCCTATCTCTTAAATTATTTAACCAAAATGCATGATAGAATATATCATTTTGTTCGCAAAAATGTGTAGATCCATAATACACAATTAAATTTTTATTTTAATAAATATTTTAATTAGTCAATAATTAAGATTAATTAATTAATTATAATTTAACTTCATCATTTCATGTGGCATAGTTTGATCATTTAATGTCCAAATTAAATGATCAAATAGTCAGTTTTACTCGCAAAAATGTGATGAATAATAATATGAAATCAAATTTAATATTTGAACCATAATTTTCTTAATCACTTTTTAACCCTAACTAAGAGTCATAGAAATCCTAAATTTCAAACATTGTCCAAAATCGATCTACTTAGTGTCATTTTTCTCCTTATGATATAAGGATTTCAAACATATGTAACTCATTTTCATTGGACAATAATTAGTGATTTTAGGTTGTTGACTCTTAATTAGGTATTATTGTGATAAATTCTAATATTCTAGATAGCATGTTTTAGGTTTTATAAAACTCTAAGATAGCTAATATGTCACATTATTTACTCCCCATGTCAAAATAGATTACTTTTATTTGAGCTTAGTTCTCATTTTATAGATGTGTGAATCAATTGCAAATTACTTGATTCACTTTTCAATCATAAGGTAAAAACCCTATGATTAATTTAAACATGAATTGTAGTTGATCCATAGATCTATTAGTTACATCCATTAATAGTAGTTAGCCTTAATACCTTTGTAATTATAGATTATTTAATTAACTAAGACTAGCCTTTAGTGATTAGACTAAAGCTTGGTTTATTTATCCTAACCCCTAAAGTCTTCATTTGATTTCTTTAAGAGCTCGTAATAGGCATTCTATTTCACTTAGAGTAATTTAGGAATCCTATTGAATTCATTAATTTGTAGATATTAGAATACTTAGAACTTGTAGTTCTTAAATCTCATATTTTATTTATTTTAAACCTTTCATTTTATTATAGCCTAACTAGATTAGTACTTGATTAATTTGATCCTTCAAACTATAACTTAGCTAGATTAGTATTTGATTTCGATAGGACTTTCAAGTTACAACCTAGCTAATGAGTTTTAGTGAATTAAATTTTAACTTATAATTTCTTATATTGATAATTTCATAACCTTAATTCTTTCTTACTATTCACCTAAGTTATAATTAGTTAAACTATTTGAATCTTACAGCTTAGGACTTAATTAAAACTAGCTTCTATTTATATTGATTATACTTATAAATTATTTTATCATATTATATTAAATGAAATGAAATTATTATTTTCAAAACTTCAATTATTACTATTAATTACAATTAACTTGAGATCAATATCTCAAAGTTAATTGGAAGCTCAATTAGCTCCAATCATTAAGTAGGTCATTAAAAATTAGATAACTTTAAATATCACTTAGTTGTAATTATTGAATTTTTCTTGAATGCTTGCTTAGCTTTGAGCCTTTTTCATTTGAATCATTCATATAAGATTTTGTGCATAAATAAAACTTTCATATTTAAAATAATAGGAGTTACTAATAGAAGTAGCCAAGAGTAGGTTAAATTGAAGAAATAAGGAACCTCATATTCTCATATGGTGAATATTTGAGTGTAAATTACATTTGAAACCCCGTTTTCCAGTACCGGTTAGGTAGACGTGCTTAACTCCTCTCTTCATTCTGTAAGTCCCTGAATAATGAGACCATTTCTAAAAATAACTTCAATTAAATAAGATGTGAGATCCTCTATAATCTTATTGATTATGAAGACTCATCATAGCTTTTTAGCTGTATTCCTTACATAGTCCTAGGCTATGTTTTTCTTAGACCATGAATTTAAGATACTTTCTTTACTATGTAAGCTTTACACTCTCTATCTTCAGTATTATGTTTTCTTACTTATAATTCATTTAGAATACATTATATATTTCTTAATTTCAATTAATGCTTTACTGTCCCCTTTACTTACTCAGCATAAGTTCATTGAACATATACATGCTTTATTTCATTTACTTTCATATGCACTTTAGTTCCTTTCTAGCTTATTTAAGATATTTTTTCTCTTGTTTTAATTGCAGGCTATGATGCATATTTAAGTGAGTATTTTAACTCACTTTATCTTTTTCTTACTTATTTTTTCCATACTTGTATGCTTACTTTTTTGCACCCTTGCTTATGCAAATTTTGTAACTAATAGTGATATCTAATTGAATTAATATAATATTTAGCATATTCTTAAAATGTACTTAGACTGTTTAGTCTAACTAGATTTTCTCTTTCTTAACTTTGCCCTATCATATTTAAATACAAAAATGTGATATATCAGGTGCATTTAGAGGCTAGTGGAGCTGGACCAAGTGCATAACTTAAACTGCTTCCGCTTATAATATAATAAAAATATAGCTTATTAATTTTTTTTTTACATGTGAGCTATTACATTCCTTTTAATTACTAATAGTTTGTAGTAATTAAAGTCATTTACTTCATATTTACTGTAGTGCCACGCCTCGTCGCCGCGCGCAAAAGGAAATAGTCATAATTAAGTTTGGCGACAGAACGGTGCGCCACTCGGGGAGGAATAACCCGTCTCTCTGAATAGCTGAAAACTAAGCCCACCTGAAGGGCTGCTGACTCAATCTCAAGTATGGTTGAGAGCTAATACTTAAGATAAGAGTAGTATCATTATCCTAAGTATTAGGCAAATACATACATTGCATTTAGAATAGAATAAGAATCCAATATATGTATAAGATATTAGCATTTTCAGTTACACTGATCACATCATAATACTAAGTATAAGTAGTATATAACAGAGTGCAGAAGCTTAAAGCATACATCCAGATACATTCATCGTAGAAACAGTATGAAAACATTCATCTCAAGAATAAAAGGAAAGTACATCCAGAATTATTACAAATATTTACTGAATAACAGACATAAAACTAAATACTGAACTGAAAGTAGACTAAGCAGTTAAAGAAAAGTCCACTAATGCTCCACGGGCTCCTCCTGGATCTCCTGGATGTCCTCTTGACCTGGCTCAGTATACTGCTGTAGTGCCCCGTCCCGTCACCTGCACAAAATACGAGTATGATTCATAGATTGGTGGCGGAACGGTGCGCTACTCGAGAACAGTGGGCCATACAAGTAAGACCCATCGTCCCGAATAGGTTTAAAGAGACAAAGCCATACTAAAGGCTGCTGACTCGAGCCCTAAGAGTAGGCTCGGGAGCCAATACCTAAGATAAGAATGGAATCCTTATCTTAGGTATTAGACTTAGTACGTACATAAGGTGTAAGGGAGGAGAGAATGACCCATGTACGTTGTAAAATATATCAGCATTTCCAGTACATCGATCACATCACAATACTATGTATAGTAACATAACAGAGTGCGGAAGCTAAAAAGCAAAACATCTAGAAATACATTCATCCCAAGCAGTAGAAAATATCCATCTCAGAAAAGAAAAGTAAAAGTGCATCCAGAGTTTTATTACAAACCACAATAATGCAGAATATAAAGAGTCTAGCTAAAATGCTGGAAGGAACTAGAAAGTAAAAGTAGGTGCTCGATCCCCTAAAGCTCCAAGTGCTCCTCCCGAGTCTCTAGGACGTCTTCCTGACCTGTCTCCAATAACTGCTCGGGATCTAGCAAATTGCTGGATCCCAAAAGTATCCCGTGTTAGACAAGAAGTCTAACACATCGAAGCTAGCTATACAAGCTAATCTAAATATAATAAATACGTAGAAGATAAAGTAAAAATGCAGGAAAATTGTAAAGTGTCAAATAACTGAACTGTAAGAACTAAGTAAAGAGAAACTGCATCAAAACCAAATGCTAAAAATACATGAAAATGTCAGATGCTGAAAAAGATGCTATAAACTGCACTATATGCCACTGAAATAATGCTCACAAATATATTATACCACAGTATATCACAGAACTATCACTGAAGGTTTATGAGTAGTACGGTCTAATATAAGCACAACAGTTAGGAAGTCAGTATGGTGACACAGATGCACCATGAAATTCCCCAGTCTGTTTATATATAACATTTTGTATCTCATACTGTATCACTGATAACCATGTGTCACAACAGAAGGAATGAGTTCAACTCATATTTATGCTTATGCTTATGCCATTATATGGTATGAATGAAAAATTTGAAATCTATGAAGAATATAGTAAGAAACAAAAATGAATCCTAAGTCTCCACTGTGCAGAATCCTGCTAAAATGATTATGACTCCAAATCTCTAGATCGATATTTAATTAAAATTGCTTATTTACTTCCAAGATCACTGGGCAGGGTAATTGTACACACATATTAAATATGCTGCAAAAATAAGACACAATATTTAGTTTGATTACGCCACCCTAATAAAGCGATCTTCATTAGGAGGCACCATCCGATGATGATTTGTATCTCAAACTAAGCATCTAGTCACTAAACTCTCAATCATACTTAGTGTCTTAAGGAAGATAATTCCCCTTTTTCTTAGTTTTATTTAAGTCATACATATTGAAGCGATCTTTGTCAGGAGGCATTGCCCGATGGCAACTGTCCTTCAATAAAACTAAGGAATATGTACCCTATTTAATACACTCTTAGGATTGATTGATTCATTCTAAGTGAGGTTATGCCCGCCTAAGCCCGCAGGATAGCAACAAAGGCAAATCTTGCTTAGAGTGACTCAACCAATCTAGATTATTACTGGGGTCCAGTAATATGGGTATACTATACTACACTTACCCAATAATCGTGGTTCAATCAAATCTATTTAATAGAACAAGAATTTATCAAGACTACAAGTCTTAGACTAACAAGTAAGTCCTATACAAGGTTTCATCAATCTAAAGTGATCAGGGATCACTTAATATGGATTCTACCGCAATGAGTTATATCTCTTATAGTATCTTAAGGGATTACTACCACAAGGAGAATTGATCAAGCTCTAAGGTGAAGGGATCTTCTATACTTCTACCTCAAGGATTCATACAAGGCCTCCTACCTCATGATACATAAATTTAGGTCTTTTAGATAATTTAAGATGATCTTATGAAGAGAGCATCCAGATCTCTTCTTTAGCTGTTAATATTGGACTATCAGGTTCTGGTTCATTATTGGATTCAGAATGATTAGATTAGATGATGGAATCATCTGATCATACTTAGACTAAGATTATGGGGTGTAAATCAAACATATTGTTAAGGATTTGATCACTTGTTAAAATCAACCTAATATTAAAGGTCTTATTATGCAGGTTTGTTACTTAAGAGAAAATCAGGGATCTTAAGGTACGATTCAGATTGTAAAATCACAAGGATTATTATTAACCTTACTTTGTCTAATTCAAATGTTTAGAATCAATAGTAAATCAAATGCATTATTGGAAAATGTTCAATTCAAAGTCTTGTAATCAATATAGTTAAGTTAGGGTTGTTATGGTTTCAAATTTGCCTTAAGTAGATTAGGGCTTGACTCCTTCTCAAATCTTAAGTCAAATCAAGTGTATATTTAAAGATCAATGTCAAATCAGTAGATTAATTTTGTATTATTGGTGGCAATCCTAGATCTAGCTCAAGTCTTAAAAGCTTGATCCAAATCTTAGGATTTCTTAAGTTAATTAAGATGTGTAAGATTCTATAGTTTTAAATTGATTCAAGTATACTTAATAAGTTTACAAAAAGGTGATTTTATTTCATTTAGTTTACTGTTATAAGCCAAAATAATGATTAAAGTTTAACAACCAGTGGTTACTTAGTGCTAACCAAACCCTAATTTTAAGCAAAAGGGATTAGCACATAATTAAAAATCCCACCATTCAAATTACATGAAATTTGGCATGCAAGTCCTAATTAATCATACAAGTAATCAAAGACTAAATTTGTTATGATCCAATTTGTATAAACCCTAAAATTTACTAATTATGATTTGACAAGATTAGGGCATAACTACATTTACAAAACTCAGAAAAATATTGTACTTGGCACATGCAATCTAATTAACATCAGTGAGCTAATGGCACTCTAAACATACAATTTGGATAAGTAAATTGTCTAATCTATCCTAATTAACATTCACTGTAATTAAGCAATAATTAAAGATCTAACCATCAGATGTGTGATTTTATTTTATATTTAGGTTCCTGAGATTTTTTCGAACATTTTTATATATGATATCATAAAATTTTAACCAGTGGATTAAAAGTTATTAAGAAAATACATTATGTATTTTTATTTAATCAAATTCCTATGATTTGATTAATCGAATTATTTTCCTTAAGGAAAATAATTTCATTAATT
Organism: Gastrodia elata; assembly: GCA_016760335.1. Taxonomy (NCBI): domain Eukaryota; kingdom Viridiplantae; phylum Streptophyta; class Magnoliopsida; order Asparagales; family Orchidaceae; genus Gastrodia; species Gastrodia elata. The sequence goes on from CM028676.1 coordinate 1,839,037, forward strand.
CGATTTAATTAAACGGCTCGGCCCGAAATCGAAAACGCGCGGGTCGGCCGGGGCCCGGGTGACCCGGCACTGTCGCATCGCGCGGGTCATGGGTTGACCCGGCTCGCACAGTGTTGTCGTCCCCGATGCTTCGTCCCGCGGAAGAGGCCAATTATGAAAAATCTAATCGCCCAATTCCAGCGCATCCGGTCCACGGATCGACCAGCATTCGATTGCTACATCATCACCACGTCCAGGTGCGTCGATTGGGACCGAAAGCCCCTTGTGAGGTGGTCTGGATCAGCCGGACCTTACTCACCCGAGGCGTTCGCCATTCGTGTTACTGTGGGGAGACAATTCTCCCCACAAAGAGCATGCCAGACCCCGGGCTCGATCCCTACACCATCAGGGTGGTGAGGCGGATCGAAGCCCTCTGGTCTGGGGGTCTGGGGTAGCCTGGATCACCGGGTCCTTACTCGACCGAGGTGATCCAGAAGGAAACTAGCCCGATCAATCAATTCGATCGATCGGGGCTAGCTCCGGCCCTAAATATGATACAGCTAAGTTTGAAACGACAATAAGAGCAGAAATGCAACAAATGGAATTGCATTCGAGCCGTATTGACTCGATTCCTGTAACTGGGATACCTAGTTTTGATCGGGTGTTTGCAGACGGTGAAGTGATCTCTTCTGGCCTTACTGAGCTACCTTAGATCTCTCTGAGAGTTCCTGAACTCCAGGAGACTCTCCTATCAGTGGTACGCGAGCTCGGGAGTGCCTGGGTGAAGCTTCGGCAATCGGCAATGGCGGAGAAGGAAGCCCGACTCCAATTGATCAGCAAGGATCAAATGGAGGGGAGCTGAGGCTAAATAGCCTCAGGGAGGTACCATGAACCTTCCAGAGCCTTTAATTGGGCTGAGGAGGGTCGGAGGGCTCGGGCCATGGCCGAGTCTTCGAATTTCTAATTCGAGCTCGGCCGGGCCACGAGGCCCGATCGGGGTCCCATAGCCATTAGGGGAAGCTTGGCAATGGTCTGCTGAGCTGGAGAGGGGAGTGGCCGACCGGATGGCCAGCTGGCAGTACGGGAAAATTCCTGTCGGGTGAGGGAATCTGGCGGAGACGATGATCCACAGTGCTAGACCCCGCGGATGCCATCTGATCGGTTGATCAAAAGGCGCTACGGCTGGGATCGCTCGGATCCTAACGGCCGATCGCGGGAGCGATCCTGGCCGTAGGATCCACGGGACGGATCCAACGACGGATCGGTTGTTCCGCAGGATTGCATCCTGCCGTATATCATAAAAGGCGGAACGGCTGGATTCACGGGATGCCGCTGTCGCGTGACCCGGGCTCCGCAGCGAATTGCCCGCGGTCCGCACAGCGGATCCCGACTGTTTATTTAGGTATTAGGGTATATTTGCAAAATCAATTTGTTTGGAACCATTTTATGCAATTGAACCATTTTAATTTAAATTGAATTATTGCCCAAATGAATTCCAAATTGCACCAAATTTTCACCCTTGGCTAATTTAGGGGTGAGGAATTCAAAAATGTAATCAGATTTTAATTCTGAGATCAAAATATTTTGGTTCTAGACTAGGGCATCTAGATTGATCAAATTAAAATTTTTGACTTAGAGAAGTCCAATGGACTTCAAATTTTCCAGATAGGCTTATCTTAATGTTCTAAAAGCAATGATGCTAAAAATTGAATCAATCAACATTTATTTTGCATGGTAACAACCTAGGGTTGTTACAGACTCCCCTACTTATGAACGATGTCGTCCTCGACATCCTCGCATTTAAAGATAATTACGAGAAGAATGAAGAACATGAATACAATTTTAGCATTAAAGAGTACCTGGAGTTTCAAAGAGATTAGGATACTTCTTTCTCATATCCGCCTCTTTCTCCCAAGTAGATTCTTCTAATGAGCGATTCCTCCATTGAACTTTTACCATTGGAATGGAGCAATTCCTTAGCTGTTTTTGATCATGAGCTAATATCTTAATCGGCTCTTCTGCATAAGAGAGATCTGGTATAAGCGATACGGCTGGAAGTTAAATTAAGTGAGATGGATCACGGAGACATTTCCGTAGAGAGGAGATGTGGAATACGTTATGAACTGCAGAGAAATCTTTAGGAAGTTTTAATCGATATGCTGCAGAACCAATCTTTTCTAGTATCTCGAAAGGTCCGATATAGCGAGGACTTAACTTTCCGGCTACACCAAAACGATAAACACCTTTCATATGGCTGACCTTTAGATACACGAACTTTCCCACATCAAGATCCAGAGCACGATGATGAGCAACGTGATATTTACTCTGCCGATCCTGAGCAGCTTTGATTCTTTGCTGGATTAGCTGAATTTTATGATTTGTTTCTTCAACCAATTCTGACCCATAAAGCTGAACACTGCCAGTTTCAGACCATGCTAATGGCGTACTGCATTTTCTATCGTACAAAGCTTCATATGGTGCCATACCGATACTTGCTTGAAAACTATTATTGTATGCGAATTCTACAAGGGGAAGGTGATCCTCCCAAAAACCTCCAAAGTCCAGAATACAGAGACGAAAGAGATCTTCCATAACTTGGTTGACTCTTTCAGTCTGCCCATCCGTCTGAGGATGAAAGGCGGTACTCATAGCTATAGTAGTCCCCAAGTCTTGATGCACTGCTTGCCAAAACTTAGAGGTGAAACGGTTATCTCGATCAGATACAATATATCTCGGGATTCCATGGAGTATGATAATTTCCTTGATATACAGCTTTGCCAATCTTTCCACAGAATCAGTTTGACGCATAGGGATAAAATGAGCTGACTTGGTCAATCAATCAACAATGACCCAAATCTAATCCGCACCAGATCTTGCTTTAGGTAAACCCATAATAAAATCCATAGAAATGTCGAACCATTTCCATTCAGGAATCACTAGAGGGTGAAGGAGTCCTCCAGGCTTTTGGTGCTCATCTTTGATTAGACTGCAAGCATGACATTTTGCCACAAATTCTGCCACACTCCTTTTCATACCAGGCCACCAGAATGACTTCTTCAGATCTTGGTACATTTTGGTACTACCGGGATGTACTTGGTAGCCATAATTATGGCCTTCGACCAGAATCTCTTGATGCATGGATTTGGGAATCCATAGACGATCGCCTTGGTAAATTACATTACCACGAAGCCGTAGATCGAAGCGACGCCCACTCTCGATATCAACTTTGAACTTTAAGTAATCCTCATCCTTGGTTTGAGAGATGAAGACATCATGATGGAAGGTTGGTTCAACTGAGCTCATAGATATTAGTGTGCTTAACATATCTTCACGCACTAGCCTAATTTCAAATTTTCGAAATTCTTCCTCCAATCCACTAGTGCAAATCATAGAAGATAGTGTAGCATGATGGTTGAGTGCATCTGCTACGACATCCGCTTTTCCTGGGTGATATTGAATACTTAAGTCGTAGTCGCTTATTAACTCGAGCCATCTTCGTTGTCGACAATTCAACTTGCGTTGGGTGAAAATATATTTCAAGCTCTGATGATCGGTGAATATGGAGCACTGGACGCCATACAGATAATGACGCCACATCTTTAAAGCGAAGACTGCTGATGCTAGTTCAAGATCGTGAACAGGATAGTTCTTTTCATGTGGTTTCAACTGTTGAGATGCATAGGCTATGACTGTGGCGGCCCTGCCCCGCCGTGGTCTTGTTAACCCTTAAGTTAACATGATTACGGTGGAGGGGTCACCAAATGACAAGGTCCCCACCTAGAATTGGATTAGATACACCTTCTAATCCAATCTTAACTAAGGACTTTGCCATTCATCCCAGAATTTATCACTAAATGATCATACAAGAACTCAGAGTGCGGAAGCATAAAACATAACATCCATCCAATACAGTATAAATACAACAATACAGAATAAGTAAAGTACTGAAAGAGAAATATAAACCTGTATTATTACAACATTTAATAAGTTTAAAAGAACTGAAAGGAAACTCTCAATCTCACTGAAAGAAGAAAACTAAAACTATAGATCTTCAGGAACAGGCTCCTCCTCCAATGGCAAGCTCTCCACTGGATCTGCTACTCCAACAAACTCAGAACCTACCATTATCAGTTTCATAATGGTAGGGCCCCAGCCAACAAAAGAAAAACTAGTTAGACAATATGTCTAAGTATATTTTAGGGCAAATAATTTTATTAAGTTAAATAGATATCACCATGAAAACAGAACTGAGCAAAAATAGGTGCAGAAGAAGCATACAAAAAGAACATTAATAAGTTATAAACAAACAGTTTATAACTAAAGCAACTAGGAAGTAATACATACCTCCTCCAAGCAACTGCAACAAAGATAGGTAAGCAAAAGACTAAACAAAACTGTAAGAAAGTACAACCTAAACATGCTTATGATCAAACAAAACATGCTAAGTGACATACAAAATTTAAATAGTGAAAAACTGAAAACACTAACATCCTATGTGAGCATATGAAAACAGTAAGTAAAACTAGCATCCTATATATAACACGTGCAGGAAAGCTGTAAGTAAAATAGTACTACAATGCAAAATATGCAAGTAAAATAGTAACTAAAAATAGAAACTATAGTGACTATATAAGTCACTTGAACTGAATATGAACTCAGCAAATCTTAGCCTGATGAGCTAAGAAACTCTGAACTGAATATCACTGAAAACTCTTAGCCTGATGAGCTAAGACAGAACTGAATGTAAGTGTACTTGAATTAGTATATCCATATCAGAATCCTGACTCTATAGTCAGTAGGGAGAGAGTCTATCCATCCTATCACTCAGACTAGGCATGGCCAATAGACTGTCGGACATTAAACCCTTGAAAGGTTGCCGACCCCGAACGAGTTGATCGAAGAGGTATACTAATCAAGCTACACCTTACAAACCATTTGTGAAACAGAAACATAATGCTGCTTATGAATGTTCCAAATTAACATAAGATATTTATCAAATATCTTAAGTACATAATACATGTTCAAGGTATAAGGCTCAAAATCAAGGAATGCGAAGCATCAAAATCAAAGTGCAAGAAACTTTATCTAAAACACAGGTGATATCTGTTGTTATCTATTTTATTCGTTCTATCTACTCTTAAGTTACATAAAGTTTCAGAATCATTAATTGTTATACATTCTGTAACTTAGAATCACGAATCCTACTAGTTGAAGATAATTAGGACTAGCCAAGTCATAATTATAACTTATCAAAAGATGACTATTTGGTTAAAGTGAACAAATCATCGACCTAATTTTGTAATTTAATTCATCCCAACCTCATCTTGATTAGCCAAATCAAGATGAAAAGATTAAGAATTAGACTCCAGATGATGGGGTCTAATCACTTAATCTAAAGGTATAATCTAAGGGTCTAAGTTTAGAACCCAAATCTCACAGATTAAGTTAAGGCAAGTCCTAATGATAAATCAATTCATTAGGATAGATTCTCTATTCCTAATTCTAGGATTTAAAGATCAAATAATCATTTAATAAACTAAGAAAATCTATAAACTAGAAAACTCAAGGTTTCACCTATTGAGTAACCCAATTTACTCAATAGATGAATTCTAACTTAAGATCTATTCCTAAGCTTAAGAATTAAGGTTCTTAATTACTAAGAGTATCTCTCAAGACACGCATCCTAACTAATGTTATAAGACATAAGGATAGGTCTAAGAATGATTTAAAGAATGAGAAATCACTCACTTAAGACTTAGGATTTTCTTTAAGAAGCTAAGATTAAGATTTTAATCAAAGTCTAATTTAAATTTGGATTTGATTAATTTCAGTTCTAAATCATTTTATTTACTATTTTTAGTGATTAGAAACTGAATTTAGGGCTTTTAAAGGCTAAACCCTAAATTTGGGCAAAATGACCATTTTGCCCCTACTTAAGGGTTCAAAAGATCAAATTTTGATCTAAGACTTAAATTCTAAAATTTTATTTAGGAAAGTGATTCTTATTGTCTAATATAAGATTAGACAGCAACTAAATTAATTTTGAGTGATTATTAAGCCATATGAGATCAAATTAGTGAATTTGACTCATAAGGGCAAATTAGTAATTTGACTAAGTGAAAGTTAAATTTTCTTTCAAATTATTATTCTTTACTGTCTAAGCTTTTCCATAGAATCTAAATTTGCTAAATTCTGATAAGTATTGGCCAAGTTATGGCCAATACAAGATCTAGGGTTTAAGGTTAATTAAGGGATTCTTAATTATAGGTCAAAAATCCTAATTTTGCCAATTAGTGTCCAAATTAAGCAAAATCAGTGGCTATGGTTTACAAATAGTCTACTGATCATAATGACATGTGGTAGGCTCAATTTGGACCTAATTTGACTGAGTTAAGACCTAATTAGGGTTAAGAGTGATTAGTAAGTGATTAGTAAAATTAATCACTCAAATACTAATCCAACCTTACAAATGGATTTTAAATAATTTTATGAGTCCTCTGAAACTTAAATCACTCAATTTGGATTATTAATTTGGCTAATATTTACTAATTAAGTTTTAGGGTAATTAGAGGTGATTAGCAAATCTAACCGTTAAATTCTAAATATTTTGTAGATTTCTATAGATTAAATTTTGCTGATCTAAATTGGTGTTTGGGTCATTCAATTTGGAGCTCAATTGACCAAGTTATAGTCAATTGAAGTTCTAAATCTAATTAGGGTGATTAGGGTTAGGTTTAAAAATATGATTAGGCTCAAACTAACCCAAACAGCAAGATTGACCTTACTAAAATATTCCTTAGGGTTTTGTGAGTATTTTAAGACCCATATCCAATATGTTTGGATCAATGGGTGCAAAGTTATGGGCTAATTAAGTTTTGCAACATTTAATTTAACTTAAATTAAACCCTAAATAATCACTTTGCAAAATATTAATCCTACAGAAAATTAAATGGCATCAATAAATTCTACTTCTCTGTTCGGAGGAAGACCAGGCAGGTCTTCAGGGAAAACATCGGAAAATTCACAAACTACAGGGTTCTCAGAAAGAGGTATGACTTCTTTATTTTCTCCTGACATTGTTACAAGGTACGCATTGCATCCCTTCTTTACTAACCTCACTGCCACCATAGTGTTGATTAACGACGATTGGGTGCTAAGTTTTCCCACGAAAGATTTGGAGTTTCTTCCGCTACCCAAAGTTATTTTCTTCTTTTGGCAGTTAATGGACGCACCATGTTGGCTTAACCAATTCATACCTATGATTATGTCGAAGTTGGTGATTGGCAGTAGAATTAGCTTAGCTCTGAAGTTTTGACCCTCAATAGGAATATCTAGATTGTAGTATTGCTGAGACTGCATACGAGCTCCCGAAGGTAGCCCAATACTCAAGATCTCTTCTTTAGCTGTTGATATTGGACTATCAGGTTCTGGTTCATTATTGGATTCAGAATGATTAGATTAGATGATGGAATCATCTGATCATACTTAGACTAAGATTATGGGGTGTAAATTAAACATATTGTTAAGGACTTGATCACTTGTTAAAATCAACCTAGTATTAAAGGTCTTATTATGCAGGTTTGTTACTTAAGAGAAAATCAGGGATCTTAAGGTACGATTCAGATTGTAAAATCACAAGGATTATTATTAACCTTACTTTATCTAATTCAAATGTTTAGAATCAATAGTAAATCTTAGGATTTCTTAAGTTAATTAAGATGTGTAAGATTCTATAGTTTTAAATTGATTCAAGTATACTTAATAAGTTTACAAAAAGGTGATTTTATTTCATTTAGTTTACTGTTATAAGCCAAAATAATGATTAAAGTTTAACAACCAGTGGTTACTTAGTGCTAACCAAACCCTAATTTTAAGCAAAAGGGATTAGCACATAATTAAAAATCCCACCATTCAAATTACATGAAATTTGGCATGCAAGTCCTAATTAATCATACAAGTAATCAAAGACTAAATTTGTTATGATCCAATTTGTATAAACCCTAAAATTTACTAATTATGATTTGACAAGATTAGGGCATAACTACATTTACAAAACTCAGAAAAATATTATACTTGGCACATGCAATCTAATTAATATCAGTGAGGTAATGGCACCATAAACATTCAATTTGGATAAGTAAATTGGCTAATCTACCCTAATTAACATTCACTGTAATTAGGCAATAATTAAAGATCTAACCATGAGATGTGTAATTTTATTTTATATTTAGGTTCCTGAGATTTTTCTGAACATTTTCATATATGATATCATAAAATTTTAACTAGTGAATTAAAAGTTATTAAGAAAATACATTCTGTATTTTTATTTAGTCAAATTCCTATGATTTGATTAATCGAATTATGTTCCTTAAGGAAAATAATTTCATTAATTCGATTTAATTAAACGGCTCGACCCGAAATCGAAAACGCGCGCGTCGGCCGGGGCCCGGGTGACCCGGCACTGTCGCACCGCGCAGGTCATGGGTTGACCCGGCCCGCACAGTGTCGTCGTCCCCGATGCTTCGTTCCGCGGAAGAGGCCAATTATGAAAAATATAATCGCCCAATTCCAGTGCATCCGGTCCACGGATCGACCAGCATTCGATTGCTACACCATCACCACGTCCAGGCGCGTCGATTGGGACCGGAAACCCCTTGTGAGGTGGTCTGGATCAGCCGGACCTTACTCACCCGAGGCGTTCGTCATTCGTGTTACTGTGGGGAGACAATTCTCCGCACAGAGAGCATGCCAGACCCCGGGCTCGATCCCTACACCATCAGGGTGGTGAGGCAGATCGAAGCCCTCTGGTCTGGGGTCTGGGGTAGCCTGGATCGCCGGGTCCTTACTCGACCGAGGCGATCCAGAAGAAAACTAGCCCGATCGATCAATTCGATTAATCGGGGCTAGCTCGGGCCCTAAATACGATACGACTAAGTTCGAAATGACAATAAGAGCAGAAACGCAACAAATAGAATAGGATTCGAGCCATAGTGACTCGATTCCTGCAACTGGGATACCTGGTTTCGATCGGGTGTTTGCAGACGGTGAAGTAATCTCCTCCGGCCTTGTTGAGCTACCTTAGATCTCTCTGAGAGTTCCTGAACTCCAGGAGACTCTCCTATCAGCAGTATGCTAGCTCGGGAGCGCCTGGGTGAAGCTTCGGTAATCGGCAATGGCGAAGAAGGAAGCCCGACTCCAATTGATCAGCAAGGATCAAATGGAGGGGAGCTGAGGCTATTTATAGCCTCAGGGAGGTGCCATGAACCTTCCAGAACCTTTAATTAGGCTGAGGAGGGTCGGAGGGCTCGGGCCATGGCCGAGTCTTCGAATTTCCAATTCGAGCTCGGCTGGGCCACGATGCCCATCGCAGTCCCATAGCCATTATGGGAAGCTTGGCAATGGTCTGCTGAGCTGGAGAGGGGAGTGGCCGACCGGATGGCCAGCTGGCAATACAGGAAAATTCCTGTCGGATGAGGGAATCTGGCGGAGACGATGATCCACAGTGCCAGACCCCGCGGATGCTGTCTGATCGGTTGATCAAAAGGGTCTACGGCTGGGATCGCTCGGATCCTAACGGCCGATCGCGGGAGCGATCCTGGCCGTAGGATCCACGGGACAGATCCAGCGACGGATCGGCTATTCCGCGGGATTGCATCCTGGCCGTAGATCATAAAAGGCGGAACGGCTGGATTCACGGGATGCCGATGTCGCGTCACCCGGGCTCCTCAGCGGATCGCCCGCGGTCCGCACAGCGGATTCCGGTCGTTTATTCAGGTATTATGGTATATTTGCAAAATCAATTTGTTTGGAACCATTTTATGCAATTGAACCATTTTAATTTAAATTGAATTATTGCCCAAATGAATTCCAAATTGCACCAAATTTTCACCCTTAGCTAATTTGGGGATAAGAAATTCAAAATGAAATCAGATTTTAATTATGAGATCAAAATATTTTGGGTCTAGACTAGGGCATCTAGACTGATCAAATTGAAATTATTGACTTAGAGAAGTCTAATGGACTTCAAATTTTCCAGATAGACTTATCTTAATGTTCTAAAAGCAATGATGCTAAAAATTGAATCAATCAACATTTATTTTGCATGGTAACAACCTAGGGTTGTTACAACTACTCAGGATCTAGCAAATTGCCGGATCCTAAAAGTACCTCATGTTAGACAATAAGTCTAACACATCGAAACTAATATAACAGTTCTAATTATTCATTTAATATTTACATAATACGAGTAAATCTGCAAAAAAATTGTAAAGGTAACTGAAAGTACAAATCTGTCTAAAACTGTACAAAACTGAAGTAGTGTAAAGTAAAACTGAACTGTAACTGAATACTGAAAATAAATCAAAATTGTACTGAATCTGAAACTGAGTAATCATATGCACAACTATGTTGTATGTCACTGAAACTGTAAATCTGAATATGCCACAATACGGTATGCTACTAACATGCTACCAAAATATCACTGAACTGTTATGAGCAGTATGGTCCAATGTTTACATACACCCTTTTGGGAATACTATTTATTGATGACACTGATGCATCCAGAAATTCTCCTGTCAATATATGCAACATTCCATAACTCATAGATCATCACTAATACATATACATCATTCTGATTCTCATACATCATTCTGATATTCACACATCATGCTTATGCTCATGCTCATGCTCATGCTCATACTTCTAAACTACATAAGATAAATCTAGAAAATACTTTAAAATCTGATAATGAATCCAAAGTCTCTATTGTGCAGAATCCTGCTAAAATGATTCCGACTCCTAAATTCTAATCTCGATAATTTGTTAAAGTTGAGAGTTTACTTAAAAATCATTAGCTGAGGAGATTGTATACACATATTTAGCATATTTGCAAGAAAGATAGATTTAACCCTTAGCTTGTTTAAACTGCACTTATCGAAGCGCATTACGATAGGAGGCAGAACCCGATCACAGTTTACATCTCAAGCTAAGCTGTTAAATGCCCTAATTACAAACATACTTAGTGGTCTACGCAAAGTGACTTAAGATACTTAGTTTGCTTAAACTGCACTTATCGAAGCGCACTACGATAGGAGGCAGAACCCGGTCGCAGTTTATATCTCAAACTAAGGATCTTGTTCACTAATTGTAACACTCTTAGTCTTGGAAGATTTACTTTAATGGGACTGTATTCGGCTAATTCCGCATGATAGCACCTGGTCATAAGTCTGCATTGGAGTGAATCAACCAATCCTGAATATTACTGAATTAATCCAGTAATATGGGTATACCCTACTATACCCAACCAACAATCTGAGTTCAGCAGATTCTATTTAATTGACAATGATTTATCAACTCTATTAATCCTTACTCTAAATAGGTGTATCCTACACAAGACTCCAAGGATGTGATCAAAAGATCACTCAACATAGATTGCTATCACAAGGAATGAGCCACAATCTAAGTACTTTAGGTGATTCCTACTACAAGGTATCAAGTTCAACTTCTAAAGTTATGAAGGAGCAATTAGGTTTCTACCTCAATAAGTTACAAAGTTCATTCCTACCTCAATGTTTCATTAGTTAAGGTCTTCAATCATTTCAATGACAAATCCTATAACAATACCCTTAAGATCTCACTTTTCGACTTCTTAAGGTTTACTTGTTATACTTAAGTTAAGATGATTAGATCAAATGATTAAAATTCATTTGATCCTTTCCTATTCTATAATCATGGGATAAAATCAAAGATCTTATTAGATTTAGATCATTGCATAAATCATTATAATTTTATTCCTATCTTATGCTAATTGTCTTATATAAGAGAAAATCAAAGATCTAAAGTTTGGATTCAGATAGTTCAATCATACATATTTAATATTATCCTTAGCACTTCTAATTTGATGATTTAAGATCAATACTCAATCAAATGCATTATTGGAATAATATAAATCAGATTCTCTTACAATCAAGTAAATTAATTAAATGATTAAAATTTTGATCTTAATCAAGATAAGTTAGAGTTTAATCCCTAACCCTTCTATCATTAAGACCAATGGTTAATTTTAAAGGTTAATGGCAAATTAATATATTATTAGCATATTATTGATGTCAACTTAGGTTTGGATTAAGTATCATCTACTTAATCAAGTTATAAGATTCTCATGTTCAAGTGATCACATTTAAGTGTCCAAATAAGTGTTAAGATTCTCTAATATACATCCTAAGTTTATGAACACATATAGATGAAAAGGTAACATAAAATAAAAAGGTGATTGTTGCTAATCAAAATCTAAATCAAATAAAAGAGATTAGCACTCAATCACAATTCTAAAATATCTAAGTTTCATGCTATTTAGATTATTAAGGTATACCTAATTGATACAAGCAATTAAAACTCCAGTACTTAGTATATGGCGTAACATGTATTTAAGATACATAGGTTTTGAGCACTTAATGAAATTGACAAAGTTTCAAATTCAATTTTCAAGTAGAATTTTATGCAGTGTTCAATTTTAACTAAAATCTGGGCAGTTTTACAACCCCACTAGGGTCTTAGGGGTCTTAAAACACCAAAACAGTTGAGTTTTGGCCATTTCAGCCAAAACTGGGCAGTTTTACAAAATCTGGGCAGTTTTTTGAGAATTCTGGAAATTTTGCAAGTTTGGGCACTGCAGCGCGCTGGAGCGCGCTGTAGCACTTTCCGCGAGGTAGTGCGCTGTAGTGCTTTCCGCGCGGCAGTGCGCGGTAGTGCCTTTGCGATGCAGCTTGCTGTGGTTTGCTACGATCCGCTGCAATCCGCTGTGACCCGCTGCAGCGCGCTATGGCGCGCTGTAGCGGTTCATTTTGCAAAACTACTGTTCAATTAATTTATTTTGTCATTTCCTAAGATCTGAAATATTTCCACTAAGGTTCGCTGCAGTGCGCTGCAGCGTGCTGTAGCATCCCGTTTTGTAAGTTACTGTTCAATTAATTTTTATGGTCGTTTCCTAAGTTTTGTGAAATGCCACTGCAGACCGCTGCAGCGCGCTATAGCGCATTGTAGCGGTTCATTTCGCAATTTTACTGTTCAATTAATTAATGTGCATTTTTCTTAAGTTTTCCTGTCCGCTGCAGCCCGCGGCAACCCGCTGCAGCGACAGACGGTGATTTCGCCAGGTGCAAAACCCGCAAGAGCCATTTTTCGAGCTTAATTACTCTCAATACAGAGAGTTCCATGAGTGGTGCTGTATATCAATGGAAAGGTATTTTTGATACCTTTCTATCGACACCAAAATCAGCACAAACAAGGTATCCTATCTATACTAAAAATAACAATGAATGATAGGGTATACAAAATAGAGAAAAATAGAGCAGATTTTCATGGAGTTTTTAAGAGCCTTAATGGCTTTCATACATGCATATAAACATTCCAAGGCTGTATTCTAACATCATAACATCATAATAAAGATAAGGAGAGGAGCAAGAGGGTACCTTTTTGTCCTTGCTAAAGGAGGAGGAGGAAGAGAGTGACCTTTGCTTCTTTCAAAACTCTTGGAGGGAGAGAGAGCTCCTTCTTCAATGCAAGGGGCTTAATGGAGGGGAAGGAGATGAGAAAATTTTCAGCAAAGAGGGGAAGATGGTTGAACTCTCTCTTTTAAAGAAGGAGAGAAAGGGGAGGCTCCATCATTGGCTATAGGGGAGCTAGGGGAAGAAGAGATTGCCTTTGCATTTAATGCACATGGGAGGTGAGGGGGTCAGCCGCATGAAAGGAAATGGCCAGCCAAAAAATTTGAAAAAAGAATGGGGAAATTGCAAATAAGGGTCTCAATGATTGCCTAATTGCATATTTATTTTCCCGAATTATTAAAAATTCTAATTTTTGAAATGTGCTCCGAAAATTTTCAAAAATTCTCCCTCATCTAATTTGGGGGTGAAGAATTCAACGGCGAAGTCGGAATTTGATTCCGACGATTATTTAATTTTCCTATTTTTCGACGCATTTAATTACATTAAAATATTTGCGAAAATTCAATGACTTCCAAACGCGTCCAAAACATCACCCCTAGCTAATTTGGGGGTGACGATCGCAATGGCGAAGTCGGATTTCGATTTCGAGGTCAAAATAAATACCTCAATTTTCTTATTAAAATATTCCGAATGAATCGATTGGTCTCTGAATTGCTTCGAACCTTCACGGTTATGTTCTAATGACTAGATGATCTTAATAGAATGATAATTACGATATGGTCCTACTAAAATCAAACTGGGTAACAACTTTGGGTTGTTACATTTACTATGCTTGTATTGGAGTTTAATTAAATACTTAAATGCTTGGGATGAGATGAATGGATGAATGATTATAATTGAATTTTAATTAAATCATTAGTTGCATAATAATCTTGCATATTTACTTTGCATATTAAACTGGAGTTTAGTTGAATATTTGCTTGTATGCTAAATTGGAATTATTAGTATACTAGATTTTATATAAAATTGGAAAGTAGTTACATATTTAAGTTGAGATTAATTTTTAATCTTTTTTTATGTAATAAGTCATGTGAATTGTACAAACTTTAGTATAGATAATTATTACACATGTATTTTCTCACTTTAAACTTTTAGAACTAGAAATAAGCAATCCTATGTAACAGATTGACTTAACTTTAGAATTGAAAATAAGCAATCTCATGTAACGGATTGACTTTATATTATAATTATAAGTGAGTAAATCCTATGTAATGGATTGACTCTATATTAGAATTGGAATTAAATAATCCTATATAATGGATTGATTTCATATTAGTTTTAGGTTATTTTTCTTTCAATTATAATTTCCATTAAAATGGAAGTCTTGTATGTCTATATTGCACGTATTTCTTTAGCCATTTACAGCAGAAACTCTACCGAAATTTTTAAGAATTTAAAGACTTAGAAATTTTATTAAAAATTGTAGACTCATATTTCACATACTAAATACTTAGAATTCTCATATTTAAAATTGCAAATATTCATATCATTGCTTATAAATTACATTATCATATGTTCTTATATATATTGCATCTTCATTGTATTTCACATAATATATTTAATAATATTTCCTTCCATCTTAACTTAAGACCCTCTTCTAAATCCTTAATCCTTGGCCAGATACAATATCTAATGATTTGGGTTAGTTTCCTTCTAATCTAGTATTAGACATTGCGGTGACGTATCAATATTGAATTAAGTGATTCTCAATATTGGGGTCGTCACACGTTCTGTGGCAAAATCACAGAATGAGCAAGGAGATAAGCATGTCTGTCTAACTAGTAAAAAAAAAGGGGGTCTCAAATACAAAATAAAAACTCATATTCATCCTCTGAGAATGTGAGATCTCCTTACATCCCCCCTAAGCCTGTCCTCGGCCATCACCAATAAGTACCCCTATGCTTTATTAAGAATATTGTATTTATGCACAATGTCTTATATGTATGTTCAATGATATAATCTTAATGCGAAGCTTTGCATTCAAGAAAAAACAAGTAATTGTAAACTATTTGATATCCATTGTTATTTAATTTTAATAATCTAACTTAATGATTTGAACTAATTAAGCTCCCAATGGAATTAGAGATATTGATCTCAAGTCAATTATAAATAATAATATAAGTGATTGTAGTCTTAAAAAATAGTAGTTTGATTTAGTTTATGAAATGACAAAATAATTTATAAGTATATTAATGTAAAATATAACTAATCCTACACTTATCATAAATCACAAAATTATTATATGTCACTATATTTAAGGATTAGGGAACTAGTAGGGAAAAGTAAGATTAATGGATTACTATACTTAAGGAAATGAAAGTTAAGGATTTACTTACTAAACTTATCTAACTAGGTTATAATTAAAATATTCTATCCAAATCAATCACTAATCTAGTTAAGATCAAATAATAGGAAAAGTCTAAGTGTATGGAAGATGAAGGATCACTAGCTATGAGTTCTTTGTTTACTATTGGTTGTAGATTAATGAAGTCTATGGGATATTTAAATCACATTATGAGAGCTAAGGGATTTCTGAGTTAATCATTAGAGAGCTTAAATGAAGTCTAAAAACTAAAGGAAGTATGCTAGGACCCAATCTAATTTCTAAAAACTAGCCCTAATAGATTCATGACTTACCATTAAATATGTGCTATAGTTAACTATACTAATTGAGAACATTATCAAACTCTAATGATCCTAAGCAAATTAAGTTACAAATTAGATCCTAAAGCATCTCTCCTAAAGTTGAGAATATAATCAAGGATTTTAGTAAGCACATAAGCATCTAAATTATAAAAAGTCAAGCTCTAAACATATAATTAAAATGACATGGGAACTAAATAAAATGAGATATGTTTACTGTCATAGGGCTTAAGAACCTAAAACAAGCATATTTTAGAAATTATGAAATTATAAAATTACCTAATTTGAGGAGTCAAACACCTAAAATATCCAATTATTGCCCAAATGAAATAATATAAGAAAATATGAAATCCGTATAATATAAGGAGAAGAATAACACTAAATATGTCAAAATCAGAGAACGTTGAATTTTTAGGGTTTAGAGGACTTCTAATAAGGGTAAAAAGTCATTAAGAAAATTAGAGTTTAAATCCTAAATTATATTATATCATGATGTTTGTCTCATTTTTTTAATCCAAATGATATATAAATTTGCATTAATTAGTTATGCAAGAAATAAAAAATTGCATTTAAAATAATTAATTAAAACAATTTTAATTCCATTTAATTAAACAGCCGCGGCACTGAATTCGAGACGTGCGAAAAATCGGAAGAGTTGGCTGACAACGCGGGCTGGCGTGGAATCCCGCATGTCAACCTCGAATATGAAGTCGACGCATGTCGACGCAGAATAGGGCGTCGACTCCGGTGCGACGGCGCGGTCCATTAGCACTAAACCGGTCCGGTTCAGCAATAAGACCCGGACCAAAACGCAACCCTATTGGCCACTTTATCTATGACTATAAACTGGGGGAATGCAACTAGCGTTAGGTACCCTAGTCGAGCCCAAGTGCCCCTTGGTGCACCCCGCACACCAGCAAGAAGCCCTTGCCAAGGCCGACCCATCTAGGTATGGATTGACCTCAAGCGACGACTGAGCAACTGACAGGGTCGAGCCCTAAATTGCAAGGGACAAACCCTAACCTTTCTTGTAGGCCACAGTGGCCAGTTCGCTGAGCCCTAGCTCAATCGGGCTCAAATTGCGATTGAGCTCAAGAATGCAATAAGGCCAATAGAATAAATATAGGAACCATCAATTTTATGATCAAATGGGAGGAAGAGTACTTGGTAGTGCTCAAAATTCTTCAGGTTCTATCACTTTAGGTCTAGGGTTAGTGCAGCTCCCTCATTCGCAGCACCTGAGCTCTTCCTTTCTCAGGCAAGCAGAACACAAGAGCATAAGGAGAATTAAGAGATTAGGATGAGCTTAGGGACACGAGAGAGGACGCTCGTACGTTCGCCTGGCCTGCCGCAGGCGCACGATCATGGCAAGGACATGGGCATACAGGGAAAGAGCCTGTACCGTCGGATCGGGATCTCAATCCAACGATCAAATCTGTGAATCACAATGGGACCCTCAGATCACTTTCAAATAGCGCTCGATGGTTCAGATTAATGCGCCCCACTGTTCGCTGACTTGCCCGCCCCAGCGGATCCGCGTGGAAACTGAATTAGTCGTTAGGTAATTAAATAATTATATATATATATATTAAATCAAATCATTATTTAATTATTTAATTACTCAAATTTAAATAATTAAACAGACTTTGAAAAATTCTAAATTTTCACCATTATTTAATTGAGGGGTGAGGAAATTTAAAAATGAAATTAGATTTTCGATCAGAAGTCAATTTAATTATTCTAATTTTTTGAGTATTTAAATATTATTAAAAATAATCGAAAAAAATTTGACGACTTCCAAACACTCCTAAAATACCACCCCTAGTTAATTTGGGGATGAAAAACTAATTGTAACAACCCTAGTGTTGTTATCCATCAATTTGTGATCAAATTAACTTTAAATCTTTTTCATTGCTCTTATAATAATGTTAAGAGACTCAACCTCATATTTCGTTGATTTGAAGACTGTTTGATAATTTCCAATATTTTCTAATTTCTCAATAATTCTGAAATTACCTAATTTATTTAGACCTCGTAATCGAAAACAGAATTCGTCATTGGACTCAGCACACCCAAATTAGCTAGGGGTAGTGTTTTGGAAGTGCCTGAGAGTCGTCGAATTTTTTATGAATATTTTAATAATATTTAAATACCCAAAAAATTAGAAAAATTAAATATACCTTCGATCAAAATTCCGATCACATTTTTGAGTTCCTCACCCTTCAAATAGTTAAGGGTGAAAATTTGTGATTTTTTGGAATGTGTTTTATATCTAAATTTATGAAATTATATTAATTAAATAATCTTATGAATTAAATTAATATAAATATTAAAAAAATAAAATTTCCATCGGTCATTAGAAGAACGAGAAGATCCTGTGAGACGTGCAGTATGGAATGGTGGTTCTTCTCCATCTCAGCCGTAGAGTGTTATTCACTTTAATCTAACGGTTATTTTTGTTCTACGGAGATCCGCTGCACGGCCTGTTGAACAGATCAACAGATAAACAAGATCTGAGCCGTAGAATGTCTTAGGATTTTAATCTAATGGCTGCGCTTACTTCCTGCGGGTGTTTAAGATCCAACCGTATATCTTATGACCAAATGGACGGTGGAGATGCTGTTTACTGTACGTCTTCTCTGCCTCAGTCGATCGTGGCCTGCTGTCGTGTGTACGAGCGTCCTCGCCTCGAGCTGTCTCCACAATGCCATTAACTTCATTTCCAAACGGCTACTCCTTCCTTTTTGCTCGTTTTTCGTCCAAGCGATTTGCGAAGGAGCTGGGAGTTGAAACTAGCGTTTTGAGCTCTGCTTGCTTGCCCTTTCAGCGATTTCAAACCTTCGTCGACATAAATCAAAAAGGCTTTTAGCAGGTACTATCCTCCTTTGTCGTTCATTGATTTTTTATAAATATTTTCAGATCCTTCATGAATAATTTTATGAAATGAAACAAGATGATTATATGGTCAATTAAGTTTATAATAGTTCGATCTTTCCATCCTTAATTTGTACACAAATTACTTGTTAAATCAATTAGTACATTTCTTTATAATTTCAATATATCAGTTTTTCTTTCGTTTCTATATTCGATCGAACTCAAGGCCTTGCACTTAAAACTGACTTTGATTTATCTTTTCTACCTTCCTTTCGAATCTAGTCTCCTCTACAGTGTTCTTTCAGCAAACTCTTGAGCGAAAGGATCGACCCAATTCTGCGTGGCAGGGAAGGAGAGGGAATGAGTAAAGTTGTCCTTTGGGCCTAATGTCATGGCCCATTTACGGCCTGTCTCATTTATTTGAGTTTAAAATGCATTTTCTATAAGTATGGTTTTTTTTTTTTTTTTGCTAAATTTCATATTTCTGTTATTATAAATTATATTGTGTAATTAATAATAAAAAAAATCATTAAATATAAACTTTAAAAATAATATTTATATTATTTTAATGTAAATAAATAAATATTATTGAAATAATATCCAAATCTCATTGGATAAACTTTTTTGGATACCATATCAACGAGTCTAAATAGTATTTCTCTTTGTTTATAATTATACTTTCACTAGAATGTGAAGAATAATTTTATGATTTTATAATTTCACTTAATTATTAATTTCATTAATCATTTATTTTATGATTAATTAAATTAATTATTTTATTAATCATTATATATACATCATAAAATAATTTATTGATGTCCAAATTTAACATTTAAGTAGTCCTTTTTACTCAAAAAAATGTGAGTAATAATAAAATGAAATCAAATATAAATTTTGAATCCTAGATCTTCTAATGACATTTCACCCCTAATTAGAACCCCTCAAAACCCTATAAATTTATTGTTGTTCAAATTTGACCTTGTTAGTGTCATTTTACTCTTTATGACATGATGACTACATTGATATGTATATCATTTCATTTGAGTAACATTTAGATATTTTAAGTATTTAGCTCCTTAATTTAGGTAAAGTTATAATTTCATATTTTTCATTTATGCTTATTTTAGATTTATTGAATCCTAGGACAGCAAATTTGTCTCTTTTACCTTACCTCACATGTATTGTTAAATGTATGTTTACAATGTGAATTTTCATAAATTATGAATTAGAATTATTTAGCACTTTCTTGAATTAATCTTTTTCATCTATAAAATGATTATGTGAAAGAAATGAATTGTATAAACATTTAAGTTAGATTTAATTCCAATCATTGCTAGTAGATTTCATACTCCTATAATTCAAATGCTATGGAATTAGTGTAATTAAATTGCATAGCATGCTCTAAGTTTAAGTTCAATCTGCATGCACCTGAATTTGCAAAACTCCTAAGAAACACACTTTTTTTTAAGCTAACCCAAATTAGAATGGACTCAGAACTAGAGTCGTACTTAACTCAAATTTCAAGTTTGAGTCTGAGTTAACTAGATCGAACTTAAATTGAACCGAGCCTTAATTTCATTAAAAAGTGAACATTTGAAAATTAAGTTTAAAATTAATTAAAATAATTAAAAAAAGTTATTGGCTAAAAACAAGTTCAAAATTAAATATTTGTAAGAATTTTTTTCAATAGCTAAATGTACATTCATTAGTATATTTAACAACTTATTAAAAAAAAAAAAGAAGTTATTTTCATAAAAGCTTACTTTAATTTTAACTCTTGTCATAAATTTTATGACTCTCAAAAATAATGATTAATTAAGATTTAACTTAAAATATATTTTTTGAGTGAGTAACAAAATGTATTTAATATTATTTTTTATGCCACAAAAAATTTGTATTTTTAAGAGCTCCTCATACGAACTCCATAAAAATGAATTTTAATTTTTTTGAGTTTTAAGAAATTTTAAGAAAATTTGAGTACTTAACTCAAATTTTGAGTTTTATGAAATTTTTGAGTTTAGGCTTAGCTTGTGAGGTACTAATGAACCAAGAGATGCTTTATGAAAAAATTGATATTTAGAGATGTTTTCTGAAAATCAAATAATAATTTATTAAATTGTTATTTTGCTTCTCATAATATCATCTAATGAATATAATAATAAACGGTGAACTAACAATCGACCTTTAAAATTTAGAGATAAAAATATAAAATGAAAACAATAATCTTTAGAAATTTTTTATGGAAATCAAATAATAATTTATTAAATTATTGTTTTGACTCACATAATCACATAATAATAAATTAATAATTGGCTTTTAGAGATGTAAACTTCAAGTCTTTAGTAATAGAATGAAACTTAAAAGTGAAAACAAGAAGTCAAGATACAAGTCATCCTTTTATTCTTACCGACATAAAACGAATGAAGCCAGCAAGCTACGAAGCTAGTAAGCCAGAAGCTAGTAAATGATGAAGCAAGAAACCATAAACGACGAAACTATAAACCATAAATAATGAAGCCAGAAACGCTAAATGACAGAGCAAGGGTAAGCAACCAGCAGTGAATATGAGAGGCTAAGAAAGAGATGAGAATGGAGATCATTCGAATTTTTGAAACTTTGAAATTCAAACGACTTTTGGCTGAAAAGAAGATCAAAAAGGGCTAAAATGATGTTTAGTTCGAAATCACACATTCGATGTATCCAAAAACCTAATCACACACGCTTTGTTACAATCGGACCAATTTGACGGTTCGGCGATTGAACAGTGAAATCGGTTGATTTTTTCCCGATTTTGCGCAAACCGGTTAAACCGGGAATCCGGCCGGTTTGCGGTTGAACCGATCAATGCGACCGACTCAATTTCTTAACCCTCCAGTACACTAAGAAGACTTTTGAATGACTTTAAACTATCAAATATAATCAACATAATCATTATTATTATTATTATTATTATTATTCCAAAATTATCCGAATCCAATAAGTTAGCATTATATTATATTAAGAAAAATATTAGTTAGCTTCCAAATATCTCTTAAAAAGTATGGATAATTAGGATTTAAAATTTAAAAAATATATTTTTATGAGTCCTACAAACAAAAATAGATTTAATAAAAAAAAAATTATTTCATTTAACTCCCTAAATTCTAATCATCAATATATTTTAAAAAATAATTGAGAATCATATAATAATACTCTTATATTAAATATTTACTTGGTGGTTTGTTGGCACTCAATCCTACTCACACCTTATTAAATATATTTTCTTTCGGTGCTAAAATCAATACTGATAATTACTGCATGAATAATAACGACTTTAATCGCCGATTTGATCACCCAATCATCAACCGCTCAAAAATATATAAATATTAAAAAACAATTAATGGCACATGCCCTTTATTTATTATTAATTAATGCTGATTTGGTTTCCACTTTCCTGTCAAATCTCAGATTAAATTATATTTTTATAAAGCAGAATTTTAATTTAAGAATTAAGATAATATATTTATATAAGAATATATTAAAAAATCAATATAATTTTTTTTTTTTTTTTTGTGTGCATATAGAGACTGAATTGATGATTATAATTTTGATTTAAATATGTATTATTATTTTTTGGATCTAAAACTCAAAAATTCTTTTAATTATATTTTTTTAATATTTCCTAAGAATTATTTGAACTTAGAAGCATATATCTAAACTTTATTATTTATGGAGTTTGATATTTTCATATTCGAATTCTAATTTAATTTCATTAACGTTTATACAAAAAATATATATATATATTTTTACATTTACATATTAGTATATATTTTAAGATTATTAGTTGAATATATTTTTTTAGGAGTATATATGTAAAAAAAAAAAAATTTATTGATTCTGAATATTTTTTATTATATCTTCTTTTATAAGCATAATATTTTTCAACAAAAAAATATTTACAAATTCCTCAATATTATATTAAACTCCAATTAACTTAAGAAATACAAATAATTATGATTTATTCGTATGTGAATCTATATTTAAAATATATAGTTAGTCCGTGAATTTAAGGTTTATGGATTTATACAAAATAAATTTATTATTTCAGATCTTAATATTTAAATTTTATTGAAGAAATATTTAATTTATATTTGAAGATCACTTAATTTACATATTATTGAATGAAAGTAATAAGAATCTGATATTTAGGAGCCTAAAATATATGCTCACAACTTCACAAACAAATTTCGAATCTAATTGTAATTAATAATGCAAATTAAAATATAAATGAAAATATTTAAATATATTCAAAACATGCAAAAAGGGATTATAAGAAAATTAGCTAAAGAAGTGGCCATTATTAGTGGGCTCTAATTAAAGCCGAGAAAGACTCCATTGTGCTTTCAATTTTATTATTTATTTGCTTACGTGCAGCTTAAGTCGCTGACTTAGACTGCTTATTTATTTATTTATTTTAAATGAATGAATATGAGAAAATTAAATATTATTGTTATACTTAAATATTTTTTGATATATATTATTGTGTGAGCATAAATCAATAATTTTGGTAGGATAAATTAGGGCACTATTCCCCACAAATTAGCCTTTTCCTCATTTCATGTTTAGTTTAATTCATCCTTTCTAGTGTAATAAGAAAAATATTTCACTTGAATTATAATTTGAATCATCATATTTAATGACTAGATAAAGGCAAGTTTTAATAGGATTATATTAAAAAAAATATTATAATCACGATTTTGATTAATAATTTTTAATTATTATTAGTTTAATATTAAGTTTAAATTCATTAATTGTGTTAGGATACTTAATCAGTATTGAACATGATATTATACCAACATTCTTATATTACATATGTATGAGACCGAATGGAGCATCGGGTATGATACTGTACCAGCATTCTTAATACAAATTTAGCCTAATCAGTCTTAGATCAGCATTGAACCCTCGCTTATCTTCTATTAGTGAGATTTGATACATTTCTCTTTATTGCTAGCACACTTTAGCTTCTCGCATCTTCAATATATAATATGCTTTCTTGTTGATTTTATAGTCCTCTTAAGTATAAAATATTGAGACACTTTTTAAGGTGATAATCAAGTTTCTAATAAGAGCTTCAAAGCTAATAATGCAAATTGCGGGTGCACTCTCATAGTGGGTCAACTCTTGATAAGTTATCGTTTGGTTACAAAACAATGAGTCAATTAAAGTCATAATAGATAATACATTGATGCTTAAAAATTTGGATATTACAATTTGTATTAAAGCATAATAGTTAGTGTTAGCTGAGAGGTAAATATTTTTCAGGACAAAGTGTCATGCCATGAGAATCACTTTTTGAAATTCTAATGGGATAAAGTGCTACATTATGGGGGCCACATCTTAAGCTTGTAGATATCATCTCTAATCTTATTTATCTGATGGATGGTCATTATATATATATGTGGATATAGGAGAGAACCTTAGTTTCTTAAGTGGGATAATACAAAACCCCTTAAATACAACTAAGAAAAATTCTTAAACATCAATGCATCTTTTGAGGTAATAATAGAGTTTCTAATAATAATTTCAAATTAAGTATACTTATAGTAGGAGCACTTTCATGATGGATGACATCATAGGAAGTTATATTTAGATGACAAAATTGTGAGATTATTTAGATCAAAATAGATAATACCTTAGTACTTAAGAGTTCATTTTATTATAAATTTAAAAGTAATTTATATCCCAACTATTATTACAAGAAAATAAATATTGTTGTGTGTTTTTTATTTCAAGGATTCATTACAAAAGAAGTTATTTTCTATAATGTCAAAATGTCCAACTAAACCATAAATTTATGATGGCTTCTAGATTTATGTAATTAACCATCTTATAATTAAATATAAAATCTCCATTTGTTAGAGATTATTATGCAATACCTCTTAGCTTAATGCAATATTAACAATCATAAAATCTCTAACAAATTAGTTATAAAGATCGTACTCATTTATTTTGTTTAGCAAAAACTTATAGCTTAAGGCATCATATATAATTAGTCATTGTGAAATACCCTTAAGTATAATTAAATTGAATTCTTAAATTTCATGTTAACTTTTGGGATAACCATGAGTTTTAAATAAGAACCCTAAGTTAAGCATGCTTTGGTGGGAACACTCTTAAGATAAGTAATACTTTGAAATGTTTTATTCTGAAAACAAATTTGAAACTATTAAGGTCAAATTGAACAATATGTTGATGCTTAAAAATTTAGGATGTTACAAATGATATCACAACATGATATTAGGTATCATATGAGAGATAAGTAACATGCTATGGCAACCACCTCTTACAGCTTGAATGGGACAGAGTGCTACTGTAACAACCCCGGGTTATTACTTTGCTCAATTAAGACTAATCTAAGTCTTAATTAAGGTTCTAAGTCACTAATTAAGTGATTTGAAACTCATCTCTGAAACCAGGTCAAACCAGAAGTCAACATAGTCAAATCTGGAATTTTGGAAAACTTCAAACCCTAGAATTTGACTTTTTATCTAGACCTCAAATTAAAAATCTGACTTTGTCATTGCGTTCAGAGCACCCAAATTAGCTAGGGGTGAAATTTTGGAGGCATTTGGAAGTCGTTGATTTTTCGTCGAATATTTTAATATTATTTAAATACCCTAAATAATCAAATAATTAAATACTCGTCGAAACAAAAATCCGAGTGCGCCGTTGCGTTCCTCACCCCTCCAATAGCTAGGAGTAATTTATTGAAATTTTTCTGAAATCATTTTATAATTAATTTTTGAATTGAAAGAAATCAGATTTTTTTTTAAATTATTAAATAAAATTTATAAAACAATTTAACTTAAAAGTTCCATTAAATCCTTCACACGCCACTACTCTTCCCTTACGTCGTTCGCTCGATTTAGGTTAGTTTGGACGGCTGATTCTGACCGTCCGATCTGAATCGGACGGTCAATCCATCGTCCCTGCCGACGCGCGCCACGCACGTAGCGCGTGGCATCCGCTGAGCTGCGCCGAAGGCTTCCTTCGCCAGATGGATCCCTCTTCGTCTCCCCGCTGCCTTAAAACCATTTAGCTATGTTCATTTAAGCGATTCGAGAACTCCATTTCTTAGTTTGACCAAGTTTGGGCGCAATGAAGCAGGATCGAGTAGAACCCTAAAATCATCTGCGAGTTTTCAAGGCACCTTCTTCACCTCATCTTTATTTCTTAAGTATTACAATAATATTCATGTATCGATTGAAGCTATAGATCTATACGTGGGTTCTGCCGATCGTGATTTTCGAAACCCTAAAAGCCGATAGCTGTAGGCGAAGAAGATGAAGCGCCATCTCATATCTGCCGTTAGAATTAGATTCAGATCTAGCCGTTGGATCTGGATCAATCTCGATCCATTAGATTAGCCGAATTAGCATAAACCGTTGGATCGTTTAAAAGATCAACCGGCTCATCTGGGCCAATCACAGCCGATGATCGCAGTCTATGAGATCAAATCCTCATCGTCAGATCATCCATTTGGCAGCTGTTCATCTCTTGCTTACGTGTCCTCCCCACCTTCAGCCACGTAGCTGCCCTGCTGACCACGCGTGTGGGTCCCACTCGTCCCCGTCAAACTGACGGGGTCAGTCCTATGCCCTGACTGTGGGGTCCACTGGTCGCTCCCCATCAAGCCATGGCCTGCCGCATGGCTGTGGGTCCCGCCTCGGTCATGTCTGACTGCCGGCGTGGGTCCCACCTGCAGAAACTAAATAAAACATTTATATATAATTATATAACAGATAGTTATAAATTAAATATATATATATATATATATATATTCATTATAATAACAGATTTATTTAATTTAATAAACAATATTAATTAATAAATTAAATCCTAAACTTTAAACCTTAATAACTCCTAAAATACACATCCAAATTATACAAATAAATATATTAAATTAATCAAAAAAATATGAGGAATTTATTGATGCCAAAAATTTTGCTGTAGGATCAATATTTTGCAAAGTGAATTTTCAATGATTAATTTAATTTAAATTAAATGTCACAAACCTTATTAAGCTCATAACTTTGTGTAGATTGATCCAAATATACCCAATATAGGTCTTAAAGTGATCAGAAAACTCTAAGGATTAATTTGATAGTGTTTATTTTGCTATTTGGATTAGTAATTGCTTAATGGCATTTAGGACCTAACCCCAATTAGGTTAATTAACCCTAGAACTTCAATTGACCATAACTTGGTCAATTGAGCTCCAAATTTGTTGATCTAACAGTCCATTTAGATCATAAGAACTTAATTAATAATAATATATAAAAATATTTTAGATCCAACAGTTAGATTTGCTAATCACCCTTAATTGCTCTAAATCTTGATTAATGAATATTAGCAAACCTAATAATCCAAATTGAGTGATTCAAATTTCAGAGGACTCCTAAAACCATTTAAAATCAATCTATAAGGTTAGATTAGTGTTTGAGGGATTAATTTTGTTAATCACTCACTAATCACCCTAAACCCTAATTAGGTCTTAACTTAGTCAAATTAGGTCCAAATTGAGCCTACCACATATCATTATGATCAGTGAGCTATTTGTAATTCATAGCCATGGATTTTGCTCAAAATGGACACTAATTGGCAAAGTTAGGATTTTTGACCTATAATTAAGAATCCCTTAATTAACCTTAAACCCTAGATCTTGTATTGGCCATAACTTGGCCAATACTTATCAGAATTTAGCAAATTTAGATTCTATGGAAAGCCTAGGCAATAAATAGCAATAATCTAAAAGAAAATTTAACTTTCACTTAGTCAAATTACTAATTTCCCTTATGAGTCAAATTCACTAATTTGATCTCATATGGCTTAATAATTACCCAAAATTAATTTAGTTGATGTCTAATCTTATATTAGACAATAAGAAGCACTTTCCAAAAGAAAATTTCAGAATTTAAGCCCTAGATCAAAAGTTGATCTTTTGCCCAAATTTAGGGTTTAAGCTTTTAAAAGCCCTAAATTCAGTTTCTAATCACTAAAATCAGTAAACATAATGATTTAGAATTGAAATTAATCAAACTCAAGTCTAAATTAGATTTTGATTAAAATCTCAAAATTTGCTCCTTAAGAAAATTTCTAAGTCCTAAGTGAGTGTTCTCCTTCTTTAATCATTCTTAGACCCATCCTTAGGTCTTATAACATTAGTTAGGATGTGTGTTTTGAGAGATACTCTTAGTAATTAAGAGCCTTATTTCCTAAGATTAAGAATAGATATTAAGTTAGAATTCATCTATTGAGTAAATTGGGTTAATTAAATAAAACCTTGAGTTTACTAGTTTCTAAATTTTTCTTAATTTATTAAATGATTATTTGATCTTTAAACTTTAGAACTAAAAATAGAGATATATCCTAATAAGTTTGATTTATCATTAGGATTTGCCTTAATCTAATCTGTGAGTTTTGGGTTCTAAACTTTAGACCCTTAGATTATACCTTTAGATTAAGTAATTAGACCCTATCATCTGGAGTCTAATTCTTAATCTATTCATCTTGATTTGGCTAATCAAGATGAGGTTGGGATGAATTAAATTACAAAACTAGGTTGATGATTTATTCATTTTAACTAAATAGTCATCTTTTGATTAAGTTATAATTAGGACTTGGCCAGTCCTAATTATCTTCAACTTGTAGGATTCGTGATTCTAAGTTACAGAATGTGTAAGAATTGATGAATTATAAAACTTATGTAACTTAGAGTAGATAGAACGAATAAAGTAGATAACAAAGGATATCACCTGTGTTTTAGATAGAGTTTATTGCACTTTGATTTTGATGCTTCGCATTCCTTGATTTTGAGCCTTATACCTTGAACATATATTATGTACTTAAGATATTTGGTAAATATCTTATGTCAATTTTGAACATTCATAAATAGCATTATGTTCGTTTCACAAGTGGTATGTAAGGTGTAGCTTGATTAGTATACCTCTTCGATCAACCCGTTCGGGGTCAGCAACCTTTCGAGGGTTTAATGTCCGACAGTCTATTGGCCATGCCTAGTCCGAGTGATAGGATGGATAGACTCTCGCCCTACTGACTACAGAGTCAGGATTCTGATATGGATATACTAATTCAAGTACACTTACATTCAGTTTTGTCTTAGCTCATCAGGCTAAGAGTTTCAGTGATGTTCAGTTCAGAGTTTCTTAGCTCATCAGGCTAAGATTTGCTGTATATGTGTTTAGTTTGGGTGACTTAGATAGTCACTGCAATTTCAGTTTACAGATATTATTTTACTAGCATATTCTGCATTTCAGCACTGTTTTACTTTCAGTTTTTCTGCACATGTTATGTATAGGATGCTAGTTCTACTTACTATTTTCATATGCTCACATAGGATGTTAGTGTTTTCAGTTTTATACTATTTAAATTTTGTACTTCACTTAGCATAATCTGTTTGATCATGAGCATGTTTAGGTTGTACTTTTCTTACCTTTCTTTTACTTTTCTTTTACTTACCTGTCCTTGTTGCAGTTGCTTGGAGGATGTATGTATTACTTCCTATTTGTTTAGTTATAAACTGTGGTTTATAACTTATTACTGTTCTTTTGTACGCTTTTCTGCACCTATTATGCTTAGTTCTATTTATATGGTGATATCTACTTAATTTAATAAAATTGTTTGCCATAAAATGTACTTAGACATATTGTCTAACCAGTTTTTCTTTTGTTGGCCGGGGCCCTACCATTATGAAACTGATAATGGTAGGTTCTAAGTTTGTTGGATTAGCAGATCCAGTGGAGAGTTTGCCATTGGAGGAGGAGCCTGTTCTTGAAGATCTGTAGCCTAGTTTTCTGTTTTCAGTGAGATTGAGAGTTTTCTTTCAGTTCTTTTAAACTCATTAAATGTTGTAATAATACAGGTTTATAATTCTCTTTCAGTACTTTACTTATTCTGTATTGTTATATTTATACTGTATTGGATGGATGTTATGTTTTATGCTTCTGCACTCTGAGTTCATGTATGATCATTTAGTGATAGTATTTCTGGATTGAATGGCAAAGTCCTTATTTAAATTGGATTAGAATGTGTGTCTAATCCAATCTTAAGTGGGGACCTTGTCATTTGGTGACCCCTCCACCGTAATCATGTTAACTTAAAAGTTAATAGGACCATGGCGGGGCAGGGCCGCCACAGTTGGTATCAGAGAATTCCATAAGGTATCAAGATTGGAATTCATTCCTTTCTACCTAATGGACTGTTCTTCTGCCACTTGATCACTAAATGAATACTTGAATTAACATCCATCACTTTATGAGTATAACTCGGAATAAGTTAAGTTATTAGATAACTATAAAAGATGATAATTATCAAATTATATATATATATATATATATATGCTCAACAAATCTAAATAGAATGTTATAATTGTAGGAATAGAAGAACATTTAGAAATGGCATTCATGACTTACTTAAAGGAGTTCGAGACTATTTGGAAGTATGAACATAAACTAGGTAAGAGGCAAGGAAGAACAATTGAAGGAGTATTAGAACAAGGATCACAAGTAATAAACAAATTACTGAAAGAAGGCGTCTATAGAGGCCTTGACTTTCCAGTACTAGCAAGGGAATGGATTGCGAGAGTTGACCACATATTTGGTGTTATGGAATGGCCTAGTCACATCAGATTAGAAGTGGTGCTATGTCTTCTGCGTATGCAAGCAAAGGAATGGTGGATTATGTCATACGAAGAACTGTTTCATAAAGCACAAGAGGAGCATCGTGAAGTGATTTATGAAGACTTTCGTAGAGTATTTTTCCTTAAATATATAGGATGGGAATAGTTTCATAAATCTATGATGATTTCTGTTATTTCAATAAAAGTATAAATGAATGAGAAAAATAGTAGTTATATTATGTCTTGTTGTAATAAAGAACTTAAGATAGTTGTTTTGATTTCAGGAAAATGAATCCTGCTACTTCTCCCAACAATACTCCACTCAACCCTCAACCATCTGTAAGCAATGCTCCAAATAATACCGTGGCCGCTTCCAATACTGTTGATGAAATAACTTCTTTAAGAAATATGGTTACTGTAATGCTAGAGAATCAAAATCAGCAGGCTCTAGCTATTCAAAAGTTAGTATCTATAATACCTGCTACTAATGCCAGCACCTCTTCAGCATCCCCCGCTCCTCAAGTTCCCAATACCTATCGGCAGTCTGCAGACGGAATACTTCATAGTTTCCTAAGGTTAAGACCGCATACCTTTGAAGGATCTGAATCCCCAATGGATACTTTAGCATGGCTAAAATCTATAGAGAAAAACATCACTTGTCTTGGTTGTTCAAGCAACTAATCTGTAAGACTAGCCACTCATCTTCTGCAAGGAGAGGCAGAACATTGGTGGGAACAAGAAAGGAACACACGTTTTGAAGAATTTGAATTAGATGAAATAGAATGGAGCTGGTTTGTCCAAGCCTTCAAAGAATCATTTATCCCACCCTCCACCAAGAACATCATTGGTGAGTCCTTATTGAAGTTAACCCAAGGAAGTCGAACAGTAGCAGAATATACTTCAGAATTTTGAAAGCTCATCCGATTTTCACCTCATTTGGTTCCTACTGAAGAAGATAGATGTTTCAGATATGAGAATGGACTCCGAGAGTCTATCAAAGATCATGTAATTCCCTTACAACATACCAAATTCGAGAAGCTGGTTGAGACAGCTCGAGTAGTAGAGCATCATCAAGATATTAAAGACATGAAGAGAAAAGCTTTCAATATGAATAAATACCCTCAGAATTTCAAGCAACAACGAACAAATCAAGGAAGGGTATATCAAATGGAAACCACTGAAACATCAAGCCAAACTGCCACATGTAATAGGCCACATCCTTATGGGAAATGTTATCATTTTAGCAGAGTATGTTTTACGTGTGGAAGACAAGGTCATGCATATAGAGACTATCGATCAAATAAAACAATTGATGGAGTAACTATTGATCGGAATCGTACAAATAAAGTATTCCGTGCCACTCCCATCAATTTCAGAGAACCTCAGAAAACTCTTATGCCACCTTTTGCTCAAGAGCGAACCCTTACAAAGGTTCCATATGTAGCAAAGCCTTTAAATCCAAATCAATCAACAGCTCAAATATCTGATAGCAGACCTGCTGGAAAAGCAAGAGTGTATAGTCTCACTCCTGTAGAAGCAGCAGAAGACAACAATGTAGTTTCAGGTACAAATCGCAACTTTTGCTTTTCTTACTGAATTAAAATTTCCTAAAGTCTATACTTTTATTATTAGGCACCTTATACTTTAAAGATGAGCCCTGCAGTATATTGTTTGATACTGGGGCTAGTCATTCATTCATCTCTGAAAATTTTGCTAAGAGATTAGGACTATCATATTACAAACTTGCGAAGATCTTGAGTGTTGGACTTCCATCTGGAGCCCAACTTAGTGCGAACAAATTCTGCGACATTCAAATACCAATCAATAACCATACCTTCCAAGCCAAGTTAGTTGTGCTACCTATAGTAAATTTTGATATCATACTAGGCATGAATTGGCTTAGTATGCATAGCGCTACTATTAATTGTCAAAAGAAGAAGGTTGTGTTGCAAACTCCAGGAACTTCAACAACGTTTATTGGGAAGATCAGCACTAGTAGCTCCTTAATCAATGCAATTCAAGCAGAGAAAATAGTGTGCAAAGGTTATAGTTGTATTCTGATGGTGATGATGGGTAATAGCAAAGAAGTAACCCCAATCTCTAAAATAAAAGTTGTTAGAGATTTTGAAGATGTTTTCCCTGAAGATCTGCCTGGTTTACCTCTAACCAGAGAAGTAGAATTTGAAATAAATATAATTCCAGGGACACATCCTCTATCGAAAGCACCATATAGAATGGCCCCAAAAGAATTGCAAGAGTTAAATGAGCAATTACAAGAACTGCTAAATAAGGGGTTTATTAAACCTAGTATGTCTCCATGGGGAGCCCCGGTACTATTTGTTAAGAAGAAAGATGGGTATATGAGAATGTGCATAGACTACAGAGAGCTGAATAAAGTCACAATTAAAAATAGATACCCACTTCCTCGTATTGATGATCTGTTCGATCAACTTGCCGGTGCTGTAGTGTTCTCTAAAATTGATTTAAGGTCAGGGTATCATCAAGTGAAGGTAAAGGACTCAGATGTAGAAAAGACAGCATTCAGAACAAGATATGGGCATTTTGAGTTTCTTGTAATGTCATTTGGTCTCATAAATGCCCCATCTCTGTTCATGGACTTAATGCAGAGAGTTCTGAAACCTTATCTAGATAAATTTGTTATAGTATTCATTGATGATATCTTAATTTACTCCAAGACAGTAAAGGATCATGAAGAACACTTGAGATTGGTTTTGGAGAAGCTTAGAGAGCATGAGTTATATGCTAAATACTCTAAGTGTGAATTTTGGCTGGATTCTGTATCATTTCTTGGACATGTGGTTGATGCTCGAGGAATCCAAGTAGACCAGAGTAAGATTAGTGCTATTCAGGATTGGGTTCAGCCCAAGATAGTTACTGAAATTCGTAGTTTTCTGGGTTTAGCCGGATACTATAGAAGGTTTGTTAAAGGCTTCTCTCAGCTTGCCGCACCTCTTACAAAACTAACTCAGAAGGCAGTTCCATTTGTTTGGACAGAAGAATGTGAAACTGCATTTCAGTCTATAAAGGACGCATTAACTTCTGCTCCAGTTTTAGTTCTTCCAAAAGAAGGAGTTAATTATCAGGTGATGCATCTGGAATTGGGTTAGGATGCATATTAATGCAAGAAGGAAAAGTTATAGCATACGCATCTCGCCAGCTTAAAACCCATGAAAGAAACTATGCTGTACATGATTTAGAATTGGCAGCATTAGTTTTTGCATTAAAAATCTGGTGCCATTATTTGTACGGAGTTCAAAGTTCCATATTCACAGACCACCAAAGTCTGAAGTACATCTTTACCCAGAGAGAATTGAACTTTAGGCAAAGAAGATGGCTAGAATTAATAAGTGATTATGATTTAGATATCCAGTACCATTCAGGCAAAGCTAATGTGGTAGCTGATGCGTTAAGCCGTCACACTGTTCTTAATAGCTTAATTTCAGAAAGTCCGTTGGTGAATGAGTTTCATAAAATAGAAATTTCTCTTGCTAAGGGAAATTCAGTCAGTACCGTGATATCCATGAATAATATAGAACTCACATTCCATAGAGATGTTTCAATCTCTCAAAGCAAGGATGATGAATATTTAAACCTTAAAGTGGCAATAGAAAGTGGTCGTCGTCCAGAATTGAATTTTAAGAAAGGTGCTATTTACATGAATAATCATCTCTGGATTCCTAAATCCATGCAGAAAGAGATCCTAATTGAAAGTCACAATTCAGGATATCAAATTCATCCAGGAAATTCTAAGATGTACCAAGACCTAAAACAATTATTCTGGTGGCTAGGGATGAAGAAAAGTATTGCAGAATTTGTTGCAAAATGCCATGCTTGTTGCTTAATAAAAGTAGAGCATCAAAAGCCTGGTGGCTTATTGCACCCACTAGAAATCCCAGAATGGAAATGGACTGATATATCCATGGATTTTGTTATGGGTTTGCCTCGATCTAAATCTGGAGCTGATTCAATATGGGTTATAGTGGATCGTCTCACAAAATCTGCTCATTTCATTCCAATCCGTCAAACTGACTCAGTGGAGAAATTGGCCAAATTGTACATTAAGGAAATAGTCAGATTGCACGGAATTCCTAAAACAATTGTATCTGATAGAGACAGTCGTTTTACTTCTAAATTTTGGCAGGTTGTCCATCAAGATTTATGCACAACTTTGGCCATGAGTACGGCATTCCATCCCCAAACAGATGGCCAAACAGAGCGAGTAAATCAAGTCTTAGAAGATCTTCTACATTTATGTATGTTGGATTTTTCTGGATCCTGGGAAGAGCATATTCCTTTAGTGGAATTTGCATACAACAACAGTTTTCAATCCAGCATAAAAATGGCACCATATGAAGCCCTATATGGAAGAAAATGTTCATCCCCACTAGCATGGTTTGAGTCAGGAGATACTCAATTATATGGATCTGAGCTAGTGGAAGAAACAAACAAGAAGGTTAAACTCATTCAACAAAGAATTAGAACAGCTCAAGACAGGCAAAGTAAATATCATGATAATCGTCATCGTCCTCTAGAATTCAGCGAATGAGATTTTGTGTACTTAAAAGTGAGCCCGATGAAAGGAATCTATCATTTTGGAGTTTCTGGAAAACTCAGTCCAAGGTACATTGGACCTTTCAAGATTTTGCAGAAGATTGGTTCAGCAGCTTATAAATTAGAGCTACCAGAAGACTTCGCTGCTGTTCATAATGTATTTCATGTTTCATCTCTAAGAAAGTATCTTTGAGATTCTTCTCATCTTATTGAACATCCTGCAATTGAAATTCAACCTAATCTTTCTTACACTGAAGAACCAATTAAAATCTTAGATCGTGATCTGAAGAAATTAAGGAATCGATCTATTCCAATGATAAAGATTTTTTTTTAAATTATTAAATAAAATTTATAAAACAATTTAACTTAAAAGTTCCATTAAATCCTTCACACACCGCTACTCTTCCCTTACGCCATTCGCTCGATTTAGGTTAGTTTGGACGGCTGATTCTGACCGTCCGATTCAATCCATCGTCCCTGCTGACGCGCGCCACGCACGTAGCGCGCGGCATCCGCTGAGCTGCGCCGAAGGCTTCATTCGCCAGATGGATCCCTCTTCGTCTCCCCGCTGCCTTAAAACCCTTTAGCTGTGTTCATTTAAGCGATTCGAGAACTCCATTTCTTAGTTTGACCAAGTTTGGGCACAGTGAAGCAGGATCGAGTAGAACCCTAAAATCATCTACGAGTTTTCAAGGTACCTTCTTCACCTCATCTTTATTTCTTAAGTATTACAATCATATTCATGTATCGATTGAAGCTATAGATCTATACGTGGGTTCTACCGATCATGATTTTCGAAACCCTAAAAGCCGATAGCTGTAGGCGAAGAAGATGAAGCGCCATCTCATATCTGCCGTTAGAATTAGATTCAGATCTAGCCGTTGGATCTGAATCAATCTCGATCCATTAGATTAGCCGAATTAGCATAAACCGTTGGATCGTTTAAAAGATCAACCGGCTCATCTGGGCCAATCACAGCCGATGATCGCAGTCTATGAGATCAAATCCTCATCGTCAGATCATCCATTTGGCAGTTGTTCATCTCTTGCTTACGTGTCCTCCCCACCTTCAGCCACATAGCTGCCCTGCTGACCACGCGTGTGGGGCCCACTCGTCCCCGTCAAACTGATGGGGTCAGTCCTATGCTCTGACTGTGGGGCCCACGGGTCGCGCCCCATCAAGCCATGGCCTGCCGCGTGGCTGTGGGTCCCGCCTCGGTCATGTCTGACTGCCGGCGTGGGTCCCACCTGCAGAAACTAAATAAAACATTTATATATAATTATATAACAGATAATTATAAATTAAATATATATATATATATATATTCATTATAATAACAGATTTATTTAATTTAATAAACAGTATTAATTAATAAATTAAATCATAAACTTTAAACCTTAATAACTCCTAAAATACACATCCAAATTATACAAATAAATATATTAAATTAATCAGAAAAATATGAGGAATTTATTGATGCCAAAAATTTTACTGTAGGATTAATATTTTGCAAAGTGATTTTTCAATGATTAATTTAATTTAAATTAAATATCACAAACCTTATTTAGCTCATAACTTTGTGTAGATTGATCCAAATATACCCAATATAGGTCTTAAAGTGATCAAAAAACCCTAAGGATTAATTTGATAGTGTTTATTTTGCTGTTTGGATTAGTAATTGCTTAATGGCATTTATGACCTAACCCTAATTAGGTTAATTAACCCTAGAACTTCAATTGACCATAACTTGGTCAATTGAGCTCCAAATTTGTTGATCCAAAGATCCATTTAGATCAAAAGAACTTAGTTAATAATAATATATAAAAATATTTTAGATCCAACGGTTAGATTTGCTAATCACCCTTAATTGCTCTAAATCTTGATTAGTGAATATTAACAAACCTAATAATCCAAATTGAGTGATTCAAATTTCAGAAGACTCCTAAAACCATTTAGAATCAATCTATAAGGTTGGATTAGTGTTTGAGGGATTAATTTTATTAATCACTCACTAATCACCCTAAACCCTAATTAGGTCTTAACTTAGTTAAATTAGGTCCAAATTGAGCCTACCACATATCATTATGATCAGTGAGCTATTTGTAATTCATAGCCATGAATTTTGCTCAAAATGGATACTAATTGGCAAAGTTAGGATTTTTGACCTATAATTAAGAATCCTTAATTAACCTTAAACCCTAGATCTTGTATTGGTCATAACTTGGCCAATACTTATCAGAATTTAGCAAATTTAGGTTCTATGGAAAGCCTAGGCAATAAATATCAATAATCTAAAAGAAAATTTACCTTTCACTTAGTCAAATTACTAATTTTCCCTTATGAGTCAAATTCACATAATCTGTGAGTTTTGGGTTCTAAACTTTAGACCCTTAGATTATACCTTTAGATTAAGTAATTAGACCCCATCATCTGGAGTCTAATTCTTAATCTATTCATCTTGATTTGGCTAATCAAGATGAGGTTGGGATGAATTAAATTACAAAACTAGGTTGATGATTTATTCATTTTAACTAAATAGTCGTCTTTTGATTAAGTTATAATTAGGACTTGGTCAGTCCTAATTATCTTCAACTTGTAGGATTCGTGATTCTAAATTACAGAATGTGTAAGAATTGATGAATTCTGAAACTTATGTAACTTAGAGTAGATAGAACGAATAAAGTAGATAACAAAGGATATCACCTATGTTTTATATAGAGTTTCTTGCACTTTGATTTTGATGCTTCGCATTCCTTGATTTTGAGCCTTATACCTTGAACATATATTATGTACTTAAGATATTTGGTAAATATTTTATGTCAATTTTGAACATTCATAAATAGCATTATGTTTGTTTCACAAGTGGTATGTAAGGTGTAGCTTGATTAGTATACCTCTTCGATCAACCCGTTCGGGGTCAGCAACCTTTCGAGGGTTTAATGTCCGACAGTCTATTGGCCATGCCTAATCTGAGTGATAGGATGGATAGACTCTCGCCCTACTGACTACAAAGTCAGGATTCTGATATGGTTATACTAATTCAAGTACACTTACATTCAGTTCTATCTTAACTCATCAGGCTAAGAGTTTCAGTGATGTTCAGTTCAGAGTTTCTTAGCTCATCAGGCTAAGATTTGCTGTATATGTGTTTAGTTTGGGTGACTTAGATAGTCACTGCAATTTCAGTTTACAGATATTGTTTTACTAGCATATTCTGCATTTCAGTACTGTTTTACTTTCAATTTTTTTGCACATGTTATGTATAGGATACTAGTTCTACTTACTGTTTTCATATGCTCACATAGGATGTTAGTGTTTTCAGTTTTATACTGTTTAAATTTTGTACTTCACTTAGCATAATCTGTTTGATCATGAGCATGTTTATGTTGTACTTTTCTTACCTTTCTTTTACTTTTCTTTTACTTACCTGTCCTTGTTGTAGTTGCTTGGAGGATGTATGTATTACTTCCTATTTGTTTAGTTATAAACTGTGGTTTATAACTTATTACTATTTTTTTGTACGCTTTTCTGCACCTATTATGCTTAGTTCTATTTATATGGTGATATCTACTTAATTTAATAAAATTGTTTGCCCTAAAATGTACTTAGACATATTGTCTAACCAGTTTTTCTTTTATTGGCCGGGGCCCTACCATTATGAAACTGATAATGGTAGGTTCTAAGTTTGTTGGATTAGCAGATCCAGTGGAGAGTTTGCCATTGGAGGAGGAGCCCGTTCTTGAAGATCTGTAGCCTAGTTTTCTGTTTTTAGTGAGATTGAGAGTTTTCTTTCAGTTCTTTTAAACTTATTAAATGTTGTAATAATACAGGTTTATAATTCTCTTTCAGTACTTTACTTATTCGGTATTGTTGTATTTATACTGTATTGGATGGATGTTATGTTTTATGCTTCCGCACTCTGAGTTCATGTATGATCATTTAGTGATAGTATTTCTGGATTGAATGGCAAAGTTCTTATTTAAATTGGATTAGAATGTGTGTTTAATCCAATCTTAAGTGGGGACCTTGTCATTTGGTGACCCCTCCATCGTAATCATGTTAACTTAAGAGTTAACAGGACCACGGCGGGGCAGGGCCGCCACAGCTACATAGTGGAGGCACCTCTTGAGCCAGTGTAGACTACCTTGTGTGATTACTAATAAGAATAACAATTGCTTAAGTTTGGGAGATTATGAAACTGTATTAAGTATTGTTAAGCTGAACTCTTAAATAACAAAATAGCTTTTGAGATAATTATGAAATTTATGATAAGAACTTCAAAGTTAAAGTGCTTGGGTGAGAGCAATCTGAGAATGAGTGATCTCCTATGAAATTATCTTATGAGGAGAAAATCAAGTTGCTATTAAGATCAATGCGAACAATATATTGATGCATAAGAGTTTTGGGTTATTACAATCCCAACATAAAATGGGTGATATGCTTCCTCACAAATGACATTCACTTTTTATAATGAGATTTATTGGCACTAACTAGTTTTGTTCAAGAGTTAGAAAGTAAAAATTGAACTATCTATATGTAAAGCTAAATATAAATGATTTAAAATTCAGATATATTAATGATAAGGGGTCTTAATAGGGTGGATCTCTGTACTTAATTCTAAAGTTAAAAGATCAAATAATCATTTAGAAACTATGAAAATCTATAAAATATCAAAATCAAAGCTTCACTCATTGAGTAACCCAATTTACTCAATAGATGAAATCTAACTTAAGAGCTAATCCTAATTCCTAAGAAAATAGCTCCTAAGCACTAAGATTAAGTGTCAGACACAAGACTTAACTAATGCTGTAAGAAGGATTGGGAAATGAATAAGAGGTTTAAAGAAGATGTATGATATGAGATTTATCTCACATCATACAACCAACAAGATACTTAGAATTTTCCTAAGGAATGAATTTAAGGATTTTGATTAAAACTTAAATAATGGCTTAATTAAATGAAATTTCATTCTAAACTACAATACTTAGTGATTTTAGTTATTATAATACAAATTCAAGACTTAAAAGCACTAAACCCTAAATTTGGGCAAAATGACCATTTTGCCCCTTCTTAAGGGTTTAAAAATCTACTTTTTAAATTAAGGTTTTAAATTGGAAATTTTCAGAGGCTAATGATTACTTACTGTCTAATATGAAGTTAGATAGTAAGTACATTAATTTTGAATGATTAATAAGCCTTATGAGATTAAATTAAGAAATTAGACTCATAGGGGAAATTTGGTAATTTTACTTAATGAATTCAAAATTTTTTGTCAATTTATTATATCTTATTGTATAAGGTTTCCATAAAACCTAATATCACTAAATTCTAATATGTATTGGCTAAGTTATAGCCAATGCAAAATTAAAGGATAATTAAGCAATTTAGGGTTTCCTAATTGGGGTCAAAAATCTATCTTTTCCATTTGAAGTCCAAATTTAGTAAACTCAGTGGCTATAGCTTTCCTATAACTCATTGAGTATTTTAATTGGGAGTAGACCCAAATTGGACCTCATTTGGTTAAGTTATGCTTTAATTAGGGTTTAGGTGATTAGTGAGTGATTAGTAAAATTCATCTTAAAATCACTAAACCAACCATACCACTAAGTTCTAATATACTCTATAAGTAATTAAAAACTAAAATTACTCAACTTGGATCATTAATTATGCTAATATTCACTAATTAAGTTTTAAGGTGATTAGAATTGATTAAGAGATCTAACCACTGGATCTAAAATATTTTTGTAGTTTATTGTTAATTAAGTCTTCATGATCAAAATGGTATATTGGAAGACCTATTTTGGAGCTCAATTGACTAAGTTATGATTAATTGAAGATTGAAAGTTAAGTAAGGTAATTAAGGTAATTAAGGATATGTCCTAAAAGTGATTAAGCACATACTAATCTAAGCAGAGAATTGAACACTACTAGGTTATTTTAAAAGTTCCACTGATCACTTTAAGATCCATATTAGGTATGTTTAGGTAAGTGCGTGCAAGGATATGACTAATTGAAGTTTTATGACATTTAGGGTAATTATGGGGATCCTAAATGTCACTAAGTTAAATATTAATTATACTGAAAATTGGACAGTGCCAATGTGTTCTCCTTATTTTTCTGAATACAATGGTATATAATTTTACTATAATTGGATTTATGAATCAAAAGTTATGGAGGTTTGAATAATTTCAATTATCAATTTAATTATCTAAAAACTTAATTAATTGAATCCTTAAATTTCTTAATTCCCTCTGTTAATTAGATGGCGGGCCCACCATTAGATTTGATAACACGCCAGTGGGACCCACGCGCAGGGGTGTAGGTCGAGGCCAACAGGTCGAAATTGACCCTGTAACAGCTCAAACTCTTAATCACTAAGGTATTGTCCGCTTTGGCCTGAAAGACCTCACGGTTTTGCCCTCAGAAGATAACTCCTCAGCAGGTCACCCATCTTAGGAGTGCTCCCACCTGAGCATGCTTAACTTTGGAGTTCTTATTAGGATCTCCACCATTATCCGAAAAGGCATCTCGATATTTAAGAGTTTCACTTATTACTACTTACATGTAGCACCTTAACCATCATGGGTTTAAGAGGTTGCTCACATGAAGTGGTACTTTGTCATATATGGTACTTAGCTCCTATCTGACACCCTATGGCCTACTCTGATACCATTTGTAATAGCCCAAACTCTTAATCACCACGGTATTGCCTGCTTTAGCTTGAAAGGCATCACAGTTTTGCCCTCAGAATATAACTTCTCAGCAGGTCACCCATCATGGGAGTGCTCCCACCTGAGCACGCTTAACTTTGGATTTCTTATTAGGAACTCCACTATTATCCGAAAAGGCGCCTCGATGTTTAAGAGTTTCACTTATTACTACTTAAGTGGGTCTTTACAGACCCACTTTGACACGAATGAGGAGCGCCCCTTCATCTTCCTTTGCCGAGCGATGGATGGAGCTAGGGTTAGTCAAACATCACCAAAATGAATGCTTTAGGACTCGATTAATAGCCGACGGTTTGATAGATAATGCATTTTGTATGAACAATCAATATATGATAGCAATAATCAAAGAAGGGGAAAGGATTATATGGTACATGATTAGGGTTTGCAGTTTGATTCAAGAAGAAGTCACAGACGCTTGACCACTACCTCGCCACATAAGATTTCAAAACAAATGAAGAAACAATGGCTTTACGAGGCTTTGAAGAGATCCGGACCGGCAAACACCAGCTGGAGCGGCCGCGGATCGACGCTTGCGAATCCTACGCGACACGCGGTGCGCTAGGAGGAAGAAGGACCATCCACCGTTCGATCTTCGATCGAACGGTCGAAAGGCACCGTTAGATGAAACAAAAATAGTGGAGACGGCGTCAAAGGACATAACGGAAAGCATTGTCAATTTAAAATATATTAATATTTAATTATTATTTATTGATTTTATTATTTAAATTTAATTAATTAAACACATCCCAAAATTTCTAATAAATCACCCCTAGCTAATCGAGGGGTGAGGAACGCAACGACGCAATCTGATTTTTATTTCGACGAGTTTTAAATTATCTCATTTTTGGGGGATTTAAATAATATTTAAATATTCGACAAAAATCCAACGACTTCTAAATGCCTCCAAAACTTCACCCATAGTTAATTTATGGGTAATGAACGCAATGATGAAGTCAAATTTTTTATTTGGGGTGAATTTAAA
Organism: Gastrodia elata; assembly: GCA_016760335.1. Classification (NCBI taxonomy): domain Eukaryota; kingdom Viridiplantae; phylum Streptophyta; class Magnoliopsida; order Asparagales; family Orchidaceae; genus Gastrodia; species Gastrodia elata. Next base: position 1,882,000 of record CM028676.1, read on the forward strand.
TAGGTTAATTTCTAGGGTTTCTGGAAATTCCCAAAATCAAGATTTGATTCATTTGATTCCTGATTTGGACTAGATCTTAGAGGTGAGTTCCTAAAGACTTAATTAGTGCACTGAAACCCTAATTATGACTTGGATTAGTCATAAATATCCTAAGTAACAACCTGGGCCGTTACAGATCAGTAGTGTGCGGGGAATCTTAATAGAAGCTTAAAGCGGCGCTCTTCGTTGGCGCAGGAGCCACGCGATCATCGCAAGCGCCACACGTCGCGATTCAGCCTGTCGCGAGGACGACGGGTTGGACCCGTTCGATCGACAGACCGGAGGGCTACGATATGCCGTTCGATCGAACGGCATAAGCTTAACAGCGCGGACGGAAAACGACGGAGCCATTAATTTAGAATTTAATTAATGATATTATAAAATTGATTTAAATAAATTTCTTTAATTAAAATTAATTAATTAATTTCATTCCAAAAAAATTCTAATAAATCACCTCTAGCTAATTGAAGTGTGATGAACACAACGGCAAAAATAGATTTTTGATACGATGAGTATTTAATTATTTGAATTTTCGGATATTTAAATATTATTAAAATATTCGCCGAAAATTTAACGACTTTCAAATGCATCCAAAATATCACCCCTAGCTAATTTGGGGGTGATGAGCGCAATGATGAAGTCGTATTTTTGATTTGAGGTCAAATTAAACAAGTCAATTTCTAGGGTTTATGGAAATTCCTAAAATTAGGATTTGATCCATTTGATTCCTAATTTGGACTAAGTCTTTGTGGTGAGTTTCTAATGATATAATTAGTGCAATAGAATCACAATCAAGACTTGATTTAGTTCTTATTGATTTAAGTAACAACCTGGATTGTTATAGATTGAACACGATCAAAGGGCAATTGGCTCGGGCCTGTACAGTGGGGTAAAATGCCCGAGCCCTAATAGGGACCAGTGATCCTGATAATTTCCCACCTTGCTAAGACGTTCCTTGGGTCGACCTTGACCCAAGGAACGTGAGGGGAGTTTGATCAAGCTGAGTGATCTACTGTGGAGGGAGAATTACCCCTCTATAGTAAACCTTAGGTTTCGATAAATGAAATTGGGTTTAGTTGATAGGGTGCATCCCATATGGGGCTTCGCATTCCATCTAGTTGAGCTCCCCCACTGCTTTGATTTAAGCAACTAAACAACTGATATGGTGTTATGTGTATCGAGAATTTAGGGTTTCTCCAAAACCATAAATCCCCAATTTCATTCTGCGTTCGAAAGATGAAGAAAAATAGTGCGGGTCGGGCTGCCCACGACCCGCATTGTTCGACAGTTGCGGGCAGTCGGATCCCGACCGACCCACGTTGTCCCGCAATAGAAAAACCCGTCGGGTCCCAGTCGACTCGACGAAACCTGAACTCCAAAATGGATATAATGCAAATAAATTTCGTAAATCCTAAAGTTCTAACTAAGGGAAATTTAATGGAAATTAAAGTTTGCTTATTTTCAATCAATATGCATCCAATTTTAATGATCTTATTTTATTTCTATTTTTATGGTCAAGTAATATTCCTTAAATGATAAGAAATTTTGTAATCAGCATAAATATACTTAGACTTATTGTCTAACATAATATTTTTTTAATGGGTGGGGGCCCTGGTATGTGATATCGACATGTCATGTTTAGAGCAACTTGATAGTCTATTTTTGAGAAGGTCCAGGAGCTCCATGAAGAGATAAAAGAGCCGCAACTATTGGATTGATGATTTTAGAAGCTAAGTTTTACTTATTTCTATTGGTGATATTTTATCTTTATGAACATCTAAAGCTTAGTTTGTAATAATTAGATAACCCTGGATATATTTTTATTTTATTTTTTTGAGATAAATATTATTTCAGCTTTTGCGATGGATGTTATGGACGATGTTTAGCTTCCACACATTGATTTCATATCATCCGATACTTAGTATTATGACGTGATATTTCTATTATCAACCTTATCTCATATTCATCGGCAATTCTTATAAGTTAAATATACCACCAATGCGCAGAGATAAAACGACTAATACTTGGGATAAAAATTATAATTATCTTAAGAATTAGTCATCATATGGAGTAGTCAGAGATAGCTCATTCGATCTCAATCAAATTGGCATAAGTGTCGAGTTGATGACAAATAAAGATGAGTTATCTCCCCGCTAATGTCCCGAGTTATCAGTCAGCATTTAGCACGGGACATCACAATACTAAACGTTTCTAATAGTATAACTAAATTCCTTTAACTATGTTTTGAATAATATATTATAAAGATTTGATTAATGCTAATCATAAACTGTTTAATTATTGACAAATATTTTGATATATAGAATGCCCTCTCAAATAGAAAAAAAAAATCTCCCACAATAATGGGACTTGTCACCAAGCATTAGGTGGAACACCACAACAAGATCCCCACGATAGGGCTCTTCTTCCTTGATTCATATATTTTATCGGTTATCTAATCAAAAGACTATCTTTCCCAAAGATAAGGTGGAAAATAGATGATATTTTTTTTTGGAAAAGGCTATGGTTACATTAAATAAGAATATATATCAAAAAATATTCAGGATTAATTAGAATTTTTTTTTTTTTATAATTTTTGTATATAAATTTTATCAAAAAATATATTCAACTAATAATCTATTTACATATTGAATTGACACATCATCTATATATTTTGATATATATTAATGTATAAGTATAACAATATTCTATTTTTTTTTTATATAGTTTCTAAGCATTTCCTTTAAAAAAAAAAAAATCCTAGCCGACAGCCTTCTATGAAAACGAGACTGGAATAGACACCAAAGTGGAGCGGCAAGTGATTTTGTTTAGATTATTGATCAAAATATATGTAAAAAAATAATTATATTAATTATAAATAATTTATGATGTATATTCTTAATGTAAATATAATATACTTTTAAAAATATATAAGTAATTTATCAATTCAATGGGTAAATAAATTATTTATTTAATATATTTTTTTTTGTGAAATTTATGTATATAAAAATAAAAAATAAATTTTTTTTATTGATGCTGAATATTTTTTTTTATGTATATTCTATATATAAAAATCATATTTTTCTTGAGAGAATATGCTTCATACACTGGAAAGAGATAAAACCCAAAACTGTAACCCATTCTTTGCGTGTAATGCGCAGACTTTAGGCTGTCACGTCGGATGTTATGTTGAGCAGCTATTATGATAAAATTGAGAATGTAATTTGTATTTTTATTTTTTTATGATATTTATGAAGAAATTTTTTTTTTTTCTGAAATTAGTTTAAGGAAGCCAGAAGAACTTGATTTGTCAATAATTCGGATTGGGTTTACTCAACATATCAGAGGACCGGCATCAATAATTCGGATTAGGTCTACTAAGAAAATATATGTATGTACATATATAATTTAAATTTTTATTTAGCTGCTATTTATAAATAATCTGAATATAAAATATTTAATTACAATATGATAAGCTAAATTTAGCCCCCAATTTTGTTTTTTTTTTTTCAATTTATTCTAAAGTTCCCAAAAAAAATGTTACATCTACACTTACATTAGTGCACACCAAAATATATAAATAATATATTAATTAAATGTGTAAATAAATTATTGATTGAATGCATTTTTTAATAAAACCTATATTCAAAAATTATATAAAAAAAAAATTTAATTAATCCTAAATACTTTTTGATATATATTTTTATATAACTATAACATTTTCCTTTTAGCCTTTGCCAAACGAACCAATTATTTTCTGTACTTTTTATAAATAGTCTAAAGTTTAATAATAAATTTTGAATTACCTTTATATGAGCTTTAAATAAAAAATATATATATAATAAAACTATAATATATTTAATATATTTATATTCAAAATTTATCTCTTTTAGTTTTTTCACTCACAAATAAATTGAAATGTAATGAATGAAATTATTTAAGAGTATTTTGAGGCTGTTTGCAAGAAATACAAGAAAAATAAATAAGAAAATAAATTGAATGTGTATTTTCTTTGGAGAACAGATCGTGCAGTACGGGCTGCGAGCTTCCAGTTTTTCTTTTTTGTTTTCTAAATGTGTCCCCCATCGACAACCCATTCAAGAAATTCTTAAATTTAAAATTCCCGAAAAAAGAACCTGTGCACCCGATTCAACGCCATAAAAATATATATATATTTATTTTAATTAGTTATATGTTGTAATATAAAGCAAATATATATTTCTAAGTCGCATTGATTATACAAATATCTTTCTAAAACGGATTTTAAAATGCCTCTTAGTTGTCCAAATTTTCTTTTAAATCCGAGAAGATATTTTAAATCCCGATTTGGATAATGTAGCAGTTTTATTGGAGGCAAAAAAAAACCAAACCTAAAACCGCAAGCGCACGGCCGGCAATGTACAGCTCTGTGCAGCCAGCCTAGTGGTGGCGGGCCCATGCCACGTGACCACACACTCCCTCGACCCATCTTAGGAGGTTGCTTATCCCTCCCTTGGTCTGCCTAATTCAAGCCTACGTATTTCAATAAAAAAAAAAATAATAAAAAAAATTAAAATAATATAAGCGGCCAACAGAGCATTCCGGAAATGTACACTCACAGCTCACTCCAGGCCGCGGCGAAATATCTACACGCCTACGATAATGCGACGTAAACACCCCCACGCGCCGCCACGTGTCACTTTACCCGCTGCACACCACCCTCGGCTGCCGCAGCAGCTGAATAAGCGCCTCCGCCTGAAAAAATTAACGCCGTCAAAAATCTGCCAAACGGCGACGGAAACAGAAACGGAAAAGCTAACAAACCTTCTGTTTGGCTCGGGCAGTGCCGGACTGAGAGAGCGCGACGAGCGGCTGGACGACTCCCTCTCGAACGGCCATGGCTCGATACTGAACGCTCTCCTCGCAGATCATCAGAAGGGCGGAGGCGGCGATTTCCTTCTGCCTCTGTGTTCCGATTTCGACGAGCTCCACCAGAACAGGGATGCCGTCTTCCTGAACCGCGGCCGATCGGCCCTCCGGAACGCCCATGACGGCGTGGAGAACGTACGCGGCCTTATCAACCATCCCGTACTCCGAATCGGACATCAGATCGAGAAGGGGGCGAATGATTCCGGCTTTGACTGCCCGGATCTTGTTATCCTTGGTGGAGCAGAGGGAGTAGAGGGCTGTGGACGCGTCCTTCTTCCCTCGAGGCCCGCCGGTCTCGAGCAGATTCACTAGATGCGCGATGGCGCCGCACCGTCCGATCACGATCTTGTGCTCCTCGATCTGGGAAAGGCGGAGGAGGGCGCAAGCGGCGTTCTCGCGCGCGGCGGGGGTGCCGATCTTGAGAGCGCAGATGAGGGGCTTAATGGCGCCGGAGGCGGCGATCAGATCCTTGTTCTGGTCGCAGAGGGAGAGGTTGAGGATTGCGGTAACGCCGTTTTCTTGAAGTATGGGGTCAGGGTGGGAGAGGAGGGAGACGAGAGGGCGGATTGCGCCAGCGCGAGCGATCTTCAGGCGGTTCTCAGTATTGTGCTTGGCGAGGAGGCGGAGTTCCATGGCCGAGCGGCGCTGCTGATCGATGGATGCGTAGGGAGAATCTAGATCGGAGATCAAAGAGCCTATGAACTGATCGGAGTTGTCGGCGGCGCAGGAGATCAGAAGGCGGTGGAGGGCTGCTGCAGAGCCGCTGACGCCTTCCGATCCGGAAATCGAGAACTCGCCGGATCTGTCGCTGTTGCAGTCGCTGAAAGCGCCGGACGAGTCGCCTGCGTCACTGAAACTAGGACCCATCTGATGGGTAATGGATTCGAATCTTAGGGTTGATTAGAGGATGGATGCTGAGCGATTGAAGAAGAAGATGATAAAAAAAAGATGAAGATTCGTAGTTTTGGTCTGGCGATTCGGAGCATTGGTTTCAGAGGTTGCTGATGGGATGAGAAAATATAAAGCGATGGGGGAGGTGGAGTTGTGGTTAAGGAGAACAAAAGAAAGGGAGAGTGCGGGCGCGCCGCACGTCTGATGGAATCTGGGTCGTACCCGTCCGGATTATATTGGGTCTACGTGCGCAGCGCGTTCAGCTTTTAAATTGTGGGGCCTTGGGCCGGCCCAAGGCAATAGAAGTCTAGCCCATATTTTTTTATTCATTTTGGAAATCGTGTGTGCAATAATTAAGTCATTTTACTATAAAGGATCAATGAAGTTGCAGATAATGGTCGGTTTTGTGGCTGATATCTTCAAATATATTAAGATAGTGCACTATTTAGGCTATTTAAATAAGTAAAATGTTAACACGCAATCATATATTTATACATATTATTATCATATTTAGATAAGTATAATAAATAAGTGATAATTTTTTTTTAATTCTATGTTTTTAAAATATCACTTAATTGTATTCAAAGATTTTCTATTTTGTTCATAAATAATTGTGGTTGTATCTCACCAAAAGTGAGCTCAATTGCAATATAGGAAAATATTAAAAATGAAATGAAAATATTATTAAGAAATATAAATAATTTGGTTTAAACTCTACAAAAATATTTATTTTCTCATACACAAGAACAAATATATATATATATATTTTTCGTCATCCGCCCTCAACGGAGCCAAGTTATTCCAAATAAAATAAATTTAAACATAAATAAAAATATATATATCCCCTTCTTAAATAAAAATGTATATACCCCCTTCCTAAACATAAATAAATTACTTATGCCAAATAAAATAAATTTAAGTCAATAAATAAATAAAAAATAATGTTACAATCTAATAAATAAAAATATTTATATCCCCTTCCTAATAAATAAAAACAAATGAAAAAAATATTAAAATGGATGAATTCACATTAAATGAAATTAAATATGCTTTTCGTGTTGAAACACTTAGTCATTAAGATTAACATTGAAAACATAATATAAACAACGAATTCAAAATTAGTTGCAGTAATTTTTTCATAATTCAAATAAAAAAATTATTCTGCTAAAATTACTCACTCTTCAATATAACTAAAATGAAAATTATTGCCACTAACTTTATAAAATTACACATATGAACAGCTAAAATAAAATTAAAATGAAAAAAATGAAAATTACAAATATTATAATTACAATCATAAAAGATATGTATCTTTATTTGTATAACACAAAAAATAATCTATAAAATATAATTATATTTATGTAATAAAATAGATGCTAATTTCAAAATGGCAAAATTTATTCATATTTTTAAAAAAATAATTATATTGAATATATATTTATGAAAACAGCAAAAAAAACTTTTATTATTGAATAATTTTAACAGAAATAATTATATTAATTAAACATTTTGCACATTGCATAGTTTTTTCATTGTACTAAATATTAAATAAATAAAAATATTTAAATTACAAATTTAGTGGCATATGTGTAATTATCTTTTTTGTATAAATACTGTCTTTCAATAGCGTTCTGCAGGCTGGCCTCCCAACCTCGACCATTTTCCGCCATCTGCCATCGGCGGCTTCGTTGCATTGCTCATTGAAGACTCTCTCTCCCCCTTTTCCCTCTCTCTTCCACTCTATCTTGCAATTATGAAGGGTCCTGGGTTGTTCTCTGACATCGGGAAAAGGGCTAAGGGCAAGGCTCCCGCTCATCTATTTCTTCCACATGCCATTACCGATTATTGTGCGTTTTTCTCTTATTGATTTTTTTGTTAACATCGCTTTTGTTGCTCATGATCTAGATCTGCTGACGAAGGATTATATTTACGACCAGAAACTAACAATTTCAACATGCAGCGCAACGGGAGTGGTAATTTCTTGATGACATCATGCTTGTTTCTCTACTTTTTCTTCGCTAAATGTCACATTAATTTTCCTTGTGTTTCTTTCTTCTGATTTTATGAATCCTTTGCATTGCAAATCTCTCAGTTGCATTCATATTCACATTTCGTCCTCATGCGTTAATTTGTTCCGCTTTATAAACCGTAGAAGGTTCGGATTAGGGCATAGTTGTTTGATATGATGATGATATGATGTTTTGAACCGCTTTCTTCATGGTTTGCAGGACACTTTGTTTGATCATGGACAATGAACTAATTCGTCGCTACGTTATTTTTTTATTTGTGGATTCAATTAATAGTTAGTTAAATGCGTGACATGTCTTCTCCATTTCATCTACAGTACACCTATACATTACTATATAACTTAAAATTAGTTCTTGTCATCTTCATGTGTGCCGTTTTTTTCTTGTGATGAAATGTAAGATCTTTTGATTCTCTGGAGTAGATAGCTTGTCTGCTGAGAAGGCTACAAATTTTCAATGCTTATACTTTCTTTTTAAATTTGTTAAATTCTGTCTGCGCAGTATTTTCATTGCCATCGCTATTTTATTTATTTTTTATTTGGTGGTTTCACAGTTTATCCTTTCTTTCTTAAGAGAATATCAGATGATTCAAAATTAATTTTGTATTCGTATTTAGTGCTTTTTTAAGACAGTAAACGAGTTCACTTGGTAAGGATCTTGGTTAGTTTTTGTTGAGGAGCCATATTCTCATGTTAGTTGATAAAAAACATTAGTGATATGCTTGGATTATAGGAAAATACACATATTATCTATGTTATCTATTTTTATGTCTTTTTGAAGTTATCATGTTTTAGGGTACAACAAAAATCTTTGTTTATCATCTATGGAATCATTGCTACTATTATATAGTATTCATGTATACCTTCGTGAAGCTTTTTTTTCTGTGTATACACACAAACACATAGACACATAGACACACACACATACATTACTATTATGATATTTCAAAAGTATTATCAAACGCTTTGACAACCCAAATTAATAATATGATCCTCAATTTATGCTTGATATCATCAATAAAGGGCATATTCACCATGCTTAGTTTGACCATAACAGCATGACTTGGAATTTTTCTTATGTAGTTCTATTATGTGGGTTCATACTCTAAAATCATAGGAAACTCATGCATAGATCCATTTGCTTAAATGACTGTTTCTAGAACCAGTTTGATGATAATTTTATTTATAGTTATATTTTGCATTGCAAAAGGCTTAGACATGTGTATAATCAGATGGGTTAATGATTGTGTTTGCACACACACACAAACACCACTTGCATAGTCCCTCATTCATTGAATTTATACATTTATCGAAGAAAAATATTTGCGAGACCTTAAAGTTGGCCAACACATCTTACGTAAATTATCAATAATATTTAATTTTTGGGAATTGGTCAATAGAATTTAATTGTCAAAGGCTATAGATAGGATGTACCCTGCTGTATCTTCCCCTTAATTGTATGGATGACCAGCTAATCATCAATGAATAATATAGAATGTTGTTGTTTTGAACTATGATCAAAATGCATGGTCTAAGAGTATCCAATTACTTGAATTAAATAGGGATTGAGTTATAAGGTCTCTGCTAGTAAAAGTGCCTTTGGAAGAAGGTATTTTTACCTGTTAGTTGTATTTGAAGGATGATGTGGAAATTCTACAAGAGGAACTTGAAAGTTTGTGCAAGTCTTTGGAAGGCTAAACGTATTAAAAACTAGTTTTTTTTCCTCCATTTTATTTATGACATTTGCTTACAACTTAATTTACCATATCTTATAGTCGTGCATTTGATCGCATTACTCGATATCGCTTACTTTTAGAATTTTAAATGTTAATATCTGCTGAAATCAATTTGCTCATTACAGTTCCATAATTCTGTAAATGTTTCTGCACAGTTTTTCTTAGTCCAATTCTCGCATTCATTCAACTGGCCATCTTTCATAACTCAACATACAATTTTATCTAATATTCCAAACTTATGCCCCAAAGGCTGTTGTTTTTTGAATCTATTTTTTGCAATAGTTCATGCTCATTCCAAGGATTTGTGAATTGGCTATTTTAAAAATTATTTCACTATTAAATGATTTTAGAAATTAAATGTAGACTAAGAGGTTATTTGGTATATAGTAAAATAGAGGAAAATTAAAATTTTTCAGGGAATTTAGAATTACAGGTGTTTGGCATGAAGATAAATTGGGGTAAAAAGTTACCGAATTCTCGGCCAAATTGACCGAAATCCATTTTGCGCAGAACATTCTCTTGCGCACCTTGTGCGATATGAGAGACGGATCATACGTGATGATTTTCTCTCATCCGAAGTTGAAGACCTTCACGCGAATACAACGAACGTTGCGTCCATCGTCTGTAGGGCCGTCTCAAAACAGCCGCCGCTTGGCCGTCAAGCGGCCCGGCCGCCCGAGGGGGCATCGGAGTCGAAGGCGAACGGCGTGCGGCTCAGGTACATCTCCTGGAGTTGCCGCTTGTCGTTCCACGATTAGCTCTCGATGGCGAAGTTGACATTAGATGAGCAGGACCCGACAGCGTTCGAGAACACCAGGGTTGCTGCTTCTTGCATTGGAACACTCAGTTTCTTCGCCTGCTCCAGCGCGTGCTTCCGCACATAGTTTTGCTTCGTCTGCTCCGTCAACTAGGTCACTGTCTTCACCGCCCAACCCAAAAGATACATTTGGGTCCTTTGGTATTTTATTTAATTTATTATAAAATTATTTAGATGGGATAATCTCACTTCCACAAATTACTCGGAATATCATATTATACAAATTACTTTATTCCAAATAGAATAAGATTACTTTACACTCACTTCATACCAAACAGTACCCAAGTAAATACGATTGTTGAAATAAATTTGAGCGAAAGTAAGAGGAACAATACAAAATGTTTTGTAGCTTGGTCCCTTTGACTTATGTCCATGCTACCCTGATTCACATGGGATTACTAGGCTCAATCACTCCTTTCCCACAAGCCTTGTCAAGAAATTAATTACATCACCTAGTGTGCCTTGCTTTTGGACAAAGGCTTATTCATCACCTTTACAGACCTAGCAAGTACAAAACTGGCAGAACGAAAAACTAAGATTAAAGCATTAAAGAAAATGTCTTACACACATTGTGATAGTGTCAAAAATAAATGCCATTAAAAAAGATTAACTCGAATGCAATATTCTAGCATTTTGTGCAGTGGCTGTTAAAATTGGATTATTTTGCATTTTTTGTTAGAAAAGCTTTTATTTGCTTAGAAAATGTGAAATCACCGAAATTAAGAGCCAACTGATAGGATAGTTCACTGTTGGAAAATATCAAGCACTCTACAGTTATCTATTAGCTGCCAAATGCAGGCATATTACTAACAGCTATTTGTAGCAGCCACCACATAATGACCACAAAAACAACAAAATAATGTTTTGACAAATTAAAATTTATGTATGATCCTTATATTTGCATACTAAATTGATGTTTAAAACATGTTTGGTATTCTTGAATTATTTATAGTATTTTTTACGACATTTATTTTTGGCAAAATTTAAGAGTTCAAGCTTATGTAATCACAATCTCTTAACACAAGCTGAAAACTTGTGCATATGATGTCTAAATGCAATTCTTCTAATTCTAAGCAATTCCACACACACGCTAAGCCACTCAGTGATACGATGATTTTTCCTATATGCATGTATTAAACTAAAAAAAACTGCTACAATATTTTCAATTTATGCTTGTAATTATCAATATTTAGTTTACAATATAATGTGTTTATGGGGTAAACATCTTGATGATGAACACATCATTCTAGGTATAGATCATGTTTTTTGAATTGGAGGATGCAAACCAATGTTTTGATTCTTCCTTTTGAATATTTTTGGCGATGCAGTACCTGATAAGTCAAGATACTATGACTGCTTCTCCTCTTAAATCTTAATGCTCTACCGGATTGATTATATTATCTCTTAGTTTTATTGTTTCTGTCTAAGCATCTTTCGTTTGAGATAACTGTTGCCTTTAATTGTGCTTGCAAATTTATTGAATATACATTGATGGAAACATTGACTTTAATTTTTTCTCTGTCAGTTTTTAAAGTTATAAATAATTTCAGGCTCTTGATTTTAATATCCATTTCAATGTTAAATATAATCTTTTAACTTAAAACAAATATCTTATTTTTGTAAGATTTATTATTCAAGAGTAATATACCAACAAAAAAGATGTGTAAATTTTTTAAATTATGGTATTTTCCTTTGATATTAAATAAATCCCTGCTAATACTGTAGTTTTCATTTTTGCTTTCACCTTAGAGGCTTTTCGATAAATCATTCTAGCTTTTATACATTTGGTCTTCAATCTATGGCATACATAGTGTGCATAATGGTGATACTACTTGAAATTTGGCTGTTTTGAAATTACTACTAATCATGAACCTTGGTATTCTTGAAAGGAGAATAGAAATTGTGCATTTTGTAATTATTGTTGATTGTGCTTTTTTATCTGTTGTTTTTTATTATAGGTCTGCTTAATATATTTCTAATGTCGATTACACTAAACTCTTTTGTTATTAAGTTAAGATTGTTATATCTTAAAGGACTATTTGACTTGCTGTAAATTGGTTGTAAACTAATGGTTTTCTTGGAATTTATACATTTTGTCTGTTTGGTTTGATGTAAAATTATATCACAACCCCTGCTTCGTCCAACGTCTTGTATCTCGCGTTGTCTGGCGTCTCGTAATCTTTGTAATGCAAAGGATATGAAGTTAGTTTTTTTTCTTTTTGAACAAGTTACATTGGTCAAAGTACATCCAACCAGACATAATTAAAAAATATTTACACTGAAAAATATTTACATTCGAATTTTTTAACTTCATTATATTTCTTACCTCAAACCAAACAACTTCTAAATTTAATTTTTCCCAAAGTCATGATCATAACCAACTCGTAAACTATCTTGGAGACAATCCCTTTATCAATATTGATGTGTTCAAGGAGGTTACTTCCAAGAGTGAAAATATAAAAACATAATGGTTGTTTCCCAAAATGGGATCATTTAAAATAGTCTTCTTCCAATTATCATTTGGTTAATTTGCTACAGGAGTGTGGTTAAGAATATTACTGTAAGGTTAAGAGATTATTAGGCATCAGATTTAATTAATTTAAAAGTCAAGATTTTTGGTATGAGAACATTTTTTTGTTGTTGGTATTAATGCATGCTTAATCTGGTTATTTATGTGTTTGTTTTGAGGGAATATTGTTTACATGTTAGCCTTTAAAATCTATTTTGGCCGCTGTCTAGGTGAGTGTGAGTTCCAAGAAAGTCGACCACATGTTTAGAAGGGTGATGGGGTGCGCACATGCGGGTAGTGATGGCTAGTAATTGTGGGTGATCAATTTGTAGGCTGACCAATCGCCAACTATGATTAATGATTACGTTGCCTTAATGTTGATTTCATACTTAGAAGTAGTTAATGATCATCAATAGACATTGAAGGGCTGATGGTAGTGTGTTTATGAGGGATTGGTGAAGTTCCCACTACGTAGGATCTGGTGCTGATAGTGTCACACATGTTTGTGCAAAGTAAAATAAAATCATTTAATTTGGGCATGTAAACAAGTCATTGGATTTGTCCTTTTTGTGAAAGTAATCTGGTTAGTAATATTTAACACTTGCATTGCATAAATAAAAACACAAAATTTTACTATCTGATAATACTTTGTTTACCCTCAACTTTACTTTAAACCAAGAAACCTTTCAAAGAATTAGAATTAGGTGGTGCAAAATTCAACTAGGATAAAGAATTTCACAAATATCTTATTAAATTGTGATTCGATAGGAACAGTTGTGATGCTATGATTAGGTGTAATAGGAGAACCCGAAGAAGATTAGATATGATTCTTCACTGAATGGCTGATTTTGTCTTTATGCCCTTCCTTTGAGTAGTGTTTTTTCTTATGTAGTTTTTGTCATTGCTCTTTTTATCAGGATTTACCTTTCTTGGGGTAGTTCTTTATAGATTTCTAAATAAGTGAACTAATTATCATGGCCTTTTTATGTGGAATAAAATTAATATGCTCTTCTGTTTGCTCCCATTTTTATATTTTTGGGCCGCAGTTGGAAACTTTAGTGGTTTTTTGGTTGTAATTATAAAGTTGATTTTGCGGAGAAATTATGTGATAATAAATTTGAGTTAGATGTAGAACTTCACTTATACTTTTTTAAATAGTGGTTTGATTGATGCTGGTTATGAAGGTAATGGTTAGGAGTAATTGATATTCATTATTCATTCTCGAAAGGGGGTGTTAGACAAATAAAAGGTTATTAGTTGGTTTAGGATTCAATGAATTTATGTGATGTAGTGGGCTGCGTTGGGAAGTATTGAAATCATAGTACCAAGAGTTGCACAATGATCATTGAATTGACATGGCATGTCTGGTTAGCTGGATATATAGCAAGCATGGTGCCTGGGTGACTTGCTCATTGTAACTACCTTAATTATGCATTTCAAGATTGTATTATATAGTCACATGGATTAATTTTTTTTTTGCTATACTCCTTAATAGATAAACATTTCATAAAACCATTTTCTTTGTGTAAAAGGATAACAATCTTCAGTTAGTGATCTACTCCACGCCTAAGTTGGTGATTGTGAAGGTCCATTTGACTGGTGTGTTCCCATTTATGGTTGGGTGGAGCCCTGGAGGTGCCTTCTAATTTGGAAGATTGTGCTTTTAGGGCATTTGGGGACTATATGACTGCCACTTTTGAGTACACATCTAATTTGGAGGATCATAATGATTAGCCCTTTGTTTTCCCATTGTGGAGTCGAGATGATTGCCTTGCTTGGTTCTGCTCACTTGGATATTTTTAATTTCAATCGTTAATAGGACTACTTCCTATGGAAATACATTAGGCTACTCCTAAATTCAATGAATGGGCTGACATTTTTTCTGACAATAATAATCTATGCTATGCTATTTTAGCGAACCACAAAGGCAGAAAAGTCGCCGAGGTGGTAATGGATCTAGTCTTCTATTGTGCCTATTTATACTCCATATTCTTTGTTTCAATAAATTTTATATTTTTTTCATGTATGTACATATGTATATGCATGTACATAAAACAGGCTTGTATTGTAGTTACTAAGAACAATGTATTAAGTGAGTATGTATTTAGTGTCTCTACATTAATATCTTAATGCCTATTTTCTTTTCTTATTTGTTTCATATTCATTTGATTATTTCTCCTCATATAAGCATCTTATATTTGTAGGGGATTGTTTTCTTAAATGAAATATAAAAAAGGAATGCAATCACATGATAATCAAGGGGCATGAATTTGGGATCTTCCTTAAATGAAAATTTGTTCTCGACAAAATTTCTTAAAATGTGATAAATCTTTTTCACATATAGATCAACTTAAACATTTTTATGTAACTTGGATGACATGATAGATCGTGATGGTGCAATATTGTATGCTGGGAGAGCACTTCATCTTGTCATCTTACTTCTTTGGAGAGTTCTCAATAGTGAAGCCCCCTAATTGCAGTTGGGGAAGCACTTTATAGTTCGTCTAAATAGAACCATCTGTTAGCAACAAGTGAAATTCTATTCTAGCAAGACACAGGTTTTGTCAATAGTTGGAAGGCATCGCTGGTGAATAAGGTAGCAACATTGTTTAATATTGCACATCATGTTTCCATCAATAAAATTCAACTCAGTTGTATCTATAGGAAATGTGACATAATAACAAGGGCAGCTTATGTAAGTGAAACTTCATTTGGTATGAAACACAAAAGGCTTAAAATTGCCTCATAAGATTGGTAGATTTTCATATTGAATTGGAGTAATATTGCTCTCTCATGTTAAATTATCTAAATAAGCATCAAGCCCTAGTTTCTTTAAGATTACAAAAGTGTTGCAGAAGAATGTTAACCAAAATTTAGTGTCTTTCAATGAAATTAACTGAAATTTTGATGAGCCTTGGCATCCAACTTAAATATTGTACATGTATTCTCCCACAAAAATATGTTGATGATGTAAACCAAATATTAATATTTGTAAAAGGAACTTAGAAAGGAACATTATTTAAAAAATAACATTAAGAATGTTGAAGGCTTTGTTGACTTTAACTGGGTTTGTTCTAATGGAGATGCCGATACTACTTTATATTATACTATACTATGAAGAGATGTGGTGATTGAAGTTAGAAGACTATGATTTTGTAATATTGGCAAGGTAATGCTTACGAGGAAAGCTGAATATAAGACTTTATGAAGTATTTAAATTTTAGAGGTAATTTGGATTGAAAAACTTTATGAAGTATTTAAATTTTAGAGGTACTTTGGATTGAAAACTTTATGAAGTGTTTAAATTTTTTTTATGGATTTTAAATATAAAAATTATATTGTGGTTACTAATCAATCATTGTTATAGCTCATAATCCAATGCAAGGTGACAAGGTAATGCTTACGAGGTTTGAATGATTCTCTTTATAATTGAAAATGAGAATGGTATAATCAGCCTAAACTATTATCAACAAAATTTAAACGAGGCTAATATTCTTATTATTATTGAAAATGTTAACAATTTTGGGATGATCAATGTTATTACTCATTCTCCAACTTGAGGTGGTGATACAAAACTAAATGGTCGTTAGTTAGTTATGGAGACATTGAATTTATGTGTCGCGGGGAGGTGAATTGGAAAATTTTGGAAATCATTGTATTAAGTGGTGCATGGAGATCAATGAGTTGGCATGGCATGTTTGGCTAGTTAGACAACTAGCATGCATGGGAGTAAGTCGACCTGTTATTTGCAACTGCATTATGGTGCATTCGAGCTTGCATAACAGTTTCCATATGAAGAAATTTTTGATTTTTCTGCCACCCTTTTGTAAGTAAACTTTTCAGTTAATCATTTTCTATGTGTGTATAAAAGGATAACAATCTTCAATTAGTGACCTACTCCTTGCCCAACTTGGTGACGGTGAAGGGCCATCTAAATGCTGTGCCCAGCTAAGGAGGATCCAAGAATGAAGGCTTCCTCTAATCTGGGCGATTGCTCTCTTAGGGTGACTGGGAACTGTACAACTGCCATTCCACATAATTACGCATCTCATTTGGAGGATCCTAATGGTCAGCCCTTTCTTTTGCTTTTTATGGAGTGAAGATGACTGCCTTACCCATTTCTGCTCTCTCAGATATCCCAGTTTTCAATCCTTGATGAGAGATTCTATGGAGATACGTGGGGCTACTCCCAAATCCAGTGAATGGGCAGACATTTCGCCTACTAAAGAGAGTTCAAATTGTGTTTTTTTAACCAAGAACAAAGAAAAAAGGTTGTTACCGTGGTATTAGATGTCTAGTCCTCTTGTGCTCCTAATTCTTCTCTTGACTTGTGGGGATTCTGCATTTTCTCTTTTCTTTCATCTAGGCCTTTGATTAGTACTTCATGCTGTATGTTTTTTAATTCAATAAACTAAGTTTTGTGTTATATATATGTATATAAAACAGTTCTGTATAGTAGTTACAAAAAACAATATGTAAAGTGAATTTAGTGATTTGTGTTTCCACATAGGAGCATCCTATATTTATAGAGGATTTCTTATACTAAAAATGAAATGTAGTAAATGGAAAGGAATCGCATGATAATCAAGGGGAATGAATTTGGTATCTTTCATAATTTATGTGAAGATTTATTGTAGTATTGATAATTCTTTTTCACATACAAATCAGTTTAAACAATGTTTTTTATGTAATTTAAGTGAGACGATTGATCTTGATGATGCAACATTGTATGCTGGCAGGGCGGTTCATCTCATCCTGATTAAGTGCTCTTCTTTGGAAAGTAAAATAAAATTTACATTACAGTTGGGGCAACACCTTAGACCTTTTAACAAGTGCTGGGCACAATGGAATTCTCTAGTTAAGACAAACAAGTATTGGCAACAAATGCAGGGCTTTTCCAGTGAATAAGAAAACACCATGTTCAATAATGCAAATGGTGATTCGATCAAGAAAAATCAGCTTTTTACTGCATCCATAGGAAAATGTGTCAAATATAATTGATGCAAGTGAAACTCCATCTTCATAATAGTGTTGCACATTCTAACCAATTTTTAGTTTTATTTCATGATATTTATTACCATTTTGATAATCCTTGGTTCCAAAATTTTAGCTGAAGAAGATATTAACATGCCATTTATGCTTTTATATTCAGTGAAGTTAAATGATGACCGAAATTATGAGTAAAAAGTAGATAACCTGGCTCACTTGGGGGATATGAGTCTTTTACCATTAACAATTTGAAGGGTAACTTACTCGCAATAATTTGTGGAGGCATTTCAAGTAAATTTTCCAAGAGATAGTAGCATGTTTTATTTTTTGAAGTTTTCATCATAGGACAATATAATAACTAATCCGTAGTTTGCAACTATTGTTTGTCCGTTAATGTATTAATAAAGAGTTCTCACAATATACTCCAGAATTGTCCAACTATTTTAATGTAATTGATGAAAATGAAGAAGTGGAAAGCCTATGATTGGGATTGTGGAACATTGTTTTGTAGGCATACAAGATTATGTGTGAAGCCAAGCCAACAATCTTAGTACTTGGCTAAAGTTTTATCTCTTCGAAAATAGGTCATTTGCACAATGATTAGTTATAGGTCTTTGGCGAAACATGAACAAGATTTATGCTAAATATCTGGCCATTTGAATTTTGGTATAAACAACATGATCAGTCTTGTCGTTTGATTACCTTGCAATGTTGACCTTGCGAGTATTCTCTCTTTTTATGGAGGGGCCAGGAATTGCTATCATGACCATTGTGTCTGGTTAAAGTGCTTGTATTAAACAAATATCTAGGTCTTTGAGATTTAATGTATTGATAATACTTGAAGTATCAAGCTTCATTTTCATGATTGATGATGGAGCATTGAGTACTGGATCTAGTAGATGTAAAATTGCTAACGTTGAAGGTAAGTATCTTCGATGCAGCCACTGCATTCTAAAATATTATTGCAAGAATGTTACAGAGAATTCACAAATCACCACTTATTTATCATATCAAGGATTTTTACTTTCATAACACTGCCGTTGTAATTTGCAAAATTTAGCACCTAATCTTATATATATACTCCAGTAGCACTCCAATCTTTAAAATTTTACAAAAATATTACTCAGCTTCTTGACAATAGAGGCATCAACAATGGTGGTGGCTATGATAACACAGTGATGAGATAGGGGGAGAGCAATGATATTGGTGGGTGAGAGACTGCTAGAAAGGCATGGATGATAAAGACAAGCTTGCTTGTTGTCGATGTTCTATATCGCAATATAATTGGAGTTGCCATGTTGGCAATAGTGGAACATATTACAAGGTGGGCGATTATGTTTATCCATGAGCTGAAGCCTGATCGATTATGGGGATGTGGACTGAACTTTGATTGGTTTTTGACTCTCCAGGATTTGTCACAGTTTTGTATCAGGAGTGTCGGTGATGAGGCTTACTGTAGATCCTACTTGGTGTCATGTTGTAGATTGATTTCTTCGCTGCAAAGCAGGGAATAGAGGTCATCGAGACTCACATGTTGGAAGTTTGTACCGATTGCAGTTATATAGCTTGATGTTGAGCGGGGAGGCCATTCAAGGTGTAAAGTTTGATATCTTTGGGGTCAATTGTGGAGCCAATAGATGGTATTTTATCTGCCATCTCTTTGTTTCAGAGAGGTAAGCTAGTATGGTTTTGTCTTGTATTGTGACGTTGTGTAGGGCGTTTTTGAGTTGGATAACCTTGGATCTGTTTCTAGTTTGGAAACATCTTGCAAGAATCTGTCAGGCTTCATGACAAGTTTCGGTGGTGATTAGGGTAAGATGGAGGAGGAGATGGTGGAGAATAGGACTGAGATCAAGTTTCGATCGGTGGAGGTCCATAATTCAAAACGTGGATTGATGTGTTGATTTTCGGCACTGTCAGAAAGGTAAGATGGTAGTTTTGGTGAGGTATCGTCTAGGTGGCCATGAAGACCGTTGGATTTGAAAAGGTTAAAGGTTTGCACTTGCCAAATTTGGTAGTTGTCGTAGGTAAACGGGTGGTTAATTAGGTTCTTGATGTTATTGATCAAGAACATAAGGCTAGGAGGAAGAGCCAATGGGTTCGGTGCTTCTTGATTTTCTGGTGCGTCGAAGCTGTTTACCGTGTTGGAGGATGATGCAGCCATTGGACGATAATAGGGATGGCGAGAATGTTTTAGTTATACAGAGGCAAGTTCATTTGGCAGGATAAAAGTTGAGATGATGAAAGTTGAGAGGAAGACAGAAGAGCATTCACGATAAATCAATATCAGAAGAACTTGTGTGTATTACATATGTTGTTACAACGTACATATATACAATGATGTGTAATCGTAACATATGTCGTTTACTATTTCTAATCAATGCCAAGCCTTCAATTAGCAGTCGGCAGTTACATTCTAATCTCTGTAACTTATAATGATTTTGAATGTTGATTAATGTCTAGCGTTCATTGCTGCGGTTATATTGTGATACCCTTTACCTTTTGGATGATTAATGGGCGGTGAGAGTAAATTTATAAGATTAGGTGTTTAAATATATATATATTAAAGATCTTTGTTTCATGCAAATAAAAATCCCATTGTGTTACTAACTCAGTTTTCTTTTAATAGAACAAAATATATATTTTTTAAATAATGTTGGTCAAATTTCATTAGCAAGATCGATAATTAAGTTCTATATATTTGTAGAATTCTTTCTCTTTTACCAAAGCTAAGTGCACACAACCTGCTAAACGAGTAATGTAGAAGAAATAGTAAAGAAAATAAAGTACCACTGTAACAAAAAGAATAAGGGATAATCATGTGGATGACACAAAATTGGTGTATTTACAATAGCATTTAAATTTTTATATTTACATTTCTAACTTCTATTCTTACTATTTTTCCATTTTGTATGATTAGGAGATGCTAAAGTTGGATGTTGATTTTATTGTAATAATAGAGATTTCGGTGGGATTTTTATTGCATTACTTAAAGTTTAAATATTCAATATATAAAAAAAGGATTTTCGTGATGTGTATGAAATTTCCTCCAATAACTTGGTAAATCATTTTGTTATATTTTCTTACTGTTTGTTATGTGTGGCTCAAAATCTCACTTTTAAGCTGATTTTTTACTCAGGCTCTTACATCCGGTGCAGTTAAGAGGGGGGGCCTGTATGCACTTGATATTTCTTCACAATATAATTACAAGAATACCCTTGTTGATGTCAAGGTTGACACTGATTCTAATGTAAGTGATCCATTCCCCGTCATTTGTGTTCTTCTATGTGCCCTGTTTCTAGAAGTTTCCCAAGGTATACCATTGTCTTGTTTAGTTAGGGCTAGCACATTTGCTCAAAACTCAAAATTGGCCTGATTGAAATCAAATTGAACAATTTTGAGTTGAGTCACTAGCAGACTCCAAATTTTTTCAAGTTGTTTCAAGTATAGGCCGACTCGCATGATTTATGATTCGAGTCAACTCGAGGTTAAAAATAAATGTATTTTGTATGCCTTCTAACAAAGTCGTACGTCTTGTTCAATTATTTGTGGTGCAACATTAAGCGGAACCGCGGGGTCAAATCCCAGCTCCTTCATAAAATGCATTTTATTTTCGAGCTAGGCCTTGCGTGTATTGCGAATCGTTTGGGCTACAACATTAGGAGGGCCGCTGGATCAAATTCCAGCTCCTTCATAATAGCATTTTATTTTTCGAGCCAGGTGACTCGAAACAAGTTCGAGTTTGAATTGATTTTGAGTTGAGCTAAACTCAAAATTTTTAAGTTTGAGTGTTGCTAGGCTTGAATCAAATTTGATTAAAAGCAATCCCTAGGCTTGATGATCTGATGAATCTTTGTGAAAAAGGAAAGTGGTGCTGTGCTTCTCTCGTTTTACTTTCTACTCTATATATATATATAGAGAGAGAGAGAGATATGAGATTTGGGAAATATTTTCTTGGGAAGCAATAGCAATTTTCAACTGGTATAATGTATTATGCTTGCTGCAGATCACAACCACATTGACGGTCTCAGAGATTCTGCCAAACACCAAGACTATCGCCACGCTCAAGCTGCCCGACTACAATACCGGAAAGGTAGAATTTATCATTATTATTTTCGTACAGGTGTCGCATTGCAATAATAAATTTGTATACAAATAGAGATGAATTCATACACATCACATCACTGAATTTTTGTAAATTACACATCAAGCACAGTATCTTTTTATATTTTCCAAACAAACCTTTTATGATATTTGCATAGTTACGGAGTAGCCACCCTTTCGAAAAAATGCGCAAAAAAAAAAAAAAAAAAAAAAAAACTGAACATTTGTTTTCTGGCTTGCTCAGCTGGAAGTTCAATATTTCCACGAACATGCTGCCTTGGCTTCAGTGGTGGCCCTGAAGCAGAACCCGGTGGTCGATCTTTCTGCCGCGTTCGGCGCCCATGGCTTCGTGTTTGGCACAGAAGCAGGCTTCGACACGTCTTCTGGAACCTTCACCAAGTACAATGCCGGTTTCTGCCTTAAAAAACCAGAGCATGATGTCTCCGTCATTCTGTAAGGCATTCTCTAAATTTTTATATAATTCAAAGCTTTTGTGCTTAATATTATTATGGGATGGTGTACCACAAAAATCCTTAAAATTTACCTATAAACATCTATTTATAAAAATATTATCTACATACTACTCTAATCTTTTAAAAAAGTCAAATATACCACCCTACTAACAGCGCCATTTAAGGAGACAATTGCCGGGAGCGTACTTGGATCCGATGTCGCCGTTCCAAGTCCGGCCATCCGGATCGTTGTTAGCATCGTTTAAGGCAACGATTGTTGGGCCCAAGCTTCGCACAAGATCGAGAGCTTGGCCTGCGATGAGATTTCCCTCCGGCGATTTCTCTGCTCAAAGCGCTGAGATCTGCTTCCAATCTCAATGATGTCGCTTTAATTTCTAATTCTTTTGCCTGCCGCCGCCATCGTTGTCGGAGATACTCCACTTTCTTTCCACGGGACTACATCTTCTCCTCGACTGCTAATCCTCCGGCCAGAACAACAATCTGGATGGCTGGACTTGGAACGGCGACAACGGATCCAAGTACGCCCGACAATCGCCGCCTTAAACGGTGCCGCTAGTAAGGTTGTGATATATTTGGTATTTACTTGAAGAATAGAGTGGTAGGTATGTGGGTAATATTTAAAAAATAGGTATTTTATATGTAAATTATGAAAGTTTTTGTTGAACACTAGTAAAAATCCCTATTATTAAACGAGCCGGTTTGTCGGGCTAGCTGATTAAGCTTGGCTCACGAGTTGGGCTGACTCAGTTGCACCCCATAATCTGTGAAGATTTGCAGGGCGGACAAGGGGGACAGTCTTCGTGCATCCTACGTGCACCATCTGGACGAGGAGCAGAGGAGCTCCATGGTGGCGGAGATCACGAGGAGGTTCTCGACGAACGAGAACTCGTTCACGGTTGGCGGGGCATACGCAGTTGACTGTCTGACGATTGTGAAGGCCAGGCTGAGCAACTCTGGGAGGCTTGGGGCGCTCCTTCAGCATGAGTTGAGGCCCAAATCGGTGCTCACCCTCTCTGGAGAGTTTGAGACCAAGGCCTTAGACATGACCCCAAAGTTTGGCCTTGCCCTCGCCCTCAGGCCTTGACATTGTTTGAATTCTTGCCGGGAAATAATTGAGTTCTCCAACAACAGCTGTGGTTAGCGCTTTCTGTGAACGCTTCCTTTATAGTTTGATTGGGTTTAGTAGGAATTTTTTCTGCTTTTGCAACTGCTGCTGCATCTTGTTTGTTAAAATGTGAGAAATTCTCACATGCTGAGTTAGTTATTCATGGAAACTTTATATTCTTAACCCTGGTGCATTTCTGGCCTCTCATTTGAAAATAATCTTTAATTATTTTAATTTATTTATGAAGCTTCTCTTGATAATTTGATGCTATTTCTATTAATTGGGTCGAAATTTTATTTTTGAAGTATAAAATTAACTTTTCTTTGTTTGATTCATCTCCGATAAACCTCGGATTTAATTGTAGTTGCATGTTGTCAACATGCCAGTGGCAAGCATGCGCTGCATTCAACTATGGCATCCTCTTTGAGGTTAGTCATAGGGTGGGTTGCTCCCTCGTCGGTGTCTCCTTTTGTTCTAGATACATATCTCTTCTGTCTTTGCCACCTGCTTCTGCTCTCTCCCACTTTGACCATCCAAGTTATTTCCCCTTGGAGATAGTTGAGACTATGGATGGGCCTCTTGTCATCTCGGTTGTAGCACTTGTCGTAGTTAGTGGCCATAATTTTGTAGTTGAGCCTGAAGCTCTGGTTTTCACCCGTTAATAGAGCAGTGGCAACCATGGGGTGCTCGCTAGTTGATATTGGTTATCGCCGGGCGTGTCCTGCCTACGTTTGCCGTTGCCTGCTTAGTGAAAGTGCACTCTCTCAGTGGAAAACCTCCTATTTTTTATCTTGAAGAGGTTTTGCCTATTCACAGCTCATGATCCATTGGCCATATGGATAAACATTGTATTATTGTCCATATTGCTTCTAAATAATAGGAATCCATTTATGTGATAAAAATACTGTGGCCATTGTGATCCATTTGTTGTCGCCCTTTGTTGGTGAATGACGTAATTATTACTGTTATGAGGCTATCATTTGTTATGCTTCTTGTTGAAGCAAACAATTTTTTTCATTTCCAATTGAGGTTTTGATTTGATGTGAAAATGTTGGCTTCTGTTAATCTGGTAAGCTTAAAAAAATGTCTAAATCTGCACAACATTTCATACTATCAGAAATAATGTAGAACCTTAATTCATTATTGGCTTGGATCGTCGCTCCGCCTCAGCTACCACTGCCCCTCCCTATTATAAATGTATATCCTAAGCAAAGTGTTGTCTAAGCAATATAAGCATGTAAAAGAAAAAAGAAAAGTGGAAATGTGTAAGTAAAAACAACAATCACTAGCACTGTGTGATCACAACACAATGGCACTTTCACCCACAATCTTACTAAGAGACCCGACTCACAAGCACCTAATCTCAAGCAAGGACTCGTTTCCATGTGATTTTTTTATTGTAGTATAATAATAATAATAAAATTTGAGCAAATTTGGCATAAATTTAGAGAATTATGCCTCTCATTGTAATTTTCTCAAAATTCGTGTCAAATATGGGGTCATCTGTGTAGTCGATATTACAAACCTTTCCCATAACCAAGCTTATGCTGAAGTGTAATTTTGGTCCGTGACTTGAAAATTTTCCTCTCAACCTGTAACAATCCTAGTTGTTATCCTAGTTAAATTTGAATTAATTAAGCTAAATTAGTCTTTGATTTTGATTCCAATGGACTCAATGGGTTATTTAAACCTAATCATAGAAGTTTGAAATCAATCAGAGCTAAAATGAAAAATTTGGTATTTTGGCTATTTGTAAGCCCTGAAAATAACATAAACTAATTTGTTCTCTAAATCAAAATCTGATTTTATTTTTGAATTCCTCATACCCTAATTAGCTAAGGGTGAATTTTTGGGAATTTTTGGGACTCATTTAAGCCTAAATCGGAGTTATAAATTTAATAAAAATTAATATAATTATTAAATCGAATTAAATTAATTAATTTAATTAATTAAATAAATTTAATAAGGCCAGGATTTGCTGTCGGGACTGCGGCAGATCCGCTGCGGGGTCCCGACAGCGGCGTATGATTGTGAACCACCCGATGCGATAGCACGCATCTTAGTGTGCTAAATCCAACGACGCGATCTTTTCCGTCCCGAGAGTACATCCTAAGCATCGGGTCTGTGGAGAGCATCCGATGGTTATCATTGAATCCGCGGCAAATCGGTTAAGTAGCGCATCAGGACCGTCCGGGACCAACGGCTTAGCGATCAGACGGCTCTGAAGACCACAAGCACTGTGGATCGTCTCCTTCGCCTCGCCCCGTCCGCATCTGGTCCCCCCCAACAGCCAGAAACCTCTCAGCCCTCGTGGCAGTACGGGAAGATCCCGAATTTCCCCTCCTGCCCTCGGCCTGTCCGTCTTGCCGGTGGCCTTCTCCCCAAACTGCCCATAGCCGTTGGCCCGAGCCGTTTCCTTCGGTCCGAGCCTCCTCCCATTGCCCGAGCCCTGGAAACCAACCCTAGGGGCTCCTCCCACCTATTAATACCCCCAGAGATTCACAGTGAGTCCCTTTGCTCACTGTGAACCCTCAATTCCCAAACTGAATTCTCCTGGAGCTCCCTTTTCTCTCGGCGCATTCCCAGCAATTTCTGGAGCTGCGTACAGCTGATAGAGGGTGTGGTCTAGCATTCAGACCCCCTTGCTAGAGTCTCTGCAACCCCTGAAGTGACCCAAGCTGCCTACATTGCCTCTGTCGCTCCGTCCGTCCTCAGGTACAGCCTTCGACCCTATCTTCTCCGTCGAGCTGGTTTCAGCTCGACTCGCTTCCTATCTAACCCTAGATGTTGTGGTAGGTCCTCACCTAGGTTTCCCAGTAGCGTCTGAGCCTTCTGGCAGTGGGCCAGACGGCGAAATTACCGTCTGGATGCGCACTGCTAGTCGATCGCTGGCTCGACAATTGTGCGTTCCATCGACGCAATTAGCCATCCTATAAGCATTAGGGGCTCTCATCAATGATTGTCGAACCGTATCGAAGGGTTGGGTGCGATCGGATCAATCGATTCGACTGAGGACCGATCGACCCGTCAAGAGTTCCAGCTCGTCCTAGACCACGAGTAGCACCCCATTGATCCAGACCATCCCATAACTCCTCGACTCGCCTTATCGTTTCCCCTTAGGTCCCTGAACGTGTAGGGATCGATGCGGCCCACTTCATGGCCTCTGTGAGGAGAATTCACTCCTCAAGGGTGTCTCCCAGTTGGGGCTTCTTGGTTTAATTGACGCGTCTGGAGTCAGGGTTGGTGTAGCTGTCGTGATCAGAGCGTGGCGTGGCGTGTGCATGGCGAATTGCGCGTCGGAAGCTAACCCTAAGGAGTCGAGCGTCTGGTGTCATCCGTAGGAAGGAGACGAAGTCACGGGTCGGGCCGACCCGTCATCCGCGCGTTTTGGAATTGGGCCGACAGATATAAATCGAATTTCTGAATTAATTTCCTTAAGGAATTAATTTAGAAAAAATCAAACCTATGATTTTTATTTAAATAAAAATATAGATTAAATTAATTAAATAACTCTTGTTATACTGATCCAAATGGTATAATCCAATATACCATTTGAATCAGAAAAATACATGGAATCTGAATATAAAATACAATCACATATCAAATAGTTGGATTTAATTTAATTGATTAAACTTTTCTTATTTTTAATTAAATCATAATAAATTCAACTAATAACCAAATTAATTGATTTAGGGCTCTTATTGCTCATTAAATCCTAGAGAACAATTTCAGACCCTTAAAACTAATTTTGGACATTTAATTTTCTTAATCACTCCTTAATCACCCTAATTAAGAATTAGTGAATTAAACCCTAATTTAGTCTCTGATTTTGGGTAGGTTAATCCATAATACTATCTTAAGTCTATTAGAACTTAAATGTAAGGTTGGATTGTCCTAAGAATACTTAAATTCACTAATCACCCTAATTGACTTAAATAAATGATTAGTGCTAATTAGGTTGTCAAAACATAAGATAGGTGTGTTTCCCACTTCACTAATCAATTTGAGACACATTAAAACAAATTATAAATAATTTGGATAATTAAGACCTAAAATCCCATATTTAACTTTAAGAGGAGCATTTTGGTCATTTTGACCAAAATATGCTAAAGTGCCCCTTAAATCTTGGAAGAATTTAGTAAATTATCCTTAGTTAGATTTTAATGTTCTCTAAACTCTTAAACTAATAATGATAATAATATGGACATTAAATTAAAAAATCTTCATTTAGCCTTAATTAAGACACTTAGATCTTAAGTGATCCTAAAGAAGTCACCTGGCCTTAATCATTGGATCTAATAAATTTAAATGCTAAATTTCATTCTAAATAAAGTACAATTTAGTTAATTCATGAGCTTAAATGCCAAAAGAAATGAAATTAGTAAAGTCTAAATCAAAACCTACCTTAAGTCTAAAGTGATCAAATATCAGATCTTAGATCTTAGATTTTAGATCTTCTACTTGAATTGAACTATCTCCAATTAAACTTCTTTAAATGATTTATTGTCTAAACCTTTTGAAGCATTCCATGTGGGTATAGGATGATTCAATCTATAAGATAATAAAATTATCTTAAAGATTGAATATAGATCTTAGATTCTCGAGTTCTTAATTGATTATTTTATCTTATAATCAGTAGAGTAACTTTTCACTAAGTTCTTAGTTCCTGAATTTTTTCAACTTATAGAAATCCTTATCTTTAACTTGGGTATTTTGAATGAACCTTAGATTCTTATTAGGACATCACCTTGGATTAGGATTTGAACACCAAAGTGGGGTTTAAATCCAAAATCGTTAAATATTGATTTACTTAATCAAGATTTGGGTAAGAGAGAAAAATATTGATAATTAGGTCATAAATTCATTTGTTTAAATCTTATAATCATCATATGATTTTGGATTAGGACTTCTTAAGTTCTAATATTAACTTTAAGGTCGTAATCTGAGATTTTACTCGATAGCTGGATATTGGAGATCCTAAACTTGTATCTTCTCAGAATAGTTAGATTGGATAAATAGATGACAACGGATATCACTTCAGTCTAGATTGAGTCTCTTGTTTAATTTGACTTGATATCTTAGCATACCTTGAATATTGAGCTTTATTCCTTGAGCATAATAGGAGAACTTAGGATATGGGTGATACATCCTAAATTAGTATTTGTACAGCATATCATTCATAAAGTTTTTGCAGTGCTTTCAGTTAGTATAATAAGTCCTAGCTTAAGTCTACCTCTTCAGTTCTAGTATTGTATAGATTGGACCCAGGCCTAGCGAAAATGGATGTCTAGGATTGGTATTATTATTGGAGGCCATGTATGGCCTATTGTCTGGTATGGCAGGACTATGTCTTAGGCTTATTGTTACTATAGTTCAGTTTTTAGTCTTAGTTTTTGCCACATGTTTTAGTAGCCTTACTTGCAATACTTGCTTGCTTTGCCACATATCTCAGTGGCTTATTTTCATATTTGATTGCTTGCCTTGCCACCTATCTCAGTGGCTTATCTTCATATCATAGTTGCTGGCTTTACTTTTTACCACATGTCTCAGTGGCATTTTTCTTTTGTACTACTCAGCATGTTGTATGTACTCTCTTATGGATAAATTATGTATATTAGCATGTTTATGATGTTAGAATTTATTGTTATATTCAACATTTGTATTCTTTTATAATCAACATATTTCAATGTGATCATAAGCTTGTTAGGTTCAGAATTATATTATAGTTGATATTACTTTTAGCTCTTAGCCTTACCTTGTTTATTTTGTATTATATGCTATTTTACATACTAATTGCTTGCTATAAATGGACAGTTTATAATTATCCCATTTCTTCACAGCTTATCGCACCCATAATTAGCTTGCATGTTTAGTAAATTTTAATGTGATATCTTTAAAGACACAGTTCATTAAAATAGCATAAAATATACTTAGACAATTGTCTAGCTATAACCTTTTTATTTTGTTGGCTGGGGCCCTGACATTTATGATACCGACAAATGTCAGATTCAGACTTGTCGTGAGCAGTGTTGCAAGAGAGGAGCAGGTTCATGAGGAGGATCGTGCTGCTGCTGCTTAGATGGATTTTGCATTTCTATTTTTTAGTGAGATTGAGAGACATTTGCATTTTTCTTTTAAACTTCAGTTTATAATAATTTATATGCTTGTGTATGTTACTTTACTTTTTGCTTCCACCACATTGATTTATGTGTATATTGATGAATGCTTATAGAAGTTAAGGTGACAAGTCCTTGGCTTAAGATAAGTTGGGTTTTATCTAATTTTACTTAAGTTGGAGATTTACCTCGGTTGGAGTATCGTACTTCATATTGTCAGTACGGGGACCCCATAGTTGGTATCAGAGAACACCATAAGGTGTCAGAATTGGATTTATGATTCCTTTCTACCTAATGGTTCGTTCTTCTAAAATACAAACATCAATATATATGTAACATCCATAACATAGTAGTATCAATAACTCTATAAAAAATGTAAAAGGAGAATACTCACTTCCTAGCAATCAAGTCATCTTGAGTCTAACAAAAACTTAATAAAATTTTGTCCTCATAGTCAAATAAATTTTGGAGAGTCCGATATAGACTACTATTTGTATGCTTTCAAGTTAGCTTGGAACTGTAGTTTCAAATGGAGGCAAGAGAGCAACTGGCAGATTGAAGGAGTTTCTGCAAAAGGGACCTTGGTCTTGGATAAGCTTCTACAGCAAGCAGTATACCGAGGGCTCGACTTTCCCATATACGCAAAGGAATGGTTGAGCCGAGTGGAGTCAATTCTGATACACATAGAGTATCCCGAGTCACTTTATGTAGATATTGTGACAGACCTGATCCTGGATTACGCATGACACTATTGCAAGGCTCGAGGGGAAGCGTAAGAGGAAACATCATGAAGTAACTTTTGAGAATTTTTGTGTAGCTTTTAGGGCTGAGTATATTAAGGATGTCTAAGTGATAGTTAAATAAATGTCATCTTTTAATTTATATGATTTTAGTAAAATTATGTTTTTGGCATTTTCTAAATCGCAATGTAATCCTTTATTTCTACAATTAATGAGAAATTTTGATTAGTTTCTTTAAAAAAATTATGAAATATGGGTTGCAATGTTTAATTAGAATAAATTCTGGATCACCACCCACCGTCACTCTTGTCAAGAACACCATCGCATCTAGTAGCTCTACTGACGAAGTAGCTCACCTACGAGCAATGGTGACGACCCTGTTAGAGAACCAAGCCCAACAGGCAATCGTTATGCAGAAACTACTGAATGACCGTGCAGTTCCAGCCGCTGTTGCTGTTCCGACAATCCCTGCCCCACAACTTTCTTCTTATCATTACTCCATGGATAATCTTCTTCATAATTTCTTGAGGTTAAGACCTCTAACCTTTGGTGGTAATTTGTCACCGATAGATACAGCCGACTGGCTGAAGGCTGTGGAAAGAGATCTCATTAGTCTGAAGGTCCCGAACTCAGAAGCCGTCTGTCTCGCCACCTGTCTGTTTCATGCTGAAGTAGAATATTGGTGGGAAGAGATCCGAAATACTAAGTTCACTAACTATGAATTGGAGGACATCCCTTGGGATGAGTTTGTCGAAGCCTTCAAAACTGAATTTATTCCCCAATCCGCACAAAATATTATTGCGGACACGATCATAAGATTGACTCAAGGGAGTCGTTCAGTAGCTGAATACGAACAAGAATTTTGTAGGTTAATCCATTTTGCGCCTGAAGTTACTCATTCTGAGTCAGCCAAGTGCCACTGCTTTCTCTGTGGACTTCGAGATTCACTGAAGAATCAAATCATGCCACTCTGCCTGATTACCTTCTGCAAGCTAGTGGAAATAGCTAAGGTAATTGAGCATCACCAATCTGAAGGGGATCTCAAGCGAAAAGTGCAAACAGCTCTGAACCCGCAGGGAAACTTCAAGAGATACGGGTCTAATCCTGCGAAGGTATATCAGCTGGAAGCTGCACTGACTGCCGAAAAAATTCAAGGCTATACTAAGCCCCATCCGTACAGCAAGTGTTATCGTTCTGGCCAGAAGTGTTACAATTATGGGTGCCCAAGCCACAGATTCTACCGTTGCACTCACACGAAGACAGTGGATGTAGTGCCAATGAAGCCAAACCCGTGGAATCAGGTGTTTAGAGCGACTCTGCTAAGCAGAACGGAACCAAATCTGGCCATAATGCCAGCACCTGCACCCGATGTTGCTCTAGCACCATCCTCTACTCTCAGCTCTCAGAATTATCCCCAGAGGCAGACCAATAATCGTCCTACTGGTCCTACGCGAGTATATGCCTTAACTCCTATTGAAGCCGCAGAAAATAATAATGTGGTTTCAGGTATATATCCCTAAACTTCTCTTTTGATAATTGCATTTCTGTATTTTAAATCCTTACAAATTGTTAATGTGAAACTGTGTAAATTTAAGCACACTTTATTTCAACAACCAACCTTGTAATGTATTATTCAATACCGGTGCTAGTCATTCGTTTATCTCTGAACGATTTGCCAATACTCTTAAACCACACGCATACAACTTAGCACAAAAGTTGAGTGTTGGACTTCCATCTGGAACCCAACTAAGTGCCCATAAGTTTTATAATATCAAGGTCCCCATAAATGATCAAGAATTTCATGCCAAACTAATCATCCTGCCAATAGCAAACTTTGATATCATCCTTGGGATGAATTGGCTCAGTGACAATAACGCCGTAATAAATCGCCTTAAGAAGAAGGTTACTCTCCACTCCCAGGGCAAGCCTGCAATTTTTCTAGGAAAAGCCAGTACACAGTTATTGTTGATAAATGCAATTAAAGCTGAACAATTAATCAGTAAGGGTTGTGATGCTTATTTAATCACTATGATGGGTAAAATAAAAGAAAGTATCCCTCTCTTTGACTGTAAAGTAGTTAAAGAATTCACTGACGTATTCCCAGAAGATTTGCCTGGGGTACCTCCTTCCAGAGAAGTGGAGTTCGCTATTGAATTAATTCCTGGTACCCAGCCTATATCCAAAGCACCTTACAGAATGGCACCTAAGGAACTTCAAGAACTCAATGAGCAATTACAAGAGCTCTTGAATAAAGGCTTTATTAGGCCAAGTATGTCTCCTTGGGGAGCGCCCATTTTATTTGTAAAGAAGAATGATGGATCCATGCGAATGTGTATAGATTATTGCGAACTAAATAAAGTCACCATAAAGAATAAATATCCATTGCCTAGAATTGATGATTTATTTAACCAGTTATTTGGAGCTATCATATTCTCCAAGATTGACTTAAGGTCTGGATATCATCAATTACAAGTAAAAGAAGATGATGTGGGAAAGACTGTTTTTCGCACTCGTTATGATCACTTTGAATTCTTAGTGATGTCTTTTGGACTCACTAACGCACCATCAATCTTCATGGATTTGATGCAGCGAATTTTTAAGCAGTACTTAGACAAATTCGTGATCATCTTTATCGATGAAATCCTTATTTATTCTAAAACCTTGGAAGATCATGAAGAACACTTGAGATTGGTGCTAGAAACTCTGCGCGAACACCAGCTATATGCCAAGTTCTCTAAGTGTGAGTTTTGGTTTAAGTCCATTGCATTCTTGGGGCATATAGTCGATGCCCAGGGTATTTGTGTATATCAGAGTAAAGTGAGTGCTATTCAGGACTGGGTTCAACCTAAGTCAGTAACTGATATTAGAAGTTTCTTGGGATTAGTCGGATATTATAGAAAATTTGTTAAAGGCTTTTCCTAGATCGCTTCGCCGTTGACTAAGTTAACCCAGAAGGCCGTTCCGTTCATATGGAGTCCTAAATGCGAGGAAGCATTTCAAACTCTGAAAGATGCACTCTCCACCGCTTCAGTTCTTGTTTTACCTAAAGAAAGTTTGAACTATCAAGTATATACCGATGCCTCCGGAATCGGTCTAGGCTGTGTGTTAATGCAAGAGAGTAAGGTAATTGCTTACGCCTCTCGTCAGTTAAAACCCCATGAGAAAAACTATCCAGTTCATGACCTTGAACTTGCAGCTGTGATCTTTGCCTTGAAAATATGGAGTCACTATTTGTATGGAGTGCAGTGTTCAATTTTTACTGATCATCAAAGCTTGAAATATATCTTCACTCAGAGAGAATTGAATTGCCGCCAAAGAAGATGGTTAGAGCTCATCAGTGATTATGACCTCAGTATTCAATATCATCCAGGAAAAGCAAACGTAGTGGCCGATGCTCTTACCCGTCGTGCTACTTTAACCTCTATGATTGCATCCAGTTCTTTAGAATACGAATTTCGTAAGCTTGAAATTTCTCCAGTTAGTGGCGATATGCTAAGTTCATTGTTAGCAAATATCAATGTGGAAACCACTTTCCATAGAGATGTCTCTACCTCGCAAACCAAAGATGATGAGTATCTGAAATTCAAAGCAGATATTGAAGGTGGTCTTCGTCATGATCTGCAGTTGCAAAATAGCATAATTTATCAAGGTAATTGATTGTGAATTCTTAAGTCCATGCATCAAGAAGTGTTAATCGAATGCCATAATTTTGGGTATCATATTCACCCTGGTAGTTCGAAGATGTACCAAGATTTAAAGCAATCATTTTGGTGGCCAGGCATGAAGAAAGATGTAGCCAACTTTGTGGCTAAATGTCATGCTTATAATTTAGTAAAGGCCAAGCACCAAAGACCTGGTGGTCTTCTGTATCCATTAGATATTTTTGAATGGAAGTGGTTCGATATATCTATGGATTTCGTCATAGGATTGCCTCGTGTAAAATCTGGTGCTGATGCAATCTGGGTGATAGTAGACTGTTTGACTAAATCAGTGCACTTTTTTCCCATCCGTCAGACTGATTCTGTAGAGAAGTTAGCAAAACTCTACATCAGAGAAATTGTCAGATTGCATGGGATTCTGAAATCAATCGTATTCGATAGAGATAATAGATTTACTTCTAAGTTTTGGCAAGCTGTGCATCAAGATCTGGGTACTACTCTAGCCATGAGTATAGCTTTTCATTCTCAGATGGATGGCCAGACTGAAAGAGTAAACCAAGTGTTGGAAAATTTTCTTAGACTGTGTATTCTCGATTTTGCCAGTTCCTAAGAAGATCACATTCCGTTAGTGGAGTTTGCCTACAATAACAGTTTTCAAGCTAGCATAAAAATGGCTCCCTATGAAGCACTATATGACAGAAAATGCAGTAGTACTCCGCTAACTTGGTCGGAAACAGGAAGCGTTCAGCTCTTTGGTTTAGAATTAGTTGAAGAAACTAGCAGTAAGATCCAATTAATTCAGCAGAGAATTCGTTCAGCCCAAGATCGTCAGAGCAAGTATCATGACTCTCATCATCGTCTCCTAGAATTCAATGTGAAGGATTCTGCTTATCTAAAAGTCAGCCTAATGAAAGGTGTCTTCAGATTTGGAGTAGTAGGGAAACTTAGTCCCCGCTACGTTGGACCTTTCAAGGTTTTGGCCAAAGTTTGATCATCTGCCTACCGGTTGAATCTTCCCGATGGTTTTGCAGTCGTTCATAACGTATTTCACGTATCATCATTGAAAAGATGTATTTGAGACCCTTCTCATCTCGTTTAACTCCCAACATTAGAGATCCAACCCGATCTTTCTTATATCGAAGAACCTACCAGAATTTTAGCTCGTGATCAGAAGTAGTTAAGGAATCGCTCAATTCCCATGGTCAAAATTCAATGGAAGAACCAATCCTTGGAAGAATCTACTTGTAAGAAAGAGGTGGATATGTGCAATAAATATCTACAGCTCTTTGCAAGCCCAAGTATTGTTCTTCTCTCTTTTCCATCTACTGCATTTTTAGATATGCTAAATCCCAGTAGAATTTTCTTCACTTAGGTGATGTCAGGGACGACATCATTCTTAAGTGGGAGAGTTTGTAATAACTCTAGTTGTTACTCTAGCTAAATTTGGATTAATTGTGCTAAACTAGTCTTTGTTTTTTGTTCCATTGGACTCAATGGGTCATTTAAACCTAACCATAGAAGTTTGAAATCAATCGGAGCTAAAATAAAAAATTTGGTATTTTTGGCTATTTGTAAGCCCTAAAAAATACCTAAATTAATTTGATTTCCAAATCAAAATCTAATTTTTTTTTTGAATTCCTCATACCCTAATTAGCTAAGGGTAAATTTTTGGGAATTTTTGGGACTCATCTAAGCATAAATTAGAGTTATAAATTTAATAAAAATTAATATAGTTATTAAATAGAATTAAATTAATTAATTTAATTAATTAAATAAATTTAATAAGGCCAGGATTTGCTGTCGGGGCCGCGGCAGATCCGCTACGAGGTCCCGACAGCGGCGCATGATTACGAACCGCCCGATGCGATAGCACGCATCTTAGCATGCTAAATCCAACGATGCGATCTTTTCCGCCCAGAGAGTACATCCTAAGCGTCGGGTCTGTGGAGAGCATCCGACGGCTATAATTGAATCCACGGTGAATCGGTTAAGTAGCGCATCAGGACCGTCCGGGACCAACGGCTTAGCGATCAAACGACTCTATAGACCACAAGCATTGGGGATCGTCTCCTTCGCTTCATCCCGTCCGCGTCTGGTCCCCCCGCCCCCCCGATAGCCAGAAACTTCCCAGCCCTCGTGGCAGTATGAGAAGACCCCGAATTTCCCCTCCTGCCCTCGGCGCGTCCGTCCTGCCGGTGGACTTCTCTCCAAACTGCCCATAGCCATTGACCCGAGCCGTTTCCTTCGGTCCGAGCCTCCTCCCATTGCCCAAGCCCTGAAAACCAACCCTAGGTCCTCCTCCCACCTATAAATACCCCCAGAGATTCATAGCGAGTCCCTTTGCTCACTGTGAACCCTCAATTCCCCAACTGAATTCTTCTGGAGCTCCCTTCTCTCTCGGTGCATTCCCGGCAATTTCTGGAGCTGCGTACAACTAATAAAGGGCCTGGTCTGGCGTTCAGACCCCCTTGCTAGCGTATCTGCAACCCCTGGAGTGACCTGAGCTGCCTACATTGCCTCTGTCGCTCCGTCCATCCTCAGGTACAGCCTTCAACCCTATCTTCTCCGTCGAGCTGGTTTCAGCTCGACTCGCTTCCTATATAACCCTAGATGCTGTAGTAGGTCCTCACCTAGGTTTTACAGTATCATCTGAGCCTTCTGGAAAGACCTGGCAATGGGCCAGATGACGAAATTGTTGTCTGAATGTGCACTGCTAGTCGATCGCTGGCTCGATAATTGTGCATTCCATCGACGCAATTAGCCATCCTATAAGCATTAAGGGCTCTCGTCAATGATTGTCGAACTGTATTGAAGGGTTGGATCGATCGGATTGATCGATTCGACTGAGGACCGATTGACCGGTCAAGAGCTCCAGCTCGTCCTAGACCACGAGTAGCACCCCATTGATCCAGACCATCCCATAACTCCTCGACTCGCCCTATCGTTTCCCCTTAGGTCTCTGAACGTGTAGGGATCAATGCGGCCTCACTTCATGGCCACTGTGAGGAGAATTCACTCCTCACAGGTACACCTTCGGAGACACCTCGACCGAGTAGTCCCCCGGCGATCCGGCGCCTCCCAGTTGGGGCTTCTTGGTTTAATCGACGCGTCCAGGGATGGTGTAGCCATCGAGATCAGGGCGTGGCATGCTGTGTGCATGGCGAATTGCGCGTCGAAAGCTAACCCTAAGGAGCCGAGCGTCGGGTGTCATCCGTAGGAAGGAGACGAAGTCACGGGTCAGGCCGACCCGTGACCCGCACGTTTTGGAATTGGGCCAACAGATATAAATTGAATTTCTGAATTAATTTCCTTAATGAAATTAATTCAGAAAAAAATCAAACCTATGATTTTCATATAAATAAAATTATAGATTAAATTAATTAAATAACTCTAGTTATACTGATCCAAATGGTATGATCCAATATACCATTTGAATCAGAAAAATACAAGAAATCTGAATATAAAATAAAATCACAGATCAAATGGTTGGATTTAAATTAATTGATAAAATATTTCCTATTTTTAATTAAATCATAATAAATTCAACTAATAACCAAATTACTTGATTTAGGGCTCTTATTGCTCATTAAACCCTAGAGAATAATTTCAGACTCTAAAAACTAATTTTAGACATTTAATTTTCTTAATCACTCCTTAATCACCCTAATTAAGAATTAGTGAATTAAATCCTAATTTAATCTCTAATTTTGGGTAGGTTAATCCCTAATGTTATCTTAAGTCTATTAGAACTTAAGTGTAAGGTTGGATTGCTCTAAGAATGCATAAATTCACTAATCACTCTAATTAGCTTAAATAAGTGATTAGTGCTAATTAGCTTAATTAGGTTGTCAAAACCTAAGATAGGTGTGTTTCCCACTTCACTAATCAATTTGAGACACATTAAAATAGATTAGAAGTAATTTGGATAATTAAGACCTAAAATCCCATATTTAGCCTTAAAAGGGGCATTTTGGTCATTTTGATCAAAATATGCTTAAGTGCCCCTTAAATCTTGGAAGAATTTAGTAAATTATCCTTAGTTAGATTTTAATATTCTCTGAACTCTTGAACTAATAATGATAATAATATGGGCATTAATTTAAGAAATCTTCATTTAGTCTTAATTAAGACACTTAGATCTTAAGTGACCTTAAAGAAGTCACCTGGCCTTAATCATTGGATCTAATAAATTTAAATGCTAAATAAAGTTCAATTTAGTTAATTCATGAACTTAAATGCCAAAAGAAATGAAATTAGTAAAGTCTAAGTCAAAACCTACCTTAAGTCTAAAGTGATCAAATATCAGATCTTAGATCTTAGACTTTAGATCTTCTACTTGAATTGAACTATCTCCAATTGAACTTCTTTAAATGATTTATTGTCTAAAATTTTTGAAGCCTTCCATGTGGGTATAGGATGATTCAATCTATAAGATAATAAAATTATTTTAAAGATTGAATATAGATCTTAGATTCTCGAGTTCATAATTGATTATTTTATCTTATAATAAGTATAGTAACTTTTCACTTAATTCTTAGTTCCTGAATATTTTCAGCTTATAGAAATCTTTATCTTTAATTGGGTATTTTGAATGAACCTTAGATTCTTATTAGGACATCACCTTGGATTAGTATTTGAACACCAAAGTGAGGTTTAAATCCAAAATCGTTAAATATTGATTTACTTAATCAAGATTTGGGTAAGAGAGAAAAATACTGATAATTAGGTCATAGATTCATTTGTTTAAATCTTATAGTCATCATATGATTTTGGATTAGGACTTCTTAAGTTCTAATATTAACTTTAAGGTCATAATCTGAGATTTTACTCGATAGCTGGATATTGGAGATCCTAAACTTGTATCTTCTCAGAATAGTTAGATTTGATAAATTAGATAACAACGGATATCACTTCAGTCTAGATTGAGTCTCTTGCTTACTTGGACTTGATAGCTTGGCATACATTGAATATTGAGCTTTATTCCTTGAGCATAATAGGAGAACTTAGGATATGGGTGATACATCCTAAGTTAGCATTTGTACAGCATATCATTC
The DNA here is from genome assembly GCA_016760335.1 of Gastrodia elata. NCBI lineage: Eukaryota > Viridiplantae > Streptophyta > Magnoliopsida > Asparagales > Orchidaceae > Gastrodia > Gastrodia elata. The sequence continues at coordinate 1,921,163 of CM028676.1, forward strand.
ATCAAGTTTTTGCAGTGCTTTCAGTTAGTAGAATAAATCCTAGCTTAAGTCTGCCTCTTCAGTTCTAGTATTCTATGGATTGGACCCAGGCCTATCGAAAATGGATGTCTAGGATGGGTATTATTATTGGAGGCCCTGTATGGCCTTTTGTCTAGTATGGCAGGATTATGTCTTAGGCTTATTGCTACTCTAGTTCAGTTTTCAGTCTTAGTTTTTGCCACATGATTCAGTAGCCTTACTTACAGTACTTTCTTGCTTTATCACATGTCTTAATGGCTTATTTTCATATTAAAATACCAGAAATTCTTTTCAAAATTGTTTATTAATATTTAAATAATTTAGACCTCAGATTGAAAATCTGACTTCATTATTGCGTTCACCACCCCCAAATTAACTTGTGGTGAAGTTTTGAATGCATTTTGAAGTCATTGAATTTTTGATGAATATTTCAATATTATTTAAATACCTGAAAATTCGAATAATTAAATACTCATAAGATTAAAAATCCGATTGCGCCGTTGCGTTCCTCACCTCTCAATTAGCTAGGGGTGAATATTTGATGATTTTTTAAATCATTTGATTAACTAAGATCAAGTAATAAAAACAATTAAAAAATGAATTATTTAATTTTAATATACTTATATATACATATATATATATATATATATATATATACATCCATTTTTTTCCCTTATTCTTTTTATCTAAAATCGCATGCCCTAATCCCATTTTTCGGCCGACCCTTTTCCCCCGAACCGTGCACCGAACACAATCCACCCTCCTTGCTCGACACCTCATCTTCTTCCTCTCTCGCACGTGGCACACTCTCCTCTTCCTCGCTCGGCGCGCGTCCTCCTCCACTCTTGCTATCTCCACTTCTTATCCCCTAAGGTAACGCAAGCCAAATCGGGAGAAGGGAGAGCTTGTGTCATTTCACAAGGTAGCCGAATCCCTCATCCTCGCCTCTTCTCCTTACTCCCTCATCGTCGGCTGCGTCTCTTCATCTTGCCGAACCCTTCCACTCGCCAAACTCTTTCACTCGCCGACGCCTTCCTCTCCATTTGTCCAAACCTTCTCCACCTCATCAAGAGCCTCTTCTAACCACATGCTAAGGATCAAGGTACTCCATCTAATTCTTATATTAAGTGTTGATTACATAAGAATAATAGTTGAATTTAGGATTTTGAAATATAAATCACTTTGACGTATCTTATAATACCTTGAGACTAAGTAAAAATTATTATAAAAAGTTGAATAATGATATCTAAATCAAGAATATTTTTGATTTATGTTCATAAAATCAAGCTTGACCAGAAAATTCTTATTTTGTAATTTTGGGTGATTTACTTAAACCCTTTGCTAGGTAATCAATATCTTTTATTGACTTTCATTGTTTCTTAGCATTTTTATGAAGACAAAAATTTAATTAAAATTTTATCTAATCTTTGTATTACCGTAATATATAAATTGTTATTTTTCTTAATAAACCACTTTTATTGTCATAGTCATTAAATAAATTTGGCCTGTTCAGTATCAATTTCTATACAGAACATATTGTTTTGATTTTCCTAATTGAAACTTGAAGAATTTATTACTATGTAAGTTGCTCCATTAAATAGAAAGCTGAAGTGAATATATGAATTCTTTTTCTTTTACAGTTCTTAATAATTAATTGTCATAAAATTGTATAGTAATATACTTTCGAGTGGTTGCTTGAATCATGTATTATAGTCCCTTATAAAGCAAAGAATATGACTTGTATCAAATATCCAGAAAGAGAATTAAAGTTGGCATCAAAAGAAAACTGATTGACCCTTGTGCTATATGAATGACATAATTTGCAGCAATTGAACATTCATTAGAGCTCTTAATCCTATAATTGCTATTTTCTTACAATGCTATGATATGTTCTACATCAAAAAGAATTTAAATACTAGCTATTTGAATGGTTTCTATATAATTAGAATGTTAGAAAATATAATTCTACAAATCAATATTTTTAATAATTCAAACAGCCCACTTTTCTACACAAACAACTCCAAAACAAAACTATTTTTTAGCCAAAGGGCTGTCTCTACCCAAGTTCAAGCCAAACTATCCCATACACAGCACCACAAACAGACTCTTTATTCTTTACATAGAAGTGAATCAACCAATGAATCCTTCCAAAAAGCCCTTAAATAACCTCCATTTATCTTTGCAAATCAAGCCCCACTTCGGCCTTTGTATAAAAGCAAAATACCTTTCAAAATCAGCCGCATATAGTAGCACATTGCAGCTCAAACAGCAGTCTATAAAAGCATAAACAAGAACAATAACTTGCGTAGCTTTATCAGAAATATATTTCTATAAACCTTTGAGGCCAAATTGCACTACCAATAAGAGAGGTAACTTAATTGACTTACAAAATATTAAGATTAGAAATTTAACCCAGGAAAGGTTTAGGTGACTTAATTTTACAATAGGAGCATGGAAGCTTTCCCTCATTTTGGCAAATCTTGGCCATGAAGAAGTAGAATTCCTCTCCTTCTCAAGCCTTTACATCAGCAAAGCATCTTGAAACCCCTCTTGCACCTCCCTGCGAGAATAGGATCAGAAAGTAAAGAAAATTTTCACAAAAACAAAACTCATAAAATTTCTAGAGTGGGACTCTAGAGGGATCCCTAAATTTTGAGAGCAATTTAAGTGTATAGTCATTTGTACTCGATTTCTTTAATTATTTGCACTAAAACCTCCTTGAAAATTAGGAGAAGGCTTATTGCTTTGGAGAGTGATCTAGAGAGACGGAAGATGACCTCTATTTATAGTGGTGGAGTCTTAAAAAAAAATGATTTATAAATCTATGTAAACAGTCAATTTTTACTCTGTATGCATGACATCTTATGTTTCACTGATTAATGTAAAGCAGTAGCTTCTTGTTACATTTAGCTGAGAATCTTATAATACTTTCAAGTATTATGCAACAGATCTTCTTGCTATATTAAAAAGCTTCAATTGTATAATTTGAGGTTTTAGCCTCAACACGTATAACTTTTGCAAGGTTGGTAAAATTAGGATAGACACCAGACTAATCTCTTGCTATAATTTGGGAAGTTGACTCTTATGCTTCACCCCATTTGAATTATTAATTGACTTTTGTTAGCTCATGAAAATGAGCTGCTGCGAAAATGGAGAATTTCCAAATGAATTTCTTAACTCAGCTGGCATACATCTAGAGAACTTAAACAATCCTTGGTGGGGGTCAATTAACAGTTGCTTTTAATTGTGTTGAGTCAATGTTTATCTCTTCCACTTTAAAGCCAAGATGCATGAATTTCCACTTAAAGAGTTCACATTTCTATGAATTAAGGGTTGATGTTGCTAGAGTAAATGGAGCTACTTATCCTAGTATCCTGCATGTACCCCCTCACCCAAGCTCTACACCAAATGATCAATGAAGTAGACAAAGACAAAATTATTCATGAAAAGGACTCAAGATAATATATTCATCAAGTGCATAAAAGTAGATGAAGCTGGTAGTACCTGATGGCATTATACATCGTTCATATAAACTCCTATTAGGTATTAAATGTTACCATTAATGTTATGTAATTTGAATGCTGTTCACTCATTAATATAATCAAACACTGTTCAATTATTTCAATATAAATCAAATGATATCATGAGTTACATGCTGCTGTCATTTCTATTATAAGATCTTAATGATGTCATAGAATTGCTTCCATCTCTCATTAAATAAAATTGTCAAATAAATTACGAGAAGCAAATATTATTAGTTCAATTAAGGTGATCAAATGCTGCCATTTACTTCAAATGTGATTAAAATGCTGTCATGAGAATCACTATTAAGGTTAATTAAATACTGCCATGAATTTTCCAAAATAAAATCAATGAGTTCAAAAGTGATCTAATGTTGCTGTTAAGTAAAATAAGAGATCATATGTTGCCTTTAAAATCAAATAAATATAGTTTCTTTTATAATGCTAATTTTATTTATACATTTCCTTTTTATTAGATATTTTATATAGGATGTATAAACTGCTTAGTTTAGTTTTTTTTTATAACTGGAAATGAGCAATCCTGTAAAAAGGATTGAACTCTATTTTAGAATTGGAATTAAACTCTATTGTAGAACTGGAAATGAGCAATCCTATAAAAGGGATTGAACTCTAATTTAGAATTGGAGATTGATTGTGGAAATGGAAATTTTGAACAAAAATAAAGGAGACTCTGCCGAAATTTTTAAGAATTTTAGGACTTAGAAAATTTATAGGAAATATAGATGTTTTCACATGTTTCTAAAAGTTTCATATAAATTGTCACTTCATTTAAAAATATTAGTCATTCAATGAATCCAAATATCAATGTCATAAAAACCTATTATTACAAAACATGTTAAAATCATAAAACATTAAATTAATGACTTAAACTATTTTTGGCAGATCAAACAAATTAAATTTGGTTGATTTTATCAAAATAAGTCAGGTACGTAAATTTACTCATAAGTCATATTTCAGTATTCTTATTTGAGCCATTTTCTATTTGAGTATTATTTGCACTGCTTACCGTATTTTAATCTGCAAAAGAATTATATCAAAAAGCATGTAACAAAAAGAAATTATATATATTTTGTGGTGTTTGTCTTTGGAGGGTGGAACGCAACACTGTGAATCTGTACAGATTGGGCCAGCTAGCAGCCCTTGGGAGTTATATGGAGGAATTTAGCCTCTTGTAGGAAGTAGGCAAATCCAGAGGAAATACACACCATCAGTTATTATTTTGAGTAAGCTACCGACGGGTGGCGAGATAAGCTTACTACATATTATGCCTATGGGTTTACCCATTTGGGCTCAGGGGTCTCCGGACTCGACTTATTGTTACAAATGCTTTTGATAAAATTTATTTCATATATGTTGATTTTCACAGCTATTTTGCAGGGCAGAAATTGAATTTGGAAATTGCTTACTTTATTTGCAGTCTTTCAATTATTTTCATATTTGATTCATACCTATTATAGGATGCTAGAATTATTCTTATAAGAATAATTTGCGTACTCCTACCTGACTGGTAAACTGAAATTTTTTTCAGGTTTTGATAATTAAAAAGTTTTGAAGATCTGCCAAAATAATAAAAGAAAAGAAGAAAAGAGAGATATGAGATATGAGCAGTGAATAAATTTTCATTGTAAATATTTAAACTGTTGTAAATTCATATGTGTATGGCTCTTAATGTAAATATAGATATTCATATATTTTATTTTCTTTATTTTCATAAAATGAATATTTCCAGTTGTATGAATTATTCTTCAGAGACTTTCGAACTTCGGTCCCCGGTCGTCACACTCAGTGGCTTATCTTCATATCATATTTGCTGGCTTTGCTTTTTGTCATACGTCTCAGTGGCCTTTTTATTTTGTACTACTCAGCATGTTGTATGTACTCTCTTATGGATAAATTATATATATTGGCATGTTTAGGATGTTAGAATTTATTGTTATATTCAACATTTGTATTCTTTTATAATCTTCATATTTCAATATGATCATAAGCATATTTGGTTCAGAATTGTATTGTAGTTGTTGTTACTTTTAGCTCTTAGCCCCACCTTATTTATTTTGTGTTGTATGCTATTTTACATACTAGTTGCTTACTATAAATGGACAGTTTATAGTTATCCCATTTCTTTACAACTTGTCGCACCCATAGTTAGCTTGCCTGTTTAGTAAATTTTAATGTGATATCTTTAAATACATAGTTCATTAAAATAGTCTAAAATATACTTAGACAATTGTCTAACTGTAATCTTTTTATTTTGTTGGCTGGGGCCCTGCATTTGTGATACCGATAAATGTTATATTCAGACTTGCTCATGGGCAGTATTGTAGAAGAGGAGCAGGTTCAGGAGGAGGATTGTACTGTTGCTACTTAGACAAATTTTACAATTCTATTTTTTAGTGAGATTAAGAGACATTTGCAATTTTCTTTTAAAGTTCAGTTTGTAATAATTAATTCTAGATGTATTTTATTTCTGCATTATGATGAGTTACTATGTTGTTTCTTTTCTTCTACTATGTATGCTTGTGAATGTTACTTTAATTTTTGCTTTAGCCACTTTGATTTATGTGTATATTGATGAATGCTTACATAAGTTAAGGTGACAAGTCCTTGGCTTAAGACAAGTTGGGTTTTACCTAATTTTACTTAAGTTGGGGATTTTCCACGATTGGAGTACCGTACTTCATATTGTCAGTACGAGGACCCCACAAAACCTCCCCTCAAGATGACTCACTATTTTAAGTCTCCCAGTGTGACGACTGGGAATCGAAGTTCGAGTGTCTCAAAAGAATAATTCATATTTTGAAAATATACATTTATGAAAGTAATGAAAATAAAATACATAAATGTCCATATTTATAATCAGAGCCATTCATATGAATTACAACAGTTTAATATTTACAATATAGATTAAATATTCTTATTTTCTCACATCTCAGTTTCTTCTTTTTTATTTCTTAGGCAGATCTTCAAAGCTAAATTTTCAAAACTTAAAAAATACAGTTACCAATCAGGTAAGAGTATGCAAATTATTCTTATAAGAGTAATTCTAGCATCCTATAATAGACATAAATCAAATATAGAAATGATTGAAATATTTGCATATATGAAAGAAAAAACAAAATTTCAGATTTAAATATTGCCCTGCATGTTAGTTTTAAAATTCAATAAAAGCATGAAATAAATAAATTTTATCAAAAGTATTTGTAATATAAAGTCGAGTCCATAGACTCCTGAGCCCAAATGGGTAAACCCATATGCATAACCTTTAGGAAGCTTTTCTCACTACCCGTTTGGTAACATATTTAGAAACTAATGGTGCGCCGTTCCTCTGGATTTGCCCACTTTCTAATAAGGGCTAAATCCCTCCATATGACTCTCAGGGGCTGCCAGTAGGCCCAATCTGTATAGATTCTCAATATTGCGTTCCTCCCTCCAAATATAAGCACCATAAATATAATATATTTCATCTTTTTGTTACATGCTTTCTGATAATATTCTTTTGTAGATTTATAAGCGGTAAGTAGTTTTGGAATATATATAAATATTATTCAAATAAAAATGGCTCAAAATAAGAATATTGAAATGAAACTTATAAGTAAATTTACGTACCTGACTGTTTTAATAAAATTTCAATCAAATCAATTCATTTGATTTACCAAAAATAATTTAATTCATTAATTTAATATTTAATATTTAATGATTTTATCATGATTTGTAATATTAGGTTTCTAAAACAATAATAAAATGATCTAAATATGTTTAAATTAATTTATTAAGTTATTAATTTTGAGTAATTATTAATTCTTATAAGGTCAATTTAAGAATTTGACCTATAAGGATAATTTAGTACTTTTACCTTAGTGAAAACTAAAATTTCTATTAGTTTACTGTAGATTATGTCATAAAGTTTTTATAGAACTTAAAATCATCAAATTATGATATGTATTGGCTAAGTTATAGCCAATACAATTTCTTGGGTTAATAATTTGGGTTTAATGTTATTAACGAGTGATTAGTAAAATAAATCATAAAATTATTAAATCAATTACACAGCTAGGTTCTAATCTACTTTATGAGTTCTCTGAAACTAAAATTACTCAATTTGGATCATTAGATTTGTTAATATTCACTAATCAAGATTTAGAGTAATTAGAGTTAATTAAGAGATCAAACTATTGGATCCTAAATATTTTTACAAATTACTGTAATTTAGGTTTTTCTAATCTAAATTGATATTTGGATTACCCAATTTGGAGTTCAATTGACTAACTTATGGTCAATTGAAGTTCTAAGGTTAATTAATCTAATTAGGGTTAGGTCCTAAATATGATTAGTCTAAATCTAATCCAAATAGCAAAATTAACACTACTAAAATATTCCCTAGGATTTTTTGAGTATTTTGAGACCCATATTGGGTATGTTTGAATTAAAGATTACAAAATTATATTTATTTGAACATTTGTAACATAATTTGAATTATTTATTATTCATAAATGTCACTATATAAAATATAAGTCCAAACAGAGATTTGATAGTCTCAAATTATTCCTTAATTTTTGTTAATTAATTTAGTATATTTATTTGTATGATTTAAATAAGTATTTTGTGAAATATGAATGTTTAAAATTTGACATTTATTTGATTTAATTAATTATATAAACATATTAATGTCATTGTTCCTAATCATAATTTAATATTATTAATTCTGTTATTACATAAATTTTGTTATCTTCTTGATTTGATCAAAATATATATATATATATATATATATATATATATATATATATACACAATTAATATTTTTTATTTTCTTTGCAGGTGGACCCCACGCCAGCAGACAGACGCGATTACCATGGGACCCACCTCCACGCGTCGAGTGGCTATACGCAGTGTCTGGTCAGCGGGCCCCACTGCCTGTCATCGAGGTATATGACAAGGACAGCTGTCATCCTACGCGGATGACACACGGCCGGATGAGGGCAAGCATACGCAGCATGCGGGGCCCACCCGTTTTACGCGGTGAAGGACGCTTGGCTGGTCCACGGGCGTGCGAACCGGTTGGGTGCGAACTGGTTTGGTCCAAACCGGTTCAGGATACATCGAACCGGCCTCTTCATCTTCCGCCGCGCGATTTAGGGTTTCGGCGGAATTGCTGAAGGATCGAAGGTTTCGATCCTTCGATTAACGCTCGGTTAACAATATTTGCAAGGAATTTAAATGAGAACTTAGAGTCGGTGAAGTAGAGAAGAAGTCGGTACCTCGAATCGAGTAGCTTTAGGAAGTTTAGGGTTCCATAGAGGTTGTTTTAAATCGCCTTTAAGACTCAAAGAATGTAAACCGAGGCAGAAGTATGGACAGGGGTCTTAAACGAATCCTAAAGCGGTCTAAACTGGTCGGCAGAAGCCATCTGGAGCAGCGACGCCGAGCCACGCAGCGGAGGTAGCCACGCGAGCACGAACGCAGGACACGTGTTGCGAAGCCCTGAGTCGCGAGAGAGATGATCTCCTGATCGGACGGTTCGGGAGATCCGTTAGATTGAATAGAAAAAGCGGATGGAAGGAGATGGCGGGAGATAATGCAGATGGCGCCGTTAATTGTATAAAACAATATTTATATTTTAAATTAAATTCTACAAAATAAGAGTGAGAGATTCTAATACATCTGTTAAATTGTTCAAAATAAAGTAAAATAGAGGGCGATGTGAAACAAGATCCTTGGTAGGATAAAATGGACATGCTTTTAGACTTGCAACTGAAGAAACCCACTCAAAATAATTTTTTTTTTTATAGAGCAATTACACATCCAATAATGATTAATGGGGCTAAATGTTGGCAACAGAGAAAAACCTCATTGATAAGAGTAAGCATTATAAATATGATGATGCTATACTGTATCAATGGTGTACTCGAATATATTATAATGACAAGATTGGATTAAAGATAAAACTATATAATGCCAATTAAAATGATTCATGTTTATTAAACATAGATCGCTTAATACCTCTTTTAGAATAATTTAATTCGTATTTTTCTCTTATTAAAAGAAGAAAAATACATAAAAATGATATTTTTTATTTTGATTTTAAGAAGAGATTTCTATTTAATTGTAAACCCACATAATGAGTAAAGTGTAGGCTGTGATATATTTACCAGTTCATAAATTAACTAGCAAAGCATTCCGGTCGAGCGAACCGATTGAACCGTGGCATATCAAAGGGGCTTTATTGTCCGGTCCGGTCCGGTCTCCCGCATCGTCGAACGGAACGGAACGCTACCACCACCGCCGATGCCGTAGCTTTATGACCTATATAACTGCCACCGTTGCCGTGTCCCACCCCCCTTCTTTTCTCCGTTTCTTTCCAATTTGTCCTAGTACGGCGTCGATCTGTTCTTTAGCGAGAGGGCAAGTGTTTTGTTCTTTGAATTTTTGTTTTACTTGTGATCTGGAGCACCGAGCAATTTGTTTTTTTTTGAAATTGAGAACGATAGAATAGTTTTTGTGCAGAGTTCGATATTTCAGTGTTTGAATGATGATTGTTTCTGTACTATAGTGTTTTTAGGGCTTTAAAAATTGACATGCCATTATTTTTTTCATTCGATTCTATGCATTGCTTTTTCAAGAACATACATATTGCTGACTAATCTAGTTTTTGCATCGCCTGGAAATATTTTGTACAGACTACAAAGCGGCCGTTGATTAGCAGCGATGAATTTATTCGGCCGCTGTTTGGTTTGATGTTATCTAATTAATGACATCTCAAGAATTACCCAAATGGCACTTTTGATGTTATCTGAATGTCGACTGAAGCCGACATCAGATAACATCGCCCGACAATCTATCGCAAGCGATAGGTTTCTTCGCGTTCGTTCTCCCGAAGCTCGCCTCGGCCAGACGCAGCGCCGGGGCTCCACCTTTGCTTCTCCTCTCGGATTTCTTCAGACGCAGCGCGGGTGCTCCGCTTTCACTTCGCCTCGCCTTGCAGATTTCGTCAGAAGCAGCGTCGTTGCTCCGCCTTGGCTTCACCTCCCGTTCCCATTCACTTAGGGGATGTTTGGTTTGCTGACATTCAATGTTATGTGATGTTATTTAAAATTGTAGATAAAAAAATAGGTATTTGGTTTGATATCATTTGAGTAATGACATCTCAAAAATTATAAAAATGGCATTGTGTAATATTATCTGAATGTTATCTGAACGTCGGTTGAAAATCAATCGATATTGAGATAACATTACGCCAATCTATCGCGGGAGAGAACGGGAGGGGTAAGGTACTTCGCGCGCGACTTGGAGATTCGACGCCGAACCTTAACTGCCGTTGACGCCGAGCCTTGCCTGCCATCGCCGCCTTCGCTGAGACGCACAGAAGGGTTGCTTCGTTGCCTTCGCAGAGGTTGGAAGGGTCGCCGAGACGCCCGACTCCCTCTGGTAAAGTTGACAATCTACCGTCTACATTTGGTGAGAGTTGCCGGAACTTTTATTTAGGGCTGCGTTTCTCAACAAATTCATTCACACTTTTATAGCATTTGGTTTTGATTGACAACGAATGATTCAGCTTTTGTTCTTGCTTTTTTGATAACGTTAATATATATGAGAACTGACACTTAGACTTAATTTAATATATCATGGTTAATAAGGGGATGCTTGGCATTGATTTAGTTCAAATTGAATTTTTAGTGAATTCATAATGCTGGATTTAGACTAAAGAGGTTGAATCGTCGGATTAGATAAAAAATGTAAGTTTTATTCACTCTTTCTTGTATTTGATTTAGTTAGGGTTTCGAATGATGACAAATGGTTCCGTTTTAGTTTTACTTCTTTGATAACTTTGATATATAATTGAAGTGTGTGCTTATATATATGAAAACTTGCAATCGACTCAATTTAATGTCTCATGGCTGATCAAGGGAATGTTTAGAAATGATTTAGTTCATGTAGAATTTTGTGAATTCATAATGCTGGGTTTGTTAAATCCTAAGATTGGTGGTATTCTTACCTCATGTGTAATATAACATGAATGACATTGAACCAAACAACATATATCTAAATAACACTGACATCTGTTATTTAAATAACACTTAACCAAACAACCACTATTATCTGAATAACATTGTTATCTGAATAACGTGTTATCTGAATAACATGCTTTTTTAATAATTTTTCAAATAATATTGAACCAAACAGCCCCTTAGTTTTTTTTATAGATGTTTTTTCTGAAGATTTGCTTGATATTGCCAATTGATTATGATTAATAGGGTTATATTTGCTCTGTAATTTTTAATATTTATTAATGCTAATTTAAAATTTTTGATATATGTGAGTATGTGTGATATCATTAAATAATGACTTCTTAGGTGCTTGTAATAAAATTTATATATATATTTTTGATTTTGATACTATTTACCTAATTATCTCTTAGTTAAATATGATAATTTTAGGATAATCTTACATCGTATGTAATATAGCACAAACCAAACAATATATCTGAATAATACTGTCATACTGATATCTGTTATTTAAACCAAAGAGCTAATATTATCTGAATAACATTGCTATCTAAATACATACTATGCTATCTTAATAACTTTTCACATCACATTCAACCAAACAGCCCCTTAATTTTTTCTTTTGTTACAGGTCAAGGGCAGGGTACCTGCCGTATGTATATAAATCTAGGAGAAATATTTTGAGCTGGTTGCAGTATTATCTGGAAATCTGGCAAGCGCATTGTTTTATTGATTGGCTAGAACTTGGTCCCATTTTAATTGTATATTTATGTCAGCAATGGTTGTTGGAGGTTCATTGCAGCTGTCATACGAGCTCCGTGTCATCAATAATCATTTATTGGCCAAATCGCTCAGGGTATTCACAATTTTATGCTTTTTAAATTTTTTTGAGTCATATTGATTTTACACAGGATGACTCTTTCTGATTCTCAGCGTTCAGAAATAAAGAAATGGCATCATTTACAGAGCATTTCTCTATCATCGTGCTCTTCGGTAATCTTCATTTCGTTTGATCATTATATGTAATATCTCTATCGTGTTCCATGAAAGTATTTTGGCAATGATGTTGTTGATATTTTTCTTTATATTTTAGTAGTTTTATTTGTAAATTGAGATTTTTGTTGCTGAAAGAATGAATATGCTATTGTTGGGGTATATTATTTAACCTAATAACCTCTTTTATTGCATGAAGCTGACCCAGTTACTACTGCATTACTTTACTGGTATCTTCCATTTGTTTGGACAAACAAAATCAAGATGAAGAACTGGTCAAACTCCAGATTCCTCTAAATGACTGTAAATGAAACTCATTCGAAGAGTGCACTCAATTGGCCAACTGTTTGATTTCTCAGTTGGCCCTACTGCTATTGTCAGTTTCTATGAAACTTGGTACACATAACCGTTGATATTGTCTAGCCTTGCAATAAAGGCTCCTTCAGCATACTATTTTGGATTTTTTTTGAACTTTCTTAGGTAAAAACAATATCTCAACATTACACCCATGTCATCTTTTAAAGCATATTTTGTCCAGACAACACATATTTTTGGTTCTCATATATTCCCACCAATTAGCATTTATTAAAATTTTGATCTTTGAGTTTACACAATGTTGGAATTTATTTTAGAGTGTGATTTTCCTCTTGGGATGTTAAGAACTTGGAAATGATTTGGATTTGATTCAAAATTGACTAAAAATATTTGATATTACTCTTAAACTGTATCCAACTATGGGTTTACTAGATTTTATCTTTGTTTGAGCTTGATTCAACTCATTACTATTTCTGAACCTACTCAAAGACAATTTGTGTTGATTTTTAGTTTAAAGGAAAATTATGTTCATCATTTTACATGCATTTATATTAAAGATACGATTACTTAACTACAAATTATATCATGCAAAGAAAGTATGCAATTACTTAATTATAAGTGGAACACACATGATATGCACTTTTTATTATGCCTTGAGAAAAGTCTTTTTGATCCGGACAGCTTAATTTTATTTTATAGAGCCTTACTTGGATTGGACTAATCTTATTGATTTTTTGTTGCGCTCAATCTGAGCTAGAATAAATTTTATTATTTACTAATTCTTGTCTTTTGAGTTAAATTAATAAACCATTTTTACTCAAGAATTTAACAGTTAATGTCTCAAAATATAAAAAAGCTGATTTAAATAAAGGCTATGCCAATTATCTTGAATCTATGATAAAACTTTGTTTCTTTACCCCTGTATATGTTGTCTTACTTCGATTAAGTGGAAGTGCTCTTAAAAACCATTTGCTCAAAATTTGTAAATTCTATTTTGCTTTTGTTTATGATTATGTAATTATTAAATTAATTTTAATGCATAATAATTAGGAAACATTGTCATGCATTGTTCTCTTTTATTTCTTTCATGTATTCCTATTTATGATACTCTTTTTCTTGTAATGAACACATCAAAACTCTCCCTCCCATCGTGAGGACCTCTTCCTTCCAAGCCTCCATACCCTCTATGAATTTTCCATTACAAGCTGATCTACTTTCCACCATTAATCCTAACTTCATGTCCATGTTGCAAACCAACATTGCTTTCTTCTTGTTGATCTTCATTTTTTATTCTGTTATAAAATGGTGATAACTATGCACCACATCGTAAACTATAACCAACCCTAGGTGCAATTAAACTCTCTTTCTCTTCTTGACCCTTAACAAAATCATGATACTTTTATGCATCATTGTATGCCAAACTACATTTATGTTTCAAAGGCATTCATTAGGGTGTTCATCTAATTCGAGATTTGATCTCTATATGATCTATTTAAGGCTACTAAATGATTTATTGTCTTCTTGCTTATGATTAATTTGCCATATCACCTTTTTTTTCTATCAGTACCTCAGAAAAATTTGATGACATCGACCATTTTTTTGGTCAATGTTATTTATTTTTCTTACCAGTTCCAATGACATGCTTGTTCATTTGAACACTCTTTCTATTGTATAGCATGACGTCTAATTTTTCTAAATTGCTAGCATTTGTTTAAACCATTTTCACCTAGATGCTCAATTATTTTGAATCACCCATTTCTTATTAAATTCATGTTTCATTAACCATGTCAATACAAGGTATTTATGATATAGTTTGATTACTACAATTTGATTAATACATGCATGAATATTTATACACCCTTAGAGAAATTTGGGATGAGCTTCTTAGTGTGCACCTTTTATGATATATCCAACTAACTATTTGGCAGGAACAAAGCAATAAATACCTTAATATTGAACTCCCATTGGGACCTCATTCATTGCTCCAACTTATCTCATTCATTAATATAGTTTCATTATTTTGCCATATTTTAATGTCCGTTTCTATATGCAAGAATTAATTTAAATCATTAGTGGATTCTTAATTTAACCAAGGGATATTGATATATACTTATGCTTGTAAATAGTTAGATATGGTATTTATTCTTGCAATTAAATTTTCTTAACGTCAAGTTTGTACTATAAGGTTTTATTAAGATATTTGTTGATCCTCACTAGGCTCATCTTGTTGTTAAGGAATTCACTTAAATATATATTATTGACTATTATCACACCTTTTTATCTATATTGAGATTAATACCATTTACTATTGTTTATTGTTTTATGAATCTTGATTTGCTCATTCATATAAATAAATTTAAGCAATTATGTTTTATACGATAGTTCTATTGAAATTATTCATGTGGAGGAAGTCTTTTGCTGTAATACTCATGTGTGACTAAACTATGTAAAAAAATAAAAAGCTATCTCTCGTATTAAAATGAATCATAGAGCTTGGTTTGATAAAATTTACAGAATTACTATAGTAGAACTTCAAAATAGTACTATTATCATTCTATCTTCATCCAATATCTTTTTCTTAGTTCTATCATTGTGGCTGCTTAGGTTGATGATGTGTTACTTAAAGCAAGTGATAGTAAGGAGTCATTGCGTTAGAATAATATTTACCAAAAAAATTTATATTTTCCAAAACATGAAATTAATTTTGTAGAAGAGGTTTTGGATTGTATGTCTATTAACACTTGAACTAATTTTCCAGGATGGTAAGAAAGTTGGTTTATCCTATGGTCACCAAACAGCACATGAAAAATCTCAAGAAAAGGAATGGGGGTCTTCACATATTTTGCTGTATTTAGAAGTTCATTGCAAAAGTTATAATTTAAAAATTGGTACAAAAATTTAAGCATTCTTGGACACTGATTATTAGGGATAAATTTATATAAAAATTCTACTTTAAAATTGCATCTTTGTGGTTGACAACATGTTCCTTTAGAGCTGCTATAAGAAGTTTAATTTTTGCACTAACACATGAAAAAATATCAAAAATGGATTGACAATTTCATGATATGCTAAGAGGTTATCAAGAACAAATATTATACTTAATAAATTTGCACAAAAATTTAAAGAAGTCTTGGCATGCTTGTGTGAGATTAGTTGATTATAAAGAAACTCAACTTTAGGATATTGCATCTTTGTGGTGGGCAATATTTTTCAAGTATGCAATAAGTGTGGAATGAATGAATATATATATATATATATATATATATATATATATATATATATATATTGGTCAAGAGTATTTCTCTTTTTTGATGAAATCAACCATTTTTTTAATTATATATGTCAAGGACATTTCTCTTTCAGTACCTTCGGTTTCGGTCTACCTTTAAAGATTTTGATGAAATTTGAAACAATTTTATAGGGAATAGATGACTCAATGAAATTGACATCATAAGTCCAACCTCACCTTATGAACGACATAAAAGAAGTTTATATTTTCAATATTTTGCGCTATTTGGTCACGGTTACCTTTTAGTAGGGCTTACAAATTGACCGGAAACTTAAAATTCGAACTTGAAATATTTTGACTCGAACTCGAACTCGAACTCAGACTCGGACTCGAACTCGAACTCTAACTCGAACTTGATCTAGTTGAGTTTGAGTCGGACTCAACTCGAAAAGTTCGAGTTTGAATCTGGGCTGACTCGACTCAAACTCGACTCGAAGCCAACCCTACCTCTTAGGCATTATATAACAATTTTTTTTTTTATGAAATGGGGTTGCAGTTTAATAGTCAGAACCATAACATGGCCAATAGATACTAGTATCTAGATCAAATAAATATGTGTGTTTGTTTTGCAGATAGTGTGTTCTGAGTTTTTATGCCAAGATCAGTTAAATAGAGAATACTCTGAAGCCTTTGGCTAAGTGTTGAGGGGGAAAATCATTAACTTCTTGCTAGGAGATTTGATTCATTGGGTCGATTCAGGAAATTGAACAACTACTTCAACAAGCTTTTGGTAGTGGTCCACAATATTAGATTGCGGATGAGTTAGCGATTATTGGATGAAGTTTGAAGCAAATATTCATAGCTTGTCCGTTAGTGTGATGGTGCAAACATACATGGACATATTTTAAAAAATGACATACTGCCAAAATTCATAGGTGCTGGTACTGATCTTCATATGGTCTGAAGGTTTGATGTGATATTCAACTCCATTAATATGTTGGCAAATGAGGGATGAATAAGGCTCTTTGTTGCCACATTGATTTTCAACGGTTTGTTGATTATTGAGTTAAGGGACTTCATAATAGATTTGTTGCAGAGATGGATCCAAAGGAAAGACCACCCAAACTTGTTTGATTTGTCACTTGATATTCGAATCTAAAGAAGAGAACCATTTGAGGACCCCACATCAAAAAACTCTCCAATAGAGTGATCAAGCTAGTTGTTCCAATTAAGCCAGTCGACTAAGTACCTGTTAAATTCCATAAATGCTAATTGGTTCCGAATAATTTTCATGGATGATTGCCCCACCAATCATTTTATAATAAGAAAAAATTCAAATGGGCAAATCATCTCACGAATTTCCTCCCTGATGAATAAAAATGCATGTTTTCCTTTATGGAAGGACGGCGAGTTCACTAACGAACTAGCAGGAGGGATCGTTGAGACCTGATAGGGGGAGGATTTGGGGACCATTTGTACAAAGGGTCAACCATCCTAAGCTGGGGAAGGATAGATAGAAACTAGCAAGCTGGAGGAATTCGAACGTGAAAGGATGACACAAAGAGAAGAAAAAATCACTCAGAGGTTCCCAAGAAGACAGTACATAACAACTGACATAAAAGTAGTGTGGTTAATTGGTTGACGATCGATGAAGGATATTTGGAAGAGAAGGTAGGAGACTAGGGAGACAAGAAGATTCGTTCATGATTGTCCCCTCATCCCTGACCATGGCGACACACTATGATGACATGGAGGCTGAGGCTGAAAGACATCGACCACTGGATTTGTCTCGAAGAGGACCACCATGGTTCTTCTAAATTGCCATCCTGAAGTTGGTGATGAAGAGCAGCAAGGTCAACAACTTTAGAGCAGATCTTGGCTATGACCACAGCACCACACAACTGGTCATTGGAGCATGAACAATGCTGAATTGATCGAGGAATTGAACCAACGAGTAGTGTGTAGAAAACAAGCCAATAGCTATCCCTCCCTCTGGTGACCAACATTGAAGGCATCACAATTGAACAACAGTGGTTGGACTATGAAATTTGCTGATCGAAGAACACCATTACTTGAGGTAGAACGAAGCCCTAAGGAAGGTGGAGTTGGCCACCAAGGGGTTGGAGCCGATGACCAAGAAATGTGGCGAAGACCTGGTGTTGATGATGCCTAATAGATCGTAGTCTAGCCATTACGGCTAGGATTTGAACTGTACGGAATATCGCTAGATGGGGAGAAGAATATCATTATATCCCTTGCACACATACACACATTATCATTATATTGCGACAGTTGTGCTACTAGCACTACTGCTTGTAGATCTATCTTTCATGAACATATCAATTATAAATTATCATTTGTTTGGAATGCTGTGCCGAGTAAGAGTATTCATGTTTTAAGCTCTGAAGAGTGGCAAATATACTTAGCAAGGTTTAAATCACTCATCTTTTTCTTGTATATGCAACAAACTGGAGCTAAAAAGCATCTATGTTTTAATTTCAGGGAATGCTACTAAGTTTGGTTGGTTAATTTTAGGGTATAATATTTTAAGATATTGATTGTATGGGGTTTTATTCTCCTTTATATTATATCTTATTCGTCCTCTTGATTATGCAATATTCCTATAAATAGGTCTCTTTTCTTCTCTTATGTAATAAGCACTTTTGCTTCTCAAATTTTTTTAATAGTTTGTATCCAAAAAGAACATAATCTCTGAATGGCTGAAAAACATTGTCTAATTGTTACCAGTCAGCTACCAGTGTGAACGCCCGTATGTGCTGATGAGAGGTAGGGATTATTTCTCAAATTGAATATTTGTAATGAGGCTATTGTATACAAAGAATTTTATCTTGTGGATCAATATGTATGTTATATAGCACATCACTCTCTCTTCTTATGATTTTTTTGTTTCATTTATTTAAAAAATTTCTTTAAGAAGTGTGACATGTGTTCGTTTTACTGCTGCAGCAAGATGATTGGGGACTTCATATTTCAAGTAGCATGTACAGACAAAAGTACCGAGTTCTCTATCGTTACAATTGTTGCATTTGTAGATCTATTGCCTTTCCAACATCTGCACAGGATATCCCTCTTCTGAAATCAACTACCTTTGCTTTTGCTAGGTATTATCTGATTCGTGGTATACTTTTGCTAGCAATGAAAATCAAGGCAGATCAATTTATGCATAATTATTTGCTGATAAGCTGTTGCAAATTTGTGCAAATAGAATTAAGTTATGTGCAATAAGATAAACAAGGTTAATTAATTCGAACAATCCACATTGTTAGAACTGATTAGTTAACCCTAGGCCCTAGGAGAAGTTGATGCAGTACATTCACATTCATTTTTAGTGACAAGGCTGGATCATGAAAGTAGAAAAAAATGCTAGGGAATGAAAATTATGATAATATTGTTGTATTTGCCATTGATTACTACAATACCAGGCTGTAATCCCACTAACTGGGTCCGTAACAAGAATTGTTCATCTTCACTGTGCAAAATTGATTGGTTGTTTTTAATTCAACTGCTTGGATAGTTTTTATTATTTTTTGTTGTCTTTATTACTCTCAAGGCATCATTTTCAAGTTTTACCAACATTCTTATGCTTGCAAGGATTACATATTTCTTGGAATTTTTGGTAGACTACAAGTCCTTGCATATTGTATAGTGCAAATATGATAAGTTTATGATTTTTTCCGTTGATGATGATGAGTAACTAGCTCTATATTATAATAATTGCTGAGCCAACAAATGAAAGAACATTACTAAGGATATAGAGTTCTCATCACTAGATGCATAATATCCAGTATACAAATTCATATCTAGTGCAGTTTAAAAGTTGCTGTATTATAGTAACTCTTGTTCTTTGCAGATTGTCAATCACTCTGCTGACTTTATTTCAGCCTAGTTTTATGCATAATATTTGGAAAGATATTAAAATTCTTATCTTGGCAGGTTTTTTGTTTAAGCTCAGAAATTCGATCTTCCAAATCCTTCATATATTCTTTTTTTTCCATGTCGAAATAATCTCTATCAAAAGAAAATGCAAAGACACAGGCATCATGTATAGTATCTTAACCATAGCGGGGAGACCCACAAAGAATCAAATAAACAAAATTTAAAGGCCTTCTCATTAAGTGCTTGGAACTGCTGCTATTTTATCCCTACCTTTGGTATTATTGGCATTTACAGTTCCATCATCATCACTATCAATGAGATCAGCATCACTAATCATATACTCCATATTATCAAACTTTGAGAACTCCATTTCTTCCAAATTCATCCTCATTCCGATCGTCATCTTCATCCACCCATTTATCCCAATCAACTTTTATGCAGTGAGGCAGTTTTCCATCTACGCTTTATAGCTTTTTCCATCACCCATTTTCTGCTTTGACAATGACACAGAAGATGCTTTAAGTACATGTGCTAAGTTTGTTGGCCTCTATATTGACTTTACTAAAGAGCTCCAATTACAGCTCATAGAAGATATTGTCTGAACGATTTATGCCAGAAATTGTTAAAAGGATCATTAGGTAGATCTTGTCAAGCCTCTGTGCCCGTGCCCACTTGATCTCAGGATGATGTTTCATGCTAGTGGCGTGAGAAAAAAAAAACCCTAAATAACAGAATGTCCACTGACCTAAATTTTAGTTTATTGGCAAGTTTAAGTTTACTTGAGGATTTTCGTTTCACAGAAATTGTAGGTATTGTTATTGTAATGACCCAATGTCGTTACTTTGCAAATAAGGTCAAAATCCACCTCAGATATCAGGATCCCGGAGAATTTCAAATTAGGGCAAACAAAATTTTCATTAGATAGAAATAATTTTTAGATCAAAGTGCGCCATAGTTTGGAAGAATTCGGATAACGAAAACTCCAGTTTTATATTTTTAAATTATTTAAATCCAATAAATTGAGAAAAATAAATATGTGTTTGAATTCATCAATTTCTTGTTATTATGTTAAGAATATTATTTAAAGGTTGTTCGAAAAGTTTCATCAATTTTTGAGCGCCGGTTCGGCCTTAATTAATTTTTGAAGTTTCAAACTTCAGAAATTAATTAAAAATAAAATATTTGTCCGAATCGAAAATTTTTAGCACGAGGGTGTTCGTTACAACATAACACACATCTGTGTCAAGTTTTGTTATTTTTGTATTCCAAACGGTGAAAAAATTTAATTTGAAGTAATACCCTAAATTTTCCTTCACATTTCCTTCTCCCCCTCGATCGCAGGATCGGATCCTGCGCCTGCAGGCATGGAAGTTTCCGCGCCAGAGCGCATTTCCTGCACTGTTTTGGCGCAGGAATGGTCGGCCCACCTGGCCGACCAGCCCCTCCCTCTTCCCTCGTCTATTTAAACACCCCACTCCCCTCCTTCCCCACTAGCCAACAGCAGCAGCCCCTCCCTGCCAGCCCTCCTCCTCAGCTCCCTCTCTCTGCCAGTCCTCCAACAGCAGCCGGCCACCCAGCAGTTAGCCCCTCCTGCTGCAGCCCTCCCTCAGTTGGCCAACAGCCAGCCACCCTGCTGGTCAGCTCCCTCCTCTGTCCAGCCAGCCCTGACAACCTCCTGTCGGCTCCCTTCAGCCATGTTCGGCCTCCCTCCATTTTTTCGGCAACTCTAACCGAAGTAAGAAGAGAAGGAAAATAAGGAAAATGATAAGAGATTTTGCTATTTCTTCGTTCTTTTATTTTTATATACTTAATAATCATTATTATGAAGATAATAATGATAAAATTACATCATTCACATTATTATGGTTCTCATTAATCAATAATGAAACTGTACAAATGTTATAAATTGACTATTATTTCAATTCAAACATTTTATTCTATTATTTCCCTTTTCCTTATTATTATTATTATTACTTCTTGCAATTTATACATTTATTTTCATTTCGTCTTCTTTTTTTCATACATTATTGTTATTATTATGAAATAATGATAATAATAACGCTATAATCAAAATGTTGTCTTCTATTAAGATAAAGGAATGAAAGAAAGGCAGAATGGAAAAGAAGAAATTAAAAATCCATAAAAATATCATATCACTTTCATTTTAATGCTAGCTAAAAGACTAATTTAAAATATCAAAAACTTAAATGCAGATTGAGCGAACTGTCACTCATCTGAACTTAAAGAATAAGGTACTAGATGTTATTCATTACTCTTGTTTAATATGCTTTTTCCGCTTAGCATTGCACAAATTGATAAAAATGCTTTTAAAAGTCATATAAAATGATATATAAATAAGTTTGGATAAGTGAGTAGCAATGGTTCCATGTTAATATATTTTTAGTCTGATCAGACAACTGCTAGGAAGGGGCTGTCCGACATCGGGAGTCATAAGGAACTTGTACTGATAAGCCTTTGAGGGGGCAGATATAGTGAAAAGTTGAGATATGTAACACAAAAATGAACCCCCTTTTTTCCATTTTGTACTTGCCCAACAAAATCACGTTTTGCCTTAATCAAACGCCAAAATTCTATATTTAATTTGGGACTGCAATTACTTTTATGCTAAAGTTGCACTTTAGCAGTGCAACTGAAACAAGTTTGCAGGGATAATTTTATTCAGCTTTTATTTAACATTTGTAAAGATGACATCTATCAATATTTAGTTTCACTACTAACTGGTATTCAAATGCCCGCATTTTTGAAACGTGCATAGATCAGGAGTTCGTCCTAGAAGAAAGGTGCCAAGAATTAAGTAGCGTTGATACTGCTTCATGCTAAATTATGGCTCTTTTTGTCTCTTTTTAAAAGTTTGTAATTATTTATTTTGATCCTTGTAATCAAGAGACTTATGAATTAATAATTAAATGAGTTATGTTTGATGTCTATATATTTTATCTTTAAATCACTTAATATTATCCTGCGGCTAGGGGACTAGCACAAAAATATCCGGTGCTGGATCAGCTCCCGCTGAACCCGGCACCGGGTCCCCACAGTTACTTTGGAGAAAATGCTCAATTTTTAATAAGTGTATTTTCTTTTTTTAATCATTTTAAAATGAGATGCATATGGATTTTGGTTTTAAATGTAAAGGATGCAACCATAGTTAAGTAGCTTTCTCTTAGCATTTGAATTGGCTACTTGCCAAGGAGCAAAAATCCACATACGTACGAGAACTGCAAGTTGTGAGTTTCTCTAGAGAATGGCACTTTCTTTTTGTGTCTTGGATGATCCATAGGTAGCATTGAAGATGATGCCTTCAATTACGTAGTGATTCAAGTCAATCATCACGCGTGCCTTTTGAACATCCTTTGCTATTGTGCAGTTGGGCAAATTTCACATTGCAATCAGACACTTACGCATGATCCATAACGATCACTTTTCAACCCTTTGATCCACTAGCATTCAATGGCTTCCAATCTTCCCTATAATCTATTCATGAACCTTATTAAATTGTGCAATTTGTCTTTTTTAATGTATTCATTATATGAATCTATAAACAATGTCTGCTTTTATATTTTGATAAAATAGTTGGTTGTTATTGATTAATGAAGCAAGTCTTCTCCCAAATTTCCATGCTTGTGGATGTGACATTTTTTAGTATAATATAAGGGAACCAATCTATTAGGAGATTTTTTTCCTTATTTTGGTGTGAGGCATGGATTATAGAATTTTAGGAGATTCTTTCTCCTTGCATGACACGATGTTAGATTTCCATTGCCTTAATAACAATCTTATTTGTTCTAATTCTTCAACATTTTATTTTATTACGATTTTGTTGGGATTTGAGTTTTTCTTAGTAAAAACATCATAATTTGAGAAATTGTTCGAGTATTCTTACATTTATCAGGGGACATCTTAATTCCTTAAACTTTCTTGCAATGTTTTTATTGTGCTGTAATTTTAAAATATGTATTCTTAAATTTAAATTCAATGTGGCTTATAACTTTTTTTTGAAATCTCAATTATTTTATTATTTACATTTTCCTCTTTACATTCATGCATCTTTTTAATAAAAAATTGCATAAATAAGCACAATTAAAGCAATTTTTTGCGCATATTTGAAGATGCATCTACCAAGAATTATTATGCTAACAATAGGTGGTTTAGCTATACAATGCATTAAATAGATTCTATATTACTATAATGTTAGATTGTAATTTTTCACACAAATTTGAATTTTGGAGGGGAACCGCTTTTTCTTAAGATTCAATATAGTTTGCATATTATTAGATTCTAAATTTGCTGTCTAAATTTAATTTTGAAATTGAAATTCAAATTTTAGAGGAAAATATTTTGGCAAGTCGCATTTTTATTACAAAATATTAGTTTATAATTTTTTATTTAAATTTAAAGTCAAAATTGGTGAGGATTTAGAAGGGGAGGAGAGCATGTAGAGGAATAATGGCATGTGAAAAATATATGATTTGAGGAGTGAATTTAGAAAAAAATTCAAGTAAGATGAACAAATTTTAGAAAGAGTACAAGTAAATAAGATGATAAAATAGCAATTAATTTGTATAACTTTTTATTCAATCTGTAATTTAAATTCTTATTACAAGATATAATAAGTCTTCTAATAGGATTCAAAATGTTCTTTGCAGAAAAACTTAAAAGAAAATTAATAATTAAAACACATCTAACTATATGAGTAATTTAAAATTTTTAATTCTGGGCAATAAATCTTTTCTAATTTGAAATTTGAAAACATTCATAAATTACTTGAATTATAACATATGCTAAATTTGTTTTTTACCAAAATTCAAAAATTAGAATTTAATTTTGTCAAGAATAATATGACTTTGTCCAAAACATTTTCTTTTCATAACTCAAATTTTAAATTCGAAGTCAGATTGGAATTTAGATTTAAGTGAAAAATTGTAATATAATATTATGATGATAATAATGACTTGGCCAAAAATATTTCCTTCTATAATTTAAATTTATATTTCGGCTAGAAAATTTAATATTATATTATGTTAGTAATAACTTAATTTTATCAAAAGTATTTATTTTCAAAATTCAAATTTCAAAGTTAAATATTGAATTTTCGGATAGAAAATTGTCAAACTATCCTTATAGCAATAATAAATATCTATATAATGCAGATCATATCTAAGTTCATTTATTACTTATGTGGCAATTGTTGACAATATTTATAGTTATATTTGATCAGTATTAAATTATTTTAGTTATCTTTCATCAAATCTTTTGAAAATTTAAAAACTCCATCCTGTGAGTTGACGGTTTTTATGGTTCTATGAAAGCTGTGTCATGGAGTAAGCATTTAATTTGAAAGATAGTGAGAATGACTCAATTAAGAAAATATCATTTGTGGTAAAAATAGATTTTGTGGTTGTTTTAAATTAAATGTTGGTGTTTTTATATGATATAAATGGTGAAAATTGAGATTTCTTCATTAGTCTGATTGGATGAAAGTTTTGGGTTGGTGGCAAAGGTGGAGGCATGTTTTTTTTTTCTATTTTCTTAGGTTTAATATTATAGTGAAATTTAGGCGAAGATATTAGTGCATGAGGTATTGAGATTTTATTTTAGGTGAGGTAAAAATGGTGATATGGGCTTGTGGTAGTCGGACTATTTTAAGTTTTGGTATTGACCAGGATATGGATGAGATTGAAGGTGGTAATGATGATGTAAGATGTTATCATCTTATATTTTGATTTTAATAATGGTATAGGTAGTAGGCATGGTAAATCTTTTGGAAGTGGTGGGGATGATTTCATAATTATTATTTCTATTGGCTTTGGATTTGAAAGGTGTGCAAGTTTTTGTGTTCTAATATCATGTTCAAAGAGTGTATTATTTAATACTCTCATATAATTATCAATCAGGAATGACGATGACAAATCATAAGGTTTATGGTTTACATTAAGTGTGAAATTTTTGTAGTTAATGATAATTGAGATGGAGGTGGATGGTTTGACTGTTGTTTTTGTGAAGCAATTTGTAGCATTTCTTGAGCAAAATTTGAAAATACTTTTCTTTTTCATTTGTTTTCATGAGAAATTAATTTTTTTTTGGTATATATAATCATTATCAAATAACTCGATTTTAAGTTAATTTTTTATATAATTAATTGGATTTTGTGCCATTGTTTATATAATCGAATTGAAAAATGCTTTCATGTGTTTTACTCACTTGTAAAATTATTGTCAATTAATAGAATTATTGAATGACATATTTGTAAATTCATCGTAATAATCATAGTATTAGAATTTCATGGTGTTGCGAGAAAGACTTCAAACACTGCTTTGGTACAAACTAATTTTAATATAAATGGGGCTGGGTATATGCTGAGGAAGAAGAGAAGAGTAGCATGAGTTGACAAGGAGCGAGAAATTAGAACTTTGGAAGAAGATGAAGAGAAAATGAATACGACAAGAAGTTACAATAGATAAAAATTAAAATTTAAAATTCTTATTCATCCATATATTTGAATTCTTAATGCATAATACAAGCTATAAATGGCTCTTCAATCTAATTTCATTCTTTTCTTGATTGTATTTTAAAAGAAAAATAAAATAAAACACTTCTAAATATAATAGTAATTTAAAAAAATTTAATGGCAGCAACCACTTTTATAGAAACTTGAAATTCAAAAACTCTTTTAAATCTCCTTAATTACAATGTTAACTTGTCAAAAAAAAAATTTCAAAGATTTAGTTGTCAAATTCAAAATTTGAATTTAATCTGGGCACAAAATTTAGAACTAACATTATGAGACTGAAAAAAAATTTAATGCAGATGATAGCTTAGTCCACTTATTTAATAGCAATGCTAAATTATTATCGCTTAATCTATATCATAAAGTTTTTATGAAAATCTATTATTACTGTAATTATTAATTCTTGATTAACAAAATAATTAGTAAAATAAATATAATTATTTTATTACTAATTAGCATAATTAGTATATAACATAACTAAACAAATTAAATAATATATTAATCAATAAGTAATGCATTTATTATTAATTGTCATTATTATTAATTAGTGTGCTTATTAATTAAAGTATTATTCAATAAGTTATATAACTTATTAACATTATTAAATGTTAATAGCATATTAGTTATAAATTAATATTGTTATTAAATTATTTTTTTAATTAATGCGATAAATAATTAATAGTATTAATTAATTATAAATTAACATTAGTTATTAAATATGTAATTAACATAACTAATAAAATAATCAATGTATAACTGTTAAGAATTTATTAATAATTAGTTATCTGATTCACATATTTAATTGAATAACATGATTAATTTTTAATTTATGCCTTAGTTATAATTAAATTATTAATTACCAATTTGGTTAATAATTTAGTAATTGATGCATTTTATTTTAACATAATATTAATTTGTAGCCTTTTAAATTTTATTTCATCTTTCTTTGATAGTTTAATTCTACTTAAATAAATCCTCAATTGCACAACTTAGCAGCTTGATTTAGCTCAACTTAGCTAGGTTAAACCCCTAATTTAATCCCCAACCGTACGCCTCCTAATTACTTTTCATGTCTGTATCAACCATTTTTTCTCCCTAGTCATTCTAAATTACGTAATCGCTATCTTTTAGCATGTGGTTGATGAACTGTCATTTGGATAAATAAATTAATTTGGTTCGTAACTAGTGTACATTGGCTTCTACTTGATTGAAATAGAGCAAATTAGCACTTCGTTTTTAGCCCACACACTGTATTTTGAGTCCTTTCAAAACCTGCAGAAAAGTTGTACTATTTATTTTTTCTCATGCTAGCGTTGCTAAAATAATCCTTACCACTTTCATATATTCTACTCTGATTTAAATTGATTTATTTTGCATGAGGTCTAAGGCATCATCTTTCTAGTCATTTATTTTACATATTTAACATTATCAATTGAAGAAATTAAAATTTTTCACTTGTATTCTATGTTCATTTATATTTTAACTTTTTGAGATGTGGCACCATGATCAGTTTTATTTTATTTTTTAAATTATAGAAAATTGTTTAAATATTTTTCTAATTGAAAGTAGTAGGGTATAAGAATAAATATGGATAAGCTGGCATGATGCCAGTTACAGATAGGCACAATACCAGACCAAATTTTATATGGAGAGCTAATGAATACAGTAGAACCTGTCTAAATTAATCCTCAATAAATTAATAACTTCTGTTAATTAATAATATGGGTCGGTCCCGAGCTCGGTCATTTGCATCAATTAATAAATCTCTATTATTTGATTATTAATTGTAACGAGCGTTTCCGACAATTTCATAATTTTATATTCCCTACATAAGGTACTATGAAAATGTGAAATAACACTATGGAAATAGCCTAGGAACTGTTAAAGAGTTGGCGAATATCCTTCTGGACCATCTGGTTTACACGGATTTTGCTGAGCTTGTCCTTCATGCGCTGGAGAGAAAGGATGAATTCCTGGGAGTCCGCCTCTTACTGCATCCAGAATCTTTCAAGTGTCTGAAGTATTTTCTGCGCCTCGGCTGGGAATATCTTTAGGTACTCCTGGCTGTCATCGTCAGCGTCGTCGGCTTCCCCTGTCGTCAGCTAATTCTCAACGACGTCGTCGATGTCCGGGACGAAGGCCACCTCCTGCTCAGCGGGGCAATCCAGCAAGTTGCCGATGTCCATCGGATTGAGATAGCCAAACTGGCGAATCTGCGACACCAGCTCTTCAACAACGCCATTATCCATAAGCTCGTCCTCTTGAACTGGCATTGTGCCAGCTGGCTCTGACCGAATCTTGCAATGGCGGAAGCAATTATGGATAGTTTCACGGTTGACTTCTGTAGCCCAGGCTGGCACAACCATCTGAATGGCTTGCAGGACGTCAATCTTCTCTGGTTGCTCAACCTTGTCATCCAGATGCTGAAGGAGGTGGTTGAAGCTGCGGCGATAATAAGCTTTAAAGTTGCGGATGATCCCTTGGTCGCACGGCTGAATTTTTGACGTAGTGTTGGGAGGAAGGTACAAAACCGTTGTGTTCCGAAGGGTGATCCGGTCAGAAAGCCCATCGATGGGGACCTGAGCGTTGCAGTTGTCGAGAATCAGCAGCACCTTTTGGTTGGCCATACGGCGGTCGAAGTACTTCAGCCATTCCAAGAAGATGATATGGGTCATCCAAGCTTTGGAGTTGCACCGATACTCGCATCCAAGGTTTGCCCGGTTGACGTTCTTGAAGCACCTGGGATTGGCGTACTTTTCGATGATCCAGAGGGGAAGCTTGTGGCTACCATCGCCGTTGCAGCAGACAACGACGGTGATCCGTTCCTTATTTTGTTTACGACCCTCGAGTTGCCGAGTCACGAGAGAGTTATCTGCCTGACATTTGCCGGTGCGGTCAGCATTAGCCATCAAAGGCGCAAGTGCGGCCAAATGCACTTACCTGCATCCGGAAGAAGAGGCCAGTCTCATCCATATTGTAAATATCTTTCCATTCGAACTTGTCGATCGTTTCGCGTAGGCGTGGAAGGCTATCCGCAATGACATCCGTGTTCACATTGCCGCTCTCTCCAAAACGCATGTACGAATGGATGCCATGTCGCTTCTTGAACGCTTCCAGCCAGCCGTTGGAGAACTTGAATGGATCGTGGCCTGGATAAAGGCGGTCGAGAATTTTCTGGGCAGCCTCACACACAAGGTCACCGCTCAGATTGACGCGCTCTTGGTGGCCTTTGAACCATTCGACCAGTTCAGTCTCCATCATCGTATATTTGACTGCCCGCTGACGCTTGCTGTTAAGGTTTGCCTCATCCGTGTCGTGCTTGAGCAAATCTGCCTTCCGTTTGAGGGTGTTGGAAACGGTACCTTGGCTGACTATTAGGTTGTGCGTTTCCTGAAGCCAGGTGACGAGCTCGGTCTGCGTCAGCTTTGGGTTGTCTCTGTGATGTTTGCAAAGACCGATGCGGATGCTATCCGTCATGGTGGTGTGCTTTGCTCCTTGAAGCGGCATCGTTGTCGGTGGTTCTGGGTGTGTTGGGCATGTGAAAAATGGACGATTTCCGATGACTTTTAAATGTATCACCGTGGCGGTCCCGAGATTATTAATTTAGACATCCTGCAAGCTTCCCGAGATTATTAATTTGGACATCCTGCAAGCTTCCCGAGATTATTAATTAATAACCTCCATAAATTAATTGACTAGTGGCGGTCCCGAGATTATTAATTTAGACAGGTTCTACTGTATTGTTATCTTAAATAGACCACAAGTTGGACTCGAGTTTATAACTTGGAACATGTGAGCACACTGTTTGAACTAGAGCTCTTTTGTACCTGCTATTGTTGGTTGATCTACTAAATAGTAAATTTTTTATTCTTTTATATATACGCTAGATTTTAATTAATTTAAGAATTCTGCTGATGCTCTCTGAGTTTTTTATCTACACTTTCATTTATATTACCATGGCAATTCTGTATGGGTTTTGTGCCTAAATATTGCAGGAGTTTTTATTTGCACCTATGGTTTTCTCCAGTTTCAATTATGGGGAAGAACTCTCAGCTATAATATTTGTGAACTGCATAGGCTGAACCTTTTCTTTTTATTTCAATGTAACGTCAAATAAAGTTCTAATTTTTATTTACAGGTCATATACAGCTCTCTTCGATAGTTCTCTTTTACTAAGATTAGCTCCAGCAGTTGGAATCGTTGTGCTTGCTGTATGGGGTCTTGGGCCTGCCATGCGTTATGGAAGAAGTCTATTTCATGTATGCTCCTTGTGCAACATGCTTTCAGCTAGTTTATGGGTTTGGGCACATTAAAATTTATATATCTATTTTTTGTATTTTAAAAGAAAAACTAACTAAATGTTCTCTTGTAGAATGACAATAATTGGAAGAAGAGCAGAACTCATTTGGTCTTTACCGCATACCTTCAGCCAATTCTTTTGTGGACTGGAGCGACACTCATCTGTAGGTATGCTTCCAAAAGAATATCTACCACCAGCGTTTTCTTAATTGTTTACTATGCTTACCATGGTTTTACTCAAACTATGAGCTGCTTTTGTTTTTATTAGGGCATTGGATTCTATAGCTCTGCCATCAGCAGCTAGCCAAACTGTAAAGCAACGACTATTAAGCTTTGTAAAATCGTTATCTTCTGTGCTGGCTTTTGCTTATTGTTTTTCAAGGCAAGTTCTTATATATATATATATATATATATATATATATATATATATATTCTTAAAGATGATGAATATTTATAACTGGGTAAGCTAATATAACTACATCGTATTTCCTTTTAGTGAATCTCTTGTAACAACTGGATTCTTGCCATATGGAACTGTTCATTGAGTGTCATATCTAGCTGGTTCAAGAACTCTTTTTAATGCATTATCACTTTCTAGTTACTGTTAATTTTATGAACTGCACTCAAATTTTACTTATTGATGCCTCAAAGTTGCCATAACTGCAGTCACTGCATTATTATCATGATTTGACCCAGTCAGATCAGAATTCCCAAAGCGGGACAAGGGTCTGCTGGTAGGAACTAAAACTTATCCTTTAAAATTTTTAGTATATAAAATAATTTGTCTATTAGTCCTCAAACACTAATAAAAAACAACTATTAATCAGTAATATCTATTATACTATAAAATCAAAGGCAACAAAATTTTAAGAATTGAATAGAAATTGCTACTCAAACATATATGCTAATAAAGAGGTACTTATTTACAGTGGTAAATATTTCTTCTGCCATCTCTTATACAACTAACATATGTTTTGTCAGGGTTGAGTTACCGCTATAATAATGTGGTTGTCTCATAGTTTTAACTATTATAGCATTGAGGAGTAAGGTAAGAATCAAAATGTTTTACGTAACTTTTTTCATACAATTAGTGTGCATATGTAGTCATATATTTCATTAACATGAAAATATCATTTTAATTGTATTTGAATTTTCATTGCATAACTTTAAAGTAGACAATTACTATTTGATCATAGGATTTTTTCATTTTCAATTCAATTACTTTTTTCAATTTTGCAACATATCCAACCAATACCATTCGAGAGTGGCTTCCTACATTATCATATACATATATCTATTTAGTTTATTTGAGCATTAATTTTTTTTTTTTGTTGATTTTTGGTCAGTTACGTTATACATCAATATGAACAATCATATAGAATACATGTATATTAGATTGGATATCATATACTTGATTTTCATGACAATTATTTCTTAAATATTACTCTTAAAATCTAAGAATGCATTACTACAAGCTTGTGCACTTCTCTTAATACAAAACATAAAAATATTTCAAAAAGAAATAGTTTATATGCTAAACTCATTTTCTTTACCGTTTTATAATACTTGCATATATGGATTTGGAAGTACATATAATTTAATATTTATTGCATCGATTTAAAAAAATGAAATATTGCTCTAAATTAGAATGTGCTTACTCACTATTGTTTTGAACTTGATGTTGCACTTTGTTTTTTAAGCACAGGCCACTTCTAAAGGGAAAAATATTGGTCATTATTGTTACGATTTCTAGGCACACTAAATCATGAATTATTTTTGAATTTTAACTCCGAGTCTCTTCTTCATAATAAAACTCAATTTTTTAGGATCTTTTTAGGGTGTAATATATTATCATTTCATTGATTATAGTGGAAAACAGTGGACAACTCCTTCCTCCAATAAGCCTCATAAACTTTATATTTTGAGTGACGATGATAGAGCAATATCTCTCCTCTTTTCGGTTATTTGAGAGCATGGCATCAAATTATGTAGTGCCTTATGTATTTGGCTATCCAATTACTTCAATCATAGGTTTAGGATTTTTTTCTTTGACGACTCAAGTGACAGTAGTAAGTACACTTGACATTGATTTTGGTCTTGCCAAGGAAAATTGATTTTGAAGACTATTGTTTTATAGGATCTTTTGTTATTTTTACTTAATTCAAAACATGGTATATTGTCAAAAGTTTGACTAGAAATCATTATCTTAAAACATGGTGGCTGACCCCACCTAGTGGAATTAAGGCTTTAATGTTGTTATGCTGTTATTTCAGATAAAAATAATAATATAATGGCTTTAAAATAAAAGTTGCTTAAAACTATTTATATAAAATATACTTTCCACTTGGGCTCTCCATAATTTACAAGTATGTAAAAGGTATTTGTAAATATTTTATTAATAAAGTAGAGGTAAGTGAATGAGATCTACTTAATTTTAAACTAGGAGAATTTTATAAGTTGAAAAGTAATACTAAATAAAAAGTTCAAAATGATTATTGATTGTACTATTAATTTTAATAAAATTAATAAATAAAAATCAAACCTGATCTTGATCGCTCTCTCAACTTTTTATTCACTCTCTTTTTCATTTCTTATTTGCTCTTGCACAAAGCAGCCACTACCATTTACCAGGAGGCTGAGACTGTGTTTAGCGTAGCACTCTTGGTGCTGCGATTTATGCAAAGCTCCCCTCTATTTAGTTTTGTCATTTGAGGATCTGCTTTTTGTCTGTTTTATAGGAAGCGACCCTTAAAAAGTTATTTTCAAGAAACCGTTTTCAAATTGAAGCATGATTGCTTTCTATTATTTAGCATATACGAACTTTTGTTGTTTTTGGCCTCTATTGTCACAACCTGGTTTGATAAGTATTGGGAAATAGAGATCGGATGGTGAAAACATGAATTTAGCTATTAAATATTCAGAGCATTATTTAAATATATCATCTACACAATAAGAGCTATCTATGAATCCAAAAGCAGTTAAATTTGATAACATTCAATAAAGTCTTTCATATCACAATTGGAATTGTACAATGTAACTTAAAAAAAAGTTGAAAAAAAGGAAACTACAAGTGTACGAGCGCGATAGCGAGTGTAGGTCAGGTTAGTAGTTTTATCAATCATCTAAGTCTAATATGAAAAATATAACAAATACATAGTGTCGATAATCTTAATTTTTACTCAATAATTAATAAAAAGAAAGATGATATACATGCTCTAATAATTATAGTGCATACAGATTCAAAACAGTAAATGCTAAAAGTAGAAAGATTAGTAGCTAGAAGTGAAGTAATAAACTAATTCAAATAAGTTATAATAAGAATAAATAGTTGCAATTGACTTTGATTTGGTTTTGATTTCACTTATTATTCATTTAACTTATGTTATCATTTGCATTGTGGATGGAGTACCTTATAGTAAAGTATAGTGACCCAACACCTTTTGGATCCGCAGTGAGAAGTGCTTTTAAAGCAAGTGAGGATCCTACCTCTTGAGAAGATTTCATTATGAAAGTAATACACGCATAGTTTCTTCCATGTATACTTATATTTGAGCAAGTGCTGCATCTTTTAATTTGGGCATCCATATTTTAACATATTTATAGATGTTATTATTTACATAGAACTTTTCCTTAATTAAATATGATTTATTTTCATAGTCATGGTAAGTTTAGTAAGATTATCTTAAATATAGAAATGAGCCATGAACAATGGGTTGTGACATCTACCACCATTAATACTCACTAACTCACTAATCAAATGCTTGCCCATCTATTGTTGATTGGCCATTGCTATTCACCATTGATATTGTGCATAGTAGTAGTATGATAGCATGACATTTAAACAACAACAATAATGATAATTTTTTTGTAGTAGCATCACAATAGCTTTTTCTGCAAATAGAGTCTTAGGCTTATGAGCTCTTATTGGTTGAGGTCTTTGATAAGTTTTCTTTATTGTCTCACTTTGTCCTTTTGTATCTTCATCGTCCCCTCATCCAATTAAGTTCTTTATATACATGGCGTTATCATTTTTTTTCCCCTTAACTTGTTGCTGTTGTTGTTGATGTTAATGGCAAACATTATATTCTCATTCAGCTTAGGATTAGTGATTTTTTCTATTTCAGAATTGTAAAGGGTGTTGCTTGTATTTAATTAATCTTGTTAATACCAAGATATTGAGTTTTGAATTTGCTTACCTAACTTTTTGAGTATAATGCTAGTAACCTTTTGAGTATCATGCTAGTACTTGTTCATATTAATGAGTGCTACAGCTATGCTGATTATAGTAAAACTTCTGTGTTCATTATTACTGTTCTTAAACAAAATAAATATATAACAAAAGTAATGTTATCAATTTAAAAATGAAATAATTGAAAAGAAAGAAACCATCCATATTAAAGGAGTTCGCACTATCAATTTATCACATAGTCATTACTGTCCTCAAGATTTATCCAATTAGTTATGCAAATTGAATAACTTCAATTTTATTTGCAATTATTTTGTAATGCAAAAAAGTCTAACCTTGCAAGCATTTGTTCTTCACCTATAAACTACAGCCTGCTTAATAAGTAATAAAATGTATTTAATGAAGTAGCAATTATCAAGTAATTATGTACATCAAAATGTATTTATAAGAAAATGTAGGAAATAGAAAGTGCATTTATGAAAAAGCACAATGTCAATTCGATTGATTAGACAAAGGTGCCAAGGACCCAGGTTGTTTTGATTCTTACGTGTTTTGTGCTAGTGAACTATGCTAAGTTGCACTTAATAACTTTAGCTTTTAGTGGATCTAGGCGATCCTAATGAACTACACTTTACTGCATACTATGTAGTTGGGCTCTTTGGGCATGATTCTAGTTAATGTAAAGAATATGGATTATTATACTTAACTGTAAATTAATCAACTATGTTGCAGTCTTTACCAATCTAAAAGATTTAATGGGTTGTATCATTTTCACCTAAAAACATGTTTCAACCCCTTGATTAAAAACTCTAGTGGGTTCTAATATACTGTCATTTCATTTCTAATAGATGTAAATATTTTAGTGAATACCTTAGCGTATATTTATGTTTCATGTTTTGTGCCTCTTTGTCTAATAGGGCAAGGCCATAAAATTCACATTTTGAACCTTTTTATGATGCAACTCTTTTCAAATAAACGTATCAGCTTGAATCCCTTGCATTCTAATTAATGTAAGCTCTATCATAAAGAAAACAATGTACATTCTAAAGTATGTAAGCCCTATTTCTAGTATATTTGGGCCTGCACTGTTTCTAACATGCCCATCCTTTTAGATTCATAAATTATACATCATCACTCTATGCTTTAGACTTGCATCTATACCCGAGACTCTAAAAAATTTATAAAGTGATAGAATGCTCTTAAACTTGTAATAACTATGTCTAGAACTTTTGAACTGTAGTGCTGATGCACATTTGAACTCTTTAGTGAGAATTAAGTGGTTAGCTCTCTATAATTAATGAGTTGGTGTTAAACCCAAGCCGCAAGTCTTTCTCAAATTCCACTCAATTTGTCAAGATTATTTATGAGGTATTCCTTAATTGCTTATCAAAACATCTAAATTTTGCTGCTCAATGCCATCTAACATTAGTAGATTTGATCGTAAGCTGATGCAAAATGATGAAACATCAAGTTTTGATCCGGTCTATTTTCATTTACACAAATATATATATCTCATCGTGCATGCATAATTGCATGATGTCTAATATCAAACTCACATTGAGTCTTTAGCAAGTTTCTAAATCAGGGATTTCTCTTTCATTAACATGGGTTATTAACTATGGATGCTTACGCTCATAGATTGCTCTAAATTTTAGAACTAAATAAACTTTGATTCATATAATTGAAGAAAGCCTGCTCATATGTTCTTAATTACTTCAAGAAAGGGTTGCTTCTACGTTCTTATTAAGGATAAGACAAGTTTGCAGTTTTTTGGGCTGCCAATTAGTTAAATAGCTATAGTTTCTTTCTAACTTTTCAAAGTTTAATAGATTTGCTTGCAAATTACCTAACTTGATCAAAGTTCTTGCATCTCTTATCATTTTCCTTTTTGTTCTATGTTTCTATCTACTAATCATTCCTTGGGATCAACCCAATTATATAAACAATTAAAAGCTAATGCTCTGTTTATCTCATGACACTCTTTGCATTGTTTTTTTAGCTTCTTATCAATTATAGATCATGTAATCCTTGGAAAAATTACCAATTTCCTACTTTTTAAAATATAATTTCTTTAAATTTTTATGCTTTTTCACTAAATTGCATGTTTCTTTAATAGTATACAACGTATTTCTTGACTTTACAATAATTTTTTTATAATGAATTTAGTTATGACTTCTCTTTTAACAACTTATCCTGAAAGGGTGGAAATTTCTTACATTTAAAGTTCTATGACATTACCCCAAGAACTTATTTCTGCTAATAAATATTTTATGCTCATAAAATACAAGTCTATGTTTGTGAAGGCCCCGACGCCGGTTCAGCGGAAACTGTTCCGACATCGGGTGTTCACTTACCGTAGGTTCATATTGAGTAACTTGAGAGGAAAAGAGCATACACATATAAAAGCCAAATGATATTATTCATTTATTTCAATATTCACTTTACAAGGTCTTTTTAACCCTCCTCGTACAAAAGTAAAAATAAAGAAAAAGATAAAGGATAAACAAGCAAAAATAAAAATAGTGCCAAGGATCTCATCAGCAGTTGAACTTTTTAAGCATTAGGGTTCTTGCGCGTAATCCCCTAGGAGCACCTGACCTGGTATTGTACAATAAACAATACCGGGATTGGAATTCCCAGTAATTAGAGAGTACTCTAAGTGCCACAGTAATCAACTCAGTATTACATTTTATAATAGCAGAGATGCGATTTGCAAAGGAGATTCAGGAAAAATATTAAGGTAAAAGCGCAAATGAAATAATTAATTTTCTGCAAAAGATATTAGCTCAAAAATGCAAGTTACTGATGTTTTCTTTCCAGTAACTTGCCACGAATGTTGTTACTGATGTCTTCTTTCCAGTAACAACCCATGAATGCTATTACCGATGTCATTTTTTCGGTAATTAGTCACGAATGCCGTTACTGATGTCTTCTTTCCAGTAATTGGCCACGAAGGAAAAGGATGCTGGTTTCTAACAACCAACCAAAGCATTAATGTTACTGATGTTATTTTTCCAGTAACCCACGAATGTTACCACGTTAGTTCCGAACAACCAACCAAGCTTCAAAACGAAATTTGGCTCGAAGCAATTTAAGCGAAGCAAAGCAGCAGTAAAAGTGCAAAATGTAATACATGTCATGTACTGGTACCTTTTTGTCCTTTAGGTTCAAAAGTTCAACAGCTCGAATGAGTGATAGTTCGCTCAATCTGCATTTAAGTCCCCGATATTTTTAAGTTAGCTTTTTAATCCAATGATTTAGGAGTTTAATTTATTCTTTAATTATGTTCTTCTTCTGCTTTTGCAGCTCGATTGTTTTAAGCTGCTATTAAAGCAGTTATAATTATTAAAGGGTCTTAAGATTATGATCGAAAAAGTCCGAATAAAATGAATGAATTAGCAAAAAGAAATAATAGTTATTTATAACTATTTGTATTATTTGTCATTATTGATTAATGACAATAATGCTAATGTGATGACATAATCTCATCTCCAAAAAGATTAATAAGCATATATAGCAAAGTAACTTCTCTTTTCTTCTTCAATTTCCTCCATTTCCAACCTCTCATACCTTAGCTTTTAAGATTGCCGAAAAATAAGGGAGGGTTGGAACGGGGTAGCCGAATGGCTGGCCAATGTGGCAACGGCAAGAGGCTGGCTGGCAGCGGCTACTGAGTGGCTTGGCGGCTTGATAGCTGGCTGTCGGAGAGGGAGTTGGCTGGCTGAAGGGGACTGCCGGGGGCTGTCGGGCTGTCGGAAGCTGCTGGAAGGGACTGTCGGGGGCTGCCGGGCTGCCGGAAGGAGGCTGGAGCGGCTGAAGAGGGGCTGGCGCTGGCTGCCGGGGGCTGGACTGCTGTTGGCAGGCTGCCGGAGGCTGGGAGGAGAGAATGGTTGCTTGAGAAGGGAGGGAGCTGGCTGGAATAAGGAAGAGGGCTGCTGTGGGGGCCTCTATTTATAGAGGAGAGGGGTGGGGGGTTCGACTGAGGGGTGGGGTTCGGCTAAGGGGGGAGGCGAGTGCATCCTGCGCCAGATTCGGCGCAGGCAGGCCCTCCTGGCAGGCGGAAGGGGGAAGGGAAGGTTAGGGTCGGCCCATAGGGCCGACAGCCTGCGCCAAAAACGGCGCAGGCAGGCGCAG
The DNA here is from genome assembly GCA_016760335.1 of Gastrodia elata. Taxonomy (NCBI): domain Eukaryota; kingdom Viridiplantae; phylum Streptophyta; class Magnoliopsida; order Asparagales; family Orchidaceae; genus Gastrodia; species Gastrodia elata. The sequence goes on from CM028676.1 coordinate 1,960,302, forward strand.
GGGACGCCCGCAGGTGCCAGGCTTCCGCCTGGCACGGAAGCTTTTTCCGCCCCTCTGGCGGAAGAAAATCGCAAATTGCGATTTAAGGGGGGGGCGTAGGAAAAAAAACAGAGGAAATAAAATTGGAGAAAAAATTTAGACTTTAAATTAATCGCATTTTTCCTCCGTTTGGAGTCCAAATGCAACGAAACGTGGCATCGAGGTGTGTTACGACATGACGAACACCCTCGCGCCGAAAATTTTCGATTCAGAGTAATATTTTATTTTTGATTAATTTTTGAAGTTTAAAAACTTCAGAAATTAGCCACGATAAATCCGGAGCTCAGAATTTGATGAAACTTCTCGAGCAGCCTTTAAATAATATACTTAACACGTCGACATTGAAAACAATGAATTTGGACACGCATTTCAATGTTTTCAATTTTTAGAATTTAAAGATTTCAGAAAATAGAACGGGAGCTTCCGATAATCGGATTTTTTTCCCGAATTTGGGCACTTTGATCTAAAAATTATTTCTATCTATTGGTAGTTTTGTTTGCCCAAAATTGAAATTTTCGGGATCCTGATTCCTAAGGCAGGATTCTGACATAATTTGCAAAATAACGACTTTGGGTCGTTACAATGTTGTTTGATCAAAATCTTTTCTGACATCGCCTCATAATTTTTACAATGTGTTTTTGCTTTTTTTTAACAATATATTTATAATATAGCGACCTCATTCCATATGTAATTAAATCATTTTTTTATAAACCTTGTTTTATTTATTATTAGACTGCAGGCTAATGGAAATTCAAATGTCGCCTTTTTCATTGCACTTTATCGCCCATTCTTATCTTGAATCCTATCACAACTGATCATTTAGAAAGTGCATAGTAATCTTATTCTTCCCAAATGAGAATTTATTTTCCCTAGTGTAGTTTACACACATCTACTAAACAATCTTCTATTTGACAAACATAAGCACCCACGTTTATAATCTTCTAATGGATCATTACTCTAACAACAAATATAGTATTTTCAATCATATTCACCTCCAATATCTTTTAGTTTTTTTTTAACATACAATAACTTGTAAAACCTTCAATGGTCATTGGGCTTTTCCATGGCTTTAATCTCTTGTGACATTTTGTGATTGTTGTGCCTACCATTTCAAACTTTTCATTTATTGTTTCATACATTAAATCTAATATTTGTTTTAAGCCTAGGGGCTGTTTGGCATAAATAAATCTGAGAAATATGAAGGTTTTGATTACAGTGTAATTAGATATTTTTTATCGTTGTTTGGGAGTGTTTCAGAAAACTTAAGATTTTTTTATTTGGAATGAAGTAATTTGAGAGTGTGGTGTTTTGAGTAAATTAGGGGGTAAGATTACCCAATTTTTTTTTTTGAATTTTAAGTTTCTCAAATGTAGTAAAAATGATTCATTTTATTGAACGAACGAATCGAGTCGTTCGATTGAACTATTCGATCGTTCGAATGAATGATTCAACGATTCGTTCGCACTAATAGTTCGTTTGATCGCACGAATCGTTCTATTTGTTGCTGGAGAAGAGAGAGGTTTCACTTTGCAGTCGCAGTCACGCTGCTTCTTTTGCGGAGGTCTTCTTGCGTCTCGTTCGGCTTTTCCACCCGATTCGGCATGATCCCGAGTTACGCCTGATTTGGGCTTAACTGGATTACGCTAGATTTCTTATGTACAAATATAAAATTGAATTGCAATGTAAAAGTTTTGCATATGTTTTACTTCAAACCAAACACAAATAATCTCACTTTACCCGAAAAAATTTTATTTTACTCCCATTTTACTTCAATCCAAACAGCCTCCTTGTCAAGTGCTTGCTTCCATTTCACTACATTTGAAGCTGCAATGCACCATTGCAGATGATATCTCAGCCAATAATTGCTTTCTTTTCACTATAATTAGGTTATTTTTTGCCACTTTGCTTAGGGTTGATGGTATAGTAATTTCTTGTGTGCAGCTCACCACAGTTGAGTTAGATTACAATGCATTGCTCCTTTGGAAGATCCTAGCACTAACAAAATCCAAGCTTGGAATTATTTCATGTGTTTTACATAGGTTTTATGATTGCTATCAACTTACAAAACCTTTCCTTTTTATCTGTGGGCTCAACAAGAGTCATTTCCATATACATAGAGCCTATTCTTAAGCTGTTTTTAAATTTTGAAAGAACAGTACCTTTGTGTATGATGCAAGCTAAGGATTCTTTTTCATATACTATTTTAATGGAATATATATATATATATATATATATATATATATATTTAACAATGCCTCTTCACCATTAAATATGTTATTTCTGCATCTGCATTTTTTCAGATTATTTCATTAGCCAAGGAATGTGAGTTTCTTCTTGTTTTCAAAAAAGGATTGAATTTTGCTTGGAATACAGAAATATTTTCTTAGCTTATGTATTATGTAATCTGTGAACTGTTCGTGATTTTATTTCAACAATGGTATAAACACCAATTTCTTATTCTATGCAGCTTAATTCAGCAATCGCAGAAGTTTTTTTTAGAGAAGAGTAGCCCTGATGATACAAGAAACGTATGTATGCTTTCTGTTTTCACCCTTGATTTTTATTTGATACCACATTTTATAATTCTTCTTGATAGCCAGTGCAAAACCTGTTAAATTAGTATGAATTGAATTCTTTGTTGTTGCTATTGTTGACATTGTACACTTTTGCTAGCTTAAACTTGTTTGATAGAATTAATGGTGTTGACCTATTTCATTATTGACGAGGGATCTACTAATATGCAATTTGTAGTTCTTATGCTAAAAATTATTTCTACTTGACAAAGTTCTTCGTTTGAGTCATACTGAAAGTTTGTGTTGCCTTCTAGTTGTTTGCTGAGATTGTCGAAATTACTTTTATCTTTTAGCCTATTTTTAGGAATCGAGTTTACAGACCAGCATGCATTTTCAGGAACTATGTGAACATCATGCGATTTCTTTATTTTATATATTGTATTCTCATTATTTGGTATTTTAATCTGTATTTGTATGTTGAGAAGAGCTGTATTGGTTTAGGGAAGAGTTTTGTTTTGTATATTGTAGAATTTATATAAAAGCGTTGGTTCAAAACTTTCAGATTGCTATTTTGAGATGTTAGTCATTTCCAGTCTCTGTTTTTACTGTTTAAATTATTGGTCCATGCACACTTCTTGGTTAGGTGTTCTAGTCTTTTTCAGTTCTGATTCACTATAAGAGTGTGCTGCTAATCTGTGTGTGCAACCGGCTATGCAGAAGCACCTTTTGTTCAAATTCATGTAGTTCTCCATTGACGTCTTGGCCACACGGTTGTGTCCACATCCATCCGCTGTCTCCAATCATGTGCTTTGGACTTGTGTATTTTTTCTTTTGAATTTGTAGCAATCTGTGGTTTGTAACAATCGTGCTTGTAAATTTTGTGGGCTAATAAAGCTGATTTAGTAATTTTTTTCCATCTTTGCCTCCCTGTATATATACATAGGGCATTTTAATTCATATTAAGTGCTGCTTTCAAAATTAATGAAGTGGTTCCCTCCAAAGTTTAAGAGCCAATTAGCCACGTATGAGCATTATTAGCCAGAGTGTTTGAAGAATCAAGTTAAAATCAGGAATGACTTCATCTGACTTTCATTGCTAATTTGATTGTTATGATGCCAATCATATTCAATCTCATGAATTTGAAGTGAATTCAAACAATTTGAATAATCCAATCCTTCTAATCCATAGTCATGTGATGCACATTCTCATTCTCAAGATTCAAGGCTATTCCTTTCACACCGCTGGCAAATTCAACCATTTCTCCAGCTTTAATCTCTGTCTTTCCTTCCTTCCGTTCAGGGGAACTAAAAAGGCTTAGAAAACATTGACATAAATCTTGATCTACTATTAAACTTTGATGAAACGATTGATGAGCTCATTCTATTCTATTTTGGTTTTGCTACGAACTACGAAACGAGGGAAGCCTGCTCCTATCAAGGGGATGTGCTCTGCTCTTCACTGACCTCACTCAACTCAAGTACATTGCAATGCGGAAGGCGCCGTAGAGTCGTTAGGTAAAAGAATGTGGGTCCTGGAGATCTGCCCCGAGCTTCGCTTTCAGCCCGACCCAGTCGCGGTACTCTGGAGCTATTGATGCACAACCTTCGTTGCCTCATGTTTTTGTTTTCTCTTCGAAACCTCGGAGAAGGTTTCAGAGTTCAAGGTTTCAGAACTCGAATAGTCAAATAATATCCGGCCTGAGAGTCCCTAGGGCTTCAAAAGGGGGTCAATGCCTCCGGAGGAAGTCCCAAGAATTATGTTGTTTCTTTAGGCCTAAGGAGCAAGTAGTTCACACTGGAGAAATTCTACAGAATCATTAACTTAGTGGGTTAAATAAATCATTAGTATCATTTCGTTGACATTGTAGTTAACAGAGCATGAAAAGTTGACTAGATGTTCCAACTTATGTTGAAATTATTGATCAAAAGCTTTTCTTGGATTGGTTAATGAACATGGACTGACAAATCACAATGGGTGGGTTCCACATTTGGTCTTCAGATCAAAATGTGTGAATCAGTCCAAAATTATTTGTTAATAAAGCTAAATTTTACTAGTTGGTATTTGAGAAACAATGAGGGGCCATAACAAAATCTATCACTTATTAGGTTTACATGAAAGAGATTCATAATGAGAGATATTTACGATCAACACACTTAAAATGCCTTATTATGTGTAACACTTTGAATAAGGAACCATGCTTGTAATTGAGCGTATTAACCTATTTTTTGAGTTATTTGTAAGTGAGTTAATTATGAAAATATTTAGAGAAATTTAAAATTCAGAAAAATGACTTTAAGTGATAAAAGAATGTTAAAAAAAAAATTATGTGATTGAGAAACCAAATAATGACCATGAGATGAGAGTGTGGAGTGCAACGGAGTATGAATATTGTCTTAAAGATACATTGTGAAGCATTCCGGAGGAGAAATTGTGAGGGAGAACTACCACTGTAAGCACTAAGAATTAGAGAGAAGTGTATGGGAAAATTGAGCGAAAACCATTAAGGTACAAGTAGTATAACACCTAATATGAATCTAGACTGGGCACATTTGTAAGTTTATATAAAAACATTCTTAATATGAGGGGAGGCGCATGTCCCCTCGTACCTCTTTAGGGGTGTCAATTTGGGTGAATGGTTCAAGCTCATGTTCAACCAGAAACTGAGTTGAATGTGCTTGACCTATTTGTAAATTGATTGAAATATATGACCCACAATCAAATTGACTTGAACCCAGATAATCTTAAACTGGCTTAGATAACATGTTTCTTTTAAAACCACTCTTTTCAGCATTTGCATGATTCGAATTCGACTTGAGACATACATGGGTAACCCAGATTTGTTCCATATATATTATTATGGTAAAAGTAAATCACTGTAGGGTTTTGCTGGTCAACCTGACTCGATCAAAATATTAATTGTGCTTAAATTTTAACTCAAACTTGGCCTATATATTTTTGAAACCACAATGTTTGTGAGACTGTTTAAGTCCAGTTGTCTCCAGGTCATTAACTCCACTACCTTCCCCACTAGAGAATGGGGAATTAATTATCCAACCACGAGAACTTATGTTTGTTCCTTTGTAGTTGCGGAAAGCATTTAATTGGCTAATGAAAATTGATCCAATATTTGATTTTCAGTTAGAGACAAGTGCACAATGCTTTGATGTGATGCGGCGAAGTGGTGTGATACATGATGTTGCACACTGTGTACTTTGTTTCTGGTTGCTTCAAAAATGCTTTTTAATAGGGCTAATCAACCAACTAGCTAAACAACCCTTGAAACTGAATTTTTGGAAGATGGATAACCAAGAATTAGCCAATGATAAACTAAATCACTATAATATTGACCAACGACACCCAATTAACTAATTACTATTGAAATACTTTTCAATAATTGGACCAGTCAAGTCTATTGTGGCATGCTCTTTATTATGAGCTTAAACAGTGTATGTAAGTGATGCAATCATGCAAACAGTTAATGTATTGCTTATTTTGCTTATAAAGCTATCTTTTTTTAGCAATGACTGGAGTGATTAGTATAACTGCCATAAAAGCTGAATTATTGGAAGATAAATAACAAAATTAAGCACGTTTCGCCATTTTAACCACTAAATAAACTCAGTAACTTAGATTACAAATGCAACATTATTTCTTAAGCTGAATGAATTGTTGAACAAGGCAAAACAATGACCAGCATTCCAAATCAAAGATGCTTCGGAGGAAAGATGGTTGGTAGCTGATTCTAATAATTTTTCACTTTTAATCGTTGTTAACATCCTTGCTGTATTATTTTCTGAATTTGACAATGCAATTGATTTGACGATTTTGCACATCAAAACTATTTAGATATTAAATCCACACTGTTTACTTCTTTATTTGACCAATTTGCAAACCTACTTGAAAATGATGCGTAAACCTAATAGAGCACTATGATACCCATACCCTCACATACTATAAATTTACCTTTTTATGTGCTATTAGCTGAAGAAATAATGACTCCCAAACATTATCACTATATGACATTATTTTTTACACATGCATCGTGTGGTAAACTTAATTCTTTTTGTTAACGCTCTAAATTTTAGCGTCTTGATATTCAGATGGGTTTCCAGTTTGCTGGAAGAGCTGTATATACTGCTGTGTGGATTGCAGCATTTTCTTTGTTCATGGAATTACTGGGGTTTTCAACCCAAAAATGGCTCACTGCTGGAGGCCTTGGTACAGTTTTACTTACCCTTGCTGGACGTGAGGTATCATAATTATTTACCCATCATCTTCATCATGATTGGTATTTATAATGCTTCTCATGGATTCTTTTGTGATGTAGATATTTACAAACTTTCTCTCAAGTGTCATGATTCATGCTACTCGTCCGTTTATTGTAAATGAATGGATCCAAACCAAGATTGAAGGCTGTGATGTTTCAGGAACTGTTGAGGTTAGACTAAAATTTTTGTTAAAGTTAATTGCACCGTGAACTTTCTGGATTAGCTTCCCATTTGCAACTGGCTCTTACAGCTAATTCAATATGATTTCATTGTTTTTTACATTCATTAAACTTGTATGGCTGATCATAATTGTATTTTTTGGAAAGTCTATTAAATGTTTCTTTTTTGTTTTAGCTTCCTTGTCTTAAGTCACAACACAGTTCTTCATAGCCTTATTCTTATTTTATTCTTTTGCAGCATGTAGGTTGGTGGTCTCCAACAATTATTAGAGGTGAAGATCGTGAAGCAGTTCATATTCCTAACCACAAATTTACAGTTAGCGTTGTTAGAAATCTCAGTCATAAGACTCATTGGCGTATAAAAACCCATCTTGCAATCAGTCATTTAGATGTTAATAAAATAGGTGTAAGAATTTCTCTACTTTTTATTGGATTTCATTTAATGTTTGTCATATGTATGCTAGTTGCTTAGAACATATTGTTTTCTTCATCCCTGCCTTAGTGTTGAGTTCTTTTAAAATGTTTATTCCCTGCAGCATATTGTAGCTGACATGCGAAAAGTTTTGGCAAAAAATCCTCAAATAGAACAGCAAAAATTGCACAGAAGAGTTTTTTTGGATAATATTAATCCAGAAAATCAGGCTCTTTTGGTAAACAACTTCATGAATTTAAATTAATATTTGCCACACTTTTGAGATAATTTATAATTCGTTATGCTTTTGGTCGCTTTTTAATCTTGTATCTCTGCCCCTTTACCCTGCTTTTCGAACTGAGCATGATGCACTTAAAATTTCAATTGACATTATAATTTTGATTATTTGTTTTAAATGCTTATCTGTTTTTCAATTTTTAGTGAGAAGTTGCTATCCCAGGTTTCTCATGCTGAGCCCAAATAGAAGCAATGTGTCTCAAAATATGGCTATACAATCCACACCATTTCCCCATTTATATGCACTTTCATTGCATCCTTAGTTTACCATTAAATTCCAACCTCTAGTTCTGTGGTCTCATCTTTTTTATGACTTTGACTTTCTCATAATAGATTAGATTATGGTTGCTGAAGTTTGTACATGTAGCAACAGCAGTACATGGTACTGTCTAGTTTAAGTATTCATAATATGCAGAGTTGTTTTTTCTTGATGTACACCATTTTAAATCGAGGTAAAACATGTTCACCTTTTATTATACTGCAAGCAAGGTCTACATGTAGTTATAATTTTTGGGGAGTGCTAAACAGTACTATATGATGGAAGTTTGTTGAAAAGCTTTATGGCTAAAGAGATTTTTAATTGATTGTTAGGCTTTATGCTAAAGCCAAATTTAAATTAAATATTTTCTTGTTCTTTTAACATTTCTATCCTTGCAAATATTATTTGGCATGCCACTGTGAGGATTATTAGTGAGCAACATGATGTGATTTAAGTAGCAGTTTGTGGTAACATTAACCACCATTTAACATTGGCGTTGACAGGAGTGTTTCCCTTGAGAATTTATTTGCATGTGATGGTTATGGTTGATGTTATGGAGTAAAAGGGAGAGTGAAACATGGAAGCATACTTTCTGTAATATGTGCATGGATGACTTGCATATTTTCTTAATAATGGGTCAATACTGCCAATGTTAGCTTATTGGTTGGATGAAGGTATGATCATATTTTACTAAATTAGTATTATATTTTACTTGATGAGTTTATAAATGACATAAACTTTGTACTCCATTGTATGGCATGTTACAAACGGTTTATGAATGCCAACAAAGATTGGATCTTGTGGGTCTTCTTGTTTTTGATGGTCTCTTGCACACAATTAACAAAACAGTAAATTATTAGGCCAAACCCATTTATTTGGTTCAAATGAAGATCCTTTGCTCAGTTCATCCAATGGGTGATGTAACACAAAACATGCAATTATCTCTCTTGAAATATATTTACATTTAAACAAAAAAGGCAAATTTGAACTGATGTCTTGTGTATTCTAGTTCCTAGCTTTGTATTTTTTGTATAATCTATGGATCATGCTTTCATTGCATTTAATGAAATCATCTATTTCCATTTATACTCACAAGATTTTTCATGCTTTATTGTATATCTTCTCTGCATGTATGGTTATATAGTTCATTTGACATCTCTTGCTGTTAGGTTATTTTGGTTCACATTTGTTGATGCTATAAATTTGTGGAATGCAAACATTCATTGGGTGGCTAATGGATCATCAAATAGCTTTCTATTGGCTTAGGGTTTTAGTCTATTAGTGCATGAATGCATTGAATGTTGTCCTGCATTAGGTGGTGTATGAATTCCCAAAGATATTTCTAGTGGTTTGCCTTATGGACCTAATCAATAGACTTGAAGCTGAATTAAAAGTGAAAATCAATATAGTTTTTCTTTGGAGTGATGAATGACGGTTTAGTTGGGAGCCTGGTCCTTCTTCTTTGGGGAGAGAATAGGGATAAGTTTTCTTAGTTTCCCATGGAAGGGGGTATTTATAGAGGTAGGGATGAAGGATAGCTTGAAACTTTAGTTGAGATGGATAGTGGATGTATGGATGGGGTGCTCTAGGTTTCTTTAAGAACAGATTTCTTTATTTCATGTTGTGAATGGATGGAGTGTTGTAGGTTTGCTGCAAAACTACTAATGCTTAAAATGTTCTTTAATTTTCAAAAAATTTGTAGTGAGACGATTTTCACAACCAGATACGTTAGAATGTATAAGCAGTATAGAGTTTTTCTTTGATATTTATAATTAAAATCCTTAATATTCCGACAGCTCTTATAACTTTATTTTCGCATAACAATTTTACATCCAAGTCTAACTGTCCCAAACCGATACATGTGTTGAATCCATCCAGCAGAGATATTATGACGTACAAAAATTGTTCAAGCTACGCTGAATAATCGCTATATTAGTCATGCTAACAAATTTATCCACCAACTAGCATAGAGTCACCAACTTTGTCCAGATCAGCACATACTTGCAATTAAATTTTGAGTTAGCTTACCGTGTGCATTATTGCTAGTGCATATTACATTGTGTATGTGTTTGTTTCTGCACAAATTAAAACACCATTTGTAATCTTGCTGTATACATAAAAATAACTAAACTAAAAGTTCCAATGTGATATGAAAAAACAATAAAATGTTCTTGGTTAATCTGTTTTCACAGTTGCTTTATACTTTAAAACCATGTGCCATTGTAACTATCATTGTTGGAACTGTAGTCAAAATTGTATTTCTACTATTGAGCTGGTTACCTGTATGTCAATCCGGCCCAATTTGGTTGGAATTTCATTTAGAGATTTCTAATACGAATATAAAAATCTCATAGGGGAGGATATTTTCTTAGCACATCAAAGAGTCATAATCAGAAATAAATCAATATCTACAAAGAGCCACTTGAATCATCAGTAAATACTATATTATTATCACATCTTATTTTATTTATTGTTAAAGTATTACATCATATCAAACACAAGAAAACATAAGATGATAGAGATCCAATATCAAGTGACACCATCTGTAGGTTAAATATATCTTTTTGTCCCAAAGTTCAATCTATTTGATGAAGTGGCATCTTGGTACTAAAATTGATTCCTTGTAGCCATCACCCCTATTTCATTCCTTGGAGAATCAAAAGTGCATCCATCCATCGAGGAGGAGAGCTTGAAACCTTAGGGAAAGGATAAAGATCTGCTGGGCTAATAATATGGATTCCTTGGGTCTGAAAGCAATCCTTGTTTTGTGCTAAAAATGGCTTATGGTTATGTTGAAAACAGCCCATGCTCTGGAGCTCTAAGAGGGAGAGAGCTGATGTGGAGCTGTTGCTGTGGAGGAGAAAATTACTGTTTTCTTCTTTAAGAGAAGTTTAGTATCTTTTGGAGTGAAGAAAGGCTGCTTGGTTAGGAGGAGTTGGGGACTACATAGCTGCTATTCAGGACTATTTTTGTGTTTGGTTGGCTGTACTTCGACTTCTGTTTGCTGCTTTAATAGGTTGCTGCTTGGAGCTGCAATCTGCTGCTGTACGGAACTGATTTGGATGGTGCTTAGGCTGCTATATAAGGGTACAAGTGTAGCTGATTTATGGATTTTTTTGGAGTTAAATTGGGTGCATGGGATATGGGATAATAATTTGAACAGCTAAGTGGGAGCTATTTGAGGGCTAACTATGGTTTCTTGAGCAGCAGAAGTTTGAATGAAGATATTTGGGGCTGGTTAAAAGGCTGTGCGTGCGGGATTGAGGAGGAGGCTCTCTAATTAGCATACTACCTTTCATTTGTCAAAAGTGGTAAAGGTGTCTTGGATAAAAACTCACACTGGAGAAGCACATGAGCTGTACATGGAGAAGAGGAGAAGATTTGGTTTTCATACTTAAAAAGTTATCAGAAGAAGGTTACGAGTTGAAGTTTGGCTCCAATGCTCGACCAGCCTTGCTCCTGCTTGGCTCCGCTCATGCACTTGGATTTCACTATTCTCATTGCAGGTTCAAAATCTGCATGCTTCCAGCAGCAGGAAATTGACGAGGACAGCATGCTAAGACTTGAAAGCCTGATTTCAACCATATTGGAAGGAAGGGTTGTGTCTTGGCTAATTAATAGAAAGCGTTATATGGCCTTAAAAAAATATTGGGGCCATTTTCAGTAGAGATTTAGGAGAATTTGAAAAACATTTAATAAATGTTAATATTTGGCTGAAATATTTTTAAATATGAAAAATTTCGTAATAAATTTCCAAATGACAGGCTGAGAGTTAAGCCAGTTTGGGATAGTTACAGAAGTGCCATTGACTCAAAATTATGAAATTTCTTAAAACTCATTTTTGTTACATGTCTTTAGACACGTTGAATTGTTTGGCTCAAGTTTATAACAGATTTTTAATTTCCTATGATACTTAATATCTATGAAACTCACATGGCATGGCCTTCCGACCTACATAATTTTGTGATTTTCTATTTAATATGTTCTGATTTTATTTTCTTAATGCTAGCTCTGGTAACCCGTCACTTCTACCCTTGGCCTTCAAACTTTTTTGAAAGATAAGAAAAAAAATGCCGAAGGGTGAACAGATAAACAAAGGCTATACTTACAACCAGAGTTAACAAATTCCGCATTTACCCTCTCTCCTTTTCAAAATCACATGTCCATTAATTCTTGAACTAGAAAAATTATTATAAAAAAGTTGGGAACTTGAAACATCAAAAAAAGCCTATATTCAAAAATCAACAGGAACAAAGAGTCAAGGGATTAAAACAAAAAAAAAAAAAAAATTTCTATACATTATGTACAATATCGCTAATGTTCCTTACATTATATGCTCCAAAATTCTGACTTAAATTTCTACCTACCTAACTGATCAGATGCTTTGTACATGATTATTAAACGGTTCAATGAACTGTGTTAATTATTAATTGCAGATAGTTTAAACTTAACTATCTGTGCTAATCTGACTTCACAATTGGAAAGAAAAAGCCATATTTTGAATTTCTGCTTTCCAAACTGTTTTTTATTTATAGATCCTCATTGCCGAAATGTTTGATACAATTTCTGCAGTTATATTTCTTTCTTATAAATTCCATGTTATTAACTATGCGATTCACTTATTTATGAGGTAGGGATTCGTTTGTACTGTCGTTTCATTTACATGTTTCTTTATAGAAGTTCAACTTATTGTTGGAGCTTGGGTTGCATCTTGTAACACTATAGATTCATCTTATTCGTTTAACTTAAACTTCTGGTTCATCTTTGAATATTTCATGTTTTAATTCTGCATTGGCAAGCTAATAAAATGTTTTAACCTTTTTTTTTTATCTGCTATATGTATATCCGAGTTACCCTCTAAACTTTTGTTTCTTGTTGCGTTTGCAGATTCTAGTCTCGTGCTTTGTTAAGACTTCACATTTTGAGGAGTACCTTTGTGTCAAGGTTAGAATTTTTTGTTTTTAGGGTATGAAAATAGGCAAACCATTTTTGGAACATTTCCCCTTGTCAAAAACAATAAAAAAATATTGCTTCTTGTTTACTTAGTATACACATGCACGCCTGCACGCACAAATGAATGTCAAATAAGTTAATAAAAGAAAGAAACAAATATTTTTCATCAATATATCCTAAATATAGAATGATGCTTGTAGTTAAAAAGGAAGGGTGGTGGGAGGGATCCTGGTGAATCCACTTATTCTTGGGGAGGATCCTTGGGTTTATAGATCTGGGATATGATCCATGAGATCAAGAGGATCTTAGCAAAATGATCCAAACAAAAATCTAGTGGGTATTGCTAGGGTTATGAAGGATCTGAGATGCATTTGGAAATTGATCCTTTTCTGCAATTTAATATTTTGGTATCCATTTCTAATTTGTCAACTTGTTTTTATAAGAAAATGCTTGTAAGCCCTTGTGTGTGAATATTTGCATATTGAGTTTTAGAGTAAACCAAAGGACTACAGATTATATCCTTGTCAAAGTTTTTCTAAAGTACTTGTTAACCTCAATTTATTTGTTTCAGTTACTCTGTGATGACTGATTTGTTGCCACAATACAATCTTATTGGTTTTTAAATTTAATTTTTAAGGCTTTTAGAGTAATTCTAAGCCATAAAAGCTCATATATTCCAAGTGGCATTAATCTGAATTCTACTTTTTACACAGTTTAGCTTCCACTTTAATTTTTTCTGTGTGTTTTGGTTTGTCCTTTTGATAAGAATTCGTCAAGTGAAGTGCAATATTATGAGGTTGGCCTTCCTATCATTAATAGTTCGTGCACACTCAGCATCTGTGCAAGCGTCAATATTCAACTATTTACCCTATTTAAAGATTTGATTAATTGTTCTTTGATGTCTCTTGAACCAATCTTCCAATCTTTTCCTTTGTTTTTTTTCCTCTGATAAATTCAGTAAATCCAACGTATTACTTTTTTCTGAGGCCTTTATCTAAGTTTTTATGGTATTTTCTCCAAATTTTGTTTTTTATTACATCATCCGAGTTTTAGGAATCGTGATTTTTTGAGTCCGGTGATAAGAAGCTTTATGGTTATGTGGTACTAGTTTCTTTACGGACAATAGGCCAACAAGGCAGCATGGAGAATTTACCTCAACAGTTGTAGACAGTTTTTATGAAAATTATGTCCCAAGTTGTTCCCTATATGACATTGATTGTCCAGATAATTCATTCCGTAAGTTTGCTGATGATGGAAAGTGCTTGCAGAAACCACCAGGAAATGATAGTTTACAGGCCTACATGGACTTCATGCAAAGGCGATGATTGTGATTCTCATGCTCTGACCCAAAGAGTAAAGAGGTTTGACAGCTTCTTCACCCGCCTGTACACTGTATCACTTGCAACAAAAAGAGGTTTGACAGCTTCTTCACCCGCCTGTACACTGTATCACTTGCAACAAGTAAGGAGTTTATTTGCAAAGACTTTTTTTTTATATGGAAACTCTGGAATTTATCTTATTTGCTACTTCAACGGCACAATCACATGATGTACTTCCTACTGATGGTACAGCCGGTGGGGTTCCATGTATTGTAAGGATAGTGTTATTTCTAGTGAGGTTAGAAGATAGTGTGATGTTGGATGAGAAGGTCTTCTACAATGACTTTGTGAATTTGGCCCACAGCATGGGTGTTTTTTGCATGAGAATCTGCTGTATCATGTCTCTGCGTTACCAGCTAATACCCACTCTATAGGTTAGGGATTCTGGAAACCTTGTAGACGGAGGATGGTGGGCTCTTTTTTCTGTGAGTATCATGAATTATCTCTTAGTTTCGCATATTCAGGTTTCAGAGGGACAATTTTTTGTTAGTAGAATAAAGAAGAGGTTGCTTTCACACACACACACACACACACACGTGCACCGGCACTGCAAGGCAAGTTCAATTTCCCAAACTGATCAACCTATTCGTGCTAATTTGTGAGGAAACAAATGAAGCACCTGAAGATGTTCTATTTTCATTTTCAAGATTACGTTGATCTGATCTTGTAAAAGGAACAGTTTTTGAATCGTCATCATCTTAATCAAGTTTGGTAGTGTTCTAAAACAATTTTTAAAAAAACAAAAGAAAAGGTTTAAGGTAATGTATTTGTTTTGTGGAGGAATGTTAGTGGTGGCACTTGATCGACTTTGATTTTGCTGAGGTGATTCATAACTTTTTGATGGAGCGCAATTTTGTTGGTAAGCGAACTGTTGGGTATTTTTTTGGTGGAGTATAGTCTATGTTGGCCAGTATTTCGAAACGATTTTTTCTGGTTGGAAAGTTAGTAGGAGATGTTTGATTCTGATGTGACGTTGGTTGTTTGGAGTGAGAGAAACGTCATGTGAAGAAAGTGGAGGAAAGGAATTAATATTTTCTAGAAAAGAGATTTATTTTTGAAGATATTGATTATGAAAATAAGATCTCCTTCCATATAAGTATTTTTTGTAGCCTTTCTGGTAAAGTAGACATTAAAAGCACATTTTAAGGCATTCTGTTTTTTGAGAGTGAATATTTATAAAGAATAAGCATCCAAAGATTTTTGGGGGATGGTTGTTGGTAATATTGTAGTTGGGATAGAAGTTTGAAAGAGTTTGGGTAAGATTCCTAAGTACTTGATATGCTATTTATGATAAGATGGAAATTAGGATGGTTTTTCCCAATAATTTTTTGGAACTTGTTTTTGGATTGAGAACAGAAGTTTATTGCCATTTTTTTTTGCAAGAGATAGTGGAAGGGATGCCTTTCCTACATTGGAGGCAATGAGACTTGTATTTGTCACTAATATTATAATGTTATTAGTAAGTATGGGGATGAACATTTTTACCTTCCGCCAATAAATAGAGCATTGTGAGCTGACCGGATCCCAGATCGGGCATCCTTTTTGTTTCCATCACATGCCTAAGTATAATTGAAAGCAACTCTCCAAAAGGAGGAGAGCTTACAAGCTCTGCATAATATACTAATAATTGTTAAACCTAATCCACCATGTGCTTTCAGTGCTGTTACCTTATTCCAGCCGGTAAGATTGACTTGTTTATTGTGTGCCATCAAAGAGGAAGCTGGAACACATAAAAGCGATTGTTTTGATTAAGATTATAAACTGAGACAAAAGTAATTGTAGCCGCCCCTCAAATGAGAGAAATTTTTTGTCCGTTTGCTAAGCAAAGCCCAGATTTATCCAATAGGTTGCTGCAATCAGCAGCTTTTATAATTTTGTTAGCTATTAAAGCACTAGGATATTTGAATGGCAAGCTTATTAATTTTAGGTTGGCTGAACTTCATATTTAAAGGTGACTAGACACTGTTTTAGAGCATTCAAGTTTTTCTAGCTTGCTTCCGCAATGTAGAAAAGATCACCTGCAAAGAGCAAATGAGAGTAAGAAAAACCATCATAAGTGATTGGTTTAAAAGCATTGAAGATCACAGCTTGATTTAAAACATGTGGATGCTAAAGAGGGATGTTAAAAAAGCAAGGTTTTACTGGTTTTTCATTATGGAGCTGTTTGGCTTGAGTAAATATGACAAATTTGAGTGTAAAATAATATGTGTATAGTGAAACCTGATTACAATAGAATTAAATTACTTTATATTGTTTGGCAATCTTATAAGAAATTTAATATTTTTCTATTTGAAATGAAGTAATCAGTGAGTAGTATCTTGAATAAATTGAGGAATAAAATTATCCACAAATTGTTTTAGGGCTTCTTTCGAATGGAACTAAATAAACGAATCAGCGAAGGAATCGTCCGAACGAACGAAATCATTTGAGCAAATGATTCATTCTATCGAATTGATTTGAATTCTTTTTAGAATTCGTTCGAACGAATTGCTCGAACGATTCCTTTGAAACTTTCGTTCGAATGAAGGATTCGCCGGAACGATTCGTTCCATCGAATTGATTTGAATTCTTTTTAGGATTCGTTAGAACGAAATGAACAAATCGCCCAAACGATTCCTTTAAAACCTTCGTTCGAATGAAGTACTCGCCAGAATTGTTCGTTCACAGGAGAAGATGAACGAATGGAATCGTTGGTTCGCCGGTTCGTTCGCTTGGTAAAAGTCGATAATTTCAGTTTACCCTTAAAAATCATATTTTACAGTGTTTTCACTCTACGCATGCCTAACACCCTATGTTTTTCTATATGTTACATTTTACTTTCCTGTTAAGATGAATTTTGTGATGTGATACAAATGATGATGATGAAATCCAGCCTTTAGAGTTGCCTGGATTGGATTGATGGCTTTCATTTCGAGCAGACATCTCTTTTTAGAAATATTTGGCTCTAGTTTCTTACTAGTTTTAATTAAGCTGCATTAACGAGTTTGTTAGTTTTTTTCAATAAAATTTGGGTCAATAAGAGCCCTCCCTCCATGTCTTGAAAAAAAAAAAACAGGAGGGGATCCTGCTGGACTTGCTGAGAGTGATAGGGCATCACCGGGCGCGGCTGGCAACCCCAATCCGCAGCTTTCAAAAGCTATACGGGGAAGAAGCGGAGGAGGGCGACGGCATCCCCTTCGCGCGCGGCGAAGGAGTGAGCCGGCCGTTGCTTCTGATAGAGGCCTCCGACAAGAGCAGGCTCCGGTCCTCCGCCGCCCGTCCCTCCGACGAGCCTCCTTCCAAATCCGCCGAAGCCCTGCATAAGAAGATCGACGGCGATGCGCCGCCGCTCTCCTTCCAGGATAACATCGTCCTCGGCGTCGCCCTCGATGGCTCCAAGAGAACACTTTCCATCCAGGACGACCCCTCTCATCAGACCAGCCCCGATCCCCCCAATACGACTACTACTACTACTAAAGAACTAGGGGCTGCTGCTCTCACCGACAGGTGAACCACTCTCCCCTACTCCAATATTTATTCATTTCTCTGATTTAATGCTCTGCTTTATTTAGCTTTCCTTTCTTCTATATTTTTAGATTAATTTTAGGGGAAAAAAAAAGAGAGCTTTTTTCTGCTAACACCATGAAATGTAAATCAAATATTTGTGATTTAAAGTCGGTTACTGCCAACACATAAAAAGCATATTCCAATGAAATATGTTAAGCTGATATCTTGAATTTTTTTGGTGGTTTATTGCTTTTAAATTAGATTTAATTTATGTTATTTTGTGTGTGTATATATATATATATATATATATATCAAATATTAATAAAAATTTAAAAATTCATGTAACAAATAAAGATTTTTATATAAATTTATTTTTTGACGTCATATTATAAATTTTAATAATTTTATGAATGATATATGAAATTAAATTTGCATGTGGGTGTAAAAATTTAGGTTTTTTAATATATTTTTAGATTAAATTTAGGTTTTTTAGTTACTTTTATATTTAAATAACTTCAAAAAAATATGTATGAATATGCTCTTAATTAAATATATATATATATATATATATATATATATATATGTTTAAAATATAAATTTATATTTAATCTTTTTTTTATAAAAAAAAATAGTTTTAATATTTTTTTAAAGCTGTTTAAGCCATTGAGGATCTCTAAAAATAAATATCGTTAAATTATTCTAACAATATCATATTTATTTTATTTTAAACATAGTTATCCAAATTAGGGGATCTTCGATTAAAGGTTCAAAAGGCACGAAGATTTTAAAGATGCTTAAAGAATAGTTAAATATCAGTTCTCATTTCTATATATATATATATATATATATATATATATACCAGTTACATTTTAAAAAATATATATATTTTTTTAAAGTTTAATTAGCAGTAATTTAATTTATTTAAAATTAAATAATTTGAAGTATTTAGCATTATTCCATAAATATTTATTTACTATTTATTTATTATTTTTTTTTTATGATGTAATATTTTCTTTCTAATAAATAGTAAACACTATGATTTATGCTCAGTGGGAGCTTTTTATTTATGAGAAATATTTTGATACCGTCAAATATATTCTTTATCTTTTTTTTTTGTGTAATATTGATCTTTAATGATTTTTAATAATGATTTTGATTAGTTAATTTTATTTATTATGAGTTAATACATTAATTTTAAATATTTTTGATAAATTACTTGATGAATATATTTTTAGTATTGTAATCGCTCTCTTTGTTTCTGTACAAATATGTGACTAAAAGTCGACTAAGATGTTCTGCGACGTCGTTGAGTTAATTAATACTTAACCAATGATTATTCATTAATTTATAATTAGTGTCAAAATGCAACATTGGGAATTTTGACTGTAGAAAGTACCCTTTTTATATTATAGAAATAATTTCACCAAAAAAAATAAATTAAACTCATTTTTAAATTATGAGGGAGCCAATATTAAATTTTGCAAGATTTAATGCTTGCGTGTTATTTGGTAGGTTACCGTCTAACCGGCTGTGAGAAGGTGAAGAACAAGTCAACTATAAAAGCCGTTTAAATGTTTGACTCAGTACTAAATAAACTTGTATATATATAAGCTCGGCTCTTCCCTCTTCATAAGCTCGAGACAGGACGGAGCCTCTTTATGTTAGCCAAATTAGTATATAAGAGAAGGTCGAAGATGTGCTTCGATGGATCAGGCATAATTAGTAATAGCTCAGCAGCACAGTGCCCGCTGTCCGATCCTTTCTCTCCGCTTCTAATCCACGATAAAAAACGTAATTATCCAGCGGGGTCTGAGCGGCGGTCATCGTTCGAGCTGGTGGAGTACGATAAGCTTCCGGAGTTCCTAAAGCACAACGAGTTCATCCTCAGCTGCTACCGCTCTGAATGGCCCCTCAAACAGACCCTTCTCAGCATCTTCTCCCTTCACAACGAGACCATCAACATCTGGACGTAAGCATCCTTTTCTTACTCCATGCATCATCCTCTCATCATATAATCATATTTCGTTCATGCATGCGTGCAGCCATCTCATCGGCTTCTTCATCTTCCTGATGCTCATAACCGCGAGCTTTGCTCCAACGTTTCGAAATGAAGGAAATGGTCTGCAGCGACAAGCAGTTCGGCGCAGCAATTCATCGAGCACGGTTTTCATCAGGAATGAGAGCCCATCAATGATGATCATGATGATGACAAACAATAATACATATATGGGTGACCAGAGTCATGTGAATGGTGCAGGCGGGGTGCCCCAATGGCCGTTCTACGCGTACCTGATGGGCGCCATGTTCTGCCTTCTGATGAGCAGCGCCAGCCACCTTCTGTGCTGCCGCTCGCCGGCGACGAGCTACGTGATGATGCGGCTGGACTTCGCTGGAATCTCAGGCCTCATCGTGTCGTCGTTCTACCCGATCGTATGCTACGGCTTTGCGTGCAGCCCGCTCTTCCGCGCCCTCTACCTCTCCTCCATCACCGTCTTCGGCGTCGCCGCAGTGGCGGCGTCCCTCGTCCCCGTCTTCGACTCTCCGCAGTTCCGCCCCGTCCGGGCAGGGCTCTTCGCCTGCATGGCTGCGTCGGGAGTGGTGCCGATAGCGCACAAGATGGCAGCCTTCGGGGACCGCCCGGAGGCGGTGCTGACGACGGCGTACGAGGCAGCGATGGGAGGGTTTTACGGGCTCGGAGTGGTCGTCTATGCGACCAGGGTGCCGGAAAGGTGGCTGCCGGGAAGGTTTGACATCGCCGGACACAGCCATCAGCTCTTTCATGTGCTTGTCGTCGCAGGCGCTTACACCCATTATCTGGCTAGCTCTGTCTATCTCACGTGGAGACAGACCCAAGGATGCTGATTAAGCCCATTTTCTTAGTTTTTTTAATTATTTATGGCTTCTCC
This sequence comes from Gastrodia elata, assembly GCA_016760335.1. Lineage (NCBI taxonomy): Eukaryota > Viridiplantae > Streptophyta > Magnoliopsida > Asparagales > Orchidaceae > Gastrodia > Gastrodia elata. The sequence continues at coordinate 1,980,993 of CM028676.1, forward strand.
GTGGGCGGCGTCCAAAATGACCGCCGCAGACGCGGAGTGGGCCGTGAGCTGTTGACTCGTCATTATTATATTTATACATCATTTTATTTTTTTATTTTTTTATATTAAAAATAATTTAAATTATTATTTTTAAAATTTGTGTTAAATAATGTTCAAATATTATTCAATTAACTTCTTTTATTTATGTGCCAGCGAAATAATATTTCATAGAAAACAATTATTTATAAAAATTATTAAAGAGTACAATATAATTTTAATTTATTTATTGGTTATAGTTTTTTCTTATGTATTTTAATGGAATTTTATGCAAATGAAATTAGAAAAATGCTATACATACAATAAAAATATATATCAAAAATTATTTATGAATAAATTTTTTTTTTTTATATACAAGTCATATAAAATATATAAATATATATATATATAAATGATGTTGTAGCTCAGTAAATTGAAACTTAAAATTTATTATTTTAGATCATGAGTTCAAATCTCACCAACTTCAAATATAAGCAAAAAAAAATACTTTTTGAGTGTAGTTATGGAGAATTATATGTTGGAATGTTGCCAGATTGTTATATCTGAACACATGTTGGAATTATATGTCGTTCCGTTCCGTTCCTCCACCAAGTTGTGAGACATCCAGCAAAGATTGACGTTGTCATATTTGATGGGAAGAACAACTTTGGTATGTGACGGTGCGAGGTAGGGATGATGTTCTTGATGGCGAAGAGAAACCATAAAAAAATTCAAAAATATGCTGGATCAAAATGAACCTTAGTGTATGCTGTTGGCTTCGGAATCGCTTAACACAGGAGATCAAGTATGCAGTGATAATGTAGATGTCGGTGTGGAAATTATGAAAATTTCTAGCGGGCAAGTGTAACAACTTAAAGGTTGTTAATCAGTATTTATCAGTATAATTAACTCAGAATCATCTCCATTACTCTCCGTAAGGTATTTAGACCAAACTTTGCAAATTTGGAGCGATTCTGAGCTCAATCAAATATTAAGATTATCTTAATATTTAATTAACTTGAAATTTGAGATAATTAATTTGACCTCAAATAAAAATTTTGACTTTGCCATTGTGCTAATCATCCTCAAATTAGTTAGTGGTGATGTCTTAGAAATTTTTAAAAGTCATTAGATTTTCTATCATATTTTAATATATTTTAAATACTCTGTAAATTATGATAATTAAGGGGTGAGGAACGGAACGACAAAGTTAGATTTCGATTTCGACAAGTATTTATTTTTTCCTATTTTTAGGGTATTTAAATATATTAAAATATTTGATGAAAATCCAACGACTTCCAAATGCTTCCAAAACTTCATTCTTAGCAAATTTGAGGGTAATGAACGTAATGGTGAAGTTCAATTTTTAATTTGAGGTCAAAATAATTAGGTCAATTTCCAGAGTTTCTAAAATTCCCAAAATCAGGATTTGATCCATTATACCTCTGATTTAGATCAAAACTTCAATGTGATGTCCTAATGATTATTTAAGAGTGTTATAATAAAAATTATGGCGCGTTGCAGCAGTTTTCGCCCAGAATTCTCTCTTTTGTTCAAGAATGAGAACTTTAGTTTCATCATATGGGGATTATAATGCATATCCATAGAACTAACTTATTTAGTAGAATATGAAATTTATTAATTTACCCTGAATAGAATTGTAGAGTTTAAGTCTTATCATAAGTAATTAGATAATTACAGTTCAGTTCATGATAAACATCCTAAGTCCGGAGTATGTTATAAGTAGAGAATTAAACAGCTTAGTTTGAGAGAATAAATTATAAAAAGATTCTATCCCTTATCTTTGTGCACATCGATAAATGCAGCTAAACAAACTAAGCATTTCAAATTACCTTTCTTAGGACACTCTAAATTATGTTATAAGTAGGGAATTTAATAGCTTAGTTTGAGAGAATAAACTGTAAAGGAATTCTGTCCCTTATCCTTGTGTATATTGATAAGTGCAGTAAAACAAACTATATATTTAAAGTCACACTTTTTAGGACTTACTGATCATGCATATATACTCTTAACATGTGATGTATTAAAATATTATGAACTTATAATGCAAAATAAATATTGAATTCAGTTGAATTAAAATAGAATGATAAATATGTAAAACTTATAATGCAAAATATAAATCAAAACATGGCGCCCATCAGGTACGCGTAGAACGGCCATTGGGGCACCCCGCCTGCACCATTCACATGACTCTGGTCACCCATATATGTATTATTGTTTGTCATCATCATGATCATCATTGATGGGCTCTCATTCCTGATGAAAACCGTGCTCGATGAATTGCTGCGCCGAACTGCTTGTCGCTGCAGACCATTTCCTTCATTTCGAAACGTTGGAGCAAAGCTCGCGGTTATGAGCATCAGGAAGATGAAGAAGCCGATGAGATGGCTGCACGCATGCATGAACGAAATATGATTATATGATGAGAGGATGATGCATGGAGTAAGAAAAGGATGCTTACGTCCAGATGTTGATGGTCTCGTTGTGAAGGGAGAAGATGCTGAGAAGGGTCTGTTTGAGGGGCCATTCAGAGCGGTAGCAGCTGAGGATGAACTCGTTGTGCTTTAGGAACTCCGGAAGCTTATCGTACTCCACCAGCTCGAACGATGACCGCCGCTCAGACCCCGCTGGATAATTACGTTTTTTATCGTGGATTAGAAGCGGAGAGAAAGGATCGGACAGCGGGCACTGTGCTGCTGAGCTATTACTAATTATGCCTGATCCATCGAAGCACATCTTCGACCTTCTCTTATATACTAATTTGGCTAACATAAAGAGGCTCCGTCCTGTCTCGAGCTTATGAAGAGGGAAGAGCCGAGCTTATATATATACAAGGAAAAAGTTATGATTATACAAAAATATACATCAAAAATATTCATGATTAATAAAAAATTATTTTTTTATAATTTTTTATATAAATTTTGTCAAAAAATGCATTCAACTAATAATCTATTTACACATTAAATTAATACATCATCTATATATTTTAATATATCCTAATATGTAAATGTAACAATAATCCTTTATTTAGGACTGAGTCAAACATTTAAACGGCTTTTGTAGTTGACTAAAAAGTCTAAATTTTTTATTATTATATATATATATATATATATATATGAGAAATACTATTTATATTTAAATTTAATATAATAGGATTTGATACTTAAAAAAAATTTATCTAATTAAATTTTTATATTATTTTAATATAATTTTAAAAATTTTGTTGTATTATTTTAATATAAATAAATAAAAATTAATGAAATGATATCATTAATAATTATATATATATATTGATATATGAAAAATAATAAAGAAGAGATAGCCAAAAGCTATTGTTTTCAAATGCCTTATAAAAATTTGATTTTTTTAATTTAAAAATTTTGTAAAGATTTATTTTTATGTTTAAATAAATATTTTATTTCAATCATAATTAATCACTAAATTTTATTTTGAAAATATTCATCAATATAATACTTCTTATGTTGAATTATTGGGCCTATTCTTTTTTTTATTCTTACCTCTAAATATTGCTTTTTTTTAATAAGTTAATTAGTTAATTAATTTTTTTTTAAAATATAAAAATATTTTGATAAATTATTTTAATAATAAATAATTTAATTAAAAAAATATTACTTTAAATAATTTAAAATATTTAAATTTTAAATTTAAATTTAACAAATAACAATAATTCTAAGAATTAAAATATAACACTTATTTAACTATTTATTTTTCTTAATTATTTTTAATAAATTTTATGTATCCTAACACTCTTAATCTTTAATTATCTTTAATGAAATATTCAAATTTTGTATGAATTAATAATAATAGAAAAAAAAATTCATTAATTTTAATTATTATTAAATTATTTTATATTATTATACAAAAATTTGAAAAATTTTATTTATATTTTCTAAATTTTTACAAATTCTTTCAATTTTTCTTTCTAATATATATATATATATATATATATATATATATATATATTTTTTTTTTTTTTTTTTTTTTTTTATTATGCGTGACCAATGAGATTTGAATCTATGACCTGAGATAATAAATTATGAGCCTCAACCACTATGCTATAATATCATTCACAATATATATATATATATATATATATATATATATATATATATATATATAATATAAATGTACGTATAAATTGTATTTATTCATTTTTTTGAGAGATATTTAAAATATTTGTATAAAAGAGCTGTTTGTAATTTTTAAAATTTTTTCGGTACATTAAAGTGATTTATATATATGTAAAGGAATTTGAGGTTTGAACAGGAAACATTCGTGAATGGTGTGAATTTGAAATCGTCAGGTCGTCGTTTTCATTCACGACTAATAATTAGAAACTAATAATTAATTATAGTGATTTTAATTACAAATAATTAACTAAATATTATATTAATGAGTGTGTTAATCTATATTGATATTCTTAATCACATGAGAAGTCAAGAGGGTGAAATTATAATGTAACGGTCAATATTTAAATTATTCTATTTTAGGGGAAAAACTGGAGAAAGAATATTTTTACTATAAAGAATAAGACACGGTTTTGTTTGGTATTTGGCACCAATAGACGGCTTTAAAATATTGTTAATATAAAATTTTTAAATATTTCTCTTAAGAATACAAATTATTTTTTTATTATAAAAATAGCATTAAATGTATTCTTTCCTAAGAGGCCTATTGAAAATTACTAATTAGATTGTTGAGAAAATATAATTAGTTGGAAAAATAATTTGAAAAAAAAAAGGGCGAATTTAACATTTTAACATTGTATTATTTAGTTAATTGAATATTTATTTATACTATTATGAATAATAATTCATTATTAATTGTATTAAATAGTTAATTATATTAAAACAAAGTCATTAATTATTACTTAAATTTAATTTTTCTTCGTATGCCTTCTGATAGTTAATAAAAAGCAATTAGTGGTCAAACTTAACTAAGATAGTATTGTTTGCATTATTAATTATGTATAAATAAGATAGTATTATATTGTTATTTTATTTAGTGTAATATCTCATACTAATAAAGGAAAATAATTTGATTAAAATTATTATTTCAAAAGAAAAGAATATATCCAATAAAAACCTACTCTAATAATATTTTAAACAAGAAAACACTTGAAAATATATTAATTTCATGCACATTAAAAATGATAACATAATATTGATACTTAATACATATGATAATAGTGGATTTTCAGATAAGAACTTCAAAATTAAGTGTGCTCATATGGGAACTCCCAGGATGAGTGACATATTGAGAAGTTATCTTATGAGGGCAAAATTGTGAGACCTATCAGGCCAAAATAGAAAATACCTTGATATTTAAGAGTTTGAGCTATTACAAATAGTATCAGAGTAGACCATAGGGTGTCTAATAAGAGCTAAATTTCATATAAGGCAAAGTACTACTTCATGTGAGCAGCTTCTTGAACTCATGATGATTATGATGTTACATTGTTGTGAATACATGTTAATCCTGTCGGGGCAACCTCTTGTTCTATCTAATTAATAGATGGTTCTTGAATCTCTGTGTAGATACTAACAATGATGTGAGTTACTTAAGTTTGGGAGCTTGTAATGACCCCATAAGTAAAATTAAGCAGAACTTTTAAATATCGAAGCATTTTTTCAAATAACAGTGTATTTCTTGATAAGAACTTCAAAGTTAAGCATAATAGGGTGTGAGCACTCTCAGGATGGGTGACCTGCTAGTAAGATATTTTATGAGGACAAAATTATGAGGTATATTAGATCAAATTAGACAATATCTTGGTACTTAAGAATTTAAATTAATATACTTTAAGAAATATATAATGCATATAGATTAGCTCAAAAGCTTTGAAGCAAATTCTAAGAATAATTATAAAAAAAATAATGAAAAAAGTGTATAAGATCATTTAGAAAAATGGCTTTGCAAGACAAAGCTTGATCTTGCAAATATAATTCAAAAGCACAAGATAAAGCTAGTTGCTAATGGATATGTACAATATAGTTTGGAATTGACTACAATAAGATATTGCTTTAATCAAACAACACAACAAGATGAGAGTGTTGATAACACTTTTGTCATAGAATTTTAAATATTTATAAATTTAGAGTGAACATCAACATACATAAATTTATGTGGAGTAATCTCAAGAGTACATAACATAAGGATGAGCACACAAAGTTCATAACGTAATTAAGGCTTTATTAAGCTTCATGCAATTATTTATAAATAAGATAATAAAATATTTATAGTAAATTAAATAGTTTAATTAAATTGTTATATTTAGGTCAAGTAAAGGATGTATATAAGTATAAATAATATAATTATAAAAATAATTAAATAGAATTATTAAAATATTTGAGTAATGCATTTAATTATTAACTATAATCATTCTTTTTCTTAAATAACTCATATTTGTTAGTAATAATGATGCCTCTAATATTTAATAAAATTACGAATCTCTTGACATAATCTTTATAATTATTATAATTTATGATACAAAATAATTAAGTTATTATAGTAAAGTAATAATATGGTGTTATTAAATTAAAAATAATCTACTAATTAAATATTTTATTTCATTATAATAATAATATATAATTAAATATTAATTAAAATTATTGTAATTATGATAACCAATTATATAAAAGAAATGATATTTAGATTTGCTAATGTGGTATCCAAGAAAACTCATCTAATTGAATTTGGTTATCATTTCATTAATATATATTTATTTACATTAAAATAATAGAAATACTATTTTAAAAATTTGTATTGAAATGATGTTCAAATCTCATTAGATAGGTTTTTATAAATATTATTTTTAAATTTTATATTAAAATGATGTCTAAATTTCAATGAATGAATTTTTTTAGGTGCTATGTCAGTAGGTCTAAATAATATTTCTCTTTATATAATCTCTCTTGTAATAAATAATAATGCAATTTTTTATTATTATACTTTTATAATTGATTATAACTAACAAAAATAGTATTATTAAAAAATACTTTAATGACACATTATTAATTTATTATCTTGAAAAATAATTAATTTAAATAAATTATATTACCTTACATCATTACCATAAGTATTTAATTAGTTTATTATATGATAATTATTGGCATAATTATTAAGTAATATAACATTGTAATTAATATAATAATTAAGTAATTTAGTTAGAATAATATTAATTTATATAATTAAGGTAGCTCAGTTTTAATCAGAGTTAGTTGATTAGACATAAGTTAGCTTAAGTTAATAAAATAAAATTTAAATTATTTAGATCTTAAATTTAGTTAAAACAAACTAAGTGAAAATTCAATGTGCACTTAGTTAAAATTTATTTTATTGATAATGAAATTATAAGCCAATTTAAACTACTCAATTTCTTATATTTAAAAATTATCATTTAGACACATATATATATATATAGACAAGCATAAATTCAGTGCAATGCATCGAAAAAAATTACAAATATCGCAAAAAGCTCTTATGCAAAAAATTAAAATTAAAAAGCATTGATAGTTCCAAAAGAGTAAAAAAAAATTAAATAACTACAATATTTAATTTACCTAATGCTTGTTTGTTGCAAACTTCTCATTCACTTAGAACACGTACAACTCATTCAACATATAATTCATCGTCGATTAATAAACTTCTTTTAAGTACTACTAGAAAAATAATTATACATTCAGATTGATGACAAAAATAGATTAAGATGAGAAAATACTCTGATACATACAAAAGCATGAATTCTACAACTATGAATAAGATTTGTTGAGATTTATGATACTATTGTCTTTTGGATATTCCTCACTTTTATATTAAAGCTTTCAAACAAAATTACTTATAAAGAAAATAAACATTAGTAAAGACTATATATAATATAAAATTATTTAATCTCATTGAAAACATGAGAAAAAATAGTAAAGCTTAATAAAAAAAAACAACAAATGAATGCAGAATGAAGTGCATTGGTGAAAGTAATATAAACCTTTTTTAACTTCACGGTAATCTCTATGAAGTGGCTTTGGAGATTGACAAAAATCTGAAAATATAATTTTACAATAAGAATGAGATTTTGAGATAAAGAAATGGTATGATAATACACTAATTTAGGATGATTCAAGTGTTCATTAAGAGTTACACTTATACTTGCAACAATTTTGCAGTTTCAAATTTCACACAAAAATTGAAGAATAATAGCGATACATCAGACAAAACTAAATAAATACCCTTACAAGCAATTCCAACTACACATTCTCTAATTAATCAATACATCTACACTATAAACAAAAAATGAATGAAAATTTGGATATGAAATTTAAGTTAGCGGGAAGAGAAAAACTTGTTGTGCGGCCTTTAAGCATAGGCCGGGAAGTTTATCATCTACAATAGCTGTGACGGCCGGGAGGCTTATCATCTACAATAGCTGTGATGGCCGGGGAATCAAGTTTGAGAATTTCTAAGATATAATTCATACTTTGAAAATATAAATTTATGAAAGTAAAGAAAATAATATATATATATATATATATATATATTTAAATATCCATATTTACATTCAGAGCTATCCATATGAGTTACATAGTTTATAATTATTACAAAAGAAGTTTGAAATTTAGAATATCTTCATTTTGCTCACTTCTCAAAATTTTATTTTTTTCTTTAATGCAAAAAGATCTCCTTAAAGCGTAATTATCAAAGCCTGAAATGTTATCAACACTTGCTAGTTATGCAGGAGTACGTAGACCATCCTTATAAGAATTATATTCTAGCATCCTATAATAAGTATAAATCAATATAAAGGAGATATAAAGAAATTTTTACATTACAAGTAAGAAAGTAAAGTATTTGATAAATGAAATTAATTTTTGCCCTACATGTTAGCCTTGAAATTCAATAAATAAGAAACATAAAATAAATTTTATCATAAATATTTGTAACATAAAGTCGAGTCCATAGACCCCTGAGCCCAAATGAGTAAACCCATATGCATAACCTTTAGGAAGCTTTCTACTACCTGTCAGTAGCTTATTCAAAATTTGGAACTGATGATGTGTCTTTCATTTGGATTTATCCACTTCCTAAAAAGGTCTAAATCCCTCCATATGACTCCCTGGGGCTGCTAGCATGTCAAATCTGTATAAATTCTCAGTGCTGCTTTCTATCCTCCAAAGACAAATACCATAATAATATAATATATTTCATCTTTTTATCACATGCCTTATGATAATATTTTTGCAAATTAATAAGCGGTAAGCATATTAGAAAGCATAAGCAAGATTCAAATAAAAATAGCTCAAAGAAGATATGCTGAAATAAAACTTATAACTAAATCTACATACCTCATTATTTTGATAAAAATATAGCCAAATCAACTTCTTTGACCAGTTAAATAATGATTTAATTCATTAATTTAATATTTTATTATTTAACATGATTTATTATTTATTAATGTAACATTAGGTTTATAAGCACTAAATTTTATAATTTAAGTTTTTAAATAAAAAATGAACTAAATATTTTTAAATTGATTTTGAATTATTAAGTTACTAATTTAAGATATAAAAAACATATTTAAATTGTTAAAAATATATTTAATTTAATATTTGGCTAAAATAATCAAAATGCTCTTCTAAAGGGTGCCAAAAAAGTAATTTTAAGAATTAGACTTCCAAATTAAATTTTGTTAATGCTAAATATTTACTTACTGTCTAATATGAAGATAGATACTAAAAATACATAATTTGGTCAAATATTAAGGCTAATGAGCTTAGTATTTAAGCTCATTAAGGGTTGATCAATGATTTTACTTAAGAAAAATCTAGAATTTTTGCTATACTTATGTTACTTACTGCCTAAGAATTTCATAAAATTTAAAATTTCTAAATTCTGAAATTTTTTGACTAAGTTATGACCAAAATAAGGTTTATGATTAAATATGTCAATTGTGATTTTATAAAATAGTTCAAAAATCTAACTTTTCTATTTGAAGTTCAAATTCAATAAATTCAATAGCTATAGCTTTCCTATAATCCACCGAATACTTTAATTGGAGTAGACTCAATTTGGACTACATTTGGTCAAATTATGACATAATTAGAGTTAATGATAATTAGTGAGTGATTAGCAGAACCAACCACACCACTAGGTTCTAATCTACTATAGAAGCTATCAGAAACTTGAATCACTCAATTTGGATCACTAAATATATTAATTTTCACTAATTGAGATTTAGAGTAATTATGCAAAATTAAGAAATATAATTATAGGACTAAAATTTTCTTGTAGATTAGTATTCTACATATTCTCATGATCAAAATCATATATTGAATCATATAATTTGAAGCCAAAATTATTAAGTTATGAATTTATTAAATTTTAGAATTAAGGTGGCTAATTAGTTTAAATGATAATTAATAAAATTAATTTTCAAATAGAAAAATTAATTGCATAATATTAATCCTTGCATTTTTCTGATCAAAATATAATATTTGATCACTATGCTTGAAATTATAATTACAAAGTTATGAGGTTTTAAAATTTTGAAATTGATTGAATAAGCAAAAATTTAAGAAAAGAAGAAAAACAAAATATTCTAAAATAATTTATGTAGCCATGCAAATATTAAAAAAATTAAAAACTTAGCATCTAATTTCTCCCTACATAGAGCTCTTCACGATGTGTACCACATACTGATGGAAAGCTCTCTTCGAGACCTTTCCAACGGTACCAAAATCAACATGATTGGAGCACATTAACACCACAAAACATGATGCCCTAGCAGCGGGTATACGAAAAAATATGTTGATTTTACTATTTATCTTTGTCAATTGACTCGAATTCGAGCCTTCGATCAAGCTCGATTAAGTCTGATGGTGGCATAATAGAGACATGCAGGGGTCTTAATACTTAATTGAAAAGCAATGAAAATTAATCAAAAGATAGAGGGGCACCTTCGATCAGGTGACGGGAGAAAGAAGAAGAAGTTTTTAGATTGGAATGGATTTGCCTTAGCTCTTTGAGATTTCCTAACAGCATGTAAGAGAAAAATGCTGTCATTTAAGTGTAGATAAAGAAGGAGAAAGGTATGAGCTTGGATGAGGAGATGAGATTGATTTAATTATGTGGTAGGCCCCACCTTTTTATTTTAATACTTAATTATTTTAATAATTAGGATTAGTTATTTAAATGAGCTCTAAAAAATCTCAAAATTTTATTCCTAGCTAATTTGGGGGTGAGGAGCGCAACAACGAAGTCGGATTTTGGTTTCGAGATCAATTTAATAATCATAATTTTTTAGGTATTAAAATATTCGAGAAAATTTAACGGCTTTCAAAATTTTCCAAAACATCACCCCTAGCTAATTTGGGAGTGATGAGCATAATGACAAAGTTGGATTTTTAATCTAAGGTCAAAATAAGTAGCACATTTTTCTTAATTAAATAAAATAATAAAATAATCAGGAAACGATAAAAATGTTTGAAAATTTCCAAATAAATTACCAAATAATTTCTATAATACTCTTAACAATCTTATAATTTTATTTGTCAATTTATTATGAATTTAAAAAAAAAATTGAAAACTAAATTTGAAAATTTTGATATTGTACATTATCCTTCTCAAAAAAGCACGCATGTGCCTGTGCATGCATAAACCACTCAAACATTTTGGCACACTTGACCGATAGATTAATAGAGTGGCTGTCAATGATGGCAACAGTCTCACGTAGGATACTAAATGCTCCTCAGCAGTCTGAAAGACATTGCAAGCCTGCTTCAACCCCACAAATAGCACAATCTAGCTATAAGCTGCCCGACATTAAAATCGTAGAGGAGTTTATTAATTATTTTAAAGATTGTCACCATTGTTAAGATTCTAAAGTCTTAGAAATCTACTAAATTGAAACAAATAACTTTTAAGGATTAGTTTATATTGTGCTTGAGGAAATAAGCATGCATACTCAAGTGCTTGATTTGGCCTTCTTCTCAAACAGGAATAAAATATAATTCTTAAAACTACTATAAATGTAGAAGCCGATTCAAGAAAGGGGGAAACTAACATCTCAAAAAGCAATTAATAAATCAAATTGCAATAAAATTACCTCATTGGTAAAGCAAAATTGCTGGGAATGAAATGATTTTCCAGGAATAAAACCCTTGCAACTTTGAGGTTCCTTGCTATAATAATCAAATGTCTGCGACGCAAAAAATCTCAATCAGAGGAAGATCATGAATTATAATTTTTATTTCTTTCAAATGGTAGGCGGGAAGGGAAGAGGAGTCAAATTTGGGAGTGGCAAGGCGGAGACTGGAGTGAGTAAGCTTCCTGTCCGATCCTCTGTAAGAAACTCTGTCTTTGTAAGAGGCGAAGACGATTTAATTTTGGATGGAAGTAGCTAAGAAGTTCTCATGGCCCTGCGCCTCTGCAATGAACAATCAATGTGCGGCTGTGATAGCGGCGATGTGCCCATGAACTCAACAGAAAGATCAGCTCGATCAATATAGAAGAAACTTTTTGGATGCGGGTTTCACTCCCGCATGCCAAAACTGTTGTTGATCTCCAAATAAGCGAAATTGGCTGTTGATCAATATAGAAGAACACAAAAGGCCTACTTGGCTTAAGTGCCAACGGAGGACGCCATGGAAAACTACGATGATCGAGTTACGACGCCACACCTGCTGCTTATATGTGCCCTGGAGGCACAAACAAAGAACTCTAGTTGATAAGAACTTATATCTCAGCAATTGTCTCATATTCTGAGTTTGAGGGCTTTTAAATTCGTTGGAAGATGTAGAAAGGGGAGCAAACTTTCTCTATTTCTTTCTAGCAACTTAAATCTATGTTGTAAATTGCGACTTATAAGAGGCATAATGCCCTACTCAATAGAATTTAATTATAAAAGTAAAACTCAATTTCTCTTCAATGGTTGCAATATCAAACAAAATCAACTGCAAATAATTTCACACAATTACAGCACAATTTCAAATAATCGTATGAAATTGACAATGAAAAAACTTTAATAACTTCCTTGTAGCCAAGGTTTAGAGATTAGAGTGAATAAAGAGAATTGAACAACAGTTCTATCACATAGAATTGTTATGAGAGCCATGTTACTTTGTAATTTGAAAATTTCTTAATATTGGGGATGAAAGTTCCTTGCAACACTTAATAAGGGAGCTTATGGTCAAAGACTGGCATTAATATTGCTAATGTGAATGTTGCTAAAATATTTAGCAAACTTGTGCCCGTTGGACTAAGTAAACTTAGACCTAGCATAATTAAGTTCCTCTAAGTCACAACCATGATGAAATTTTCTGATCAAAGACTGCGAGTATAATGACAACTTTATTTCTTTTTTTGTTGATGAAAGAAAAAGAAGAATCGAACAGCTGGCAATCAATTTAGAAAGAAACTATGAAAGCAATGAATATATATATAGTTGAATTACAGTTCACATTCTTTTAGATTAAAAAAAATGAAAGCAGTGTAATTCTTTCCTTTCATAACAGTAAATCCAACAAAGAAGTAGCTGATTTATCACCACATAGAGGAAGATGAATAGATGCAAAAGCCAAAATCGTAGAACAAGATTAGGGTTTTTTAGGGTGTTGGCAAGTTCTTGCAGCGGAGAAAGAGAGTAGTTGCTCTATCACTGCCGAAAGAAGGCGCCTTTGAGAAGAGTATATATGTGAAACACGGAGATTGAAGATATTCGTGATCGAGGGAAACAAGCGTTTAGTTCGGGAGCGAGGTGAGCGGATTGTGATGGAAAATCGAGGAGATGCGAACTGCAGATGCCGAAATCTGTGTTATGCAAAGAAAGTAATGCTGGATGCAGAACCGAGTTGACACAAATTGCAAAGAAAGAAATTATGAAAAAAAGAAAATCTTAGAAAAAATAGAAAATGAGTTGGTAGTAGGGCTTGCAAAAGAAGATTTTTAACTTGATTAGCTCACTTTTATATATATATTCTTAAGCATTTGAGTGTAATGAGAGTTATTTTTTTCCAATAATTATGCACAATCATTAAAATATATATTATATGCCATATTTTAGATTTAAGATATATATATATATATATTATATGGAAAATGCTATGATTATATATGAGTATACATCAAAAAGTATTCAGGACTAATTAAAAATTTTTTTTTTTTGTAATTTTTACATATAAATCTTATCAAAAGTGCATTCAACCAATAATCTACTTATATTGGATTGACAAAATACTCATATTATATATCTATATAGGAGAGAGAATATCTTGGTGAGAGAACGTTCAAGAAATTCATGAAATAGGAATAACTTTTTTTTAAATTTTTTTATTTATTTATTTATAAAAAATGTAGGCTCACTAAAGAAGAAAGAACTCTTCGCATGCACTCCTCTTCGCATGCACTCCTGTATACGATATATATGTATATATATTTATATATCTATATAGTATATATATGTGTATAGCTGAGAGAAACTCGGTGACAGATGTCGAGGGTGCCTCGGTATGCTTTTTCATTTCTTCATTTATCAGATATTAATAAATTTGTCATTTCATCTTCTTCATTTTTTATTTTTTTATAAGCATTTGTACATTTTTCTTATTTTTACTCATATTTTGGTAATTTGGAAGAGATTTTCTGTCATTAATTTGAGAGTTTCACATAATTCACTCTGTGCAAAATTTAGAGATAAGAATAAATTTGGGTGAAGTATTTTCTTGCATGATTTTAAAATATATGATTTATCTATTGAAATGATATTATATACTTATTATATGTTAACTCAGCATTTTTTTTATAAAAAAATGATATTCTATGTTTACTAGAAAAAAATTTTATGTGCTATTTATAGAATAAATTCACGAGAGGTGCATTGGTATGTATTCTTTATAAAGTTTTTTATTGTCATTGGAACACTTTTTATCATAAATTGATTTTCTAACTTTGTTAGGGGATATTGCTATATGTTATTTATGGAGCGAAGCTTAAGTTTTGGATAAACCAACCATACGTTAGAAACAAAAAGAAATAACAAAAATTTTTTCTCAAATTTTTGTATTTTCTTATTTATAAAAAAAAATTGGAATTTGAAGAGAGCCTTTAGAAGTTCTTCCTCAGCTAAGCACAACCTGCACAGCCGAGTGTCTCCCATTCTGCTATCCGTTGTTCTCATTTTTTTTTTAATAAAAGTTATGAAAAAAAATAGAAGCATCTCTTCACCTTCCAATTTAAGGTATAGACCTATAACCTCGGCTCTTCTTGCACAAGGTCCGTAGAGTAGTACCGTCTTCGAGATATTAGAGTTTCATTCTCCCAGCCTGCCTTCGCTAAAGCCCAATTGATTTTGTAATCAAATGCTCTACATAATATTTTGTTGATTCAAAGGTTATGAAATTGAGATTGCACCCATAACGAGAAAGATGATCGTAAGCGATTAGGCAGAGCGCAAATGCCGAGCCTCACACGCTGCAGCAAGTTGGAATCAGATGAAGACGGAAGTTTTACGGTATGGGTTTTTTGAGATTTTTAGATCATTATATTTTTATCTTTTATTTGAGTAGTGTTTTATAAAAATAAATCTCTGAAATCTAATGACGCTTGATACAACTATTTGAATTCCCACCTCCGCCAAATTGGAATAACTTAAATTCAATAAATGGTAATTGCAATTCTCTTATTCGTCCCTAATTTCTACTCTTTTGCATATTTTAGAGTTAATTTTATTATTTATGATGTTTCATATTTCGCTCATCTTCATTCTAAAGAAATCAAAGTTGACAGTGATAGGCTCTTGAATTATTGAAATGTTGCAAAATAAACAAAACGAATTGTTGTACTAATTTCATAAATTAAATAATACATTGGGTATATACTATCATCACTTAACAATCTTTACCATGTTGTTGTTGTATATAAAATTTATGGACACTAAAAAGATGATATTTAACTATTGATGCATTTGCGGTGTAACACTAAAATTAGGAAAAAATTCTTGAAGATGTATGTTCACGTTCTACAATTACAATTGTTTGCTTGAATAATTTGAGGATAATCAACGGCTATGAGTAGCCAATTTTACAAAAGTATATAATTACTTTCTTCTATTTAGGACATAAAATAATAATATCATATAATTCCACTCATGCTGATATACAAATTTTTTTGTTATAGAAAAAAGTAATTAATTTATATTTGATTAGCTTGGAAATGAAAATCTTTTCTTTAATTAATATAATATATTTCAATCTTTTCTATTGTTGGAGATTCTGAGCTGGCACCTATCCGAGCAAACTGATAAAGTACTATATTTGAATTGTATGGTTATAATGGAATTTTTCTCATCTCAATATATTTTGTTATCAATCTGGATGTATAATTATTTTGCTAGCAGTGCTTTAAGATATTTATTTTATAATTTATGAGTCTATTATGCTCTTTGTATAGTATTAATTGTATGTATAATATGCTATAAATTTTCTAGGTGGAGAAGAAGGTTGCAACAAACATTAGATAATTATATATTGTAGCTAAATTTCTCTTTACTCTATTTTTGGCATTTCGATGCTTTTTAATTTCAATTTTTTGGCATAAAAATAATCTTTTTTAAAGTACATTGGGTTAAACGGTTATATTAGTATTTTTGTGGGTAAATTGGAGTGTTTTCTCATCTCAATTTATTTTTGTTATCAATTTGAATGCAGAGCTATATTGTAGAAATGGAGAGGAAAAACCTTACATATATATATATATATATATATATATATATATATATATATATATATATATATATATATAGCTTTAAAATAAATTCATGAATCTTTCATCATTCAAAAGGGCGTACATTTTAAGATAGTTCATTTACATATAATCCGCAAGTCAACAATGTTGAATTATATTTTCTTTTTCGGGCTGTTTAAGATGTGGTTGTTATCAAGCTTCTCCAAATTCTCACAAAATTCAGCTCAATTGCGAGCTTACAAACTCAAGCATAAGAAATTATTAGTGCAATCCATAGTCTTTGTGAGTACATATACATTTACATCTATTTTAACTCTATATTTTTATTTTTTATATGAGGATTTGAAAAAATTATTGGAGATTTCTAAGTATTTGTCA
The DNA here is from genome assembly GCA_016760335.1 of Gastrodia elata. Taxonomy (NCBI): domain Eukaryota; kingdom Viridiplantae; phylum Streptophyta; class Magnoliopsida; order Asparagales; family Orchidaceae; genus Gastrodia; species Gastrodia elata. The sequence continues at coordinate 1,998,159 of CM028676.1, forward strand.
AAAGAAATCTTTGATCATTGATAATAATTTATATTACCTTTTTGTAATTTTAAAAAAAATTCAAATATAGAGAGAAAAAATGGAGTGGATTCGACAACTTCCATTTAGATATTCTTTGATTTTATGATGAGAGAAAAATAAGAGGAAACTGGAAGTAATCTTATCATGTATTTCAAATTTTAAATATTTCTTTCTTAGTTTTGGTTAGATTTGAGATTCTTTTTGTAATTGTACCTAATATATTGGAATATAATATTAAGTAAATAATTAGAACTGTTTAGCATAGTTTTGATGTGTTAGACTTATTGTCTAACACGTGGTACTTTTGGGATCCGATAATTTGCTAGATCATGATTAGCTTATTGAGTCAGGTTAAGATGATGCTTATGAGGTTCTGGAGGAGTTCGTGGAATCTCAGTAGATTTATTCTTCAGCTTTACTATTTTTGATTAGTTATTGCAGTTCAGTACTTAGACTTTATTTCAGTATTAATTTAGTAAACTGTTTGTAATAATTTTTGGATGTATTACTTTTCTTTTCTGAGATAAATATTTTTATTCAATTTCTGTGATGAATATTTTTGGATATATATTTAGCTTCCATACTCTAATTATATATTACTTATACTTAGTATTGTGATGTGATCAACATACTAAAAATATTGATATTTTATACACATATTGAATTCTTCATGTTGTATTTTAAATCCAATGTATATATTTGTCTAATACTTAAGATGATTATACTACTCTTATCTTAATTATTAGCTCTCAGCCCTTTTTAAGGTTAAGTCAGCATCCTTTAGATAGGTTTTATTTCAGTTATTCAGGGAGACGCATAATTCTTTCTCGAGTAACGCACCGCTCCGCTGCCAAAATTGATCATGTTATCTCTTTTGCGTGCAGCAACGGGGCGGGGTGCTACACTATGGCAGGCAATTTGACCATGAACTAGAAATTTGAACTCAATTCGACTCAAACTGGAGACATTTTGACTCGACTCGAACTTGAGTTGAAAATATTCAAGTCGAGTTTGAGTCATACGTCTTGACTCGGACCCTATTTAAAATGAGTCGAAATAACTCAAACTCGACTAGAGCTCGACTCGAACTTGAACTCAAACAAGTTCGAGTCGAGTTCGAGTATGGGCAGACTCTACTCGAAATAAACTTGAAGCCAGCTCTAGTATACACCCTTGCTGAACTAGATTCTTTTGAGCGAGTCCCCTTTCTCGAGCTTAAGCATGTACGGGTATTGGTGCTGGTGGAAGTGCATAAGCGGGTACTTGCATAATAGCTTTTTTTCGAATGATTTGGTTGTTTATCATACGAATAGCCCTGCAATATTGAATGTAATGACCTCGGCGACCACAATGATGACACACACCCTTCTTATGATAACAGTTTCCATATAGGCGCGGTAATTTGCATTCTTCGTCATTCCTTGATTTGTTTTGCTGGGAGGTTGTTTGATATATTCTTATTGGAGTCTGATTTGATCTTTGCTTCCTAAAAGTGTCTTCTTCTATAAGTTTTGATAGGTATCTTCTTTTAATTTTATCAATTGTAACTTGGTCATCGTGTTCTAACATTTTTGTACATTCTAAGAGGTCAAGAAGAGTGGTATACCTAAGAGGAATGTCTTTTGATAGAGTTTTACAAAATTTATTACACACTAAGCAAAAATTTAAAACTTAAGAAAATAAGCATATAAATTTGCATTAAGTTGTTCCGTCATGCATTATCTTTTTCTCAAAAACTTGATCTAAAGATTTCTGATAATCTTTCATATATATATATATATATATATATATTTGTGTGTGTTTGTGTGTGTGTTTATGATAATAAAAGAAAAAAAATACTTAATTAGACACAGATGTCTAAGTAAGGTTTGTGGATAATCAAAATTTGCCCATAATATTAAGAGTCATGATTCTGCAAGAGAAGCATATGAAAAAAAAATGCAATATTTAAGTAAGCTATGCTTATAAAATTGTCATGATTATAAATGTAATATACATATTTAAGATATGCGATCATTTTGAAAGAAAATACAACAAAATATAATATTTATTATGTTGGAAAAATTTACAAAATAATCGATGAGTTAGTTACGTTTATCTAACTATCTGAAATGTGGGTTTCTGACTAACTACGCATTCCCCCTCAAAGAATGACTAGCTTCGATATAAAAGAATGACTAGCTCCGGTATCGAAAAGAACGTTACACGGATTGCCACTAATTTCAATAATGCCTATGTTTACATGAATAATAGTTTTACTTGCACAATTTGAGCAAAGATAAAATGATAAGCAGAAGACATAAATTAAAATAGAAATTAAGACATATTTGATACCATTTCGTTATCTTCTGGGACAGAAACGAGAGCCAGTATGTAGACTCTTGTGAGAGCAGGACGATTATGGGATGCACGGCCCTGACGATTATGGGCCTGACTAGGAGCTGGTGCACCATTGGGAGTTTAAACGACCTTCGCTGTGATTCGTCGAAGCTTTGAGCGAGAATGAATTAAACAACCTTTGTCTGAGATTCGTTGAAGCTTCAAACGATCCATCTATTGACCTTCATCTATGATGGAGATCGCCCATTTCTCATCAAAGTTGATTTAAATTTATTTTTTTATTCATTTTGTCATTAGTTCAAAATTTTCCTTTTTAATTTGTTCAAATTTGTTTGGGATTTAGATATATTTATTACCTCTTTTATGTATGTATCTACTTGTTATTTTTTTTCTGTTTATTTTTTCAAAGAACAGAACGTCAGCTAAATCTGGTTTGCTTATAAGCTTAATCCTAACAGGAGTATTGTCTAAGACATCACAAATTAAAATTTTAATTTGTTAACAAAATAAACGTTCAAAATTTAACATTTTGAAATATACTTTGAAATTTTTTTAGTGCATTGCACAGGGTTCATGCTTGTACATCTATAAGTATATATATATTCATATAAGAGAGAGCACAATCCGAGCGGTTTACAAACAGCGGCATATAAAATTTTGCATGTATTTGCTAAAAAAAAAAAAAACAAGAAACTGAAAGGATGTTTTTTTTCTCTTCTCCACTCGCAAAAACAGAGTTCTATTTTTTATTCCGATTTTTTGATTCCTTCATTCCTTCGCTGAAGCCTTCACCTTCTGTAACAACCCAAGTTGTTACCATGATTGATTAAGACTAACCCTAAGTCTTAAACATAATTAGATGTGCTAATTAGGTTAATGGAGTCAACCTCCTAAACCTAGCACAAATCAGGAGTCAATTGGATTGAATCCTGTTTTCTAGAAATTTGGAAATCCTAGGAATTGACCTATTTAAATTGACCTCCGATCGAAAAACGGATGCCACCATTGAATTAATTGGCCCCAAATTAGCTTGGGGTGAAGTTTTCGTGTCAATCGGAAGTCGTCAAAATTTCGACGAATATTTTAATAATAAAAATACCCCGGAAATCGAGATATCAAAATACTAGTCGGATTGAAAATCTGACTGCGCCATTGAATTCCTTGACCCCAATTTAGCTAAGAAAAAATATGTTCAAAATTTTTTTTTCTGAAAAATGTTTTTAAAAAAATAAAAATAATAATTAATTAATTAATTAATTATTAATTAATTAATTAACGGCGCCGTACGACGCCGTTAACTCCAGTTAACGGCGCCGTCAGATCGGACGGATCAATCCGGACCGTCCGATCGTGCGCGGATCCGACGGCCCTCGGCCGCGATCCGCGTAGCGCGGTCTGGAGCGATCCGGACCGTCCGCGATCGCGCAGATCCGACGGTCCGGATGCGTCGTCCTCGCCCTCTCCGCCCGCGTGACACACAGCGGCCCGTCGCATTTTCTGGCCAATCCGGCCACATCCAAATCTCGGCGAGGTCGCCGTCCGGTCTATAAGACCTCGGCCTACCCCTAGGCTCCGAGTTTACACCGATCGGAGCCCGGATCGTGCCGGAATTAAGCCCCGAAGTTAGCCCTATTTTTCCGCCGAAACCTTCGCCGATCCGAACTTCAAGTACCCCGAGCTCCCTCGTTTACCGTTCGATCATTACAAAAATTGTAGGATATGTAGATTAGGAAGTTATCTACACATCCACCGTTCCGATCGGGCTTAAACCAACCCGATCGGGCGCACCAGGTCCCCGAAGCGAACTGGGTTCGGTCCGCCGAACCCCCCGGAAGGCGAAGCGTCGCGCTTCCGGGCCGGGCCGGGTCGACCCGAGCCCGGCCCATCCGGGTGGGGTCCGCGTCAGCGTAAGTGGGGCCCACCCAGCCACGTGGCCGCCTATGGGCCCGCCACGTGTCACGTGGGCCCACATGTCCGATCACCCGAGCTGACTCAGCCCAAGTGGGGCCCACAGCGCCACGTGGCAGCCTCTGGCAGTGCCACGTGTCAGGTGAGACCCACTGCCCCGTCCCCCGAGCTCAGTCAGCAGCCCGCGGGAACCACAGTGCCACGTGGCAGCCTCTGGCAGTGCCACGTGTCAGATGGGCCCACTGTCCAGTCAGCCGAGCTGAGTCAGCAACCTGTGGGCCCACAGTGCCACGTGGCAGCCTCTGGAAGTGCCACGTGTCAGTGGGGCCCACTGTCAGTTAATTAGAAATTTAATTAAATTACTGTTAGTGTTAATTAATTACTGTTAACCCTAATTAATTACAGTTAGTGTTAATTAACCCAGGATTAGTATTAATTAATTTTGAGCAGTAACTTTATTTAATTAAAAATAATTAGAAGATTAATTAATATTAATTAAATATTAATCTAATCCTAAATAGTAATTAGGATAATTAATTACTTTTAAACAGTAACTTTAATTAAATAATTATAATTAAAGATTAATTAAGGATTAATTAACTGTTAATTAAATCTTAAACAGTAATTAGGATAATTAATTACTTTTAAACAGTAACTTTAATTAAACAATTATAATTAAAGATTAATTAAGGATTAATTAACTGTTAATTAAATCTTAAACAGTAATTAGGATAATTAATTATTTTTGAATAGTAAAACCTAATTAATTATATTTAATTTAATATTAACAAATAATTAAGACTAATTAAACAGTAATTAGCACTAATTATTTTGCTACAGTAAAATTAATTAATTAACTAATTAATAATTAAACAGTGATTAATTAAATAAAAACTTTATGAATGAACAGTAAATTTAAATAATTAAATATAATTAGAGATTAATTAAGATTAATTAAACAGTAATTAGCACTAATTACTTTGCTACAGTTAAATTAATTAATTAATAATTAAACAGTGATTAATTAAATAAAAACTTTAGGAATGAACAGTAAAATCATTCAATTTGAATAAATGAATAGTAAATTAATTCAAATTGTATTTTTGAATAGTAAATCTTAAAAGTTTAATAACTTTTTTTAGGATGATCCAAACATAGCCAATATGGGTCTTAAAATACTCAGAAAAATATTTAGAATCAAATGGCGTAATGTAAAATTTCATTTCGGGGTACGTATAACGAGGTAGCATTTTAGAGCCTCTTTAAGACCCCATAACTTTTTACCCGATTATCGAAACATATTCAATATGGGTCTTAAAATGCTCAGGAGAGCGGCCCCATCACCGTGGTAGTATTAGTTTTCTCATTCATATATCAAGATAAAAAGTCAACCCTAGAATTTAGAGTTGACTTTAGTGAAAAATAACCAAAATGCCCCTAGACTTCAAACAGCCATAACTTAGTCAGATCAACTTCTAATTGGAAAATTCAAGATGCTAACTAGCCTATAATTTCAATGTCATCATTATAATAAAATAATATTTAGGATCTGAACCCTAAAAATTTAGGTAAATGACCAAATTACCCATAGCCTTATTTTAGCCATAACTTGACCGTTTCTCGCCCGATTTAGGTGTACTTACTGTCTATCTTCAAGTTAAATAGTAAGGAACCAATTGGAACTAAAAGAATTCAATTCTGACATGTAAATTGAAAGTTGACTTTTTGACCCTTAGGGTACGGGCAAAATAGTCATTTTGCCTTAAGTTTGGACTATGTACTCTTAACCTCTAGTTTACATTTCAAAACTCTTAAACCAAGGTTATAATCTTCTTAGCATCAATTAAGTGAGTGAAATTAACTCTTAAGTTAGATTCCAATAATTTCTGTTAAGTCTTAAAAGCACTACACCTTAAGGACCTTTCCTGAGACTAGGACTAGATCATATATTAGAGTTCATTCATTGGGTAAATTGGGTTACCCTATGGGTGAAACCTTGGTTTATTAGTTTCTAGACCTTCTTTTATTTTACAACTCATTCTGATTATTTTGTCTTTTAACCTTAGATTTAAGGTAGGAGATTCATCATATTATATTTGATTACTTAATAGGATTTGCCATAACTAGTAGATCACTTATAGAATAAAACTTAGAACTTAGGTCTTATCCTTTGGATTATAAGATTAAACCTAATTCTCATAGTGTTTAATCCATAATCTATATGTATAGAAGATCTTGATCAGATCTTAGTTAGAACGTCTAAATTTACAAAACTAAGACGTACAATTTATTGATTTAACTCGTAGTCGTCTATCTGATTGAACTAGATTGGAACTTGATCAGTTCCAATCCTTTTTTTAACTTGTAAGGACAAATTTTTGAGTTACACTCGATAGTAGGAAAACGGTGATCCTGAACTTGTGTAACTTGGAATAGTTAGAATGGTTAAGTAGAAAACAAATAATATCATCATGTTTAGCAGAGTCTCTTGCTTCTATTTGATACTTTGTTGCTTACGCATCCCTTGATTTTTGTGCCATATTTCCTTGAGTATATCATATAAGACATTTGATGCATGAATAAAATGTTAGGAAATATGGAGACTCCTTAGATCCTTTATGAAAATATTAAAGTGATTTATGAAAAGATAATAATTTTATAAGTTGCCTCTCAGTTATATCCTTATTGCCTAGCCTCCTTATGTCATTAGGGGAAGGATTTGTTTTGTTGTGTGCCTAGTTTACTAGCCTCCTTATGTCGCTAGGGGTACACCATTGGTGCCTTAGCCGTACTGGCGTTAAGGTTGCCTTGTATGCTTAGTTTACTAGCCTCCGAATGTCACTAGGGGCATACAGTTGGGCCTTAATCGTACTGGTGCTAAGACCCTTCGCTTATTTTGTGTGCTTATATGCCTAGCCTCCTTATGTCGTTAGGGGTACACAGTTTATGACTTAGTCGTGATGGTGCTAAGCTTCTTTGGTATTTGATGAGCTTGAGTAGCTCTTTTCTGTATGGCAGTCGATGCACGTGTGACTTTATATGCAGTTGTTATTACTTACTTTTCAGTATTCTTATTCCGTCAGCTATTTTCTTGTACTGCTTGATATACATATTTAGGATGTTAGAATCTTATTGCTATATGTACTTACCACTGCTGAGTTATTTATTTATTTTAATTAACATGTTTTCTGTTGATCACCAGCATGTTTAGGATGTAGAATTTTTCTTACTGCACTTGTTTAGTTACGTATATTTATACGCCCTTCCTTGTTTAGTTTGTATGCGAGGCATGTCTCAGCCTCTTTCATTTTCTTTGCTTAAGTTATAAATGATAATTTATAGCTTCCTTATTTCTTTTGTATTGCTTGCTGCTCCCTTACACATATTATTGCTTAGATGTTGTAGAATGGTGATATTACTTAACACATATAAAAATTTTTAGCTTAAAATGTACTTAGACAATTGTCTAATCAAATTTTTCTTTTTTGGCTGGGGCCCTACATTGTGAAACCGACAATGGCAGACTCCTTTCAGTTAGACGAGCAGGAGTTATGTGTGGAGCCTTACCCCGACGAGGAGCCCGTAGAAGAAGCTGCCGTTTAGTCCCTTTATACTTTGAGTGAGAATGAGTAGTTTTTATTCTATTTTTATTTAAACATTTTAAATTATGTAATAATACAGGTACCATTGACTGTATATTGGATTTTATGCTTATATTCTGAGTCTATTATTCTTATTTACACTGTGATGCTTGGATGGTTTATATTTCCTTAAATCGCTTCCGCACTCTGTTTATTTACTTATACAGTGACTGTTAGTTTGATTCTGTGTTAATCCTTCCCTAATCAGGTGGATTGTGGAGACTATCCTAATCCAATGATAAGTGAAGGGTTAGCCAGAGTGACACCCCACCCTTAACCTAATCCTTTGGCGGATTAAGGGTGGTGGGCGCCACACCTTCTGTGCGTCCTCCCATCGATAGCAATTGGTACCCTGAGATATTGGAAGGTTCCAGCTCCATCAGTCACTTCACGATCCTTTGGCCCAGCTCCAGATCAACGACTCTGATTCTTCCGGAATGCTTTCCAGGACCTCAACGGCTTTGTGGATGACCCAAGGCTACCGTAGTGGTTCGCCATGCACCAGTAATGGGCGAATGTCAGCTTGAGTTTGTAGATGCTCGCATTTGTTTGAAGTATCTTTTGGCTTCCTCCAACAACTCGGCACTTCATCCGGAGAGATTCCCACGGATTCATCACATGAAAAGGAGAAACAAGGCAAGAGAGTGAGTTCAATCGTTAATGCTGTGTGTTTATACTCATTAGCTTTATTTTTTCAACTGCACGATATCTGTTTCACGAATTCCTCATGTTTTGATCTTCTTCAAAGTATATACTTTAAATTATGATTTCTTTTAAAATTTATCCATTGATCGTATTAAATCTTTGTTAACAAAATTTTAGTACTCCATTATAATTAACAATTATTCATATGGGTTTTCCAAGTAAAAAAATAATAAGATAAGAAGATTCACGAAGTGATATTCATTTTACTATTGTTTTCATGATTATTGATCCAAGAAATTCAATCATATCATAACAACTAGAATATTGATCCTTCAGGACTGTTAGGCTACAGGATTTGCGCTTATTCAGCTTTGTGTGTATCTGTCTTTTTTATGAGTTTGAGTTGTATTATTTTGTGTGATGTTTTCTTTGACTATTGCAAGTATGTAGTTCTCAATGAACTTTTGCAGTTCATTAGCACACCAAGGAGAAAAATACAATCATGTTCACTTATCCACTTTCGGTGAGTTTTTCTCTCTCTCTCTCTCTTTCTATATATTTAGACATTTAGTCCACTTTTATATAAAATGATGAAGTGTTATAGACATTTTTCTACAGTATTTCATACAACTAGCTGTTCCATTTCTAAAATAATGCATTTAGGATTTTTTTTTAATTTTTTGCTTAATAAATTTCAGTTGCATATGTTCAAATTCCTCAATATTTTCGATACCCTTAATTCCATCAAGAAGCAACTTCATTTTGGTGCGAGCAGAGGCCTCAGCATTGGACGAAAGTAGGAGCCGAACGCTTCATCTTCTCCTTCAACATTTGCAAGCTAGCGGATTATTGCATTCCTTTTATTAATATTTTTTTGAGAGGAAGAAAAATATATTTCATTATAATAGAAATTGGGCGACCGAAATCCAGAAATTATCCATCTTCGTTTGAATGCTACAATTAGTAGAGTAATACTCTTCCATGGATTCTAATGCTACAATTAGTAGAGCAGTCTCAAAGATTCTTTTTTATTTGTATTGGTGCTCTGTTTTACTTAAGAAAAAAAATAATTTTTTATGTGCAAAGGAAATAGAACAATCTCACAATACAATAAAAATTCAATTTTCTTATTAATTATTAATTTTGTGGCTACATAGCATGTTTTACTTTTAAATTAGAAGTAAAGCATAATTACTTCTCTTCCCTGCGCTCAACTTCTGTATCTAACCCACCAAACACTCACCAAACGAATAATCAGTACAAGTGAAAACCCATTGGTCGGCTTTTGGGTCAAGAATCAGCGTCCCTCTATCCGTTACTACTTCTGGCCCTGATGGGAGTGCGCGCTTGCGAGCGTTTCTTTTCATCTTTCCCCCTATTTCTATCATATATTTACGCGCATACCCTCTGTCCTCTTCTTTCCACTACTAAGCTTTTCCCACTCGCTCTCTCCCTTTCTCTTTCAGTGAGTGTTCATGGCGCCGAAGGCTGACGAGCTTGTTCCTTTTCCGGTAAAGGAGCAGTTTCCGGGCATTGATTACTGTCTGACGAGCCCTCCTCCTTGGCGTTCGTTCTCGACCCCTTCTTTCTCTTTCCTAGTTCTTCTGTAATTTTCCTGTTCTCTTCTCTTTTAATTCCCCGTTTCTGAGGAATGTCTTCTCTGAATCCGCAGCGGAAGCCCTGCTTCTTGGGTTCCAGCATTACCTCGTGATGCTTGGAACAAGTGTCCTCATCCCGACTCTTCTCGTTCAGCAAATGGGTGGTGACCATGTGAGTTCTCTCTCTCTCTCTCTTTCTCTCTTCATTCGAGGAATAATTGTGTATTGTTGCTTACTCGCCATTTTGATCTCTTTTTTTTTTCTGATTTTATTGGGGATAAAAACATTGCTGTCTAGGAGGAGAAGGCGAGAGTAATCCAGACGCTACTCTTCGTTGCTGGGATCAATACTCTGTTGCAATCATGGCTGGGGACTCGGCTCCCTATCGTGATTGGGGGATCGTTCTCTTATCTCCTTCCAACTATTTCCATTGTTCTTAGCGATCGCTTTGCCGATATTGTAGATCCACACGAGGTGCTAATATCTATATATGTTAAAATGAGACTTAATTTATGTTTCCTATTTGCTTCCATTGGCAGATTAATTCAGTGAAACCTACAATAAGATACTTTCGTGTTATTTTAATTTATCAATGGTTTGTATCTTCTAGTAAGATTTCAAGAAGAGATGGATTCATTTTATTTGTTCTTCTGCAAGTAATTATTCTTTTTAATTCTCACTACATTAGATGTTAGCTAAAATTGCTGAAGTTGATTTCGCACTATCGAAAGAAACTGGCAAGATTGATTAAGGTTGTCATCTTGTAAACTAATGGTGATAAACTAAGCGCTTGCTTGACAAATATCACTGATTAGAGCTTGACAAATATCACTGATCTCTAATAACATTTTCAACTTAATAACATCGAATTAAACAGCCTTATTTTTATATTGTGCGATTTTTTGTCTTTGATTTTGTTGGTTCATTGGAAGCAGAGGTTCGTTCGTACAATGAGAGCGATACAGGGAGCTTTTTTGGCTGCTTCTAGCTTTCAGATAATTGCTGGATTCTGTGGTCCCTGGAGGATTGCAATAAGGTATTTTCTTTTATCAATTGTCATCTTATAAATGTTCTATGGCTCTAGCTTATTAAGGACATGACATATATAGTGATGGTTCAGACTCTACTGATAATATTAGGGCTTAGATTTTATAATCTCTTCAATCTTTTTTACTTAAATGGCGTGGTTAATGCAATCAAGTTTCTTATGTTTGTTAATGTATAATATGATGTTTTTGTGACTTAAACGTGTTATTCTCATATAGACCAAATATTTAAGGAGTCAATCAGTTTGAGCTAGATGCACTAATAGCAAAGCTCAATTTCAACACAAGCTCAAGTTTTTCAGTGTGTAACTTTTACTGTTTCTATATCATTAACTTTTTCAATTATACAAAGTTGGGGGAGGTAAATCGCTCTCACATGCCTCAATGACATTTTTCTTGTATGAATAATCATCACATCAATCTTTACTCTCCTTCAAATAGAAGTTTTTCAATAGCATCAATCAATTGATCCTAATTGAATCATTGACTCTAATATCATATGTTATGATGGAGTGAATTTTGAGGGACTTAATTTTGGGCTAAATAGTTAATCAATTTTTAAGCAATAAATTTAAAGCTATGATTGTTAGTCTACTATTCTATTTCCTTGTACTTTTTCTCATTGCATTATTGGACTAAGTCACCTTCACATGTCTCAACTCAAACTCTTAGGCGGTGTTTGTGGTGACAGGATTATAGGATTTAACTTGTATAAATCCTATAATCCTGCTAAACACAATTTTGCGTCTCTGTAAGATTTAGTGCAGGATTTAGTTCATACAATTATTCTCCATCCTCATCTAGCAATGGAAATCAGCGATTGTAAGGAACCAACGAGGATATGAGAAATCTCATTATCATAATTTCAAAGTGATTACAAGGTTTGGGTGATGTGGAATCCCAAAGTTTAGATTACCAAACATTAGAGCTCCCTACTTTATTTTCATGCATAAATTGATTATAAAATTTGATGCTTTAAAAATGCAAAAAAACATTGTTCTAACAACTTTGGGCTTACTTAATATAATTTAAGCAATCAAGTAAGATTATTATTATTACTTAGTATATTTTAATCAACACTAGAATGAAATCAGATTTGATAATCTATAGTGCTAGAATGATGCTAAACTACAACCAACCACATTTTACAAGGAGATATCAAGCTCGTTGGTTTGCTAGGAAAAGAAATCTGTGAATTTTATCAGGGTATCCTTTTTAGCCATTCTATTTGCACCGATCTTAATGCAAATCTAAGATTATAAATAATCCTTTTTAATTGATCTTAATGCTAATCTATGATCTTACTTCTCTTACGATCTTATATATATTGTGAACAGGTTTCTTAGCCCTCTTGCTGCTGTACCCCTTGTGACGCTAACAGGACTTGGACTATATAACTTTGGGTTTCCTATTGTGAGTTCACATTCTTCTTTAGAAAACCTTATATGCTGTTTTTATTCCTGACGGGTGCATTTTTATAGGTAGCAAAATGTGTTGAGATTGGTCTGCCAGCTCTTTTGTTGTTTGTAGTGCTTTCGCAGGTAATATTGCTTTAATTACTTCAATGCAAACTTCTCCAATGGATAATGAGTATTAATATACAGCACTTGTTTGTGTTTGTTATATTTATGGTGATTAACTTTTGCAGTATGTTCCAAATGTCATAAGCAAAAGGAGAATAATCTTCGATCGCTTCTCGGTGATCATTACTGTTGCAGTCATATGGACGTATGCGCATATTCTTACTGCAGCCGGCGCATACAAGCATAGTTCTCCTACAACTCAATTCAGCTGCCGAACTGATCGCAGTGGGCTTATAGGCGCATCGCCATGGTACAACTGCGCAGCATCAGCTGAACTCGGTTTTATGCTCTTTATATATTATAGCATTTAATTACATTCACTATAATAAGTTTTCCTAAGCATATCCATAGCAAGAAGGCTTAGTGTCAAACGTATTTTTTCCATAAAGTTCCTGTGATTTCCTCAACTATTACCTCTTTCTTTTTCTTCTTTACGGATCTAGACTATTTTGCAATTTTCTTCCTGCTTACCAAAACTGTACTACTTTTTTTTATTTTGTAAAGAAGGGGAGATTCAAATAAGAATAAAAAATGTGGCCGGTGTGAATTGAATTGTGATATGGGATAATAAATTCAGAGTCTCAACCATCGGTTAATCATAGTCAAGGGAATGCGCTTGGCAGAATCAGCAGAAAAAGAAGGTCGACTCCAGGCCGACTTTGTTCTGCTCTTTTTTTACTTGGCATTTTTCCAACCTAGGATTTGAATCTATTATTTTCTGTGTTTTTCCTTATTTTTGTGGTGTGTGCTCTTCAATCCTTTTTGTTCAGTTTTCAGTTCTTGCATTTCTGCCTCTTACAAAAGGGTTGCATGGTAGTTTATGCATATTTTCCATTAAAATCATGATGTAATTAGTTTTTTTGTTCACGTGTGTACAGGATAAGAGTTCCATACCCATTTCAATGGGGGGCTCCAACTTTTAATGCTGGGGATGTATTTGCCATGATGGCTGCTTCATTTGCATCTCTTGTTGAGGCATGTTCCTTATATTTGAGTTTATTATTTATATATTCTTATAAATAAATAAAAGCAGAATTTGATTTCTTAAATATTCTTATGCTTAAAATATTAAGGTTATAGAATTTTTTTCTCTTTTGTTCAAGAATATCTACTATTATCATCGCCATTTACGATGTCAAAATTGTTGTCAGGAGAAGAAACCATAGTAACATTTTGGCCTATACTTTGTTTACCAAGAAACTGTATTAACTTAACGCCAAAAGTAATGGCATTTAGCATTAATAGGTCAAGCTGTTTTTGTAAAATAAATAGAAAAACCAAGCTTACCTTTTAATTTATCCCTGCTTCTTCTGCCTTATGATCAAACAATGTGTATGTATAACATATTTTTGTTCAATGTATGCAAACGATGTGTTTATTTTCTATGGGGCAGCCCAAAAGTCTGGTAATCTGCACATGTATTTTCAGTCGACAGGAGTCATAATTGCTGCATCAAGATTTGCTAGCGCAACTTTTGTACCACCTTCTGTTTTCAGTCGAGGTGTCGGATGGCAGGTAACTAAAGTTTTTTTTATTGAAAGAAGTTAAGTATCAATGTGGCCAGTGGAATTTGAACTCGTGATCTGTAAGGAGTTTAAATCCAAAGATCTTAATCACTGGGCCACAACTCCACTAACTAATGTTATTTGATTTATATTTTTTTCTAAAATTAGGTGAGCATAATACCCAAAAATAACAATTTTATAATGTTATTTGATAATGGTACTTTATTATAAAACTGAACATTTTGATAGTCTTTCAAATATGGTGTGGTTAGTATATTATATGTATTATGTGCTTAACATTGTTTGGACTAATTTAGAAGGGAGCGTGTTTGTTCTTTTTCAGGGAGTCGGTATGTTACTGTGCGGGATGTTCGGAACTGCTAATGGCGCCGCAGCATCAGTGTACTGATACATATATCCCATCTATATAACAGCTTTTGAGAAGTGGCTTTTGTTTGATGTTAATCATATTATATGAGTCTCTCCTATCATTATAATTTTTGATTACATTAACCATATTAAATGAGTTTCTCTTACTTTACAATTTCATTTACAATTTGTAATTTCTCCGATTACAAATCTGTAACTATTAATTGTAATGGTTGCAGTTGTATTTCTTCTCCTGATTTGTAACATTAACCGTTAACTTTCGGTTATATATATATATATATATATGGGGTTGTAGTCTTAAAAAGTGTAAAAATTTAAGAAGCTATATGCAATGTTCTCTATTTTGTTTTCTCTTATATTTGAATGGATATATTAGACCTGTATTTTATGTGGCTTGAGCAGTGAAAATGCGGGCTTGCTGGCCTTGACTCGCGTGGGGAGCCGACGGGTTGTGGAACTGTCCGCAAGCTTCATGATCTTCTTCTCTGTTTTAGGTACTTTCTTGATCTCACATCTAGTTAAATGAGTGAATAATCCATTCATACATATTATATTGTGCTATAATTCTTGAAAAATCATTCAGGAAAGTTCGGATCACTGCTCGCTTCGATCCCACTGCCGATTGCCGCCGCGCTGAACTGCGTCCTATTTGGCTATGTGGGTATGTTAACTGCGTGACTGAATTTTGATTCAAGGATGATATTTTATAATTATTAGATAAACTACAAGTTTCAATTGCGTGCAGCTGCTGCTGGGCTTGGTTTCCTTCAGTTCTGCAATCTCAACAGTTTGAGAATAAAGCTGGTGTTGGGACTCTCCCTCTTCCTCGGATTATCTATACCGCAGTATTTCAAAGAGTATCAGATTGTGTCTGGATATGGTCCTTTGCACACACCATTAAGACCAGTATGCAGACACTTTGTTCTTACATCTTCAATTGTTAACCATATTAAATGAATCTCTCCTGCTATTATAATCTTAGTTACAAATTGTAATGGCTGCCGTTACAAATCTGTAATTATTAATTGTAATGGTTGCAGTTATAAATTATTTGTAACCGCAAAAG
This sequence comes from Gastrodia elata, assembly GCA_016760335.1. Taxonomy (NCBI): domain Eukaryota; kingdom Viridiplantae; phylum Streptophyta; class Magnoliopsida; order Asparagales; family Orchidaceae; genus Gastrodia; species Gastrodia elata. The sequence goes on from CM028676.1 coordinate 2,013,902, forward strand.
TTATTTATACATATGGGGTTGTAATTATATATACTATGCAAATTCAAGAAGCAATTTGCAATATTTTTCATTTTATTTGATATGATTGTAGAGACTTACTTGATATGGTTAACATCATTATATATAGATATATCTATATATGTAAGTATGTAATGGAAATAAATATCATTCATTTGGGTCTGCTCGCAGTTCAACGATATGGTGAATGTTATATTCTCGTCGCCGGCGACGGTTGCTGCAATGGTGGCGTATTTGTTGGACAGCACGCTGATTCGGGGCGACGAGGAGACGCGAAAGGATCGAGGCTGGCACTGGTGGGAAAAGTTCAGGTCTTTTAGGACTGACACCAGAAGCGAAGAGTTCTATGCCCTCCCTTACAACCTCAATAAGTTCTTCCCTTCTCTCTAACTACTCCATGCCATATATATATATATATATGCCCCACACATACACCATTACTTCTTTTTGTCTTTTTTATTTTGTTGGTTTTGGAATTATGGTAAATATTCTTGCATCTGGCACCATTGATTGATAAGAAAAAAAATGGAAATTGTGGTATTAAATATCTTCTGAGAAAAGTTCAGTAGTTTTGTCACCTTCGCCTTGTATTTTTATGCTGATGAATATATACAGGCAAAATAGTGAAACCATAGCAGTTTCCTTTCCTTTTGTCTTTTCTTTTAAGTTTTTATTCAATATTTAGTTGATTTACTAAGACAGCCTCAAAAACTGATGATACGTAAAGTAAAAAATTTAAAAGATCACGTTATTTTCTCTTTAATGTTTTGATGGTATGAGTGTAGAGAAACTGTCCTAGCAAAACACAAATTAGAATCAAATTTCACAAAAAAAATAAAAATAAATAACATCATATTTACTTGAAATTTTAAAATTGGAAAAGATCATGGAGCTGCATCACATCATATAGATTCATTATGAAGAAAAATAGATGAATTACAGATCTCTTGTTATGATTATTATGTTAGGTTTGAATTGAGTTTACCAAAGTAAAACACTGAAATTCACACAATAGCATAAAATTACAGTACAAGTTGCAAATATTCAAACACAAGGGTATACATAAAAAACTTCAAAAAACTTAAAATTTGAGAAAAATTATGGAGTATGTCACCACAAGAAATTTATTATATGAATAATACAAGATTTCAAGAGTACAAACAAAGATTTGAACTTTTGAAAGAATAAGAAGATGACAAATTTCATTTAGGAACACACCCAAGCCCTGTTTGTCTCTCTTCAACACTCTTTCAACCTCTTACAAGTTTTCTCCCAAAATGCCTTTTGTTAATCTCAAGGGCGTCTGGCCTTTGGAACTACAAGGCGCGCTGAAACTCCTAAATTGCCCCCTTAACTTGTCCCGGAACACCCCAGAATATCCTATAAACCTATCAGAACTCTGTCAGCAGCTCTTTTGACGATTCAATTAGTCTCCACACATTAACACTCACTCTTCCTTAGAAGAAGATGACAATTGCAAAGGATTGAATCGATAGTGCATCTTGAGCTGGCCAAATCAAACTATACAAAAGAACAATCGGAGCTATTGTGAAGATAATGCAAAAGAAATTGTTGCCACATTATAAATGCTTTGTTGATATATTATATTTGTGTTCAATGCATCCGTAGCAGTAGATAGCAAATAATTTGGTGAGTTCGCTAAAATATTATTTCTTACGAGCTTAACATTAGAAGCAAAAGTCAAGTTGAAAGGTGGATAAGTTCATTATGTTCAACTATCAAGATGAGCTTACTCTTTCTTACAACACTTGTCAAATCAATCATAAGAATTTGTGAGGTTATTATGCTCAAGACAATCTAGATGCCTAATATAGGTGCTTCCTCTTACTCTATTGAGTTGAGTCGAAATGGTCTTGTTGTCGGGGAACACAATCACAAACATAAATTCAGACAGGTACAACATAAAAGAACACAAGTTCACCGTGGGGAAAAGAAAAAATTTCACTAAATAGAATATTACATACAATCTCTCGGACTATTGAAGAAATGTTACCATCTCTTAGAGTTCTAAATTTTAGGTTGTGGGTGATCTCTACACAAGAGAATCACTCTTTTCTTCTCACACAAAACCCTAAATGAAAAAAGGGCTTCAAACAAAAATAGTATATGGCTGTTTATGCATGGTGCTCATGGGCGTTCCATGTGGCGAAACTAGATTGCTTTGTGTCAATGGTTCGGGCGCATTGCCTCAAGCTCACATTTTTGTAATGCCTTTCGACATGATTATTTGTGCTTCGGTTACATGTTAGCCTTATTTTTTCTAAAATGTATAAAGTTGAAGCAAAGAAACCATACATTTTTTGGTATAAGGAAGAGTTTACCCAATTATTCATAATTGCTCTAGATATTGGTCAACACAAAAGATGTTCATTGCCAATTATTTTTGCATGATTAAAGGATTTTTATCACTAAATTTTGTAGCTCATCAGATCTCTTGTGAAACAGAATTTTTTGAGGGGAGCAAACTTATAATAACTCAAATTTTGATTAAATTAATTATAATTAAATTACTGGTTCAATTAAGACAAAATCAAACCGTATATTTTTATGATCGTACTGCCCAAGTTTTAGATAATATGTTTAACGGATACTCTTGTATTAATATGAAAAAGTTACACAAAATTTCGTGGAATTTTGTGCGCAAGATTGTCTGTAATTAATTTTTGAAATTTTTATTTAAAAAAATAAAATATAGCACCAAATTGAAAATTTTTTTTATCGTCTAGTTAAAATGAACATCCTGGTTAAATTTCATTAAATTTGAAAATTCCGGGGTAACAAAAAAATAAGATTAACTTAACTCATTTTTATTTATTTAATTTTTCCCTCGCCACATTCTTTCTTTTCCCCCTGCTCCCCTGGTCGCCCCTTCCCCGCTTGTGTTGGCTACGGGCAGCCCGGCGGAGCAAGCTTCCCTTCCCTATAAAAGGGACGTCTCCCCCTCCTCCCTACATCGTCGGCAACTCCTAGCCTCATTCTCCTTCCCCCCTCAGCAATGCTATAGCCTCTCTCGTCTTCCCCTCTTCTCCTCCTTTCCTGGCCAACCGCCGCCCATCGCTCCTCCACCTCGCGGTGCCGACAACTTGTCGGCACCATACCAAACTCCTCAAACGTCATTCCTCACGTTAGCGGTAAGCCATCGCCTCCCCACGGTGAACTTGCTTTGAAGGGTAAAAATGACCAAGACAAAAAAAAGGATTGAGTGAAATTTTTCTTGATGAAATCCAAATATTAAAAATTATAATAAGAGACAAAAATTATTAAGTATTAATTTTATCCTACAGTTCTCCATGATTTATCTATTAAAGAAATGTTTAGTATTTTGGTTGTAGGTTTACCAACATGGATAGTTTAAAGGGAGGCCACCCAAGGCACATGGAGTTAAGCATTAACGGTAAACTCATGATCTTATTATTCTTTCAACCATGACATTTGATGTGATACTTAGAACGTAATATAAACGGTTCAAAGAAGAAAGTTCAGACTATGAGGATAGAAGAATAAAAGATTTCATTTGTATGTCATAGATGAGTATTGTCTTTTTTAGTTTCATCTCTTAACATAAGTAGCTTAAAAAGGGGAATCGAGTATCTATAGCTGTAATGTAAGGAACCCTTGCACCCATAAAGAAGTTGGAAAAACATGTCGTTTCTCATATTATTTCATCGAAAAAAAATGGAGATCACGTTAATTGCTAGACGTTTTCCTCATCCACACCATACCTCTAACCAACCAATGGGCTCTGCCGCCCGTAGCCTTTTCTTTTCAATAAAAGTTTTCCAGCGGGCCCATCACGGCCGTTGGATACGGAAAGATCCGCCACCTGTCGGCTGATTTCCACCGCCGGATCTCCCTGCTCACTCTCAGCCATGTTTTCTGCGACCTTTGAACCGAGATCTCTGGAATGCAACTTCCGAGACCTCGTCGATCTTCTCATCTCCTTCTTTCTCCCATTGATCGATGATGGCGATTTCGATTCAGCATTAACTCGACCGAAGATGTCAGATTTGGGAACTCCCTTCTTATCTGCGATCTGGCGCTCTGAGTCGAGATGCATCTTCTGAAACCTCACTGATCCTCTCATTTCTTTCATTCTCTCATCGATCGATAATGATGATTTGGAATGAGCGTTAACTGGAAGGAAGACCTCTTTCTCTGCCTTCTTATCTGCGATCTGGAGCTCTGAGTCGAGTGGGCGGAACATCTCTTTCTCCGCCTTCTTATCTGAGATCTTGAGCTCTGAGTCGGGATGCGTCTTCTGAGACCTCGCCGATCTTCTCATCTCCTTCTTCCCATCGATCGATGATGACGATTTCAATTGAGATTCGACTCGACGGAGGATCTCTACTGTAAGAACTCCCTGGTCATTATCCAGCGTCTTTCCCTTTTTATCCGCCTTCTTATCGGCTATCTTGAGCTCAGACATCGCTGATCCACTAACCTCCTTCCTCCTTCCGCGGATCGATGATGACGTCTCAGATTCAGCCGTCTTATCTTCGATCTTAACCGCCAAGTCGGGATAATACGGTGGAATCGGAACTCTCGTCGACTGTCGGCTCTTCGCCTTTCCCCGTCTGATTGATGACGACGGCAATGTCTCAGATTTGATCTCGGCTGGTGATTTCAAACCCGTTCCATTGAAGGAAATGCCATGCCGTTCCTTCGCCTTGGAGCTGTTGGCCGGATTTCTCGGCCTTCTATCTGAGCTTGTGGATTTCTTGGATTTGGGCGGAGGAGATTTGGCGGCCTCCTTTTTGAGGGATTTAGCTTTTTTTTCCTCGCCTTGGAGTTTGCGAAGCCTCTCCTCGTTGGCTTCTCCGTCTTGCTTGCGTTTGAGCCATCTCTCGGCTCCTCTCTTGCTCGCTCCCTCCCTTTATAGGTCTCGTTGGCCTTTGTAAATGATGTACTAGGCCGGTGGTCATTTAAAAGAATATTATAATAGATAATAAAATAAAAATATTATAATACTTTTAAAAAATATCTTATATTTTTTTCTAAGTAATTATTAATTTTTAATAAATATTTAATTATGATTTTTATTAATAAATTTCAATTATTATGAGTTAAATATTAATTTTAATTATTTTTATAATGATAAAATACTGAAAAAATATATTAAAGTAATTGTAGCACCTCTCATAATAAAAATTGTTAAACCATGTTTACTATATGAAATAATTTATGTAAAAAAAAGTAATAATTTTTTGAGTTCATTGGATAGCACTTAAATGTTTTCGATATGAGACTGTTTTCGCTTTTCAAATTATCTAACTTTTTGATTCTATGTGCAAGAGTTTTGCAGATTCTCTTGCACCACTTCAATCACTGTATTTGACAACACTTTATCCTTTAATCTCGAACTAATGCTTATTTTGACAACTTCAAGTGATGGGTTGTTTAACGTATCAAATATATTCATTTCTATGAATCATAGTGATTCTGCATATGAATCATAGTGATTCTGACTACGAAATCATTTGAAGTCCTTTCACCATTGATCCAACAAATATTTTGGAGAAATATCATAGACTTATTTAAGTTTTGAATTGCCAAAGCATGTCGTCATAATGTACCCCTAAAATTGAAGTATTTGCAAGAACACTAAACTTTATTTGTGAACATATAAAAACAAACATGATATTTTCTCACCCTCAATATGTGTACATCATTCCCAAGTTACAATAACTGCATTTAGTAACCTCAAGCATTGTCATTGACCATCATTATTAATGGGGCAACATTACAATATAATGCTAATTTCAATTCATCCTAAAATTTTCTAAGATGTTTAAAGTGTATATATTGGATGCTCACACTTCCATGAGTAAATTTTCCATCAAAATTTTATTCTTGTAGAATGAGAAAGGCTACATCTTCCACTTTCTCAATTTTGACTCTTAGCACTAGTTAATTCTTACTGGTAAATTGGTGTCATCCCTAAACCCTAAATCATAAATCTCAGTTCAGCATATGTCATTTAGTCATATTCTTATCAGCTTTATTTAAATCTACTATATATTATGCCTTATCTTTTCAGAAATTTGCAGTCAATAATATATGTGTTGCGTTGTAGACATGCCAACCTAAAATATGTCTATAAAGTATTTTGATACCATTGAATGTCTCAGTTCAAATCACGAGCTTAACCATTTATGATATTAAGGAATTTAAGAATTATGCTCTTCATAAATGCTCAAGAAGATCAATGCTTGAAAATTCATAAACTTCTATTTTGACATTCTTCTTAATATATTTGAGACTCGGCATTCTGCATAACTTTTAAGTAGTTTTTGCATGATGTGCCACAAGCATGTCTATGTAGAAAAATAATAAAAACTATATTCTGAATTATAACACATTTATTAGTTATGATTGTCCAGACACTTTTTCTCTCGTATAAGCAAGCCAAGTCTCAAGCAATCACAACAAAATTTTAGTTGTCTCATTATTTAGCAATAGCATCACCATTAATTATAAACATTTTGCTTTTTTTACAACTTAATAGATATAACGACCCAATGTCATAATTAGACTAAATATGACTAAACCCGACTCAAAAATCAGAATGTCGTACAACTTTAAAATTAGGTCAAACTTGAAATATCATTAGGTTGAGTATATTATTATGATTGTAATACTCTATTTTGAGAGCAATTTGAATAACAATTACTCTTAAAATAATTTTAAATTTAAAATTTAAAAAATTGAGAAAATTAAATAAAATTTTAAAATTATTAATTTTAGTGACATTGGATTTAAGAATATTAGGAAAATATTATATTTAAAGTTTCATTAAATTTGATTAAATTTGGAGCTCCATATTGGTCATAATTAATTTTTAAAATTTTTATCTTTAAAATAAAATATAATTCTAAAGTGAGATATTTGAGTGCGGATGTGTTTGTCTCATCAATATACACATCATGATTAAGTTTCATTAATTTTGAAAATAAAACAAAAAAAATACATAAATTAAAAAAAATTTAATTAAATAACTATTTATTTATTTAAAATGAATTATTTTATTATTTATAATTAAAACAATATTCATCCAAATTCACACATTAAGTTACTTAACACTTAAGAAATTTAAGAGTGAAATTTATTTTAATAATACCCCTTATCCCCTCATTCTTTCCGCTCAAAGATTTCTCTCCTCCTATCCCCGCACACTCCTCCTCTCTTTCTTCCCCGAACATCACCGGTTCCTCCCCTCATCGCCTCGGCTCGAACCGCTGTTGCCCTTCCTTGGCCACCACCTTAAACCTTTGAGCAAGTAAGTATCAGTAATAAGAGGGAGATTTTTTTTCTTTCTTATTTTTTTTTATTAATAATAATAATAATAATATTATTATTATTATTATGTCTATTCCTCTTAATTTATTATAATAATAATAATAATAATTATTATTATTATTATTATTATTATTATTATTATTATTATGTATATTCTTCTTAATTTATTATTATTATTATTATATTTATTTTATTTATTTATTTTATTATTATTATTACAATTTCTTTAATATCATTTTTTATAGCATTTTAATTAAATCATTTCATTTTATTAATTGATTAATAATAATTATTATTATTATTATTTTTATTTTATTACAATTGCTTTAATATTATTTTCTTCTATTTCATTTTAATCAAAGCGTTTTTATTTATGCAATAATAATAATTATTTTTATAATTATTGCTTTTTCTTAATATAATTTTCTTTTATGTCATTTCAATTAAATACTTTTCATTTAATCAAATAATAATAATAATAATAATATTATTATTATTATTATTATTTTATTTTCACTTTCTTTATATCATTTTAGTGGTCATTTTTGTTTTTGTCTATTATTATTATTATTATTATTATTACAAAATTTTTAATCATTTTTTAATATTATTTTAATTAAATTATTTTTATTTATGTCAATTATTATTATTATTATTATTTTTCTATTATTTTCTTTATTATATCATTTTATTATCTTATTATTATAATAGAATAAAGAATATCAATTGTTTATTTAATTATTTCGCTGCTATTTTTCTGCATCGATATGCATGGACAAGCTGATATATATGGAATAATAAAGAGATTATACATAATATTTATGAGAAAAAGTAAATTAATCAGATATATTATATTTAAATTTTGTACAATATAATAAATATTATATTTATTAGTATTTTTCTTTGAGGATAAGTGTGGGCGCACACATATATATATATATTATAAGAAATTATTTTTGAAATTTAAATCCATTCATGTATAATAATGTGTTGCAATATCATTCGTTCATGCATAATTTATGTATTTCTTAACAGCATAAATTAAAATGTATTATTATATTTATACATTAATATACATCAAAATATATAAATAATATAAATTTAATATGTAAGTAATTATTAAGTTGAATATAATTATTTGTGGGATCTGTATACAAAATTAAAAAAAATATATATTAATCATAAATAGTTTTTGTTATATATTTTTAATGTAAATATATCATTTTTTTAATTAAATGTTTTTTTTAGAAAGAGTTATTTGATTATTAAGAAATTCTAAAAATTAAATAAATTAAACAAATCATAAATATTTTCTTATATCACATTACACAAAAACATATAATATGTATATTAAAATTATGAAAAATTATAGAGTCTAAAAATTATACTATGAAAAAATATGTAATGAATTACAGTACTCTAATTATATATGGCAAAGGCATGAACATAAATATTATAAAATGAAGAAAGCATTATTGAAAAAAAAATCATTTGACAAATTCTTATTGGTTTTGCATTTAAATCATTGAACGTTGGAGAACAACGAACAACCGCCACTATAAAAGGAAGCAAAGAAAGTCCGATAAAATTTTCATCTCTTCTATATTCGAAAAAAAAAGAAAGAAAATGGTGATCAAATGTCTGCTTCTGAGATGCTGTGAAGGGTTGGTTTCCAGTCGGCAAGCCTCCAAGACTCGGTTCTCTCTCCGTCATAAGCAATGCTGGCAGCCGCCGCCGCCGCCGCCGCCGCTGTTGGGCGCTGTGACCACTCTTCCTCCTGAATTTTTGCGCAAGAAATATTTTATTTGCATGATCTGTATTTAATATTAATTTTTGTATCGAGAGCTAAATACTTTACTATATTTAGATATTAAAAAATATAATAATTTTTGCAGTTGATATAGTAATCCCATATGTAAATAAATATTTTTGCAATATTATTTTAGAGACATAACAATAATAATAAAAAGAATTTATTGATAATACTTTTTTTTGTTTATATTCTTATAAAAATGTTTTTTCTTATTTTTGATGACTCAAATATAATTTTATACATTAAATTATGTATACAGAAGATTACTATGCATTTGATTGCATTGCAGCATTATCTTATAATTTATGTATAACAAAATTATTATTCATCTATTTTTATTTTTATATTCATATAAAATTATGAGATTTATATATTTTAGAATATATATGATGAAATTATTTTTTAAAGAAATATAAAAAATTTACTGCTAAATATAATAAGGAAAATTTGGGAATCTATAAATCTATATTTAAAATAAGAATATTATATATATATATATATATATATATATATATATATATTAGATAATAAATCATTTAAAAAAACTCGTGATTTTGAAAAACTTGTAATTTCGATAATAATAATTTATATTAAAAAAACATGGATAATTTTAAGTATAATAATTATTTGATTAAAAAACAAATAATCTCAAAAAATTTTAAGTATAATCCACTTAAATCAAACTAACACCTTAAGCAATTTTAAAATTATTTCAATAAAAAAATCATCAAATATTTTAAAAATAAGAAATAAATAGATTTAATAAAAAAATAATTGCATGTTTAAGAAGATGATTAAGAATCTCAATAAAAGGAAATACTTTAATTTGGTAAGGGAAGAAAGGAACGTTAAATTAATTTTTTTTAAAAAGGAGAAATTAACGGTCATACAATTTCCGGCAATGTCTGCTCTTCGTTGGCGCCGGCGCTCCTTTGCTCTTCTCTCTGAACAAGCCGGCTCAGCCTCACCCTCTTCGTCGAGCCGAATTCCCTCAGCACCTCTTCAGCAAACCGGCAACAAACAGTCACCGTCAACGCGAAAACGAGCGCGAGGTTTGAGAGAGAGAGAGAGAGAGCCAACCTTCATAGCTGACGAGGCGGTAAACGTGACCGGCAAGGAGGGTGTCGTCCGGTCGAAGCAGGCTCACGTATTTTTCCGCCTCCTCTTCGCCGCCGGAGAAGATGAGGGCGGCCACGTAGTAGCCGGGATAAGAGGCCATGATTTGGCACGCGCTGATTGGCTGGCAGATCCGCTCGCGCTTTCCGTCTGGGCGCTCGATCTCGGCCGTTGGAGCCGCCGTCTCCGCTGCCTGGCAGTTTCCCATTGCCTGCTTGCTGCGTTGGCTGTTTTGTCTTTATGTGAAGCTGTTCTTCTTTGTTATATATATAGGCAATGAGGACCAGAATGGGAGACGTGCGCTGCGTCTTTTTCGAGCAGTGGAGACAGGGCCCACTGACTAAATTTTCAAATTTTCTATCTGTATTATTTTAATATAAATAAAAAAATAAAAATAAAATAATATATAAATTTTATTAAATGAATTTAAATATTATTTTAAAGTTTGTACTAAAAAAATTTTATTTAAATAAATTTTTAAATACCAGGTCACCTAGCCACATCAGTATTTCTCTTTTAAATAGTATTCATATAACATACAAATCTATAATTTTAATCAAATTTATCACCGCATAATTCCAATAACATCCTTCTGCTTCTTCTAAAGATTCGCATCTAATGGCTTTGTAATTATCTTTATATTTGATTATCAAATGAACAAATCAATTGATAATGATATTTTATAATATTTAAAAAAATTGCGTTAAATATATAAATAAAAATCCCTATTAAATAAAAAAGTTTTTTTAATGCAAACTCAGGATTTATTATTTATAATGTGAATACAAAACATATGCAATAATTCGGCTGAGTAAAATAAATCGTCTATAAGAAAACGGGTTTATTTCGTTAAAACTCTCCAAAGGCCAGCATCAGCCGTCCCCATCAGATCCAACGGCCACCGTACTTCCTAAACAGAAGTTCCGCCACGCCACGTTCGATGGAACCTTAGCCTTCAAGGATACGATCCCGCGCGATGCCTTCCAACGGTCCAGATCCTTTGACGCGGTTTCAACGACGGACCCGGTCTCGAAACTTCCCCTAATACATTCCGAATATTTTTATTTTCACCGTTATAAAAGGGACGGATTCTCCAAGCTGGGACAAGAGAATCAATCGATCATCTCTCCTTCAGCTGCGCCTGATTTTCCTTTCCGCCGCTCTCCGTCACGACGAGATCGAGATGAGTTACAACAATCAGCCGCCGCCTGTTGGAGTTCCTCCGCCGCAAGGTACGCCGATCTTGAGTTTGCGATCTCGGATAGTTGATTTACTTAGGGTTTTGAAGGCGTCGATTGTTAGGGCTGTATGAAATCTGATTGAGGGAGGAGATTTTTATGCTTTTTTTCTTTTTAATGGATTGGGAATAGGTTATCCTTACGGGTACGAGAAGGACGCTTATCCTCCGCCGGGCTATCCAGCTCAGGGTTATCCGGCCGGCGGCTACCCGCCGCCAGGAGGTTATCCACCGCCTGGGGCTTATCCGCCTCCGCAGTACGCACAGCAGCCCCCGCCTCGGCAGCAGAGCAGCGGACCCAGTTTCATGGAGGGATGGTGAGATCAATCACTTTTTGTTTTCTTTCTCTCCGTTATTTTTGCTGGCATATTATCGTTTGATCCATCGGCGGATCGTTCTTTTTCCGTTGGATTTTCAAAGACCATAGCAAATTAACTCGTATTCGTTTATTGGCAGCTTGGCCGCGCTGTGCTGTTGCTGCCTTCTGGAGGCGTGCTTCTGAAGAGGAGAATATTTATATAAAGAAGGAAGGATTGGCAGCGGCGGATGTTGGTTCGTTCCATCGCCTTCCAGATTCCCGTCAGTGGATTCTATTCTCTTCTGCATTATCAGTGCTTTATACGGCAAAGCGCAAGGCATTTGTTAGGTGTTGTAATGGCTGCCTGCTCCGTTTTTTCTCCGATGCTTGTTGTTTTCTTCTAATCATTTGTTAATGACTCACTCGTTTAAAATTTATGTTTTATTTCTAAAATATTTTCATATATTTGATTGGTTAGCTGTGTTCGGATCCTTTAAGCGCTCGTTCCTATTGGATTAGATACGATTGTTGATATTCTTTGAATTGCTCGGCAAAGCGTTTAATGAACTCTGATCGTTGTGATGCTTTTTTATTTGTTGCCTCCATTAATTTTTCAACTTCTCTTTTAAATTTATGGTGATGCAATTGCTTGTTGCGCTTTTGTGCAGCTGTTTAACTACTGCTGAACTGCGAACGGCTAAGAGGTAAAGCTTTACATTTTATCTGCCGCATATTAATCTTATCTGTTTCTTTCAAAATTGCTAAACTTATAATTCAGTGCTTGATTAATGCTTACCCACAATTTGAAAATAAAAAATTTGTCCAAATAAGATGATTAGTGATCAGAAATAAAATAAAAACTTCATACATATCATAGAAGTTCTTGTTTTTAGGGACAATTCAATAGTGTAGGTTTACGCAAGGAATCTCGAAATAATGCTCTGCTTTACGCAAGAATGTTCTACCCATACGCAAGGAATCTTCAAAACGGAGCCCCTTTAGTGCAACTGCTCATGATCTAGATAAATGCTTATTTGATTTTATTACTACAAGATATAGTATTGATAATCAGACCATCCACTTAGCGGCTATTGATCTCTCTAATGCATTGGTAAAGAAGAGTATAGCGATCTCTGGTAAGCTTCATTACCAACTGCCACAGCCATTAATGCACAGTTGGCTGATCTACCACTGTGGACCATATATCAAGATAAAGACTCGCAACCAAAGCCTTGAACGAATTTCAGGGCTTATACCCAAATGCATTCCAAAAAGGGTGTAGTCTTGCAGATGCAATCACAAACTTAAGTAAAAGGAAATAAAAATTAGCAAAAACAAGCAACAAATAGGGAAGAAAACAGTAGAAAGATCAACAGCTGCTGTAGAACGAGAATAAATATAGTAAGCTGTGGCTGAGGCTCGAACGGGGCTTCCCGCAGGTGATCAAAGAGAACCTATTTCTAACTGATATGAAGTTTAATTCACAGAGGTATATAGAGAATATATCTATGAATGGCAATAAAAAAAGCATTTATCTGCACCGACTAGGAGGAACACGAATAATCAGAAACCTCAGTTTGAAGGAAGGAAGAAAATATATTCGTAGTGTAGAGCAGGAGGGTATTTATATCGGTTCTCTCTCTGAGCTCAAGAATCTCTCGATATTCAGGATGGATAACATTGAGGCGGTGTCAATCCCCGTTTAGAGTATCTAAGAATCGAGTGCCTAGTCTTCGTCATTGCTCTTTCTAGCTACCTCATTTGTTCAGCATTTTAAGCACTTGATTCATTAATGTAATTGTATAGTAAAACCCATTTTTCTTAAGTTATATGCTATTTTTAGCAATGAATGAATGCGCATCCATAAATTTAAGCTTAAAATAATGTTTGTGCCAAACCCAAGGATAAGAGCCAATCAGATACTGAAATTCATCTTAGATCTATTCTTGAAACTCTCAAACCTCGTCAGCTTTCAAATCAGTTCCTTTATTGGGGCATGTTGTTGATGCTCAAGAAATCAGATTGAGTATTTTTCTTAATTCATTAGCTCAAAAAACACACAAGTTTCTTTTTTTAATTTTAGCATTATCAATTCAATTGCTTATGTATCACAAGAGATAGGAAAAATTGTTCGTTAAAGAACATATCTCTAAAAAAAATTCACAAATAATTTTAAAAAAATACAATTTTTTTTCTCACAAAAAAATAAAAATAAAATCTACTTGTTAGGCTTACATGTTTTGAAATCTTTGAATTTATTTGTTCTTCTACCAAGAAGCGAATAATGTTAATAAATTAATTAAATGATTTTTAAACACAACCTCCGTATTGTTTTTCTAATGAAAATTACAAACTTGATTTTTATATATTTGTAATATTTTTTACATTGTATAACAATTTTAATTTCTTAACAAATTCAACACATCAAATAAAACTCAAATCAAAATGATCAAACTCTTAAAGATGAATTTTTATTTATTCTTAATGTTAGAGTTTGTAATTATAAGTGAGCTTTGGCTAATTAATTAAATAATTAGAGCAAAGACATTGGGAGCTGCTTATGAAGCATAAAATAATGAAATTTATTGATCTTTATAAAACAAATACAAGTTTATTATATGATGGCAAATATTCAAATAAGCAACTTTTTTCATATCTGTCAATGTAATTCTAGAATATGCGTGTTTTAAATAATTAATAAAAAAAAGATGAAATTTTAGAGTGTGTTTTGTTAAATATATGAATAAATGACATGCACTAAGGTATAAATTTTCATAATATATACTCTTAGAGTGCATGTGCTTAAAATAAATTAATATTATGGACCCTAGAGAAGATCTAGCCGTATGATCCATCAAAGGCTCCAAGCACTAATGATAGAGGATTGAGATAGATCAGATCCATTTGGGTTTGTCTAGGATCATGCCTAGTCTATACTAATAATGGCAAAGTGGTAAAAATTTAACATGCCTAGTGTTCAACATTGGAAGAATTAGATAATTTTTATCAAAACATGTAAGGCAAAAGTTATGTCTTAATCATTAGATAATTTTTATATAATAATTCAATTTTAACTTCTTAACAAACTCATTTAACTCGATTTTAGAAATGATTATTGTTATTAATGTTGCTATTTTGATAATAATTGAGCTTAGGCCAATTAATTGAAACATTAAAACATTGGCAGCTACAATAATTAAGTGCAAATTTATTGAGATGTTCAATATATTTTGGCATCATCTTAAAAGACTAGCATATATAATCTTGCACCGATATGTCTTAATCATGTTTTAAATAAGACTGATTGTTAGGTTCATAATATGAGTTTAAAATAAATATGTTGAATATTTTATTTATTTATTGTCTAAAAGTTGTTTTAAAAATCCATAGTAATATTTTTAAGAGATTTCATTCCACATTAATTCAACATCTAGAAATGACAAAATTAAAAAAAAATGCATTTATTCCTCATATTTTTTTAAGTAATTATTGATCTTTAATGAATATTTAATCATTATTTTGATTAATAAATCATAATTATCATGAATTAAATATTAATTTTAAATAATTTAATAATTATAGAGCACTCTAAAAAATATATTTGAAGATATTATAATAGCTCATTTGATATTAATTACATGCTAGTTGAAATAAAATATGATATAAATGTAAAACTTCCCAAAAGTATATATGCTTCTTTCTTCTTCTTTTTTTGCTAAAATTATATTTCTAAAATAAAAATTTTACAAAAATTTAAAAATAAGAGTTACAATAATGCAAATATAAGGAAGAAGATATGAAAGCAGAAAATTAAGTAGCAAAATAGAGAAGATCTAAAACTTTCAAAATAAACAAAAGCAAGCAGCTCAAAATTCAAGCACTAGCACAGGACACTCGGCGACTTCATGCTTCTGATCTAATAAGCGTAGAATCTGAAAGCTAATAATCAATAGCGGCTTGGTTGCCTTGCCGAGTGGTGAGCACTATACATACTATAAGTAGTCGTGAGCTTTTTCTTGATAGACACTATTCATGATTGATGAGATTTAAAGATTCTTGCATTTAGTTATTGCCAGATGTGATAAACATTGATTGAAATAAGGGTAAGATGTCTTCTTTTATTTCTCGAATTCTCCATTTCTATTGATTCCAGTAGTTGGAGAAGAATCCGAGGGAAGAGGAATTTTGGCTCAATTGCTATTAATTTCAGCACCTCAAAAGAGTAATTATAACAAAAAAATAAGTGTTATACAGATTCTTGAACTTCGTGACAAAATAAATAAATTGTATCACACATAACACCAAAGTTCTTGAGTTTATTTGCAGTTGCAAGACCAAAATGAATATCTCCTAAGAAATATAGCATATTTCAATTTATATTTTTTGTGCCAAACCAGTTATACCAATTAAAAATATTAGGATTCCTTATAATCGCTTGCATAGCCTGAGATAACATATATAGAGTCATAAGGCTCTTGCTAAGAGCTCGAGCTCATGCGAAATTTTCCAATAAGCAGCTTTTTCACTTCCTGGATCCCAACGAGTATTTATATTTTGCCACAAAAAATTCAAATGAGTGAGAGACAAGTTAAAAAAATTAGATAGCTTGCAAGCTTTTTGAAATAAAAAAGCATGCAATAGTCATAATCATTCATATTATTTCAAAGTGACAGTTTTGTTCCAACCCATAAAATTTCTTTTAATCCTCCCAAGCATCATAAAGAAAATAATTAGTCATAGAATTAATCTTATTAATAACCTCTAATACAGTGATTCCAGTCATCTTGATTAATTGCCGAATAATTATTGTGATGCCTTAGAAGGGAAGCATGATCAAATACTTCAGGTTGTAATTTTGTAAAAAGCTTGATGAAAAAAAGATTATCAATTATGGTTTTGACTAAAATTATATCTAATTTATAGAAAGAATGGGACTATTCAATTGCTGGTTATACCCTGTAAATTTAGAACCAATAGCAGCTAAATTCTCAAGAGCAGAAATAAAAATAAAAGTTCTTCCGCTGATATTAAGTTGATGCCTCGTCACTTTTAGAATCCTGATAGAACACATCTTACAACACCTCACTTCGACATTCCTAACACAACTCTTGATGAGGTAATATCAGTAATGAAGAAAATAGCAGCATTAAAACATAAAAACAAACGACTAAATTAAATTGCAATTTATAACACTTTTACAACACAGTTGCAACTAACGAAGCTCCATCCGCTTCTTAAGGACATCAACAACATAAGCAGACAATTGTAAATAAGGATACCTGTGAGCTGCAGCAAACTCTCAGAAATGCAAAGAACCCAACCCTTTTTCTCTTTAACAGAAACTTGAGCTATAGCTGGAGATCCAGGTCTGCCCTTTGGTTCGGCGCGAAACAGATTTTTTACTTGTTCACATCATAGAGATTTCTCAACACAGACGCAAGAAAGAGACTTCATCGCAAAAATGCAGTCAGGCCTCCCGAACAAACAGACTTTCACGAGACGACGCCGAGATGCAAATTTACCGAGCTGATAGAAAGTTTCTCGGAATATGATAAAAGGCACAGTATGCCTAAGAACATACGAATCTAAAGTACTTTTAATATATAATATACTTATGATTACTTTGAATCAATTTTTTTAATCCCATAACTTTTTAACAGCTCAATTATACCTTATCGAGTTCGTCACAATATCACAGTAGCCATCAAAATCAAGATTTGGAATCCGGCTGAGAAAAAAAATCACAATTATTTAAACCAACAGTACAAGCAACACGCAATGTTTAATACAAGTTCTTATTTTTGAATTATAAAGGGACTAGTCTAATTTACAATCACATTCGTCATATCAATTTCAATTTTACCCTAACAGTAGACACACACCTAAACCCTAAACCTAAATTTTGAATACAAAAACTCTATCCAAACGAAGCATATACGAAAGGCTAACATGGAAACAAAAACAGAACAACAAAATCAGCGCATAATGACAACATTAAACAATAAAACATTAAATTACAGCGAATCATAAATTCCTAACGATTTCAAGCAACTCTCGCAAAACCCTAACCACCGAAACCATAGAGGGTGCGACCTTGACGCTTCAGCGCGTAGACAACGTCCATTGCAGTAACTGTCTTCCGGCGAGCGTGCTCCGTGTAGGTAACAGCATCGCGAATAACATTCTCAAGAAAGATCTTAAGAACGCCGCGTGTTTCCTCGTAGATCAAACCGCTTATGCGCTTGACTCCACCCCGGCGAGCCAATCGGCGGATCGCCGGCTTCGTTATGCCCTGAATGTTATCTCGAAGAACTTTGCGATGCCGCTTTGCGCCTCCCTTTCCCAATCCCTTGCCGCCCTTTCCTCTTCCCGACATTTCGCTTTGCTTCCTTTGGCTGATTCTGAAAGCAGGGATTTGCAGGCGAGTGTATTTGTAATTGTTCGGAGGCAAAAGAGTATTTATACTGAAGCGATTCGCGTGCGGACCGTCGGTGGAGTTGTGATCCAGGAGAAATTCTAGCTTTTATTTAGGATTGTTAGATTAATAATTGCCGCGTTTCATTGGATCGGAATTCGGATGGTTGCACACGCTGGTGTTGTCGTCACATTGGCCTAAAAAAGAAATATATATATTTTGTAGATTGATGGGTTAATTTTTATTTTTTTCGGTGAGTATATTTTTATTTTTTTATTTTTTGTTAAATTTTTATTTATTTATTTAGAAAAGCTTATAAATATTTATATTAGAATTGATGAAATTATGCATTTTTCTATTTTTTTATTAGTTATTTAATTTTTTTATTTATTGAACATTTTGTATTTTTAATATTATTTTAGGTGTTGTAGCGATTACAAGGTGACTTCAAATCTAATATGTTGAATTTTGTTTTAAATGATTTTTTTTATAAGAAATATTTAAATTTCAACTTTTCAAAATATATATTTTATTTTAAGAATTTAAATATATTTACTCTATAGATTATAATGTATGCATGTAATAATCTAAAGTTATTTATAAATTTGATAATGATCCTCTGTGATTTAAAATAAAATCAAACTAAGAATGTTATTAGATGGAGTACATTAGATGGAGCACAGATTAAGAATGATATTGTACAAACTTGAGTGCAATCAAGCAGTATATATATTTATATATAATCTCTCTCTAATTAACTAGAGAAAAGTATAAGAGATAAGGGGATTACTAGAGCTTGGAGAAAGTTTATAACCTGATATGACTTCTAGTTAGCCTAGATGTGACTTGGGCTAACTCAAGTGAGTTCTAAGAGCAACAAAGGAGCTTTCGTTCCAAGAGAAAAGACAGATCTCCACTAGTAATAAACTTTGCCAATGGCTCCAGTATTCTTCCCAGAGCTTGCTGAGGACTTCGAGTCTAGGTGTAGCCGAGTAGGGGACTGTCGGTGTAACTGGAACAACCCAAATTTTTGACCCAATCAAGACAAAATCAGGTCACCGAGCAAATTCAAAACTAGACCTAGCCAAATATACTGTTGAAAAGATTATATTTTTATGATCATAATGTCGTTTGAAGGCATTCTGACGGACGTATTTTTCTGTATTAATCTTTGAAGTCTTTAAATATAAAAAATTAATAAAAGTAAATATTAGTCCAAATCAAAAAACTTGATGTCGTTAGATTCTTAATAATATAATAAGGCTACACAAAAATTTTCATTAAATTTTGAGCGTCGGATTGTCCGTAATTAATTTTTGAAGTTCTTACCTTCAAAAACTAATTAAAAAGAAAATTTAGCTTCGAATCGAGAAAATTTTGTTAGACAACATTCGTGTCGACAAGACGAACATCCAAGTCAAATTCCATCAAATTTGGAAATCAGACGACGAAAAATGCGATTAATTTAATTTGCATTTTTATTTAAATTTTTCCAAATTGCATTTTCTCTTTCCTCCCTTGTTTGCAGATCAGGCCGTGTGCCCTAGCACGCAGTAGGGAGGGACAGGACTCCCTCTTAGAGACGACCATGCCGCTCCCTGCCCGGCTTGCCCGGCCCGGCCCCCAAACCTCTCCTCATCCACCTCCGGCAAGCTGCCGACCTCCCTCCTCCTCCCAAACCTCTCCAACCTTTCCAAAACAACTCCCTTCCCCACGATGAAGCCCTAGTGTAGCGCTCAACTCCATCGCCGCGCGCAAAAGAGATAACATGATCAATTTCGGCTGCGGAGCAGTGCGCCACTCGAGAAGGAATTTCTCATCTTCCCGAATAGCTCAAACTAACACTGAGAGAAAGCCACACTGAAGAGCTGTTGACTCAACCCCAAATGAGGGTCTAAAACTAATACTTAAAATGAGAGTAATATCATTATCCTAAATATTAGACAAATACATACATTAGATTTAAAATATAATATAATGAATTCAATATATGTATAAGATATTAACATTTTAAGTATGTTGATCACATCACAATACTAAATATAAATAATATATAAATAGATTGCAGAAGCTAAGCATATATCTATAACATTTATCACTGAACTGAATAGGAACATTCATCTCAAAATTGAAAAGTAAATGCTTCCAGAATTATTACAAATTATTTATTGAAATAGTACTGACATAAAGTCTAAATACTGAACTGAACTAAAAATAGTAAGGCAGGAGGAGGATCCACTAAAGCTCCACAAACTCCTTCTGAATCTCCTAAGAGTCCTCATGACCTGGCTCAATATGATGTTCAAGATCTAACAAATTGTCGGATCCCAAAAGTACCACGTGTTAGACAATAAGTCTAACACATCGAAACTAAGCTAAACAGTTCTAATTATTTATATTTAATAATAAAATAAACAAAACTACAGAAAGACTGTAAAAGTAACTGAATAACTAAAACTATATAAAATTGAGTAATGTAAAGTTGAATGTATACTGAATACTGAAAATAAATAAAACAGTGTATGATCCAAAACTGAGTAAATAATATGTCAAATTGTGTTGTATACTACTAAAATTATGCATCTAATTATGCCACAATATTGTATGACACTGATATGTAACTGAACTATTACTGAACTGCTATGAGCCGTACGTATAATACATACATACATTCTATTGAGAAATAAAGTTTATTGTGATGTCTGAACATCCTGAGTTTTTCCAATTGATGTATGCAATATTCCGTAACTTATATATCATCATTAATACTCATACATCATGCTTATGCTTATGCTCATGCTTCTACACTACATGACTTAAAAATCCAAAAAATCCAAAAATACTTTAAAATCAGATTATGACTCAAATGTCTCGTTTGTGCAGAATCCTGCTAAAAGGATTCTGACTCATAGATTCTAATTTCGATAATTAGTTTCTCTTGTTTAGGGCTTTCGCTTGAACTGATCAGTTGGAAAGGTTGTATACACATGGTTGTATGTTCCCAAGAGAGTGAATTTAGCACTTAGTTTACTTATAACTGCATTTATTAAGGCGCACACAAGATAAGAGGCAGAATCATGTTACAGTTATTCTTCTCCCAAACTAAGATTCTAGTTCACACTCTTAAATTTGGAGGATTTACTATAGCGGGATTGTATTCGGCTTATCCCTCGGGAAAGCACTTGGTAATAAGTTCAAATTGGAGTGACTCATCCAAACATGAATATTACTAAAGTGACTCAGCACCATGGGTATGCATGATTATAACCAACCAATAATCTGAGCTCGATCAATTCTATTTAATAATTAAGGATTTATCAAAATTAGAAATCCTTACTCTAATTGGGTGAATCCTACTTAAGGCTCCAAAGATGTGATCAAAAGATCACTCAATATGGGTTACTACTATACGGGATAAATCTCATTCTAATATCTTAGGTGAATTCTACCACAATGTTTAAGATCAACTCCTAAAGTTATGGAAGATCATCTAAGTTCCTACTTTAATATGTCACAATAAGCTATTCATACCTCAATATATTAGCATTAATTATGCTTTTTAGACAGTTTTTCTAATGGAGAACAAGCTTCGACTGAACTCATTTGAGTCCGATTGAAGCTCGACGATCACACATAAATTCCATACAGTAGCTAATGAACATGCAATCACAATACTTGATAAATCAGATGAAGAGAGCACAAGGAAGAGGGTAGCAAATGGGTATCTTGGCTTGGAGAATGGAAGAATAACTCTGCTTTTCTTCAGAAATTTGGAAACCTAACATTGTGAAACCGGCAATTGTGAAACCGGCAATGTCATATTCAATATGCTTTGAGGAGCCTTTGCTGGTGAAACTGTAAGAGACTCAAGAAAAAGTGACGCATGGGGTTGCTGAGTAGCTGTTGCATTGCAGCCTCTTTCCTTAGCTGCTTTCTTTTTTTTATTTATTTCTATTTTTTTTCATTTCAATTTATTTTTGGATGGATGAATGTATCGATGATATGCCTTAGCTTCCACACTCTATTCTCTATGTTATAATATACTATATATATTATGTTGTGATCATATGTTTAGAAGGGTTGAATTATTAATCAGGTTAATGAAAGACTTAACTTGATTAATGATGAGGTATTACAGTCCTTACCGTACCTTCTCTCATTAATGCCTGGGTTAACTATCATTGTTTAACCCAGAGCATTAAGTAGAAGGTGACTCATATATTCAGTAATAACTCGTTCCATCACTAATACTATTATGTTGCGTGTATTAACGGGGTTACATACAGGTTCAAGAAGTACCCACAACCATGTAGCAGCTTAACCATCATGGGTTTATGAGACTGTTCACATGAAATGGCACTTTATTATATATGACACTTAGCTCATATCTAACACCATATTCCATGCCATGATATCATTTGTAACACTGCCATGTTTTATCCTTAAAAGATAACTTCGCATCATGTCACTCATCCTGGGAGTACTCCCATATGAGCATGCTTAATTTTGAAATTCTTATCAGGAACTCTGTCATTATCTAAAAAAGTGCATCAATGTTTAAGAGGCCCCCCTTAATACTACTTAAGGACCTAGATAGGAGGAAAAATTTGATAGGAGAGAGGGGAATTCAGAGATGTTTGGATGCTCATGGAGTTTGCTCTCATTGTGTGCAGGCTTCAAGAGATTGCATGGTTTAAATATGAGTTTTCCTTGCATGTATCAATGTCGGATCATGCCTGCAACTAATGATGATGATTACCCTAGTTTTTCCATAGTTTGGCTATATTTGTGCGTGGTGTTAAAACCATAATTAATCACATAGCAATTAAGTCAGGACACAAAATCAATTGGAGTCATTAAGGAGGTCAAAATGCTAACGGGCGACCGTGATTGCTTCGATAACCAATGGGTTATCGTATATAGTCTTTAGCAATTTTAAGAGGGAGAAGATATACACTTTCCAGGCTGCGTTGACCATCAGATCAACATTTTTGATCGAACAATGATGTTCTTCTGCGGGTTATACTTATTATAATACAATCCTCAAATTTAAATAAAGAATCCAATAGTTTGCAGTTTTATTTAAATATCGACTGTCAAATCAGAGGCCAAATCCATCGATATAAAATCCTTCCATTGTAAATTGACTTATGTCATTGGATCAATTTAATTATGATCAAATGGTTGATATTATCTTCATGGTCTCGATCAAATCACAATCGTCAAATTCAATCTTGGATCTAACAATTTAGATGAATCATGTGTGGTTTAATAATTAAATCAACATTAATAAATTAAAATAAATCATATGATTTTAATTGTTAATTCCAAAATATATTTTTTGCATATTTAGCACATTTTAACTAAAAAAATTATGAAAATTTTCCCGCTTGCATATTAAAATATGATTAATTCAAATACACACAAATTTTTAGATTTTCCCAAACATTTTTTTTAATTATTTTCTTAATTTTATTTCTTATTTAATTTAATAAAATGCATTTCACACTTGATAATCCTGAAATTTTCCTCCATTTGAACACTTTTTTGTTTAATTGCTTTAGCATTAAGATTTTATTAACTCTTAAATATAGTGTCCCTAGATTAGCCTAATAATAACCTATGCATGTTATAGAATTGTAATGGTATGTATGGGGTGAAAGTTGTATTATGTGACAATAAAAATTGCTCAAAGTGAGATATATGATTTTGATGTAACTCAATTGTTGTGAGCATTTATGCATTATTAATCTATCGCTGATCCATTACCACGATGCAAGAAGCTTGGGGGGTTCGAGGATAACCCACAATTCCTTAATTTTGTAATCGTATGGTCGCATCTCAAACTTTTCTAATCATTATTTCTTCGGACCCAATCTTTTTTTGGAAGAAAACTGCTACAATACCCTCATAAATACCCTATCAATGCCCCAACATTATTAAAACTTTTAAACTTAATGCTTAACTCATAATAATTAAGATCAACTAGTCAAAATTATAAATCAATTAAAAATAATAAATTACATGGGAAAATATGTTGGCATGTTTGCCAGAAAGTATCCCAGCATTTTCCTTTTTGGAATTCTAGTCATGATTCTTTCTCAAACTGCCCCCATAATTGCAATTCTTTGTTTTTCCAAGTTGGTTTTGGAAAATTCAAGGCTATATCTATATATAAATCACGAAAGAAATACATAATAAATAAGCAATTTATGGTGGCCTGATTCTGTTCAAGCTTATGTATACTATGGATGACCTAAGTTTCCTTATACATGAAATAAAAAATGTAAAAAATTTGAGAGAAAATTAAAGTTCCGCTTTCGCTAAGAGAAGGACAAATCAATGACAACAAAAATGACCATTCAAACGAATATTGGATCCATTCATGTAAGGGCGCTATGTTTACACTGTTGTCAACTAAGAAAGCCGAGCATTATTAATATGGAATAGATATTCCACTTCGATCATGATCACCTCAAATCTCACCATGTGTATGGTATGACATTTAAGAAGATCTTGAAAGCTATATTCACTAAGAAGTAGGAGAAGATCAAGAAGATGTCTACTTTCTCAAATGTAAGTGTTTTGTGTAATACTTCCTCTAATGTATTTGGGCAGTTCTTAGTCCAATGACAAAATTTATTGGTCATCTACCAATATTGATTGGTGCAATCATTGCAAGCTACAAAATTCTTAAATGTATTGATGCGCTTAAGGTATACCTTAGGAATTATGTTGTCCATGAAACAGCTTATCATGATTCACAAGGCATTATTTCTTAAGGGATGTCTTCATCTTAGACTATTTAAGTGATTCACAATCAAATTTGGCATTATTTCATAATTAATGATTTTCAATGAACGCACTCTCATAAGCAGGGTCATAATTGAGCTTATTTTTGTAAAGCAGTCATATGAAGAAACCATTCAAAAGGATATTATCTATTTGGAACTCAGTGTTGTTTTTGTAGAAGTGTACAAAATCAACATAAAGCTCATCATAAGTTTAATCAAAATGATGCATTTTATATTCTTGTCAAAAAAATTATCATTAAAATGCACCTTCCTGTAGTTGCAATGAATTTATGATAGCATAGATCTCACTGAGTTCAATAATGATGGCTCATTCCATAAATCTCACTTCATTTATTTTTAAAGAATGATAAAGCAAACAATAATAACAATAAGCCATAATTACTGCTTTAAAACATGATATGCAGCATAGTGTTCATGCATTTATCAAAAAATGTCACTTGTACAACATAAAACTGTAAGCTCAGTTCTAAGTCAGAACTGCGACTTATCTAGACTATCAAAGTAGGGATGATCCATTGCATCCTTCGCTGAAATTCTGTTTGATGGATTATAGTCTAGCATTTTCTACGAAAAGAGCAGCAGAATAATGAGTTCAGTGAGAAAGAAGATACTTTTAAATGGGGCACGATTAGGTTTAAAAGCAAAATTACCGTTAGAAGGTCAATCCCTTCAGGCTCCAACAAGGGAAGAGCAAGAGCGAAGCTCTGTGGCTTCCATTGTGGATAGTCATGCCAATCTCGCAAAGAAGACACTCCAGGCCACACGTCTTCATCGGGAGTCCCAAGAAACCTTCCATTTTAAGGCAATTCATTAGCAGAGAAGTATCTGAAACTGTTGAAATTAACTGCTAATGTTTTTGTTAAGCTTAATGGAATACAAGCTGGGCCACGGCCCTTACTTGTTCCAAAAAAAAAATTCATTAGCCCTTTCATGGAAACTGAGGTCAGCTACTTAAGTGAATAATTCACTCATTATATAATAAATTCTAAATAATTACCTTCATATTGTTTAGTCAATAACTATACTTTCATATCATTTAATAAATTTGACTTGAGTTTAGTTTACAATTAACTGGCAACATAAATAACAACCCTCAAGTTTTTTACATCGTCTTGGAATCAATATTGTCAAATTTCAACAATGTTACTATTATAGCATATTGGAGTATTTCAATTAAACCACAAAATAAAGTTTAACATTATGACCTCATGTATAGTCTTGTTCATTTATAGAATAGGTATTTAAATGCACTTAACTTTATTGAATGTCTCATCCATAAAAATTCCCTTTTCTGAACAATAATGATCTTAGTAGTAACGAAGCTAGCCACACGAAGATGAAACAAGGCAAATTTAGTACGTAATTTAGCCATTTTTAAAATGTAAATTTTAAAGCCTAAAGAATCATGTTTGTGTTGTTCCGATATTGAAATAAATGATGCCTTGAGCAATATTAAGCAATTCATTGGAAGACCTATTTTAGTACTAAAGATTATATTTGAGTAAATGATGCCTTAAACAATGTTGATATTATTGCATATTTGAGATTTCATTTAAACCACAAAATAAAGTTTTATGACCTCATGTTTAGTCTTGTTCATTTATAGAATAGGTACTCAAATGCACTTAACTTTTTTGAATTTCTAATCCATGTAAAATTGCCCAAGATGATCTTAGTTCTAACAAAACTTACCACACGAAGATGAAACAAGGCAAATTTAATATGTAATCCAGCGATTGTTAAATGAAAATTTTTAAGCATAAAGAATCATGTTTATGTTGTTTCGATAGTAACATAATGATGCCTTAAGCAGTATTAAGAAATTCATTGAAAGATCTTTTTTACACCCCAATAACCAAAGAAGCACAATAAATATGTTTTGATGTAGTTGCTTAAGTTTGACAGCAACAGCTTTATAAAGTAAGAGAATACTCGTCCTTCAACAAAAAAATAAATTATTTATTAGAAATAAACATACTTAAAAGCTCATGTGATACCTGAAAATATGAAGCAATTGCTGCAATTCTGAATCACCAGCAAATAAAGGTCGCTTCCTTACCATTTCAGCTGTATTAATAGAATTTTACAATGATAATGAGCTCACTTCCAAACAGAAAAAAAATATTGTTATACTTAGGGGGGTTGTTTGATTGGGCTATTTGACAACCTAAAATCTAAAAACTTAAATTTTTAAGCCCCTTAAAATAATGGAAATTCAAGATTAGTAAATAATATATAAACTTACTAATTCTTAATAATGGATGCTATTTATCATTTTAAAAATCAAAAGTCAAATTTTAATCCTACAATTGCTTTCAAAACATATTTATATTTCATCAAATAGGATCATACTTTTTACATGATGCCAACCTTTTATTATTCCAGTATTGATAACCTTAAGTCATGCAATTGATAGTCAACGTCTTATAAGAAATTAACCACTATCATTCCAAGCAATGTTCGGTACTTGACTAATGGCAAACTTATAGGAAATTGATTTAAACGATTTATAAAATGTGACTTGTCTTAAAACCTACCTGTTGTTAATAATTTAAACAACTATCATTCCAATCAGAATTTTTTCTTTTAATTTAAACAATAATTTATAAAATTACTAGATATTAAATTACTAGCAATCCTTTTACTCACCAAAAATGCAACCAACAGACCACATATCCACTCCAATCGAGTAGTGAGTGGATCCAAGCAACACTTCAGGAGCTCTATACCAAAGTGTAACAATCTGAGGAGAGGAGAACATGCTATATCATAAACAAGCTATGACAAACAGCAATGCAAGGATAAAGAATCGACAGGATACAAAAAGGCATTAGTTTTTAAAACATGCTATAAATACAGGTTGCATAATCACTTATATATAGCTTATATATAAAAAAGCAACCATAATCGAACAAGCATTTACACAATAGTTTGCATCATACACTCTAAAATCTAATATGATAAAATCATGTTGCAGTTAATCTTAATTTTATCAGATCAATTATTGCATTCTATATTCATATTGTCACTTTATAATAGATTGGGATTTTATTTTATGTTTTGCGGAAGTTGGAATAGCAAACATAGTCTATGAATCATACTTTGTGATGTTGCAAGTAGAACTACCTAGAGCTTAGGCTCCTTAATGAAATTAGATTGCCCAGTTCAACCTTGGTGTGCTCAGTTATCAGCTCGCTTAACTTTAGAGCATTTTTATTAAAAGCTCTATATGCCATCCCAAAATACGTATTTTGAGACAACTTGTGAGTTTTAAATAAAATGTCCAGAGTGGTGCTCATCATGGAGCACACCCAAAAATCAAAGTTTTTTTGAGGTGAAGTGTGAGATCCAACCAAGTTTGAGATGAGTTGGATGCTGCAAAAGTTCACATAGATTATCATGAGTTAATGCACATCATTGAGAATGGAATTCCAAAATGATCATATCGAAGCACAATATATTGCTCACCAAGATCAATTACAATATGTTGCTCACCAAGAAATATTTTTGATACATGTTCACGAATTTCTAAGAGATGTCAAGAAACATTCAAAATGCCAGTTATTTTTACTGAAAAATTTTACAAAATGCTTCAAAATAATTACTGCAAAAATTCAAAACCTCGTGTGTATAGCTTTTTAGGGGAATAGTGAATGCTCTTCCTAATCCAAGATCTGCAACCTTTAAGATGCCCTTGTCTTTATCAATCAAAAGATTTTGAGGCTTCAAGTCCCTGTTATTATTGCAGAATTTTAACAAATTGGGATAAAAAAGTTTTGTTCAACAATACAATACTTTAAATCATATAAATTAACCTGTGCAGAACTCCATGGCAGTGACAGTGGTTAACACCTTTGCATAGCTGGTATAAGAAACTCTGGAGTGAGAAAAAAACATATTGTTTGTTAGACCTTAGAATTTAAACAAAAGCCACAGTTTTGAAGAAAAAAATTGAGATTAAGACAGCTTAAATCTCAAATTGGCATTCACTATTGCTGTCTATTACAGCTTCATTGATCAACAGAAGATATAGTTATAAGGAGTTCGGTGAAACAAATGTTTGCAAAAGTTTAATCACATGAAAAGTAGAAAAATAATATAAAGTAGTTTTTCTATTACCCCAAGCAAAATTAACTAATATTTTAATTTCCATAAAAACTATAAATATTTGAACAACATTGTCCATTAACTACTCATTTTAGTTATATATATACATATTTAAAATTAAATATTATTATGTTATTATTTGATATTTTTTTAAACAAAATGCAAACAAGTCTTTGGAGGTTTTAATATATTTTACTATAGTCCTAGTTTAAATTTATGCAAAAAATCTCATGTATTTTATACATGGTGTCATTTAAGTATTTAATTTACAACATGTCAATATTATTTATGTTAGCCAAACCTATCAATATTGTTATTTTGTGGAACTTGATCGGATCAGCTTGGGATGCATTGTCGACCGATCCTTAGTTTCCGCCGATTGATCCTTATCTCAGTTTTATTAGGGTATTTTTGTCATTTTGTAATATTGTGCTAGTTCCATAGCCTTTGTCTATATATATATATATATATATTAAAGTTTGGGTTGTATGCATGTTGGACGGTAATCATCTTCTTCCAAAAGAGAGAGGTGGTTGTATAGCCCAATACTTTTGCAACCTAACATGTACCATTATTTTCATCAAAAAGC
Source organism: Gastrodia elata (assembly GCA_016760335.1). Taxonomy (NCBI): domain Eukaryota; kingdom Viridiplantae; phylum Streptophyta; class Magnoliopsida; order Asparagales; family Orchidaceae; genus Gastrodia; species Gastrodia elata. The sequence continues at coordinate 2,043,627 of CM028676.1, forward strand.
CTACCAAAAGTCACTCTTCATCTAAACAACAACTTGCTTAAGTGTTTTTCCCAATGATCACTCCCATCCCTCATTAAATTCGAATTGTCATAGGCCCAAAACCTTCTACTTAGTTTGCCCTCAAACCACACAACACAGAGGAGGTCATGCTCTAATGCCAATTTTAACATTTTGAGCCATTTAAACAAAGAATTATTCACTTTAAATAAGCTTATCCCACATAATCTAAACTTTGTAATTTTGTCCACATATGATAACTTTCCCAAAGGTCACGTATCCACAAAGTGCTTATGAACAAACAAATTAACTGCAAATTTCTCATGAAATCTAATTGTTATCTTAAAATGTGCTATGCTTATAAATAAAAAATGTACTTATACAACCCTATCATTTTCTCTCTCCTAGAAATGAATAGTATTTACTTTTTATTTTCCATTTTTCTTAAGAGCCACTCTTTGTCCAAATTGCATCTTGCTTGAGCCATCGATCTCAATGATCACTGCTTGATGTAATCAAACTTGAGCCTGATCTTACCCACTCTTTGTTAATCATTTCAAATGGTTTCGTATAATGACTTTTTAATTTTCCTCTTCCTCTTTTAACATGGACAAAATTTATATACTCAATTTTTCTAACAAGGGTATTGAACGGTTATGCATAATATATCCAAACAATTTAAGATAATATTCTCTAATCTTATCCACTATTGGGGTTACTCCAAGCTTGTTACATATGAACTCATTTCTCATTTAATCCGTGCAAGTCTACTTACTCATTAATCTTAACATCCTCATCTTTGAAACACTTATTTTATCGATATGCTTATTTTTTGTTAGCCAACATTTAATCTCATATAGCATAGTTAGTTATGTAGCTGCTTTATAAATTTTTTTTGGTTTGAATGGGATTTTCTGATCAAACAATACTCCAAAAGTGATCTTCTAAAGTATTTAAACCTCTCTCTCTTTTTGAGCACATGATCCTCAATAATCATGTCTTCAAGATTAGTGTCTTTATTACAATTAAGCTTACACTCCATATATTTTGTTGTAGATCAACTACGACAAAACCTTTAGATTCAATAGTGGTTCTCCAAAACTCAAGTTTTGTGTTAAGTCCGCCCCTAATTTTATCAATTAATAGAATTTTATTAATGAATACCATGCACCAAGGAACCTCCCCTTGAATGTGCTCAGAAAGAACATTCGTAATTAAAGTTAGAAGATATGGACTAAGAGCAGAACCTTGATGTGACCTAGTAGTAATAGAAAAATTGTGATCAAATATATGTTACAGCCCTTTATACATATCTTTGATTACATTAATATATGCTACATAATTTATATTCACTTCAAAGCTCACCTAACTTTTCCAACATAAGCCTTTTCAAGATCAATAAAGATTAAATGAAGATCTTCTTTTATTTTATATTAATTCTCGAACAAACCTTTTAATAAATGGATGACTTCCATAATAGATCTATTGACATAAAACCTAATTAACCACCAATATAATGTCCACAATGTTAACAATTGTCGAAAATAGCCTTCAAGACCAAATAAGTAAAGCAATAATATTAGCAACTACCAAAAATGACCTCAAATACCAAAGTAGGTTTAAATCCAAAGATCAACATTGAACCTCTCATGTTGTTTTTGTGTTTGCAAAACCAGTCACTCATCAAAAATAAATGACTTTAAGGCTCTTCTAAAACAAATTATCTCTACTAGCACTTCCTCGACATTGTCAATCACATTTAGTGTGTACATTGTCACTATAATTCAGTCAATTATAAACTAAGATCTCAAACTTGACTATTGTATCAACAAAAATACCTATCACGCCTACAACACAATTCATACTATTAATGAAACACATAATATTTATCATATTGAAAATATCTTTGAGTTTTAATTCAATCTTCCATATTCTCAGCTTATCGCTTAATTATATTTTTAGGTGATTATGCAATATGCATCTCATTGTAAATTTTTACTTTTTTGGCTATGAAATACAAAAGCCTCAAACATGAAAGACTCTTAAAATAAGATGTAAGGTGGGAGGTTATTTAAACTCATTTCTCTTCATCTACCAACACCACTTTGTATTAATTGCATCTTTGATTGACTTGATCTGCAAATATTCTTCAATATTTGGTATCCTAAGGTCCATTTATATTTACTAAATTTGAGTGTTTTTAGTTAACATTGCCAACATGCAAAGCCATCGTTGTTATCTTTAAATAATAATTCATCTTATTTGTCCCTCCATTTGATATAATTTGTTCTAATGTTTACGGTCCTTCACCTACTCCATTTGTTAGTGTTACCGCTATTTTGGCACATATATTCATGATTATAATATAAATATTGAAACACAATTATCTCACTATCAAAACTTTAAGAATTCATAATTGAATGAAGTTTCAAGGTACTTTCCACATTCATGAATTAGGAACACTTTCTCAACTATCATGCCCTATACTTCTCAACAAAAGGGCAAAGTTGAAGGTAATTATCTGCATATTCTCAATTTTGTTTTTTCCCTCATCTTCACCTTCTGCAAAAATATAAATCTTTGAGATGAATGAGTCTTTACATTCTATAAGTAATACACCTACAAAGTAATCTCTCTCATTTTGTATGACTATTAAACAAGATGTCTAACTACTTGAAAGTCAAACCTTTTAATGTGCATTTCATCATGAGCACACTAAATCAGAATCATGTGCTTGCCTTTTTTGCCTTTTTGGCTATGGCATTAAACACAAAGTTTATGGATGGATTTCTCTTTCTAATCATTTATATATCAAGGCAAGTCACACTAGCAGAGTACAATATTTTTTTTCTTATCCAAATTCCATTCCTCCCATAGTACTAACACTTTCTATCTTAATCCTTTAGTTGAGCTATTTCATGATAATGACTATATTAGAATCATAACTCACTATTGCTATTCAACTTCCTGATAGCCACATTTTTTATTAAACACAAACAAATACAAAGCATTCTCATAGAGAAATAGGATGAAAGGCACAGTTTCAAGCACTAAAACATTAACGAAAAATAGTTGTTTAAAAACAGTAAAATGTAGATTCTAACCACTCATATTTATTTAATAAATTGCCCATTAATAAATCAACCAGCCAAAATCTTATTGCATGTTCGATCAAGTTTCAAACAACATTAGGGTTATAAAGATGAGGAACTTCAAGATAGGAGCTTTTCTTTTATTTACCCCTTTTGATGTATTTTATACTTCTTAAAATTTTCTCTTTGTCTTATCTTCTTTTGTTTAATGTTCACCTCCAGCAATTCCGTCTGCTTATATATTTTAAGAACCATGTGCGGTTTGATCCCCATGAACTGAAGGTACATAGGCACCTTAAAGGAAAGCAAAGTTCCTTTTATATTTAAGCTTGAATATTAGTGGTTTAGCTAGTTTGCTGAAAATTCTGAATTAGTATTCTTCATGGTAAATAATCTGGTCTAGACTATATACTTAGTTCTTTTGGAGTCCTTAGTAATAGTATGATCCAATAATTCTTATACTAAGAATCTTATCGAATCGCTCTCTCATCCAACTACTCAACAACTAACTTTAGAATTTATATCTTAATTTATTAAGATTAAAACGCTTTCATTATGGATGGCACAACCTAATAAGAAAAAAAAAGTTTCAAGCATCACAAAGCTAGTAAGATTCTACATAAAAATAAATAAAAATGGAACATGAAGAAATAAAAAGGCCAATTATAATTCTTATGATGGGTGTTCTCCACCTGAATCGTCCGAGATGGAAGCGGCTTAGGATTTGGCCCTCGCTTGTGATTATCAATGTACTTCTTGAGGTCACTATCTATATACTCAAACACAAGGTAAATAAGCCTCTTTCCGCTCTTCTCAACATGCGCCACGCTTAACAGCCTGCAATGCATAGAATTGCATTCCAAGAAGAATAAATCGGGAAGATTAAGAGAAAAAGGGTGAATGAGAGGTACCTGACAATATAGGTGCTTTGAGAGAGCATCTGCAGGAGGGATATCTCTCGGAGAGTCGTCGGAGGGATTCCTTCTTCATCTATTTCAAGTCTCGTCTTCTTGAGCGCCACCAGCTGTCCAGTGGCCTTGTCCTGAGCCCTGTAAACCTTCCCATAGGTTCCTTCGCCAACTTTCTCTAGCTTATCGTAGTTCTCCATCTCTCCCTCTCTCTCTCCCCCTCTCCCTCTCCCTCTCTCTCGCAAAATCTCTTTTGTGACAGGAAATACCCTAACGCTTTTGTTTTGAAATATAAATCTGGAGGGAAATCTAGCTCAAATATTTTTGGAAATTTATTTTATAGTAATTATTATGTTGTTAACCTTCTTTTGGAGTTTATTGCCATTTAAAACTAAATATTTGTTTGAAGTTTATTTTCAATACTTTTGGAAACCTAATTTATAGCAATTAATATATTTTCATTTTTAAATGCAAATCTCCTTTTGGAAGAATTTTTTATTAAAATTGAAGCTTCTTTTAAATTATTTATATTTGTAATCTAGAAAAATTATATTTAGACTCGCTGATGTGGCATCCAAAAAAATCTATCCAATATGATTTTGGCATCATTTCAATACAAATTTTAATGCAAATAAATAAATATTAATAAAATAATATCTAAATCTCATTTGATTGATTTTTTTCTTGATCAATTTATAGCGCAAGTTTTTTTTTTTAGGCTTTGTTCATTTGGAGCCATATAAATGTATAATTGTGTTAATATTTAACTCCCGAACAATAGTTTAAATAATAAGCAAATAAATATTTTAATTACAAATAAAATAGTTTAAGAAAATAAATTTAGATGATAACTATGGTAATATATAAATTTTGCATTATACATATAATCACTTTATATTAAATCATTTAAATTTAAATAATATTATTTTCAAAACATAGTGATTTTATTTAGAATAAATTTTACAAAAATTCATAAATATCATATTTCTTACAAGGCACACTAATCTTAGTTATTCTTAGTATCTTGTTTGTATTCAACTCAATATTAAGCAAATCGAGCATAATCACTATTTGTAAGCTTGTTAAGAACTTGAACTCATTTAAGAGCAACTAGAGTCTAAAGCCTCCATTGTTCGTTCATGTTTGATTCATTTGACACCCTTGCATACACCCACCACTCCTTGAATTCTAAATTACTTTGTGGCTAATACTTTGTTATCATCGGTGGTGGAGAGATCTCTTGTGGCGCCCCGCTCCCTAAGTCCACAATCATTAGGCTAAGGAGCGGAAGTCACTTGTGCAAAATCATTTTCTTATCATTGGATTAGGTAAGATTCATAATCCACTACTAAGGGAAGGATGTGCACAGAATAAATAAGAGAATCAGTCACTAAATCTAACATACATATAGAGTACGGAAGCAAAATGAACTAAATAATACATCCATCCACTATGCTTCATATAAGTAGTACTATAGCTCAACAAATAATAAAGTGCAGAAAGTAAATCACAGTCACAGTACCTGTATTATTATAATATTAAATAAATAATTTTAAAGACTCAAAATAAATCACTCATCCTTACACAAGCAGAAAGGAACTAAACGGCATCCAGCTCTCCTGGCTAAAGTTCCCCCTCTAAGTAAGGCACCTCTTCTTCAGCACCTAGTTCTTCAAATCTATCTGAATCTGACATTATCGGTTTCATAATACTAGGGCCCCAGCCAATAAAATAAAAATCTTATTAGACAATTGTCTAAGTACATTTTAGACTAAATATTTTACATGTGTTATTAATGTAACCATTTTTATACTTAAATACAACAAAAAGAAACTAAGAAGTAGGAGCAGTAAGCATAATAAGAAATAGGGACAGTTATAAATATAACATTTATAACTAAATAACAAATGAGGCAAAAGCACACCTCAATAACTAAGCAAGGATGGGCATATACATGTATAATACAGTAAGTAAAAGTACTGAAAGTAAAGTCTAACCCTAAACATATTGATGATCATATGACATATGCAAATTAAATAACAAAAATTTGAACATGATACATATAGTAAGCAGCAAAGTCCAGCATCCTATAAATATGTACTAGTGAGCAGTAAAGTAAAGAAACATAGCTGATTGAAATATGCATAAAAATACAGTACATAATAAGTTAAAACTGAAATAGGTATGTAAAGACTGTCATATCAAAAAGTTGGCCATCAGGCCGGTGAAATATCCAAAGTCTTTTTGGGCTTGAGCAGACAAAAATTCCCATAGTCTTTCTGGGCTATGGCAGACAGAATTCAGCAGCAGAACTGAGGAGGCAGTAAATACAAATGTATGATCTTTTAGTTATGTTACTTTGTTTTTGTGAACATATCCAGAAATAGCTGAGGAGTCAAGCACGTCTGCAAGACTGTACGGGTTCCAAGCTTAACGCACACTCCTCAATGAGTAATGTTAAGCATCCTTATTACTCCTTACCTCTGTCCATTAGGGTAAATGTGCACCCGAATCTACTAAAATATACTGAACCCAAAGGCAACTGTTATCATAATTATTCTAAGTTTTTATTTCGTACACAAAATTTTCTTATATAATATGTCAAAGGAAGTAAGCACAAGAAAATAAGGAATGTGTAGTAACAAAATAAATCAAATAAGCAATGGACTCTTCTAATATGATGACACTGTTATTGTCTAATTAAACAATTCTAACTATTCTAAGTTACACAAATTCAGAATCTCCAATTCTTACTATCGAGTGTAACTTAGAAGTACGACCTTATAAGTTAAAAGGATTAGAACTGATCAGGTTCTAATCAAATTCAATCAAATACGACTACAAGTTTAATTAATAAATCATAACATCCTAATTTATTGAATTCAAACGTTCTATCTAAGATCTGATCAAGATCTACTAAACTATGAATTATGGATTAAACACCATGAGATTGGGTTTAATCACATAATCCAAAGGAATAAGTTATAAGATATAGGTTTCAATTTAAAATTTCTCATCCTAAATCTAATATTGAAAGACAAACTAATCTAAATAAGTTATAAAATCTAGAAACTAATAAAACTTAGAATTCATTCATTGAACAATCCCATTATTCGATGAATGAAATTTATCCTATAATCTAGCCCTAATCTTAGGAATAATCCTAATGCGAGGTGTTGAATTTTCCTAAGAAGAAGACTTAGAGAATTTTTAGGGATTTTAACAAATTTGACTTGATATCTAATTTTACTTACTTAGAGGATTCCAATATAGTTCTAATACTTGTTTGAGTTCTTTAAAAGATAATTTAGAGGTTAAAGATGCTTAACCTAAATTTTGGGCAAAATGGCAATTTTGCTCCTACTTTAGGATCCAAAAAGTGACATTTTGATTTGAGGCTCTAAATTAGAATTTCTTATTGCCAAATAATTCTTTACTGTTTAACATAAAAATAGGCAGTAAGTACGCTCAATTTGGATAAAAAATGAGTCATATAGGTCCGAACTAAGGTATTTGACTTAAAGGGCATTTTAGTAAATTGCACTTATTGAAAACTAATTTTTTATATAGTTTACTATTGGTTGCTGTTCAAGAATTCTATAGAGTCCAAGAACACTAAATTCTGAGGTCTAATGAATTAGTTACAGCCATTTGAATTTCTAAGGGTAAATTGGTAAATTTCTAAGTTAAGATGGGTCAAAAAGCTAACTCTTCCATTTGGTATCCAAATTCAGCAAATTCAGTGGCTATAGCTTCCCTATATCACACTAAGTACTTTAACTGGGAGTAAACCCAAATTGGACTCCAATTGGTCAAGTTATGACCTCATTATGGTTATGAGTATTTTGGTTATTTGTGATTCTTCTAGGGTTCAAAACTTAAATATTATTTTAGATTATTATTGATATTGAAATTATAAGCTATCTAGCAATTTGCACAATACATTTAAAGTACAAAGTTTCAAACTTAATTTTCACCTAGAATTTTATGTAATGCTCAATTTTAATTAAAATATGTTCAAATTTGATATAATTCAGTCCCTTTAGGGTCCTAGGGACCATAAAATACAAAAATAGTGAAGTTTTGGTCATTTTAGCCAATTCTGGGCAATTTCTGAAAAAAATATGGGCATTTTACAAATTCGGGCGCTACAGCGCGTTGTGGGGCGCTATGGCGCGCTGCAGCGCTTCTGGCGCTTTTGCTTTTAGCGCTGCGACGCGCTGTGGCACTTTTAGTGATGCGGCCCGCTGAGCGCGCTACGACGCGCTGCAGCGGTCCCACTTGCGAAAAATACTGTTCAATTAATTTATTTTTCTGATTTTCTACAGTTTTCCAAAATTTTCGCTACAGCGCGCTATAACACGCTGCAGCGATCCAACTTGCGATTTACTATTTAATAATTGATTTTATATGGCTTCAGCCGAATATCGCTGCAGCGGCCTATTTTGCAACTTTGGGCGCTGCAGCGCGTTGCAGCGCCAGACGGCGATTTCGTTAGGACGAAACCTGCATAATCTACTTTCGAGCTCAATTACTTTTAATCTAGAGCGTTTCATGAGCGGTGTCATATATCAATGGAAATGTCTTTCCGATACCTTTCCATTGACACTAAAATCGGTACAAACGGAATATCCTAGCAATACAAAATATGCTGACGAATACAAGGGTATGCAGAATACAGGAAAAACATAGTAGTTTTCTATAATGCTTTTAGGAGCCTTAATGGCTTCCATACATGCTTATGGGCTTCTAAGGATACATTCATGCATTATAACAACATGAGGAAGATGAGGAGGGGAGCAAGAGGGCACCTTTAGTGTAACAACCCAGGTTGTTACTTTGCTCAATTAAGACTAATCTAAGTCTTAATTAAGGTTCTAAGTCACTAATTAAGTGATTTGAAGCAAATCTCTGAAACCTAGGTCAAACCAAGAAGTCAACAAAGTCAAAACAGGAATTCTGGAAAATCCCAAAACATGAAAATTTGACTTTTTATTTAGATCTCAGATTGAAAATCTGACTTCACCATTGTGTTCAGAACACCCAAATTAGCTAGGGGTGAAATTTTGGAAGCATTTGGAAGTCGTTGATTTTTCGTCGAATATTTTAATATTATTTAAACACCCTAAATAATCAAGTAATTAAATACTCGTCAAAATAAAAATCCGAGTGCGCCGTTGCGTTCCTCACCCTTCAATTAGCTAAGGGTGATTTATTGGAAATTTTTGGGATTCATTTAATAGGCTAAAATTAATTAATTAAAACTGAATAATTTAATTTAAATATTATTATTTAATTTTAGCAGTTAGCGGCGCCGTCCATTAATAGCTAACGCCGTCGCCTAAATCTAATTCCCGCCGTTTGATCAAACGGACTCCGCGGTCCGTTCGATCTAAGGATCGAACGGTCGGGGGTCGTCGTCCCCGCGTAACGTACGCGTGTCGCGAAACTAGGTTGATCCCACCGTTCTAGCCTTAAGTTAAAGCTTCTGATCGATTCCACTGCTCGATTTTGCTCAAATCGAACCATTGCAGAGATCAGGGACGCTCGGATTGATCCAGTTAGTCGTCAGCTGTCGAAACTAGGTACACCCCGATCCCTCTTATTGCAATAATTTCTCAATCGCGTAATTTCGAATCTGTATTTCAATGCATGGATTGGAGTTTGAGCGGATGCGATCATGTTTGGAAGGCGTAGATCGAGCTAGATTCGTTCTTTATCCACAGTTCTTACCGTTAGAGGTACGGGTTAGCCGTGAATAGGGTTGTCTAGGGTTAGGAATTTTGATCAGCTCAGACCATCGTAGGACTCGATTCAACCATATATTAGAAGATCTCATCCAGACCTTTCGAATGAGGTATGATTCGACCTCCGGCGACGGCAGATTCACCGCCGTTTTTGATGCCCTAAGTCGCCGTTGTATAATCAACTCGCGCGAAGACGAAGTCTTCACGGGCTGAACCGGGTCGGCCCGGGCCCAGCCCGTGGCCCGAATCCGCGTCGCTTCAGCTGCCGCAGCGGGACCCACTGCGCGGCGCGGAGCCAACCGCGGAGCGACGCGTGGCCCGCGCGTCAGCGAGCTGACTCGTGGGGCCCGCCGCTGTCTGCTCAGCCAATGAGCAGCCGCCACGTGTACCTGCAGAAATAAAATTAATTATATATATAAATATATAACAGATAGTTATATATTAAATATATTTATATAAAAACTATATAACAGTTGTATTAAAATAAATAAAACAGAATTAAATAATTAATTTAAATCCAAACTTTAACCCTAATTAATTCCTAAAATACACATCCAATTTATGCAAATAAATACATTAAATTAATCAAAAAAATATGAGGAATTTATTGATGCCAAAATTTTTGCTGTAGGATCAATATTTTGCAAAGTGATTATTTAGGTTTAATTTAATTTAAATTAAATTCCACAAATCTTATTTAGCTCATAACTTTGTGTAGATTGATCCAAATATACCCAATATGGGTCTTAAAGTGATTAGAAAACCCTAAGGATTAATTTGATAGTATTTATCTTGCTGTTTGGATTAGTTTGAGCCTAATCACATTTAGGACCAAATCCTAATTAGGTTAATTAACCCTAGTCCTTCAATTGACCATAACTTGGTCAATTGAGCTTCAAATTTAATGATCCAAATATCAATTCAGATCAGAAGAATCTAATTAACAATAATCTATAAAAATATTTTAGATCCAACGGTTAGATTTGCTAATCACCCTTAATTGCTCTAAATCTTGATTAGTGAATAATAGCAAATCTAGTAACTCAAATTGAGAGTTTTAAACTTCAGAGGGCTCATAGATTCATTTAGAATCAATCCATATGGTTGGATTAGTTTTTAAGTGATTAATTTTGTTAATCACTCACTAATCACCCTAAACCCTAATTAGGTCTTAACTTAGTCAAATTAGGTCCAAATTGAGCCTACCACATGTCATTATGAACAGTGGGTTACTTGTAATTTATAGCCACTGATTTTGCTTAATTTAGATTCTAATTGGCAAAGTTAGGATTTTTGACCCATAAGTAAGATTTTTTTCCTTAATTAACCCTTAAACCCTAGATCTTGTATTGGCCATAACTTGGCCAATACTTATCAGTTTTCAGCAAATTTAGGTTCTATGGAAAGCTTAGACAGTAAAGAACAATAATCTAGAAGAAAATTTAGCTTTCACTTAATCAAATTACTAATTTGCCCTTATGAGTCAAATTCACTAATTTGATCTCATATGGCTTAATAATCACCCAAAATTAACTTAGTTGCTGTCTAATCTTATATTAGACAATAAGAATCACTTTCTAAAAGAAAATTTCAGAATTTAAGCCCTAGATTAAAAGTTGATCTTTTGAACCCTTAAGTTGGGGCAAAATGGTCATTTTGCCTAAATTTAGGGTTTAGTCTTTTAAAACCCTAAATTCAATTTTCCAATCACTAAAATCAGTAAATAGAATGATTCATAGCTAAAATTAATCAAATTTAAGTCTAAATTAGGTTTTAATTAAAATCTCAGAATTTGCTCATTTAGAAAATTCCCTAAGTCCTAAGTGAGTGTTCTCTTTCCTTAATTATTCTTAGACCCATCCTTAGGTCTTATAACATTAGTTAGGATGTGTGTCTTGAGATATACTCTTAGTAATTAAGAGCCTTAATTCTAAGATTAGGAATAGATCTTAAAGTTAGAATTCATCTATTGAGTAAATTGGGTTACTCAATTAGATGAAACCTTGAGTTTTCTAGTTTATAGATTTTCTTAGTTTATTAAATGATTATTTGATCTTTAAACTTTAGAACTAAGAATAGAGATCTATCCTAATGAATTTGATTTATTATTAGGATTTGCCTTAACCTAATCTGTGAGATTTGGGTTCTAAACCTTAGACCCTTAGATTATACCTTTAGATTAAGTGATTAGACCCCATCATCTGGAGTCTAATTCTTAATCTTTTCATCTTGATTTGGCTAATCAAGATGTGGTTGGGATGAATTAAATTACAAAACTAGGTCGATGATTTATTCATTTTAACTAAATAGTCGTCTTTTGATTAAGTTATAATTAGGACTTGGCCAGTCCTAATTATCTTCAACAAGTAGGATTCGTGATTCTAAGTTACAGAATGTGTAAGAGTTATTGATTCTAAAACTTATGTAACTTAGAGTAGATAGAACGAATAAAGTAGACAACAAAGGATATCACCTGTGTTTTAGATAGAGTTTTCTTGCACTTTGATTTTGATGCTTCGCATTCCTTGATTTTGAGCCTTGTACCTTGAACATATATTATGTACTTAAGATATTTGATGAATATCTTATGTCAATTTTGAACATTCATAAAAAACATTGTGTTCGTTTCACAAGTGGTTTGTAAGATGTAGCTTGATTAGTATACCTCTTCGATCAACCCGTTCGGGGTCGGCAACCTTTCGAGGGTTTAATGTCCGACAGTCTATTGGCCATGCCTAGTCCGAGTGATAGGATGGATAGACTCTTGCCCTACTGACTACAGAGTCAGGATTCTGATATGGATATACTAATTCAAGTACACTTACATTCAGTTCTATCTTAGCTCATCAGGCTAAGAGTTTCAGTGATGTTCAGTTCAGAGTTTCTTAGCTCATCAGGCTAAGAATTGCTGAGTTCGTACTCAGTTCAGATGACTTGTACAGTTGCTATAGTTTCAGTTTACAGTTACTGTTTTACTAGTATATTCTGCATTTCAGTACTATTTTACTTACAGCTTTCTTGCACGTGTTTTTATATAGGATGCTAGATTTACTTACTGTTTTCATATGCTTACTTAGGATGTTAGTGTACTCAGTTTTATACTATTTGAATTTTGTATGTCACTTGGCATAATCAGTTTGATCATATGCATATTTAGGTTGTATTTTCTTACAGTTTTACTCTTCTTTTACTTACCTGTTTTGTGTTGCAGTTGCTTGGAGGAGGTATGTTTTACTTCCTTTTTGTTTAGTTATAAACTATGGTTTATAACTTATTACAGCTCTTTTGTACGCTTTTCTGCACCTATTTTTGCTCAGTTCTGTTTTTATGGTGATATTCAGTTAACTTAAATAAACTTCTGCCCTAAAATGTACTTAGACTTATTGTCTAACCAGTTTTTCTTTTGTTGGCTGGGGCCCTACCATTATGAAACTGATAATGGTAGGTTCTGAGTTTGTTGGTTTAGCAGATCCAGTGGAGAGTTTGCCATTGGAGGAGGAGCCCGTTCCTGAGGATCTGTAGCTTAGGTTTCTATCTTCAGTGAGGATGAGAGTTTTCTTTCAGTTCTTTTAAGCTCATTAAATGTTGTAATAATACAGGATTTTATTTTCTTTTTCAGTACTTTACTTATTCTGTATTGTTGTATTTATACTGTATTGGATGGATGTTATGTTATATGCTTCCGCACTCTGAGTTCATGTATGATCATTTAGTGATAATATTTCTGGATTGAATGGCAAAGTTCTTATTTAAATTGGATTAGGATGTGTGACTAATCCAATCTTAAGTGGGGACCTTGTCATTTGGTGACCCCTCCACCGTAATCATGTTAACCTAAGGGTTAACAGGACCACGGCAGGACAGGGCCGCCACATTTAGACCTTGCAATGGGTGGAGGAAGAGAGAACATTTGTCTTTCTCCAAAGCCTTAGAGATGAGCTGAACTCCTTCTTCTTCAACACAAGTGCATCAAGTAATGGAGGGGAGATGAGAAACTTTCAGCAAGCCAAAGAATGGGGCTGAGCTTCTCTTTAAAGAGGGAGGAGAAGTAGGTGTGAGGGGATAGACCATCATGAGCCTATGGAGCTAGGATGTGAAGGTAGGAGGAGAGGTCATCATTGGGCAGCCCAAGGGGCATGGGGCACCGGATGGGGGTGAGGGAGCTGACAGGTAAGTAATAAAAAATTAAGAAAATTTTAATTTAGGGATCGAATAATTACATATTGATTTTCCCTTAATTATTTAAAAATTCAGATTTTCGAAATGCGCTTCGAAAATTCCCAAAAATTCACCCATAGCTAATTTGGGGGTGAGGAATTCAACGGCTAAGTCAGAATTCGATTCTGACGATTTAATTATTCCATTTTTTTTTTCGATGCATTTAATTATATTAAAATACTCGCGAAAGTCCGACGACTTCCAAACGCGTCCAAAACATCACTCCTAGCTAATTTGGGGGTGACGATCGCAGCAGCGAAGTCTCGATTCCAAGGTTAAAATAAATACCTCAATTTTTTAATTAGTTAAATATTAAAATATTCTAAAATAATCGATTGAGTTCCGAATTGCTCCAAATCTTCAGGGCTTGGTTCTAATGACTATACGAACTTAATGAAATGATAATTAAGATATGATTATGCTTAAATTAAGCTGGGTAACAACCTTGTGTTGTTACAGACTCCTCCACTTAAAAATAATATCGTTCTCGACATCATTACTAAGAAGAGAAAGCTGAAACGCAGAGAATTAAGAATAGAAATTTTGAATCTTAAAGGTACCTGGATTATCAAAGATACTTGATATTTTTGTCGCATATCTCTTTTACTGTGGACCACGTTAGGCACAGATTCTATCTGCGTCGTTCGCTTGAGCGGCAGCTAACGCTGCCGTTACATCGATTTTTTTTTCTCTAATTGTATTTTAAGTATAAATCATCAGATTTAGTTTTAAAAATTACAAACTTTATACCGATTCGACCATCTCGACGAGATGAGCGTGTACGTTAAAACATTATCAAATTTGAATGAGTATTTTATTTTATATTAATTTTTAAATGCAAAAACTTTAAAAATTCATAATGATTATTTCAAAACTGAAATTTTGACAAAACTAAAAACATAGCACTCTCATGTGATGCTTAGCCTAAAACTGCAAAAAAATTTAAGTTTCAATTTATAATTTATTTATTATCAATTTCTGAAGTTAAAATTTCACAAATTAATTTAGAATGATCTGGGATCCCAATTGAGCCCAAATTTTCACAATAAAATCCCTCCGCACACTTTATTTAAGGATTTTTTTTTATTTGACTTAAACCAGAATCTTAATTTTATCTTAATCTAATTAGAATTAAGTTTAAGCGACCTAGTAGCAACATTGAGTTATTACAAGCGCTATCTACAACATAATCAAATACATGGTCGTTATTAAAGCATTCAAAGAAGTTATATGAATGAAAGGCTTGCTAGAAGATTTGAGTGCGAAGCAACAAGAGTATAACAGCACAAACTCTTAAGCACCAAGGTATTGTCCGCTTTGGCCAGAAAGACCTCACAGTTTTTCCCTCAGAAGATAACTTCCCAGCAGGTCACCCATCCTGGGAGTGCTCCCACCTGAGCACGCTAAGCTTTGGAGTTTTTATCAGGAACTCCACCATTATCTGAAAATGCGCTTCGATATTTAAGAGTTTCACTTATTACTACTTAAGTGGGTCATCACAATCTCCCCAACTTAAGTAATTGACGTCCTCGTCAGTATCCACACACAGATCCAAGAACCATCCATTGGGTAGATAGGACTAGAGGTGACCCCTATAGGCACAAGAGGTACCCACAACTATGTAGCACCTTAACCATCATGGGTTCAAGAGGCTGCTCACATGAAGTGGTACTTTTGCCCTGTATGACAGTTAGCTCCTATCTGACATCCTATGGTTTGCTCTGATACCATTTGTAACAGCCAAAACTCTTAAGCACCAAGGTATTGTCCGCTTTGGCCAGAAAGGCCTCACGGTTTTGCCCTCAGAAGATAACGTCCCAGCAGGTCACTCATCCTGGGAGTGCTCCCACCTGAGCACACTTAACTTTGGAGTTCTTATCAGGAACTCCACCATTATCTGAAAAGGCGCCTCGATGTTTAAGAGTTTCACTTATTATTACTTAAGTGGGTCATCACAAAGAGATAGTTATTTATTGTGATAGTCAGATCATTATATTCTTAGCTACTATCCCGGTCTATCACACTCTCACAAAGCACATATATGTGTGACACAATTTCATTCAAGATATTATTGAAGATGGTAAGATTTTATTGAATAAGATCGACACAAAAGACAATTTAATGGACATGTTGATAAAAATGCTCACAGTTCATAAGTTCACCCATTGTAAAACTCTAATAAATTTAGAGAAGCATTCATATGCTTTTCATTTATTGGAACTATAGTCAGCTTGATTTCTTTGGGAGGAGGATACATAGGCAACCAAGTTGGTGCAGTTACAATATTAGAAAACATATTTAATTCAGCTCTCATGTGATGCACATGAGATAAGCGGTGGATATTATTGATTAAAGATAGTTTTTATGGCAGTGCGTCACAACGCACGTGCAAGTCACCAGGGCACGTCACAGCACCTGAGCGTTCAAGAGAACGCCCCACAGTGCGCCGCATCACCTAGGCGTTTGAGAGAGGGCCCACGTTGTGGCGCCCATGGCTCAGCTGACGCATTTTGGAGCCTTTATAAATATTTTAAAGCCCATTTTAGAGTTAGAACTGAAAAATATAAGCCTCAATTTTCGTTTGGGTGTGTGGCGGTTGTTCCAAAGCAAAGAAAGAGGGCTCCTAAGATTTGTGTAAGGGTTTATAAACTCTAAAATCATTGTAATATTATTCAATAGCGAAAATTTCTCTGCTTTCTTCCCGTTGACGTAGACCTAGATGTTAACATTAAATCACGTAAATCTCTCGTCTTGTGCTGTGATTATGTTTGCATTGTGTGTTTCCTTTATTTTATTTTGATTTTGCTCAACATATACATGATTTGTTCCGTATCATTTGAATCATAAATATCCAAACACTAACCACTCTCATCAATGGAGTCCCATCAACACTGTCATCACCTTTTTCAAAAAATAGAATGACCTTTATCCCAATTCCAGATTCTTCTTTCCTTATTGCTCATTCCTTTCGTCCTCCCTCATAAATAAAAAAATGACTTTCAAGACCAAATAAGGTATAGCCATAATATTAGCAAATGCCAAAAATAACCTCAAAGGTCAACGAAGGTTTAAGTTCAATAATCATCATTGAACCTTTTATGTTGTTCTTCTTTGCAAAAAAAAAAAAAACAACCTCTCATCAAAATACATAACTTTTGAGGCTCTCTAAAGCAAATTATCTCTAATAGCATTACCTTGGCATTGTCAATCACATTTGATGTTTATCTTATCTCTTTCATTCAATTAATTTTAACCATAAGATCTCAACTCGAATATTGTATCAGCAAAAACACCTATCACATCTATAATACAATTCATATTATTAATGGCACACATAATATTTATCATAATGATAAGATCTACGAGTTTTATATCAATCTTCCATATACCTGTCGGGTTCTCAAATTAACCATTGAAGATCAAAATCTATACTCGTTTTTGAAAAGGAAAAAAAAAATAGAAATGTGTTTTCTTAATAAGAATATTAACTATTACATAATTGAATTAGTGTAAACCTAGGGGGCATTATGCACTAAATTTAGTGATGAACTACAGAAAAGAAAAGTACAAGTAATTTACATATTGATCCAGTTCGGTATCAGACACGATCTATTCATCCAGTTCAAATGAGTCGACCTCTTCGAAATGGGGGAAGAATTCCTAGAGAGAAGCAGCTTCATCCAGTTGCATGCACTATCGCCTCTGTGGATTTCAAGCGATTCACACGATCAACAAAATAAGTTGCAGGGATCTAACATTGTTGCCGATACAGTTAGCATTCGATAAGCCAAAGAATTATAGAGAAAAAACTCAAAATATTAGCAACAACAACAATGATAGGAACACATAGACTGAAAGTTTCTTTTTGTTTCCACCAATTGACAATTGGATGTGAGATATGAATTACAGTGGGTTTCGGAGGGTTCTGGAGGGTTTTAAGGCAAGGCAACACGGCCAACAACAAATCGGGCGCTCTACAGGGCCGTAGCTCGAAAAGGGGGCGCTCAGGCACGCTCAAGCTCGCCCAGCACCCGTGATTGTTTAGATACAAAAACAAACATCCCGTGGTCAATTATGGGCGGTTTCGAGCGCCCTTGGCATGTTTTAAAGCTTGTTGTTGAACGCTCTAAATTTTTGAGAGTGTCAAGAAAATATTTTCAAGTGTGATAAATCTTGTGGCGGCTAGGATTTGAGTTTGAGAGCCAAGAGAAGGGCATAACAGAAATGAGTTGATAAAAGTTTGTGTTTCCCTTACATGTGAACACTTCTTCTTATTCCAAGGGATAAGGCTTTTCGGGTACTTTGTAAAACTTGTAATCTTCGTAGTGGATTTTTTTTTTGGTTTTGTGATTATGATTTTTCTCGTTATCGAGTTTTTCACGTAATTTCATTATGTATATATATTATTTTGATAACATAAATTTTAAAATTTATAGAAAATTTAATCATAGTTGAAGGAATTCTACATCTTCATTTTTTGCTTTCAAAGTTCTTTAAATAATAAGAATAAAAATTAGACTGAAATTATATATTTGTGCTTACTTATATATATATATATATAATACTGACTTTTAATATTGTAATCTAGCAAGTATCTTGCATCTATTGCAAAGATATGTTCTCATAGATATGTGTATACATTAGTAGTCAATTATAGTAGATACATTAGATATTCTATTTTTCTTATATTATTTGGTATTTTATGAGAAATGTTATACTTTTAAAATATATCTCAATTTTTATTTCTAAAATATAAAAAATAAAAGTAAAAATAGATCAGAATTTAGTCTATTTTAAATTTTATTGGTCAAATCATAAATTATAATTATATATGATATTAGTGAATATGAATTTGAAAAATATTGAGGTTCTGATCTAAATTTGTAAATTAAAAGTAAATTTATGATATATATAAAATCCTAACAAAAAGAAAATCTTTTGAGTTGTAAATGGACGCGTAAATTTATGATATATATAAAATCCTAACAAAAAGAAAATCTTTTAGAGTTGTAAATGGACGCACCGACGGCTACTTCTGGTTTCTTGCACAGCTATTAATGGCGCTGGCGAGTCCAATAAAATTCCATTACTGAGACTACCATCACCCATAGCGAATTACCGCGCTTGATCTCATCGTCCCTGGCCTTCTAATCCACAGCATCACCAAAAGCTCATGACGATGGATCTTGAAACCCCGATGTCGTTCTTCGATTTTCCCGACGACGTTCAGCTTAACATCCTCTCGTTCCTCTACCCCCTTGAGCTCTCCGCTTTCGCGTGCACGTGCCGCCGCTTCGCCTCTCTCTGCAGCCTCTCCTCCCCTTCTGCTGACCTCTGGCTCTCTCTCTGTGACCGCCGATGGGGCTCCAAGACCCAGCTCCGGCAATGGTCGGCCATCCCCTCTCCTCGCCTCTACCAAACCCTAGATCGATGGGAAAACCTCATCGGCTTCTGGCGCCGAATCGGCAGAAACATCCATGGAACTCCGCCCCTTGTCTTCTTCGAATGGAGCTCGTCTTGCATCATTGGCTCCCGCATCTTGCCCTCTGCCTTCGCTTGCTCCTACGCCGTTCGCAAAACCCCGTTCCTTTGGCTCGGTCTCTCTGTCTCCGGCGATGCCTTAATCTACCTCCATCAGGCGGGCATCGATGTTATCCCAGCGACGATCAGCTTCACGGGATTTAACCATTTTGTGGTCGAGGAGAGCCTTAGCTTCTTCATGGACCCGCAGTGTTCGGAGGAGATTCCGGGCTTGGAGCCAGGATCGCCTCCGGATAGAGTGATGGCTGAGATATACCAGTATTTTGCAAACAAAACCAGCCCTGGTGCTGATAAAATTCTGAAAAGGCAGAAGAAGAAGAAGGAAAAGGAAAGGGTTGGATGGAGGAGAAAGGATGATGAGCATTTTGTTAAGATCTGGAACTATTGCCCCACTCCTGAACGGCCTCTGCAGGGGTTATGGAAGGTGATTGCTTGCTTACATTGTTTATTCGTTATGATGTTAATTTTTTGCTATTCTACCTGTGCTTTTTATGCCATAATGGTTCTTTGCTTGTGAATGCTTGCACGGGAATGGCGACCGGAGGCAGCCATTTGATTGACCAATTTGTGCTAGTGGCGCTGGGCGACCAATGCTTTTAATGCATGATTTGCTTACCAGCATTCTATTGGTAGTATTGATCCTCGCCAATGCAGCTTTTGTTTTCCAATGTAGATTTTGCAAACCAAACTTGCTAAAACGTTAGTTGGAAAACCTTGGCAGATGATAGGGGCTGATACATTTTATCAAAACTAAAAACTTGCTCAAACTTTTATTCAAGTTGAAATTAAAATGAAAACTTCTAGTCAAAACAAAGCTCAAGTTTTATTCGAATTGATATTGGGTTAGGTTGACTTGCCAACGATGCTTTGAATTGATATAAAATATAAAATAAAAATATATTTATGCAATCTATTTGAAAGAATTGTGGGGCACGATGGTTTCTGGCAGTGCTATAAGCATCTCAGTCATATGGATTCAAATCTGGACCCCCACTATTTACTTAACAAGTTAATATTTAGCTTTTGAGTCACTCAAATCGATTTCAAGTTGATTTACAATCCAATCAATAGTCGTTCTATATCGATTCGAATTCATTTTGCACTTTAGCCAAGTTTGAGCCAAGCTTAGTCAATAATATCAAGTTCAAGTCCAACTTGACTCACTTAAACTTAACTCATAGTCAGCCTTGGTCTTAAAGCAGTGTATGTCTACCAATGTAAATTTTATGATCCAAACTTGTTGAATGCATTGGGTGGGAAACCATGAGAAAAGACTGTAAGCATTGGCTGAACATTACTACTGATACTTGCAATATTAGTGCCAATGCTACCAATACATGTAGTATCGGTTGAAAATGTTTGCCCACCATTATAAATTTCGTGGGACTAACTTGTTGAAAGCATTGACAGAAAATGCTAACATGCTTGCGTAGGTCGACCAATACTTCTATTACTAGTTTTGGCCGATCATTGTAGCACTTGTCTACCTACATAAATTTTGTAAACTGAACACATTAATAGCTTTGGGCAGCCAACCTTGTGAAAAGATTGTTGGTCAGCCAACATGCCTGTGAAGGCCCGATGCCGGTTCGGCAGAAACCGTTCTGGCATCGGGTGACTACTTACCGCAGGATCATATCGAGCAATTTGAGAGAAAAAGAATACGCATATAAAAGTAACAGAGATTTTCATTTATCAAAATTCTCATTACAAGATCTCTCATCGTACAAAACAAAGAAACAAAATAAGCAATTCAGCGTCGTCGTCGATCTTTTGAAAATTAGGGTTCTTGTTTAACTTCTTCCAGGAGCACCTGACCTTGTATTGTACAGAAAATAATACCGGAATTTGAATTTTCAGTAATTAGAGAATACTCTAAGTACAACAGTATACAATAACAAATTACTATATAAAGGTGTGATTAGGTGAAGTAAGGTGAAAATAAAATGCAGGATAGGTAAGGTAACTGCGCAAAATAAGCAAATTTCTGCAACAAGTAGTTATCATAAAATAATGGTTACTGATGTCATTTTCCAGTAACTAACCCCGAATGTTATTGATGTCATTTTTTCAGTAACAACCCCGAATGTTATTGATGTCATTTTCCAATAACAATCCCAAATGTTATTGATGTCATTTTTTCAGCAACAACCCCGAATGTTATTGATGTCATTTTCCAGTAACAACCCCGAATGTTACTGATGTCATTTTCCAGTAACAACCCCGAATAATACCGATGTCATTTTCCGGTAATAACTCCGAATGATATTACGTTGGTTCCGAACAACCAACCAAGCTTCAAATGGATTCGGCTCAAAGCAAATAAGCGAAGCATAGCAGTAATAGAAAAATGCAAGATGTAATGTAAGTCATATACTGGGTACCTTTAATCTTTAAGTTCAGCAGTTCAACAGCTCGAATGAGTGACAGTTCGCTCAATTTGCATTTAAGTCCCCGATATTTTTAAGTTAGCTTTTTAATCAAATGATTTATGAGTTTAATTTCCTCTTTCATTTTGTTCTTCTTCCGCTTTTGAAGTTCAATTGATTTAAGTTTAGAATTAAAGCAGTTATAATTATTAAAGTGTCTTAAGATTATGATCGAAAAAGTTCGAATAAAATGACTGAATTGGCAAAAAGAAATTATAGCCATTTATAACAATTTGAATCGTTCTCATTATTAATAAATGAGAATAATTCTATTGTGAATGACTAGTTATAAACTTGATAGTTATAAGGAGAGTAACAAGCTTTAGAGAAAACGAATGTGTTCTTCTAATTTCCTCCTCTTACTTTAGAATTAGGATTGCCGGAACACGAAGAGAAGCTGGAACGAGTTGGCCGAAGGATGGCCGAGGGCTGCTGGAGCTGCTGTGGGGATTGCCGGGGACTGCCGGAAGTTGCTGGAAGGTACTGCCGGAAGGAGGCTAGAGCTGCTGAGGAGGGGAAGGCCGGCTGTTTGGAGGGAGATGGGGGCTGCTGGAAGGCTGGCCGGCTGCAGAAAGGGAGGGGGGATTGGCTGAGGGGGGGCTGGCCGGCTGTTTGGAGGGAGAGGCTGCTGTGGGTGACTGTGGGGAGGAGAGGGGAGGGGATGGGGATTATATAGACGCAGGGGTGGCGCCAAAACGTGCGCCAAAATGGCGCCTGGTCGGCGCCTGGCATGCCCCAGGGGGGCTTCTGGACCGGAAGCTTCTTCCGCCAGAAGTCGGAAGGGGGGTCGGGGGAAGTCGGGGTCGGCCCATAGGGCCGACAGCCTGCCCCAAAAATGGCGCAGGAAAACGCGGAACCTTCCGCTGCAGGCTCTGTCTCGATAATACAAAATCTTTTAAAGAGCCTGCGATCGCGTCGCCAGACTCGATCGACGAAGGGAGGGGGGCCGAGCGTAAGGGGAACAGGGGAAGGAAAAACAGAGGATACAAAAAAAAACTTAAATTTAAAATCTTCTCAAAATTTCCATCGTTTGGCGTCCGAATACAACGAAACTTGGCACCGATGTGTGTTACAACATGACGAACACCTTCGCGTATAAAATTTTCGATTCGGAGCAAAATTTTTATTTTATTTTAATTTTGAGGTTTAAAACTTTGAAAATTTGCTACGATCAAATCGGCTCACAGAATTTGATGAAACTTCTCGAGCAGCTTTTAAATAATATACTTAACATGTCGACACTGAAAATGATGAATTCGGACACGCATTTCAATGTTTTTGATTTTTAGAATTTAAAGATTTCAGAAAACAGAACGGGAGCTTCCGTTAATCGGATTTTTTTCAAACTAGGGCACTTTGATCTTTAAAATTTGCTTCTATCTGTTCGTAATTTTGTTTTCCCTAAATTGAAATTCTTCGGGATCCTGATTCCTAAGACAGGATTCTGACCTAATTTACAAATTAACGACTTTGAGTCGTTACAATGCCTGTTTTGGCTGATCAACAATCCTTTTTAAACATAATAGCATTGGTCAATGGACAAGTGATCAACCCTACCAACACAATCGGACAACCAATACTTGCAATGCCTAGTTACTACACTCGCACACATTTTCTACAATCCCTATTCCTTTATGGTCGAAACATGTACTTGTGTGAAAGGCACTAATGGCTAATCTTCTAGCATATTGTTCACAAGACATACTGAGTTTTTACAAGTTTGGTATATTAACCTAAACTGTTGATAGATGATCTCTTTGGTCGACGTGACATTTAGATGAAGTGCACATTTTACTCATGTTTCCTTCATCTTCTTGAGTTAGCATTTCTGAATTTATTGGGCTGCTGACTGAGGAAACAATCAAAGTCTGATGACTAATATGATGTTGCCAGTTTGATAACAAATCAAGATGTTCTGATTGGTGAACATACAGTGTTTATCGGCCGATATAAAAATATGGGCTAATGAGGGTGTGAAAGTCATCATCAGTTTAGTTAGATATTACTTCCTCAACTATTTTTGTATCTCTTATTTTTTTTGTAAAATGGTTAAAAATATTACTAATTTTAAAATTGTCAACAACCGTTTCCTCTTACAGGGGATATCTGAGAACATGAACCTGGAATTCTACCTTCTAACACATGATGATGTTGGGGGAATAGCTTGCCGACGGGTTGGGGATACAGATACCCTATTATTCTGGACACCTAACACAACTTTTTTGGAACCACCCTTTTCCAAAGAAGAACAAACTTTATATAGCATGAGGGAGCATATTGGGTCTGTTGACTCAGTTCAATGCAATATGGATCGGCAAATTGTCTCCCGCATTTTGTGCATCAATTCTAGTTATGACTTGGTGCTTCCCGAGCTTGCTGGCTGTTCTGGTGATCCTAGAGATGTTGAGGGCAGGATATGGGAATATGAAGATGGAACCTTCGGGTTTGGATTTTTCCGAAATAAATCTATTGTCGACTTGAAGAACGTTACTCAAGATGGATACATTCTTGATGCCATTGAATGTTGCGATCAAGGTTAGGTTTTTTTCTTGAAGCGTTATGTACTTAGTGACTGCTTAATGCACCTTAAATTTTGGGCAAGATGCTCAATGATTGCCTTTTGTTTTCTCAGAAATTGTTTTTTTGTTTGTAAATTTAGCACTGATTGCAATATTCAGTATGTAATTACAAGTTTATGATACAAAATATGCTTCTGGAAAGGTTATTTTTCTCATTTTTACTTGTGCTGTGATGTATTCTTGTATTAACAGAGATTTTGTTGCAAAAAATGTTCTTTTGATTTTTGTTTTATTAATCTAACTGTTTTGTTTGTTTAAGCGGCTGCTTAGTTTGAAGTAAAACAAATGTTGAAGTAAAACAAGTACAATGTAAAACAACTATAATGCAATGTATTTTTGAATATTTGATTGGGCAAAAGAAAATGCATTGAAACTTGAAAAACATCATCTAAAATAAAACCTACAAATTCCAATACAGCATCTGTTAGAGGCCAGCTTTTTTGCATTTTTAAAGGTTGGTGGGCAGGGAGAAAGCTGATAAGGACAGTTAAAGGCCGGAGAAGCTTATCGGAGACGATGGAGTTGAGGAGTTTGGGGCTCGGGCTCAGCGTTGTGTGTGAATAAAGTATTTTTTATTGTTTTTTTTTAGTGCTTGGAGTTTTTCTAGCGTGTTTCCACGAGCTCGAAAAGTTGTCATTAGATTTTAGAAGAAAGTAAATAAGTAGAAAATGGTCCAACAGGGGAAAGTAAATTTCTTCAAAACTTACTTTACTTTTAAACTACAACAAACTAAGTACCAATATTATAAAATTGCACCCAAAATGCAACAAATCAAACAGCCCCTAAATAATAAAACAACTTTGATTTCCCACTGTTGGATATTTTTAATTTAAATTCAACTCTGCAATATTCTCAAGACTTTCTTTTAAAAGATTTTTGGTGGAGGGAAGATGGTTTGCTTCACTATCAAATGTACACTTGGGAAACACTGATTACAATATTTTGGGTATTGCTTATATGAGTCTATAGATTATGTAGTCAAAGTGGATGGCTTGTATGATTTTCAATACATATATGGATGAGATTTATTTAATTGGTTCGGCTATTGGAGGAATATTTTAGATATAATTTGGATTAATATCACTATGTTGTAACATGCCCTCAAGTTTTACATTGAAGAATCAAGATGAACTTGGCAATTCAAAGTTTTAAATATTGACGAGAGAGCAGTATAGCGAGTGTTAACTAGCTGATATGTTGTTTGAGTGTAACATATAGTTCCCTGGTTGCATTAAGAAACACTAATGAAATGAATGTTAAATTGCACATGCTTTCATTTAAGATTGTAATGCTGGGTTGTGCACAAGGTAAGTAGTATTAACATTTTTGTGCCATAGGCGAGGAGGCAATGATAGTAAGACTCCACATTTTTTAAGTAGCAATTCGATCCATCAAATTACACAAGCTGTTTAAGCAACCAACTTATATTCTTTTTTTTTTTTTTGGAGTAATTGTAGACTGGTTATTGAATAGTCATGAAATGTTTGATGAGTCAAAGACGATCAAGTAATTAATTGTAGAACTTTTATCTTTGCTTGGAGTATAAAATGATAAACATTTTTAAGAATGACATGACTTTTAGCTTTTTTGCGGTGGAGAAGAATGTGTTTGATGATAGGCCTTTGATTATCTATGATTTTGTGTTAAAACTGTGATATTTTGGTGATACTGAAATTGAGATCCAATCAAGTTAATACTATTAAAATGCTTCAACAATGCAGTTATATATAGTAAACTTGGATAATAATTTTTTTTTAAATGAATGAAAGCTTGGTATTTGTCATTGGAAAGTAGTCTTAATTGCATTATTCCATTGCAAAGTAAACCTAGCAATGATATGATAAGTTGTGAGTTTTTTTTTTTATTTTTTATGTGAAAACTGGCTCAAGCATATGATATCTTAAATCTAGTACCAAAGCACAAACAAAAAAGCGACTATCCTAACATCATCTTGAGGGATACCAAAAATCCCTAAGGAAATAGTATTCCCCTCAAAAGCAAAATGTCCCCTCCATAGGCAAAAGAAATTTGCAGTGCGATTACGATCAAATCTTGTGAGAAAATAAAATACATCAATGCATGAACAAAAAGGAGAAAGAATTAGATTAAGTGTAGCACCCTTCTTCTTCAAGCACTCCCGATGCTTCAGGATCTGTGAAATGATATGCAAGTTGCCACCAAGTAATAAGATCAGCAAGCTTGCTCATCCATGCCTTATACACCCTCTAAATTAGTAAGACTATCTTTATTTATGGGTGGACTGTGCCTGAATCCGGGCTCCATATCCTGAAAAGCGCTTTGTACTCATCACGAATGACCACACTGCCCTAGGCCTTCTGCTTTGCGTGAAGAAAGGAGTCATCACTATTGACTTTGAGCCACTTGGGTAAGGAGCACCAAAAACATTTCAGGGTAAAGAGGCCAACAAAAGTTGTAGTGCTCCCACACTAGGGATCTAGTTATTATTTATAGCGCCACAATGACAGAATTATCATAATTTAATGGGTTAGGGAAAGGTCGACTGTGCTTCTTCGCCAACATGCTCCTCAAGCTTGGTTATAAATTAAAATCTACATCTCAGACTGCTGCTTTGATCTCGCAATGAGCTGATCCTAGCCTTGGACGATTAGTATCATCGAGGCTACTGTTGGTGGGAATTGCATTTTTGATGAGCCTTAAAATGAAGCAAACTTCTATAGGGCCCAAAATGCATGTCCAAACTCTGCGAAACTGCCATTCATCACCCTCTATTTTTGGTTATAAAGATAAATTTAGATGCTGAAAGAAAGGCTAGAGAAGTTCCATGTAAGCTTGCCTCGATCATCAACAGATAATTTAATGAGCAAAAAGCTCACCATACATCATCACAAGCATCTCACATTCCCAGCTCAAGTCCAATTTTTGCTAATGACATACATGTCTTGATCATTTCCAATTCTTCACCTCATGTGCTAGCGAACCAGCTTCCAGTTCTTGAAATGTGGATGGCAAATCATCAAGTTGCTCAATAGCACGGATCTAAAGTATGTAACAATCCTAAGTTGTTAAACCTAAATAAATTAGCTTAATGTGATCCCTTAAATAAGGATACCATTCATTGAGGTGCTGAAGGGCAAGAGTCCCTCTCTGTCGCCACGATTGAATTTGTACTGTTATATCCAAGTCGATTCTTGTCAGGCCTCAAGCTTGGTTGAATTTGAGAGCACCAAGAATGGTCGAAAAAGTGGAGGCATTTGTATGTGAGTTTGTATGTGCGCGCTCTTTTACCAATACGTCCTTACCCTCGATTGCTCTTCAATTGTGTGCTGTTTGCAAGCATCGAGAGCTAAACCCAAGTCATACGGCTGCGTCTAAGGCAAGGCTGAGGATTAGCATTCTCTGGTGAATGCTAGCTGGGATTAGCTTTCCCCATGTTTCCCGTTGCCTATCTTCTTGGGACATTGTTGAGATAGATTGTTCTTCCTATGCACTAGCGTCTATGGAACCCTAAACCCTCTTCTAAGATTATCACAGCACTGCCATGGAGGATACAAAGAAGGCTATTTACCATTTCTTCAGTACAAGAGAAACGCTGTACTCGTGGAACGGTATTTGGTTGCCCTCATTCTGAAGATGGGAGCACTTTCGTGTATGAATAAGCTTTCTTCCAAAGATGGTGGCTATGGAGCAAGGCACATTTTTTTCGACATTGGGGATTATATAAATGGGAATGTCTACCATGGTTTCGAACCAAGTGGGGTTTCACCAAGGTTGCCCACTTTACTCCTACCGTTTTATTTTGTGGTCTCCGATCGTAGCAGACCATTTATCTCTCAACAATTGTATGCCAATAATTTAATTATTTTCATTCTGACCTCTGTTTCTGCAACTAGTGAGATTCAAAAAGTGATCGAGGACTATGGGAAATGAACTAGGCAAAGTGTTAGCTCATCTGAATCCCAAATTTTCTATGGCAGGAAGCTTTGGCCTACAAGCAAAGGTGGTTTACCTTTTTGATAAAGTATGCTGAAAAGCAAATCATCACCTATTCGGGCATTGAAATCATTTGGAAACTGCCTAGGAAGCAGGGCTTCTCCCATACAGTTAGATAGATCATGAGCTCTCTCGTGGCAGGGACTATAGCATTTTGATGATCTTCTTTGTATATTCGAGAGGATGCGAGGATAACTTGTACATAAAAACTGACCCTTAATAGATATAGGCAAGGTGTGGCTTTGGGAACTATTGTAGCCAAGTTGCTTGTTAGCTACGATGTTCAATTGTTAGTGTCAGATAATGAAAAAGAAACGGATAGTGGGGGTTTAACAACATGACTAAAAGTTTTACGGATCTCATCACCATAATGAAATTGATTTTAAATATTGTAATTAAATGTTTGCTCTTTAAATTGCAGGTTTAAAAGAAAATTCTGGCACGAAAAAATACTTTTATTATTATTACCGAGTTACTATTTAATGTATTTTAATACTCATTATGCCGCCTAAATCAAGAGGGCGATAAAATAAAGCACTGCTAGTGCCTAATTCTTGTAAAATTAAGTAAATAGTGATTGAATCTATTCATTTATGGATATACTCTGTATTAATTTCTTTTTTAAATTATATCACATAACTTTATAGAAAAATTAAGATTTTCAAGGTATCTTCTATCAATTTTTTTATTAATTTAGAGACCTAATTTTTCTTATCTTTAAAACTCAATTTCATGTGCAATATTATAATCTTGATGAAATGTGTGTATATATATATATATATATTGAGAATATTCATCCTCTTTTTATTTTATAAAATTAGTAACACTATATATATTAGACAGTTATACCTTTTTTCCAAAATTATTCACTTAGGCAAAAAGTTTCTAATATTTTGGTAGTCGCAATAATTTATATCTTATGAAGCAAGCTTGCACTATAAAAAATTTAAAGCTTACTGCTAAAAATATAAAGGGCAATGCTCCACTTAAATTCATACGTGCTTTGCATCAATCCCTGCATAAATTTGCAATGTCAACGCTTTAAACACCATTAATAACTGAATCCCCATTAAAACACCATAAAAAAAAGACCAAAAAAGAGTAGATGTTTAAGCATTCAAAGCTAAGTCTGGTAGTGAGAAAAGTCTGCCGATGAGCATACATCATATATATATAAATGCCAGCCTCAACCTAAGTTTGTTCAATCCTGCAAATATTAATATAAAAAAATAACAAAAAACCACAATTAGAAATCAGAACGGCAGCATTCATACCATTTTCACCATTAATTCCCAAACACAATTAACTAACTAATTATCTTAATTAATTTAATTGAAAAACCTACCCTGAACCTTTTTGTCTGTGGAACATCACGGTCTGACCATGCAACCTCGGGCTCATGTCATGGGTCTTCGGTTCTCGTGCGGCCATGCCTTCTCCGTTGCCCTCTTCCAGCCTTTGGGGCCACAGTTCGGAAAAAGCCACCCTCATCCCATCTTACATCGTAATCCACTCTGAGCTGCGACCCTTCCTGTATATAAATATATAGATAGATTAAGCAGCTGGAGAAAGAACAGTGCCACAAAGGGGTGTGATTTAAGTCAAGTCGACTCATTAGCTAA
The DNA here is from genome assembly GCA_016760335.1 of Gastrodia elata. NCBI lineage: Eukaryota > Viridiplantae > Streptophyta > Magnoliopsida > Asparagales > Orchidaceae > Gastrodia > Gastrodia elata. The sequence continues at coordinate 2,073,732 of CM028676.1, forward strand.
AGCTCGACTCGATAAGATGGCTTGTGAGCCGAGATCGATCAGCATTCAGCTCGTGAGTCTAGACTGAGCCAACCCCAACTCAACTTGCTAACTAATCAGCAACTAGTTTATAGTGTCAATTTAAAATATGCAAATTATATGAAACTTTACTGGATTAAATATATAAATAAAGCAACTAAAATTATGATTTAATCTCAGCTTTTTTTACACCTGAATTAGTATTTGTTTATCTTCTCTATTATTTGTACATCATTTTATTATAACATTTCTTTAAGCTAAATCATTTAATCCCTTGTAAATTAACTGGCCCGCGGACATGTGACGTCACGATACCTGAAGTTGTGATTCCAGACCTCCAACTCAAGCATCTGACTGCGAATTCAACTCCAATTTCACTTCGACATGCATTGATTAATAATCTTTCATGTCCAATCGGGATCAAACCTATATCACATATTCGAGGTAAATCGGCTCTCATTCTCTAATGAAGAAATTCAAATACTTGACAAAACTTTTGAATATACTCTTGTTGGAAATTTGTGAATGGGAAACTGCCTATGATCGTCATTCACAAGTTCCTTCATCGCTTGGGGTTAGTATGTTTATATAGCGCGGGATTAATTGATTTCCGTCATATCCTCATTATATTATCAAATGAAACTGACTACACAAGATTGTTTACTAGAGGATCATATTTTATTAATAATTTCTACATGAAAGTGTTGAAATGGACAACATTCTATGATCCAAGGATTGAACCTCCCACTGTTCTAGTTTGGGTCAAGTTTCCCATTACACAAGATTCATTCGATGTCACACTCTATTCTGTTCGCTTTGAATTATTTTGGTAAGCCTCTCAGTCAAATTCACTAGTGCCAATCTTACCGGACCATCCGTGGTATGTGTTCTGGTAGTAATTGAACTTGCTGAAAAATTCAATAGTCGAGAAACTAGATTAGTAGTAAGGAGGCTAGTTATCTACAAGAATGTACTTTCAAAAGCATATCAATGTATTGCACTTATTGTTTAAAAATTGAATATAACTTAAGAAACTGCTTCATACTGCATCTCCACCTCAAACTGCAATAAGTGACAAATGAAGCTTTGTGCCTTAACTATAAGAAAAAAAAGATGATAACTTATGTACCAAAAAGGAATGTCAATGAGGCTGATGCATTTGCTGAGGTCAACATACTTGAGAATGAAGTTGAATAATCCAATTATTAACTTTTCGATTGCGAAGACAAATCTTGAAATTGGTGATGTTTGAGGATATAATAGAATAATCGGTTGTAAGAAACCGTGGTTGATTCTCCGGTTGGTGATAGTATGCATTTGGTTATCTTTGACTCAGTTCATCACTTTCCGAAGGCTAATGCTTACGCAGAATGGAATGTTCGCAACTCATGTGAGGATTTCTTCGTGGGCTGGAGTGTTATTCGAGCTACTCTCAAAAATTGTGCATAGATGTTTTGGATCTCCCAATAGCTATAGGCAAGATGGAGATGATTGAGATGGATGACTCGGATGGAGGAAACTCAAATGAAGCGACTGAGGTAAATGAGTTGATTGAGTATCATTTGATCGACGAAGATTTTGTATTGTCGTACCCCTTTACTGTCGATGAGTACCTTGCAGGCTATGAGGTCTTCATCAAGGCTTTGAACCATGCTTTTGGAGGCAGCTGACATTCTGAGCAAGAGGGGCAAGGGAAAGATTGATGTGATCCCTAAAGATGATGGTCTGATGGGAGTCTCCTTAGAATGTCTACAAGAGTATATTGGTGAAGTTCATATTATTCTGAGCATAAGAAAAACAGAGGAGAACACCCCTTCTCTTACCTTATGGTTATAGAATGATAAGGTTCGATCAAACCTTAATCCGCATGTGGAGGAATATCACCTGGTTGCACAGGGAAATCTTAATTATTTTTTCACCGGCTGATGAAAGTGAGCCAGATAAAAACTATGAGAAAAGATATTAATTGAAGAGTCAAACAATATTATTTTGAACTCAAATAGATTAATTAATTTCCTTGCTAGGAATAAAAAGACAAAAAAAAAAGAAAAAAATAAATATTTCAGATCCAATAAAAATTATAGCTATAACCTAAGGAAGACGAGTGATCGCTAACTGAGAGAATTGCTTATCTAGCGCGAAGATAGTCAGCTTTTGTTGAAACTTCTCTTTTGAAGATCTCTTTTAAAATTTGGTGATCGTTTTGTATTTTTTTCTTTTCGATTTGTATTTGTTTCTTTTTTTCTTTTCAATTTGTATATTTGTTTCTTTTTTCTTTGTTTCATAGTTTGAGATCACCAATTCTTTATCAATTGTACACCTTTAATTATGAATTTATAAAATGCAACAGATTTAAAAATATATATATATATATATATATATATATATATATATATAAAATGAAGTCTGCTTAATCGCAACATCGCACCTTCTGCAATGAGCGTCCACAAAGAGCTCTCAATGCATTACAAAATTCATCATAATTCTCAAGTTGCACCCAAACCTTGCACTGAAGTCCAGTAACTGCTGCTACTGCTGCATTCTCACCAACATCATCACCATCAGCAATATAAAGATTCCTATTTCATACATGTTAACAAGGCTGTCAATTTTATTTTCTAAACAGAGAAAAAAAAACTTATTTATTTTTTTATTTAACACCAAGTTTTCAAGTATTACAAGCATACCAAAAAATTTTATTACATATATACTACAAACAACTATTGGAGGCATAAAGCAAAACCACAACATCAATTCTCATTATAAAACGATTTATGACATGTAATCTTATAAAAAAAACTCATTATTTGCAATAGCTTGTATTTGGCCAGTTAAACAGTTTGAGTTTAGCTCCATAATGGCCACTTTTATTATAATGCTATAAATAAAAATAATAACAATGACAACAACAGTAATCTAATTATTATATATATATATATATATATGCATAAGATTAAACAATATGTATGGAATTCTATAAATTTTTGATCAATTACCAAACTAAATTTACATGACAGCTTGCGAGCACCTGACTTTTGATTGGTTTGGAACTTGCGGCTTATAATGCCTTGCTTATTATAATGCCTTAAGCGGTGGTTAGCTCAAGTCAAACTCAAGTACAGCGGAGCCGAGAAAATTAAAATTATTATAATTCCATCTCTCATCCTCTTTACCTACTACAACAGTCAGATTATAACCCATAAACAATCAACAACTACCATTGAATTATAATGCATGCATCATTAACTATTATGATCATCAAATTATAATGCATGAACCACCAGCCACATCCGCCAAATTTGATTACCCAAAGTAAGAAAAATTCTCATTGTAAGGCTATAATTATGATTTACTCTTTTCATTGAAACATTCTTGTTCTAAAAAATTACTCTCTCATACAAGCACAAGTGTGGTTTTCTTCGAGTGCATAACAAAAAAGTTGTTAATTTTCAAGGTTTCTTTTACGATTATAAAGTGATGCCAGAATTACAAAATTAGATTCTTTCTCCATGTTTCGATGTAGGATAAGAATTTGTGTTACTCGGTAACAACTTAATGTAATCTCATTTCTTCTAATATTTTAATTGTCAAATTTTTTTTAGGTTAAAGATATTATTATCGAATGCTACAGCACAAAAAATAGTTTTGGTATTTTACTTCACATTTGAAAATCTTTAAGATATCTCAACAACTTCTTTGCAACAAGTTCACAAGTTACACAAACTTAATCTTTGATTTTTAGATTTGAATTAGCCTGTTTATATATAAATTTCAAAAAGCATACTTATAAATTTTATAATTCGTGAAATTACGCATCTTCTTATTATTTTTCAACATCATGCATATTTTTATAAACTTTTTAAAAGCCCTAAACATTTTTATAATATGTCAAAAATGTATATAGATGATAAACCGAGAGATCCCTTACAAACAATTGCAAAACCCCATAAAGGAAATAGATGGGAGGACCAAAAAGACACCAAAGGTAAATAAACCAATGAACTAATATCCAAAATCACGAGATTGGCAAAATGCACTTTAACAGCCCTACTAAAAACAATAATCTCACAAAAAAGCACTTGCAATTAGGCTAGGGTAAGATTAGACATGTGAGGCAATGGAGGAGGTTGTGAATAAGTAACTGGAAAGGGATCCTGCTTATAAAATTGGACAATCAAACATGATATGGCAAAAAATAGAAACCAATACAAATAAAATGGTAAATTTTCCAAAATTGTACCTGGAGGTTGCAATTTTTGAGGATACCAAGCCAAAAACATGGAAGGTAGGAATCTCAAAATATGCTCCACAAAATTGCGATAACAAGGAAATAAGGATGAGTCAGTTGTTGAATGCATATGAAGGGGATGACAAAATATACCACCAATAGAAAACAATGCATTATGATTTCCAGATTCAATCTCAAACAAAGTAGTTAAGAGTCACTAGAGAGCAATATTAAGAGATCATTCAAAGGTTCAAATTTTAAAATTAAAAAAATGTATGTAAAAAATACAATTGTTGTCAAGATCCAAATCAAACACAATGTGATTGAGAGTTTCTTAATATATTCAAAAAATATGGAAACTAAAAGTTCCAGCTTTCTTTGGTGGTGTTATAGTCGGTCTCTAATTATTTGTAGGTGCTTCATCACTTATAGCACCTCTAGCGAGTGGTGGTAAACAATATCTACAACTTCTCAGCAAAGTTACATCATGTTCGGAAGAGTATGGATCAGCTAAAATTTAAAATCAAAATTCCAACAATGGCTAATAATTTAGCCTGAAGATCAAACAATCTTCAATATTAATTCTGTTTGTAGCTTAAATCAAAAGCCAAACAAGTTAAGCCACAAGCCAAATTTTTCTGTTGAACTACGCCTACATATGCTTTAATCAGCTAGAAATTGGTTTGTAGCAATGCATTATGTGTTTATTAAAGATATACATGCATAGGAAAGTTGGTATGCCTGCATTTGCGTATTGAAAACACACACACACACACACACACACACACACACACACACACACACACACACAACACACATATATATATATATATATATATATATATATATATGTATATATGCTAAAAAAATAAAGAGATTTTACATGCTTGCTACAAAATTCATTTAAATTTACACATTTAATATCTAAACATTAGATATCTCTACCACCAACTTCTTTAACATATAACAAAAAACCGCACAAATTCCGTTTGACCGCACCACCTTTATGTCAAAGTAGAGGAAATTGATTTGCAGGTGAGGAAATCATTGTGTATTCATAGAAAAATAAAAGTAATATGACAAGGAAAAGCTCTCATAGAATGAAAAGAAAATGTGAACAACTCCTTGAAGAAAAAGAAGAGGAAGCAAAGGCAAAGATGAGGCAATCCAGCATCGTCATATAAACAGAGTCAAAGAAGGAGAAGAGGAGGTAGGGTAAGAGAAGAGAAACTGAAGTAATCGTAGAAAAAAATAGCTGTATCATGATATTCAGAGAAAAGTTATGTTCCTCCTTTGCCTTTTTTATGAGAACAATGCAATCTCCTCACATGGGCCTCAACTTCCTCTCCTTCAGTGGTGCGGCTCCCAGTGGTTGGCAGCAATGCAGATGGCAGTGAAGCGGCCGACCATGTGATGGTGTGGTCAAATGGGGTTAAAATTTGTATTATTTTTGTTTTAGTTTAATGAAGTTGGTGGTAAAGATGTTATTTTTAAAATTTATGTGTCGAACATTTAAATTTAATTAAATTTTGTTGCTTGTACATAAAACCTTAAGGAAATATATAAATTAAATTTAAGATAGCTAAAAAATAAATCAATTTGATTTAAGCCGAGCCAAAATCAACTTAGTTAAAGCCATGAAACAATTTCAAGACAAGTTTTACATTTTTATTTGATTTCAAGCCAACCCAAGCAGCTTGAAATCAAATTGTTCTCAGCCTTAATTTTGACTCCATTCAAACTTTATCCAAAAATGATTTTTGTGCAGCCTAAATTTGCTTAAAATTAAAAGAATCTCACTTCTAATTTTAAATCCACTCAATTTCTGTCCTAAATTGAATTCTAATTAATTAAATACAAAAGCATGGGTTAATAATGTGCATTATACAAATTTTACATTGTACATTCATGCAAATGCCCAGTTCAAACACTTTTGAGTAAACTTTTAGCAAGTTGGAACAAGATCAAAATTAGTTCAAAATTGACTTCAGGTTGAACTAGATATCAAAATCAACTAAGAGTAAGTAAAGCTAATCTCAAATCTATACAAAATTGATTACGTTTCAACTTCAATCCTTACAATAGCATCATAGTACTGGATTCTTCAATTGTGTGATGAACACTCTTTGTTGTTGAGATCATGTGATCCTTTAATTAAAGCCTTCTTTGGGCAATGCAGTGTGTACTACTTGATACGTTATGAGATTTATTGAATGTAATCCTATGTATATAAAAGCACAATTCATTGGATAATAAACTTTCCATATATAAGGTGAATCCTCCTTCCAAGGAAATCATCTCTCGATCAAATCTAAACTAGAATTTTTCATAAGAGGTTGAATATTTCTTGTGCAAATACAATGCTTGCTTTTCATTGGAGTTCTCCGTTTTCCTTTTTTTAAACCTTCCGTTATTCCTATTATGCAGTTGGATAAGGCTGTGGTTGAATTTTGACATGATTTGTGTTCAATTTTTGCATAAAATTTCATTAGGGCAGAAGTATTTGAAAATACATGAATCACTTGTTCTTTTATTACAGAATAGCATAACTAGTTAACAGAAATTTTACAGTTACATTTATCACGATAGTAGCAAACAGTAGATTAAATTTTACAGTTCTGTTGTGCATAAGAACTGTCATGCTTGTTACAGTGTTTGTTTGCCTCTTGACATAAGCTATATCATATGTCAACTTTAAAAGCCTCTACACCCTATATTTGAGAAAATTCCTGATTAATAATGCACTAGTAGAAAGTTTGCCTTGGTATTATATTGATTATACACACACACACACAATATGTTTTGCTACAATTTGGGTAATGCAGCAAACCCTTTTATCTCCTCGAGCTTCAAATATTGATTTGTGGCTGCCCATATAATAAATTCAGACACCGCCATCATCTAATCTTGAACAAAAATACAGTTATTCGGTTGATTAAGGAACTTACCTTATTTTTCCAAGAACAGAAAAGATGGTATGAGTATTCAGCATGGAAGGCTTCGAGGACACCCTTGGCTCAGCAAACCACCTTGAAGGAATTCCTTGAACAATGATCGTGTCGGGCTTACGAGCCACTTCCTTGGAATAGATCTCTGCAATTAAATTCCCATTCAAACACAGCACAAAAGAGTGATAAAACGTTGTATTTTTCATGCGATTAGAACATCAGAAGGGCAACGAATATATTACGGCCGTCTAGCAGCTGAGAAGCATAGTAATCCTCGCATAACCTCTTCATCCCCTCATACTCATCGGAAGGAGGAATCTCGACTGTCATTCTGAACTTAACACCCTCCAAATTGAGTTCAATCCCACACAAACGATTTAAAAAAGAACGCCTCCAATCCAAGAACTTCTTCTCCAGAAACTCGTCCGTATCATCTTCGTCATCTCCTCGCCTCTTCTGTTTGATAAACCCTAGATCGCGGATGTAGAGGGTTCCGAATGCGACGGGCTCATCGCGCTTGCGCTTGTGAAGATCGGGGCGCTTTCGCAGGACGAGGTCGTCTTCCGGTACGGCAAGGGAGAGAGATGAGCGGAGGAACTCGATGAGAGATACCTTCAGCTGCCATTCGTCGACGGGCTTCACAGCGGGATCGGATCGAAAGAAGGTGAGGAGGACCTTGACGCGTGGTGTGAGAGAAAGCCCATAGCCAATTTCTAGGGTTTCGGTGGGTGTCAGAGAGCACAGTGACCGAGGACGAACGGACGGAGAGCTCATGAGAATTTATAGTAGGGTGGTGAGCTAGCAAAAGGCTGTATGTAATTGGCGTCCAAAAAGAACTGAAAATGAATCTATTAATTGCTGGCCAAGAGGAGGACATTAGCCTACTTGTTTTTACTAATTATTTAATTGATTATTTGTTACTTTTAAACAACTAAATAACAAGCAATTTTTGATTAATATATTTTACAATTTATTAGCCAATAAATTTTGAGTGTTTACTAGTATAATATTAAATTTTTTATTCTATAAAATAAGCAATTTTTAAATATTAATCACATAACATTTAAATCTAAAAAAATAATCAAATAGATCACTCATAACTAAGAACATTATATCTTTCTTCTCGCTTCCCCATTTATACTCTATTATGAGTCTTTCTCCTCATCGCTTTCGTGCATCAATGACAGAGCCTCTGTTGTCTTCCTCCTCGTCGAAGGCCAAGAGCAGCTCGCTTTTCAACCACCAGAGGCCTCTCACAAGCTCCTACTCCTCTTCTTTGACGACATCTAAGACATCTAAAAATATCATTCTCTCTTTGTTCTTTCATTAACTTTCTTTATCCCTTTTAAATGGTCGACCGACCATTCTAGATTTCTTCATCACTATCGGTCGACTAAGGAGACGACATCACAGAATTGACGCTACGATGGGGACGAAATCTCTAGCTAAAACCATTGAGAACTAGCTTCGAACTCATTTGTTATAATTGAAGAAACTGCGTGCTTTAGTACTAGTTTTATGATTTAAAGTAGTGGCAATGGATCTAATCGCAGTATGCGTTTCTTTGTTCATTGGTTAAGCAACCATCAAATTATCGAGCCCAAACAATTTGGGTCTTTGAGCCTATTAATGATTGTTAAGTGGGGCAGAGTATGTTTATTAAATTTCTCTCTAGAAAAATGGACAACTAAAGAAAAAATAAAGGTAAAAGTGTTAGGTGTCTCTAAACATTGTAATTAAATGTGGCGAGCTCTGACCAGCTTATTTTGGAGCAAGATTATGTCATATCGTTATCATTATGATGGATAAATCCAGCTTACAACAAATAATTCACAGTGTGATTGATAAACTTATCAAGAACTCTCGATCAAATCCCTCTCGACAGGCCAGCAATCATCATTCAAGTCATTTTTGTTCAAGGCACAACTTGTCCAACTAAGGTCCTCAATATGTCTTCGATGTTGCTGGAATTTCATTGGGAATGCGACACATTTAGGGCTTAGTTTGGCCGAAGAATTTTGACGATAATAAAATGATATTCTTTTTTCGTTTGAAGTTGCTCTTATTAAGAATAAGCTTAGATAAGATTTTTAAATGACTTGAGCATGTTATGCTTAAATCGTTAATGTTCAAATTAGGATAATTAAGTCTATTTTTAAAAAAATTAAAATATGAAAAATGATGAAAAACATGAGAAAAATTTATTAGAAATAGAAAAATGTTAGACTTATATAAAAATATACATAAAAAATTATTAATAATTAATAATTTTTTTTTAATTTGTATATATAAATCTTATCAAAAAAAAAAAAAAATTTATTTAATAAATAATCTATTTACATATTAAATTTATTAAATTTACGTATTTGATATTTATTAGTGTGTAAGTGCTCTAGTGCTCTATTGTTTGTAGCCTTTCCGCCATGGTTGTCTTTCCGGCGGCGCTCTCTGGCTGCATCGCCACCATTTCTTCTCGTTACGATGATAGAGCCTTCGATCCCAATAAAGAAGTCATAAAGCAGCGTCTACTTCGCAAGGGAGTCTTCCCGACACCCAAAATCATTCACACTTTAGGCAAGAAGGAGATGCAAAAACACTTGCGCCGCACTAAGAAGCTGAATGAGCAAAAAGGAGTATTTCCTCTCAATGAGCGCCAAAGAAAAGCGCTGGAGGAGAAAGAAACCTTCCGCAAGGCTACTGCCGAATACCGCGCCGTCATGGCGGAAGTTAACTACAATACGGCTATTAATCGGGAACTCGTGGGTAGTCCATGGAAGAGACCGAGTGGTCTCGATATGGTAAAACTTGGAAGCGAAACTGAGGGCTTTACCGGGAAGAAGCTGAAGGTTGAACACTTGGAGGAGCTCAGGAAGGTGCTCGTGGAGAGGAATGGTGAAACACTGAGGTGGTTTACAGATGATGCGGATATAGAGAATTTTGAGGATTATGAAGAGGAGAGCAGGATGGAAGGCACGAAACGGAGGTATTCCATGGAAATGATGAGGGATGATGAGAAGGTTCGGTTGTTGGTTCGAAGGTACATTGATATTCTTTTCGTTTTTTTCTTTACATCCTTTTTTGTACTATTGCTAGCGGTGATGTGTATTAATTTGTGATGCAGTCATTGTGTTATTAATTATTCATTATTTGTCTAGTTATGTAATTGGCGTGTTGGTGGCTGATTATTGTCATACAAGCAGCATCATGGCATGCTTAATAATCGATATCCATCAATCTACTTTTAATTGATTAATTAATGAAATTAATAATTAAGTATTTGATTAAGTTATTGCTTATTAAATCTTAATATGACAATCTTGGTTTATGATCAATCTTTGCTGTTAAACAGAGGTGTTTTTGTCAGTGCACTGAGCATCACACAGAAATCAAGTGTAATCAGACACATAGGAAAACTCTTTTGAAAAAACCACGGAGTTGAGGAGTAAATGACTAAATTAATGGGAAAACAAAAAGAAGAGAATCTCAATGATTTGATTGCCCTAATCCTTAAAGCAATCTAATAGATAGAGGCGGCGGAAACCAATAGAAAATTACAAGCATACCTCACCATTTTGTTTATGTTGATCCCCTCCATTGGGCATTGCTTCGTGGTACTTGAATAAACTTATGCTGGCTCATAAAATGATCAAATCTTTCTTACTTATGACGAGGGGACTACGTTAATTCATAAAGAGATTTTTTTTAATTTGCAAACATGGTCTTCTTTTCCCTCAATAATAAAACCTCGTACTCTATCTTCCAAAATCTTATGTAAAGAAAGTTATATCTTAACATCTAACTGTTTGAGCTCCATATCGTACATACCAACAAAATATAAGTAGAATTTTCATTGATGCAAGCCTTATGACGGTTGTTAACACATCTTTGAAATATAGACACGGCATCTGGTTGCATTATTTAGCAACTAATCTAACTTGTTCAACATTATATATTCTGTTTTTTCACATGTATTCTCATTTGCACTTCACTGTTTCTTTCCCTTTGATAATTTTGTTTGTTCTTAGGTTTTATTTTTTAGCGATTCCATCTATTCTTTCATAGCACTAGTCAACTACGAGAATTATTTCTAAATATTGATTTTGAGCAAGAACATGGTTAAATTAGAAAATTTGTCTCATTTGTCACTGACAAGGGAAAAACTACAAATCTTCTTCTCTAAACTTCCATATATGTCTAGACTAATCACTTTTAATGACGTTCAACAACAACAACACAGCCTTAATCTCGCTAGGTGGAGTCGGCTACATGAATCATTTGTTTTCACTGTGCACGATCAAGTTTCAAGTAAAGGTTCTTTCTAATGGTTTCTTCCCATGTTTTATTTTTGTTATTCCTCTTCTTCTATAATATGGGTGAAATTTATAAACTCAATTTTTTAACAAGAGCATTGCGTGGTCTATGCTTAATATGCAGAACCATCTAAGATGGGATTATTTAATCTTATCCACTGTTGGAGCCACTCCAATTTTGCTACTGGTAAACTTACTTCGCATTTGATTCTTATGATTATACCCATACATCCACCTAAACATCCTCATCTATGTAACACTTATTTTTTTCGACATGTTTCTTATTCGTTGGCCAAAATTCAGCCCCTTACAGCATAGTTGTTCGTATAGCTACTTCTAAAATGTTCTTTTAATTTGAATGAAAATTTCCGGTCACATAACACTCTAGAAGCGATCCTCCATTTCATTGAACTAGCTTGGATCCTATTAATCACCTCACTTTATATTTCACCATTAGTTTGAATAATTGAACCAAGGTATTTTTGCCTCTCAATCTTCTTGATCACATGGTTCTCAATAGTTATGTCCTTAAGATTATGACTTTTGGTACAATTGAACTTATACTCTAGATATTCTATTTTAGATCTACTAAGATGAAAATCTTTAGATTCTAAAATAGTCATCGATAACTCAAGTTTTGCTTTAGCTGCATCCCTAGTCTTATCAATTAAAAAATGTCATCTGCAATTAACATGTAACAAGGAACCTCCTCTTGAATGTGCCATTCATAATTAAAGCAACAAGATATGGCCCAAGAGCTTAGCCTTTATATATTCCAATAAAAATCAAATAAGCATTAGGAAAGCCGCTTTGCAATCGAATACATGTTACAACCCCATTGTAGATATTTCTAATAATATCAATATATGCGACACAATTTTTTTTTCTCTCCAAAGCTCTCATTAGTATTTCTCTTGATACTATATCATAAGTCTTTTCAAGATCAATAAAATTTAAATGAATATTTTTTTTCTCTTTCTTTAAATTTCTCATCAAACCTCTTAATATATATATATATATATATATATATATATATATATATATATATGACTTCTATGGTAGATCTACCTGACATAAAACTACATTGATTTTTGAGAATTACAAGTATCTCTTCATAATCTATATTTAGTAACTCTCTTGCAAAGTTTTGATGTATGAAATATTAGCTTGATTTCTCTATAATTAACCCAATCTTGAGTATCGCCTTTATTCTTGTAATTATGTATAACAATACTTTTTTTCTCACTCATTTGGCATCTCTTTAGCCTTAAAAATAATATTAATGTCTTGTTAAGCCAAAAAATTACTTCTTCACCTAAACATTTCCATATACTGGTAGGGATGCCATCCAATTCTATCGCTTTTCTGCTCTTCACTCTCTTTAAAGCATTCCAAATCTCATCTCTTACTAACACTATGAATGAAAGTGTGATTAAAATTATAACTATCAAACTCACTTATTGTATTGGTATAACTTAAATTAAAAAATTCAGTAAAATAATCCATTTATCTACGTTGAATATCTTCATCTCTGAAAAGAGTTTTGTGATTATTGTCTTTGTTATATTTATTGTGAGTCAAATCTTTGACTATTTTATCTTTTAATTTACTAGCTTATAAATGTGTATCTCTCTCTCAGTAATCGCTAAATTATCATATAAAACTATGAATGCTGCACTCTTAGTATAATAAATTGCTATTTTATAATTACGACAAGTTAAGTTATATTTTTTTCAATTCTCCTTAGTTATATATATACATCATCATACCATATAATCTTTAATTTTAATTGGAATATCTTGTTTCCACTAGTTCTGCATCTTTATATTGGAGTACTCTCCCATTTGATTCACCATACAAATTCTTTGCTACATTATGAATATAATTAACAACAAATTTCACATAAGATATACTTTGCTCTCAAGATATTACAATTCAAGTTTTAAAATTTCACTCCTAAAATATCTTTCACCCATTGCAGTATTTAATTTTATGACATATTTTAAGTTTAATATTACTTTATTATCAATTATTTTCAAATTCAAAACTAAGACATAATATTGGGCTGCCAAACAATCATTTTGAACAATCTTACAATTTTACAAAATATTTTTCTTAAGTATTTGCAATCATGATATTATAAGCTAAAATAAACTATAAAATCATTCTTCCTTCATTAATCTTCCTAAAACTAAAATTATCATGAATATTATTAAATTGCTTAAATACCTTTTCAACTTTTCTATTTAAATCTCATTATATAAAAAATATCTCATCTTGAGTCATTCTTTGAACTAACTTTTCCAAATCATGCATAAATTTTTTTTGTACACATATCAAATCATATTTGAGGCGCGTAAACACTTGACGTATTACAAATTATTTCATTAATTATTATTTAAAAAATAACTCTATCTCTTAACCTCTTAACTTCCACTACATCCATTAATTTTTTTTTCAGAATGATACTCTGCCATTTCTGTGATGATTTTTGCTCGAGTGCCATAGTTTAAAGCTTAAACTATCAATTTTTTTGCTCTCTCCCATTAAGTTAGTTTCTTGAAGTCATATTATATTAATCATTCTAGTTATCATAATATCAACTAACTCAAAAAGGTTATAGTGAGAATACCGATATTCAAACTGCCTATTTTTATTTTAGAATCATAAACTAGCTTGTTTTTTGTTCATTTATAATGTAAGAAATCTTGCTTATTTGACAATACACTCGACGTTGATGTAGTGACTTTGCACACTTTTCACTACATTTAGGGAATGCATTATGTAGCTTCTAGGGAATGCCTTAGCTCTAGCACTATTGTTTAAATGATTTATGACAACAATGTAATAAGGTTGTTCGACCAAATGTTTTTGATCCTCAACTTTTGTAACTATTTCAGGTGGATGGCTTAAGAACTTAATCTTCACTTTCTTCGATTGTTTTACACTACTATCATTGGTTCTATTATAAGGGCATATATAACTAGTAGAGTTTTTTTCATAAATAACATTTTTATTATAAATGTTCTTAGATTCGTCATAACTTCACAATTTATAACTTTCTGCAACACTTTTGTATTCCATATGTTATGAATTTGCTCTTCTTTGCTTATGATTTAATATTCCCTCTTTAGCATGAACATATGCTAAACAATAATTTTTTTTAAATTTGAGTAATTGAGAGAAGTACCTAATCATATTTTTTCTGGAGTATTGAAATCAATGTTGGAATGAGGAATTTTGTTGATTAGATAGCAAGCAGTTGAAACAACTTTAGCCCAAAAATCATAATCCAAATATGTAGAGAAAAGCATGTACCATGCCATATCTTTTTGTAGAGGTCTTTAAACACAATTATGATGCCTTACAATTTTTTCATCTGCATAAAATTGATTGAACTCTTGGAAACAAAATTCTAGGCCATTGGTAGTATGGAAGACTTTGATAGGATTTTGTGTTTTCTTTTGAACCATTATCTTCCATTATATAATTCTCTTGAATTCATCAAACTTTTCTTTCAAAACAAATGTCTAAATCTTTTTGAAATAAGCTTCAGTGAATGAGAGCATATTTTGAGCATTACCTTTGGAAGACATACGTGAAGGATCCGAAAGATCTGAATGTATGTAGTCGAAGATTTTCTTTGTATAATGAACTGCAACGCTGAAGGTGACTCTTTTTTCTAAGTATGCATGCTTACAAAGCAAACGTCTCTTGATAAATGCTTTCATTCCTCTTTCACTCATGTGCTTGAGTCTTGCATGATATAATTTGGTGACATTAGAATCATTTGAAAAGAAGTTGCAGCTGTGCCAATTTCCATTGAGCCTTCCAAAACATATAGGTTGCATGTTATTTCTCTTCCTTTCATCAACACTAGAGCACTTAAGCATACCTTTTTTTAGAGAACTTTAGCATACCTTTAAGCACTTCATATTCACTAATGTTTTTGAAACTTTTATCATCTAGGCTACAAAGATTTTTTTTTTTGATTTTGGAACATATTTGATATCTTTAAGGGATTTAGATAACCATCAAACATCTTAGTCCTTAACGTAACGATTCCAACAATATTGCATTGCATTATTTCCCATTAGAATTACTCCATTGGTAGTAGGTTTAAAAGTAGAGAATCAATTTCTATTATGCGTCATATGAAATGTGCTTATTAAATTATGAATCTACTTTGATGCATACCTTTATTCATCTTCATCAACAATCAAAATACTTGCATGATTCTCAGTAGTCACACTGTCCTTACCAACATTTCAGGCTTTCTTTGGTCATTTTTTTTGGGCATATTAAAAAATTTCAATTTTGGGCAGTCAACCTTCAAACAATCTTTCTTGCAATAATTGCAAGTTGTATATTTCTTAAGGCTTAGATGTAGGTTTTTGCCAATCATCAAATTACATCATTTAATATTCACACAACCAAGTACTAGCATATTCCAAATGTTGCATGCTATCAATTTTTATTGAAAAAATCTTTAGACAGTATGGCTGTGTGACATCTTCTAATGAAGCATATTCATATTCATACAATATTAAATCACAAAAAATTTGATAGGATGTCAAACTAAGAACAATATAAAAAACTAATATCCATCTTCATATTTGACTTCAAATAATTTTAAATTGATAATATTTTTTTTGAATTTCTTAAAATGAGCCTTAAGGTCCTTACATTCTATCACCTGTTGAGATTATAATTTTTGTTATAAGGAGAAGTTTGTTGTCTAAATTTTTTCTATGTAAACCAAATTACAACTATGAAGCCGTGGTAGTCTCCTCTTAAAAAATTCCTATAAGATCTTGTTTGACAAATGAAGCAAGATTTGAGATCTTGTCTTCTTATCCTTCATATCATCTCCATTTGGGTTAAATTCTTGGGTATTGTGTCCTTCCTTAACAACTTAATGTCTAGCTCATGCTAGATAAGAATCACCATTATCTTGTTGCCGTACCTCATTGCTACCATCAGATCTGAGATCATTGCAAAACCCTAACTGAATGAACATTGATACTAAATTAGTGTATGACCATCAGACAACACAAAAAGCACCGCATAAAGAAATGAATCAAATACAAGTGTAAGAATTTACGCAGAAAACCTTTTAGGTAAATTCAGGGGGAGAGGTGGCAATCATAACAATAAGGATAAGATGAAAAAGAGTATCACATTTATTTAATAGCCCCAATCTCCTCAAGAAATCTAATATTAAAAGAGGTGGATTACAATAAATAATTTTATTAAATAGTTAATTATGTGACTAATAGTTTGCCAATTGATGCTATATTTGTGCTTAAACTTTTTGATATATTTGGAATAAGTTTTAGGGTTGTATGGTGTAACGACCCAAAATCGCTATTTTACAAATTAGGTCAAATTTTGACGCTGACATTAGAACCCCGGGAAATTTCATTTTAGGGAAAATAAAATTATCAATAGATAAAAATAATTTTTAGATCAAAGTGCCATAGTTTGGGAGAAATCTAATTAACGAAAGCTCCCGTTTTATTTTTTGAATTATTTAAATTCTAAAAATCAAGAACATTGAAATACGTGTCCGAATTCATCGTTTTCAGTGTCATTGTGTTAAGTATATTATTTAAAGGATGCTCAAGAAGTTTCATCAAATTATGAGCGCCGAATTTATCGTGGTTAATTTTTGAAGTTTTTAAACCTCAAAAATTAATATAAAATAAAATATTACTCCGAATCGAAAATTTTCTACGCGAGGGTGTTCGTCATGTCGTAACACACATCGGTGTCAAGTTTCGTTGTATTTGGACGCCGAGCGACGGAAAAATACGGAAAATTTAACTTTAAATATTTTATTATTATTTTATTATTTTTCTTTTTCTCTTATACTTCCTTCCCCATTCACCCGACCCTCCCACGACCCACCTGCGCATCACAGGCTCTGTCTTGCGACAGAGCCTGTAGACCGAAACTTCCGCCTGCCAGGGAGGGCCTGCCTGCGCCGTATTTGGCGTAGGGTTCGGTCGGCCCCCCTCAGCCGACCCCCCCCACCCACCTTCCTCTATAAAGAGGCCCCATTTTCTCCCCTCTCCTCCCCACAACCACAGCAGCTCCAGTCCTTCCTCCTTCCCAGCCATCAGCAGCCTCCGACAGCCAGCCTTCCTCCTTCCTAGCCAGCAGCAGCCTCCGGCAGCCAGCCTCCTCATTCCAGCCAGCTTCCCTCCCTCACAGCCAGCTAGCTCCTCCTTGCCGACCGACAGCAGCCTTCGGCAGCCAGCGACAACCCTTTCCAGCCAGCCCCTTGCTGCTGCCACCTCGGCCAGCCTTCAGCCAACCCATTCCGGCCTCCCTTCGTTTTTCGGCGATCATAATTCTAAAGTTTAAGGAGGAAATTGAAGAACACGTTTTTTTTCTTTAATCTTACATTGCTATAAAAGAGTTATATTTAGTCATTTCGCATTTTATCATTCTCATTAATTAGTAATGGGAACAATACAAATGTTATAAAAATGACTATTATTTCCAATTTGTCAATTTAATCATTTTGATTCTGACTTTTCTTTCGTACTTTATTACTATCATAGACATAACGCTTTAATGAATATAACAGCTTAAATAATTCAAATTTTAATCTTAAAAAAAAAATGGAAGAAGATCAGAATGAAAGTAAAGATGAAATTGACTCCTAAAATATTGGATTAAAAAAGCTAACTTAAGATATCCAAAATACAAATTGAGCGAACTGTCACTCATCCGAACTATTGAACTTCTGAACTTAAAGAACAAAGGTATACAGTACATGACGAATATTATATTTTGCACTTTTACTGCTGCTTAGCTTATTTGCTTTGAGCCAATTTCAATTTGAAGCTTGGTTGGTTGTTCGGAACCAACGTGATAACATTCGGAGTTGTTACTGGAAAATGACATCAGTAACATTCGGGGTTGTTGCTAGAAAAATGACATCAGCAATATTCGGGGTTGTTATTGGAAAATGACATCAATAAGATTCGGGATTGTTATTGGAAAATGACATCAATGACATTCGGGGTTGTTATTGGAAAATGACATCGGTAACATTCGGGGTAGATTACTGGAAAATGACATTAGTAATCTTTATTTGATAAATAATATTTGTTGCAGGAAATTATTTATTTCGCTCTATTGCCTTATTTTTCTCCTGCATTTTTATTCCCGCCTTACTTCCGCCATCATTTAAAATATAAATATTATTATGTACTGCAATATTTAGAATATTTTTTAATTACTGGGAATTCAAATCCCGGTATTGTTTTCTGTACAATACAAGGTCAGGTGCTCATAAGGGAATACGCGCAAGAACCATAATGCTTAAAATGATTCAATTGCCGATAGATCCACGACGCTATTTTTGCTTGTTTATCTTTTATTTTACTTTTATTATTTTTCACTTTTGTACGAGGAATGCTGAAAAAGATCTTGTAATTTTGAAATGGTATAAATGCAATGTATCTTTTGCTTTTATATGTGTGTTTTTTTTCTCTCAAATTACTCAATATGATCCTGCGATAAGTCAACACCCGATGCCGGAACCGTTTCCGCTGAACCGGCATTCGGGGTCCTCACATATGGTTTGTTAGAGTTGGAGTAAATGATTTACAAGGCAATTCAGTTTCAGTTAAGAGTTTTACTTTCGATATATTTATAAGTTTAAGGGTTGTATGATTTGTTGGAATTGGAGCAATTGAATTACAGGTAATTCACTTTCAGTTAAGAGCTTTGCTTTCTATATATTTAGTTTGTAATAAAAATGTTTTTTGGAACTAAAATTTTGATGCTTAGTCGGGTGTAATTTGATTGGAATGTAATTTGTTTGGAAATAAATTTTTTTGCAAAGCTCGATTTGATAATGGCAGATGCTAGCTAGTGCCAAGGGAGTGTTGTTAAATGCTGGCCATAGCCCTTTAAGGGGTCAGCCAGGTATTGCATTATAGATGCCACCCTGTGGTTGTCAAAGGCTGCCAATGGCTTGTAAGGGTAGATATAGAGTAAGTAACAAGCAAGGGAAAATGAAGTCCAACCATAAACCGTAGTGTCAGCTAGGTTTTGTGTTTTAGAAACTGGTTGGTGATTGGCAAAGGCTAGCAAAGGTCGATCGATGGCAAGTGAATGCCCAATGCAAGTGGTCAGTGGTCGGTGGTGGTTCTTTACACTCTAATTTCTTGTTACGTGAATGTCTACGTGATGTCTTAATTTAGGCGTAATTGAATTGCATTAAAAAGTCAAATAATGGATGAATTCAATTTTCATGCTATTTGTAGCAAACAACATACACGAAATTTATAATTATCTTGATTTCATTACTTTTAATACCAAATTATAGTACCAAACAATCCCTTCATCTTCTACGCAATTCTTGGATCGAACTATGCATTTTGATTCCACGAGGGTTCAAGGTGTTTAAGCTAGCAACACCTCCCTTTTGGGGTTTAAAGGCGGCAACCTACAACAAATTTTGGGTCTTGTGTGTTTCAAGTGGGTTTTTTTTGGCTAATCCACTTTAGTTGGAGTGAAACTATAAATTCATTAATAAATATCGAAGTAGGGGAGGTAAAACCAGTCAGTTGGTTGGGTTTGAGTTGAACCCATAATGGGTCAACTTGAACCCAACCCATTTAATAAACGAGTTAAAACTTTTGACTCGAACTTGACCCACTCTTAACACAATTGATCAGAACATGACTATTTTGATATAAATATATAAGCATTATAGAAGCAACAAAGCTCACTTTTACTTAAATATGACCTATTCGAAAATCTTACATGTTAGTTAGTGAGTCAGACCATGCCAAACTTGAGTTTTATTGGTCAATCTGATTTGTACTTATAGATTACATGGCCTAAACCCAACTTTAATAGTATTTTACAGTAATTTGATCCTACTTTTACCAGGTTATTGAAGTGTATTTTCATATCTGGTCATGTTGTGGCCCCTATATCATTGAAGCCTAGTTCTAGAGGAAGTTCTTAGGAAAGAAGAGACCATTACTCTTGACCTGCCAACACTTCTAGGTGTGTAAACGAGCCCAACTTGAGCAAATTTAGTCCATGTTTGTATTCTGCTTGTTTAATTTGGGACATTTGAGTTCGGCTCATGCTAGTTTATGTTTGAGCCAAACTCGGACTCAGAATTTTGGAGTCTATCGTGCTGAGCATAGATTATTTATTAATATTTTGTGAATTTTAAATAACTAATATTTATATTTTTAAATATGAGTATTATGTATGAGGTACCAAAATTTTATTTATTACATATCCATGACATAAAATTTTGTATGTACAAAATAAGTATTTTCATTTCCTCATTTCAAAAGTGCATGCTATCTCTCATATATGCTATTTCATATTTATAGTTTCTGTGATTTTAAGATTAGTGAAACGATAGTATTATGGAGACCTCTATAATAATCATTTTGCAATTTTAACTTAATGAAATAATATATATTACGTTCGAGCTATGATTTATCTGAACACCATTGAAGGTGACATTGATTATTGTGTTCGGTTCAATAAGAAATCGTGCTTCAAATATGTTCCAGTTTGGCTTACCATCTTAACAGCTAGGCTGTGAATTCATACTTTTTAATAGTAAAACATGAGCTGTTCATGAACAACAAACTTTTTTAGCAACTTTAACAACTACTTATTTTTAATTAGAATTGTAAGTTATTGTATTTTTTTCTGCATTATAAAGATTTTGCTGCTCTTACTTTTCTGTTGTTTTTTAACTTAGGTTTTCATGTAAATCGAGCATCTTTGTGCATAATTTCTTCAGTTTTTGTGGTTGTACTTTTGTTAGCTGCAACAATTGATACTTGCATAATTTTCAGCTATTTGTAAACTGTCACTGGCTGGTTAAACCATATAATTCAATTATGCTAACTCATTGGTGCAACTTGTTGGTCCTGTTGCTCCATTATGTATCTTTTATCGCTCTATGGCGCACGCCACCTTTTTGGGTAAAATTAGGGAGAAATTGGGGAGCATATCATTTTCTAAAGATATATTGGTAAAGATGTCTCTTACTCTATTACTTGCTGAAACATTCCTTTTTTTTGTTATCTTGATGGTGTACTGAGTTGTTTTTGATGGAAAAAAGGAGAAGGAAATGCAATAAATTGGTTAACCTAGTTGGTCAAAAGCTAGCTTTACTCTTGCTCGGGGTATGGTAATTTACTTTGTCATTCTTGGGCCATAGCTTAATATCTTAATCTTATAGAATAACTGCTCTTTCACTATATTTTGTCTTTACACACCTTTGTATTAAAGTTGCTCAGCATGTACCTTTTATTTTTTTCTCTTATTTCTGATAAGCATATCCAATAAGAGTTTTTTTTTTTCCCTTACGGTATAGTGATTAAAAGATCAATGTTTAATGAATCATTTCTTACAGGCTAATCAGTGCAAATCTAAGTCTACAAGACTGGAAGTTCGCAAGTTTGATGAGGCATTCAGGACTATTGTTTAGTGAGCTGTGCATGCTTGATATCATTAAGGAGCTTGGAGCTCATAGGAATTGGAGGCAGGCATTATCTGTTGTGAAATGGGTGTACAATCAGCACGAATACAAGGATTGCAAAAGCAGGCAACTTGTTAGGACTAATTTATTGTTTAAATTTGATTAGATTTCCTAAATCCAGAAGGCTAAATTCTTACATTCTGAAAAAAAGTCACTGTTTTGATGGTTCTATGCGTTTCTACTTTTTTGCAAAAACAACTTGACTTTACACTTTAATTTTTCATTGCATAACAATGTTTTTGCCTCTCTATTTTTTTTTGCTTAGGTATGTTCTCACAAAACTCTTGTCTGTTCTTGGAAATGAAGGGAGACATAGTGAAGCTCTAATGATTTTCAATATGATGATGGTATTATATTTAGTTTTAATTTTTGCCTCAGAGTGAACTGAGCAATGCAGCTTGCTATTTGCTACAATTGTGACCAAATATGGCTTGTTTTTGTTCACAATTTTTCTTATCAATTTGATAGTGGCTTTGATTTTCTATAGGAGGCTAGTCAAACTTATCCTGACATGGTCGCATACCATTCAATTGCTGTCACGCTTGGCCAAGCTGGACTTGTGGAAGAGATAATCCATATAATTGAGCGCATGAAGAAGAAACCTTCAATAAAGCTCAAAAATAAGAGTTGCAAGAGCTGGGATCCTTCCTTAGATCCAGATATTATCATATATAATGCTGTAAGCACATTGTTTTTATATTGAGTATGCAGCATTCACTGCCATGTCTTGATTACATAATCTTTTTTGCATACAGTTAATGCATTTTTGTGTTACTGAAATTTTTTCAGTTGCTGAATGCTTGTATACCTTCTCGTCAATGGAAAGGGGTGTCTTGGGTTTTGAATCAGATGAGAATCAGTGGATTGAGACCCATAGAAACAACATACGGGTTAGCCATGACTGTAAGTTCTGAACAGTTATGCAAACTTTTACATCAGTGCTCAAAGTTGATGTTAGGCCTTTTTATTCATGAGCCGAATCAATTCTGTCCTCTAATTTTATACATTATAAATGCGTTCTTAATATCTTCACATTGTTACATTTTCTGTTTTTTGTTGTTTGAGGTCATTGATTAGTTGATGTCTTTCTTTTTATTTTGAGTTAAATTGCTTAATCATATATGCTTTTTTTGGTTTTCACTTTTAAGCTTGTCGGATTAACTTGTTGTCACATGCCTACGTTCAAGTGATGTCTGTTATATTATGATCTGGCCCATGTTCCTAAAAACTATGCACATACTGGCATTTACTATGCTGCATGCTTGTCTCTTTGTAAGGGATGAGACTGCAACTTTTTGTAACTAATTTTGATTGACAATTTGGTGAAGGAAAACTCATAGTTATGTTCCTTGTACAATTAATGCATTGCGTAGTTTGATGTTAATTCCGAAGTCATTAAAGGATTCGTCGAACAAATTGCCAATTAAGTCAACTATTTTCTTTAAATAAAAATAGGAAATATGATGAAATATCATTCACAAAGTTTCGCCTTTGTTTAAAGTCTGTTGCTAATTGGATTGCATGATCTATTGATGGAATGCAATGGATGTCGCTGGGTCATGACTTTCTTATTATCACATTTTAAACTTTACTATTGTAAAGTGTGTTCTTATGATTCAACAATCTCAAAAAGCAATTATAAGTTTTTAAATTTGTTCATACTTCCTGCAATCGCTTTGATTTTTTCTTAATGAACTAAATTCTTGAATCAATGAATAACAACATAAGCAAAATTTTGCTGATTCAGCTCATGTTATGGTGGTTCTCCTCTCCAGAGACTTCAGCTACATATTAGCTAGTGCAACTTTAATTTTCAAAAATCACTATAGCTATTCATTTGGCATGACTTGTCATTCAAAGAATATGTCCATCTCTGATAACCAACAACAAAACTAAGTCTCAGTCCAATTGAATGTGTTGATTATATGAATATTTTGTCTCCTTAGTGCAAGATCAAATAACAACTCTTAGGTCTTAGGTATATGAAATCCTATCTAAGTGCTTTTTTCCATGTCTTCTTTGCTCTTCCTCGTTTTCTTTTCACATGAGCAAAATTTGTAAACTTTAATATTTAAACTGGCACAACAATTGGCTTCACTTATAAATGCTTTTCATTTTTTGACTATGATACTATTTTAAGGTATTTCTTTGAGATGATGTCGAATCTTATGTACGTGTTGCACATGAATTTCTGTATGCTTGATCATGAAATGTCTCACACTTGTACATAATATATTATATTAGATCCAGTGAGGTAAGTAGATGAATCTTTTCAGCAATCTTCTGGAAATATCTTTGTTTATTGGAACTTGTCTTTTTCCAATGTTAAAGAGTGCATGTATTATTTAATTTATTTGTTATCTCATAATATCTTGATTAATTTTAATAATTAATGCTGCCCAAATATTTCATTCAGATTTGTTTTCTTTTGAAAACCTGTCATCTTTTCTTTAAGTTCAAAACCAACTTGCCCAATTTTGAATTCAACCAATTCCACATATTTTCATATTCTTACATGGTCAAAACCTTCTTTTCCCGCTTGCTCAATTCTAACTCTTTCACATGCTCTCTAAATGACTATAAAAGGAGAAAGATTGAAATGCAAGATACACAACACGACAAAGATGACTAGCCAGAGCATGATAGAAAGAGAGGTAAAGGTAAGAGAGAATAGAGAAAGGGAGAAAGAAAGAGATAGGAGAGGAGGGTTATC
This sequence comes from Gastrodia elata, assembly GCA_016760335.1. Lineage (NCBI taxonomy): Eukaryota > Viridiplantae > Streptophyta > Magnoliopsida > Asparagales > Orchidaceae > Gastrodia > Gastrodia elata. The sequence goes on from CM028676.1 coordinate 2,098,492, forward strand.
ACCCAAAAAAGCTCTTTTGATGATTGAGGGTTAATATTCTTTGCCTCTTTGAAGAATATATGATATTCTAGCAAGAAAAACAGTTTTAGGAGAAAAAACATTTACATATACTCTTCGTCAAACCCTTGCTATTGTATTAGACCATTGTAATTCTCCATTCATTTTTGTTCCCATTAAGTATTGTAAGAGGTAAGTTTTATGTACTTCTTATTTGAAGTTTAAGGGTTGTTTTGTTGAGGTAAAATGAATCTTGAAGTAAAATAAATATAGGGGCTGTTTGATATGAGGTAATATGAGAAATTTGAGTGTAAAGTATTCTGATTATAGTGAAATTCGATTCAGTGTAATCATGTTACTTCATTGCTATTTGATAATTTTATAGAAATATTAATATTTTTTTGTTTGGCATTAAGTAATTTATGAGTATGATATTTTGAGTAAACAGGGGGTAAAATTACAGTGTACAAGTTTTTCATCCATTTTACTTTCTACCAAATGCTGACAATCTCAATTTACCCGAAATTTTTTTACTTTACACTTGTTTTACTTCAATCCAAATATCTCCATAATGTAAAATATTTTCAGGTATAAAAATAATGTATATTGTTTTGATATTTGAAACTTTTGTGATTCAATTAGATTTTGATGTTTATTTTGGTGGAAAGTATAATTAAAAACAAAATAAAACTTTCATTCTAGGTGGTGTTGGAGGGGGTCATGTGTGGGACCCATTGCCTGATTAACATGAGCTAAACCAACATCAGGAGTAATCCCCTAGTTGTATGATCATATTGAGTAATTTAAGAGAAACAATATATAATCACCAAACATAGCTCATTCAATTATGGATCAAAAGTACATCAGAGATATAGTCTTGATCACAAAGATCTTAAATATTATAAACTTAATATTAAATAAAAGTAGAAACATCAAAACAACAGATAGCAGCAGCAATACCAATCTTTGGTTCTTACGACCTTCACTTTAGGATTCTTATGAGTTCCTGATCTGGCACGTTTCAAAAGTGCAGACATTTGAATACTAGTTAGTCATGAGATTAAGCACCATATATTATCAACATTTACAACTACTTAATAAGCAAGAGAAAAAAAATACTTTTGATAGGATAATAAATAGATTTACAATTTATTCATGCAAAACCTGATTTAGCTGCAATGAGATTTAAGCATAAGAGAATTTCTTGTCACAAAAATAAATATAGAATTTTCATGATATATGGTGTGAATATGTTATTTTGTTGGGACAAAATTAAGGAAAATAAAGTTTAGATTTGGTGTTACATAATAATTCTATCTTTACTTTATATCTGTTTCCTAAAAGGTTTGCCAGTATAGACTCTTTATGACTCTAGATATCGGACAACCTTGTCTTAACATTTATTTGATCAAACTAAAATATAAATTAACAGTGAACCCATGCAGCACAATTATCCAAATTTTTTCAAATATGATTTTATGTGACATTAAAAACAATTCTGCAAAGCTAAGCATAAAAACATATAAAATAAGAATAAAAAAAATATTTGAAACCTTAGCAGTTTAAAAAGTTCAAAAGCTTGTTTGATTTTTGATCAAATGTTTTTTGCTTAAAATTTTCACATGATTTAATATATAATAAATATAATTGCTTTGTATCAAAAAATATAGTCTTTTGATTCTTAGAAAGTCTAAAGTGATCAAACGGGATCTTAGCTTATATTGGACCCTATTTAATTTAAAAGGGCCAAAAACTATAATTTAGATTTTAAGGGTCTTAAAAGTGCTTTAAAGGTTAAAGATGTGATTTTTGGTTCTTTGGAAGTGACTTTGGCTACTTGCAGAAGTTCTGGCCTAATCTGGCTAAGTGCTTAGATTTAGGCTAGCTTAGGCTAGCTCAAATGACCAACTTTTGATTTTAAGATTTTTAGTGCAGATTTTTTTATGTTGAAATCATACTAATACTTAATTATGAGTGTTGCTTCGATCGGAATCAAATTTGGAGATCCAGAAGTCACTTTGGGCTAGGGGTTGTTTGGGTTAATCTGGGCTAACTCAATTGGCCAAGTGACCATCGAATAGACCAAATCTTGATTTTATGATTTCTATAAGTGAAAATGATCTTATTATCTTTTTTAAGGTTGATTTAAATCATTTTGGCTAAGCTGCTAGGCTAACCCTAATTTGGGTCAAGTTGGGCTTGCTTGAGCTAGCCCAAATGGTCTAAATGGGTTTGATGAGTTATAGGCCCAAAACTTACCTTAGGTTTTCTTCTTAAGGCATTTGAAAGTGGTTTGAGCCCTTTGATTGACATATGGCTCAAACATAGGAAATATGGCTAATTTAGGGTTAGGGTTTGGTTGTGAGCTAGCCCCTTTGACTTTTTGGGTTTTTGATTGATCTTTTTTATAGCTTAATAGATTGACAATTAGTAATACTGGCCTAATCCATTCCCATAAGGGGGTATTTAGGTTAGTTTTTTTTTTGGCTTGGGACTGCTTGGGCTATCTTGGGCTAGCTCAAGTGAGTCCTAAATGGATCTTTGGGCTTTTTGGTTCCAGGGTCACATTTGATACTCAAAATGATCTTTTAAGTACATTAGATCATATCTTGACCTAATTGGCCCAAATATGGGGTATTGGGCTAGTCTGGTTAGGATCTGACTTGGACTAATCCGAGCTAGCCCAATTGGGTCAAATTGTAAAATGGGGGGGGGGGGTTGGACCCATAGGGTCACTTACTGGCTTAATATGGGGATAGAGAGGGTGGGTGCACCCATAGGGATAAAATGGGTCAGCTTGGCTTATCTTGGGCTTGGGTTAGTCCAAGTTCAGCCAAAATTAGTTTCTATTATAAAGAGGTCATGAGGGCTTGCTATTGAGTTCTTATGACTCTAATGACCTCATTGGGTCAAAATGGGGCTAATGGGGTTGACCAAGTTAACTATGCAGGGACTTGGGCTAGCTTAGGCTAGCCTGAGTCTAGCCAACAGTCAAAATGAGCCAAATGGGGTTATGGGGGCCCACCTTGGTGCTCACATGCCCTAATGGACTCTACTGGTCCATTGGGTGGGGTCAGGTCAGCCCCAAGTGGGCTAGTTTGACCTTAGCTCAGACCTTGGCTCGGGCTAGCTCGAGCTAGTCCAAATGGCTCATGTAGGATTTTAGAGGTTTTGAGGTGGGGCGGCTCACCTCAATAGCTTCCTTGGGTTGAGGGTAGTCCTCGGGCAGCTGGGGGGAATTCCGGTGATAGTCGTCGGCGGGAGCGGTGGCTCGGGTTGGAGCTTGGGGAGAGAGCTCTGGATGCCGAGCTCGGAATCCAGGGGTCCATCTAACTTTGGCTAGGTGCTGGAATGTCACCGGGACCAAGGGAGGGCCGGAGGTGGCCTGGCGGTGGTGGTGTGGCGGCTGAAGGGGGGAGTTCGAGATTGGGAGGGGAGCTCGGGAGAATGGCTTGGAGAAGGTGTGAGCGAGGTTGGTGGGTATTTATAACCTAACCCATCCAGCTCCTCGGTCGCTAGGGTTTAGGCCCTACGGTTGGGGGCTGCTGCCCGGGATAGTTGGGGCTCATCGGTGCGTTCAACTGGCCAGACGGGCCCGTGCGGGTGAGCTGACAGCCTTGTGATCATATTTATGGCGGTCGGACGTCCGGAACAACGCGCCAGAGGGCTTGCTAAGCGAGATAGCGATGGGCTGTAGCGGGCGTGTTGCAGGCAAGGGGGAAGCATCGGAAAAGTTCCTGGCCGCTGGATCCAGCGCTTGGATCTGACAAGCCGATTTGATATGCGGTTCAGGATTAAGTGTGGATTGTTGGATTCTATTTAAAATCCAGCTGATTTTCGTGATAGAGTCGTTCCACAGTTCGGGATTCCACTCGTTGCACAGGATCCTTGCCGTGGAAGCCGGAGGAATTTGGGCCATTGGATGGGCTGATTTAACGACCACTAAGGCACCTAACAGTAGGTTGGTGATCTGTGCCCGCGGTGAATCTCTGGCCGTTTAATTAAAAAAAAACTTAAATAAAATTTAATTTAATTGATTCAAAATGTATTTTGCTTATTATTTCTCTACTTTGCATCTGAAAAATAAGAAACATTTACCTTTAGCTAATTTTGGGGTGAGTAATTCAAAAATATTATTATTTTTGCGATCTGAGATCAAATTATATTTTTCATTATTTAATTAATAAAAATAAATAAAATATTCAAAATTATTTTCTTGTGATATTTTCTTTTCAAATTTCTCGGGGAGTGTGGATAAAAACATTAGATCCTTAAATAACCTATTTAAGTTCAAATTGATTTCGTAACGATGCGGGTCATTACATCATGTAAGGGCTAGTTAGAGCCGATCAACGGTTGGCGGTGGCAAACGAGGGTTGGTTACATTCAGAGGTTGTTTAAAGTTGGATACGCACATGACACGGTTACTCAAGAACTGACCAAGTTGGTTGAGGTCGGCTATGGCTGATATGGATTGGTTAGGGCTGATTGCGCATTCAAAGGCAGATTAGACTAGGTTACCAAGCGTGGTTGTAGGGTCAGCAAGGGTTGCTGAGGGCGTCGATGGCTGGTGCTCATTTGCAGTTTTTGCTTTTAAAAAAAAATTGACTCATGTTTACTTGCTAAATAATTGTAACGACCCAATATTGTTATTTTTCAAATTAGGTTAAAACCCGCCTCAGATATCAGGACCCTGGAGAATTTTAAATTAGAGCAAACAAAATTTCTATTAGATAGAAATAATTCTTAGATCAAAGTGCCATACTTTGGGAGAATTCGGATAACATAAACTCCAATTTTATTTTTTCTATATTATTTAAATCTAATAAATTTAGAAAATTAAGTACGTGTCTGAATTCGTCGATTTTCACATCGTTGTGTTAAGTATATTATTTAAAAGCTACTCGAAAAGTTTCATCGATTTTTGAGCTCCAGTTCGGCTTCAATTAATTTTTAAATTTTCAAACTACATAAATTAATTAAAAACAAAATATTTGTCTGAATTAAAAAATTTTGACGCGAGGGTGTTCGTTACATCATATCACTCATCGGTGTCAAGTTTCGTTATGTTTGGTCGCTAAACGGCGGAAAAATGCGAGTAATTTAAATTTAAGTAATTTTTTTGAAATTTCTTCTTTCCTTCTTCTTCCCCCCCTATCCGCTTCGCATGACCTACGCCTGCGATCGCAGGCTCTATCTAGCGACAGAGCCTGCAGGCAGAAGGTTCTGTCTGCCACCTGCGCCGTTTTTGGCGCAGGTTGGTCGGCCTTATGCTGGACCCCTCCCTTTCCTCTCGCCCATTTAATCCCCTCCAACCCCTCTTCTCCTCCCACTCACCACTTTACAAAGCTCACAACTCTCTCACCCACAGCATCTCTCCTCCTTAGCTCCCTGCCAGCCCTCCAGCAGCAGCCGGCCACCTAGCAATCAACCCCTCATGCTGCAGCCCTCCCTCAGCCGGCCAACCGCCAGCCGCCTTCCAGCCTCCGACCGCCGCCCCTTTGCACCAACCACCCTACTTTGACCACCACGTCCGGCCTCCCTCCGTTATCCGGCAACACAATCTTAGGCAAATGGAGAAGGAAAAAGAGGAATTAATGAGAAGAGATTTTGTTATTTTTTATTATAATTAATATTCATTATTATGAAAAATGTTAATTATTCACATTATTATTGTTCTCATTAATTAATAATGAGAACAATACAAATGTAATTAAATGATTATTACTTTCATTCGGTTATTTCAATTTAGGCATTTTAATTCTGACATTTTACTATTATTATTATTATTATTACTTTCTGCAATTTATATAGTCGTTTCCATTCTAATTTTTTTTTGTATATTATTATTATCATTAAAATGGTAATAATAATGCTATCATAAATAATAATTGCCACATCAATAACTTAAAAATACGGACTTCTATCAAATTGAGAAAACGAAAGAGAAACAGAATAGAAAAGAAAATAATAATATTGGCTGAAAAGGCTAATTAAAATATCAAAAAACTAATTGCAGATTGAGCGAACTGTCACTCATCTGAACTTAAAGAATAAGGTACTAGATGTCTTTCATTACTCTATTTAATATGCTTTTTCCGCTTAGCATCGCACAAATTGATAATAAATGCTTTTAAAAGTCACATAAAATGGTATATGAACAAGTTTGGATAAGTGAGTAGCAAGGATTTCATGTTGATATATTTTTAGTCTGATCAGACAATTGCTAGGACGGAGCTGTCGGACATCGGGAGTCATAAGGAGCCTATACTGATAAGCCTTTGAGGGGGCAGGTATAGAGGGAAGTTTGGATATGTAACACAAAATTGAATCCCCTTTTTCTCAATTTTGTACTTGCCTGACAAAATTTTGTTTTGCCTTAGATATCAAATGCCAAAATTCTATATTTATTTTTGTGACTGCAATTATTTTTATACTGAAGTTTCAGTGCAACTGAAATAGGTTTGCAGGGATAATTTTATATAATTTTTATTTTCTGTCAAATTATTAATTATATTGCTTATTATTTAACATTTGTAAAGATGACATCTATCAGTACTTAGTTTCACGACTAACTGGTATTCAAATGCCCGCACTATTGAAACGTGCGAAGATCAGGAGTTCGTCCTCGAGGAAAGGTGCTAAGAGCTAAGCAGTGTTGATACTGATTCCTGCTGATTGTCGCTTTTTAACATTATTTTAAAAATTTGCAGCTTTTCTTTTATTTTGATCTTTGTATCCAAAACTTGTGAATTAATGAATAAAAGAGTTATGTTTGATGTCTATATATTTGTCTTTTAAAACACTCAATATGAACCTGCGGCTAGAGGACTTATTATTATTCCCCACAACTGATGCTGGATTAGCTCCGGTTGACTCGGCACATGATCCTCACAATAATGCTCCTCAAATTGAGCAACTTTTTAATCTCCTAAAAATGGTCTGTTTTAATGATAAAATTTCTCAAACTTTACATGCATTATAAATATTTCAAACCAAACACATAATTTTAACTTTTGGATGATTTGTAACACTTTACAACTAAAATGCATCAAAACAAACAACCTCAGTGGAATTGTTTACGTGGTTGTAAATGTAGGTGAATCTCATTGAATCATGTAGATTTTTATGTAGTATTTGTGCTTTTTGTTGTGATTATGTCATCTGCATTTATTTTATGCTTGAAATCATATTGCATTTCTCTAATTCATTCATACCTCTAAGGCTCATTCATACCGATGACTCCCCTCCTAGAAACACCCCTTTCCACCACTTGTACTACTTCTCATTCGAGGCTTCTTCTGTTAACATCCCTTCGGCATTGACACAGCCTCTACTTCCAACACTTCTAGTGTTGACACTCATTCTGTTTACAAATCTCACTTTTCCTTGCCATTCCCCCTTCTTGTTGCACAAACCTTTTTCGATGTACCATCTCAATGCTCTCCCAACAAGTTGTTTGTTTGGAATTTCTATTAGTTGTTTGTTTAAAGTTTCTATTATTGTTAAAAATGAGGAGAGCCTGTAGTTTAAATAGTTATTATTCAGCTAACACGTAAACCCAGTATATCAATCTTATATGGGTGGCACTTCTGTTATAGCTTAAGCAAAAAAATCTTTGTTGCGGGTATTTTTGATTCAGTAGCATTTTATATTTTATTTTTGAAAAGAAATTTATGCTCACAGAACTTGTTTTAAGGTGATGCTGGAAGCAGGAAAGTATGGACTTGTCCACAAATTTTTTGAAAAAATGCAAAAAGACAGGCTGGCCCCAAAGGCATTAAGTTACAAAGGTACCAATGCTGTTTATAGGCTTTTGAACCGTTACTTTGATATTGTTACTATAGTTATTAGCTAAATAATTTCCTTATTTCAATATTTTAATTTACTGTAATTAAAAATTATGCAGTTCTTGTGAGAACCTATTGGAAAGAGGGTAAAATAGATGAAGCATTAGCAGCTGTTCGAGACATGGAGCAGAGGGGAGTTATTGGAACTCCTAGTGTTTATTATGAATTAGCATGTTGCCTATGCAATAATGGGAGATGGCTTGATGCTACCTTGGAGGTAGGCTATCATTAATTTTTTGTGGCAAAGTTTGTATTAAACAATTAAATGATGATCTTCCTGTTACTAAACTTATTAAGCATGATGAATTAGAAGTAGTTATAGATCTCTCTTCCTCTTCTTTGAAAGAAGATAATGGCCACCAGAAAAATCTCACCACACAAACTCTAGCCTTAATAGAAGTATATATAGAGGCTAGGGCACCAACACATGTATTACAGAATGAAGAAAATACCCCCAGCTCGGTCGACAAAAAACATGGTTGTGTCCACAATATTTTTCGTGTTGATTCAATCAGCCTCTACAAAATAAAGCAAACATAATCTTGGAAAGCCACCTCATGAATTGATTCAATCTGCTCTTTACAAACTCTTTGCAAAAAAAAAAAAAAAACTACAGCCACCTCCTGTGGGACAATCTCCTTGCTGCCCTGAACAGAAACTTTTTATTTTTTTAGCTGTCCATAGCAGCTGGATTACAATCTCAACAAGAACACTTCTCTTATTTCTGCCATCCCCTAAGCCGCTTAAATTTTTATATTACCTTTGTGAAATATATTAAAAATGATGATAAAATTTTTTTTAGGGATTAAGATAGCCAATATAGGTGGATGATTTATTTTATTAATTTCTTTAATGAATGTTGAACCAGTGCAATTAATAAAAGTGAGTTTAATGATTATAAAACTAGTACCAATCTGTAACAGCCCAAACTCTTAAGCACCAAGGTATTGCCCGCTTTGGCCTGAAAGGCCTCGCGGTTTTGCCCACAGAAGATAACTTCCCAGTAGGTCACCCATCCTGGGAGTGCTCCCACCTGAGCACGCTTAACTTTGGAGTTCTTATCAGGAACTTCACCGTTATCTGAAAAAGCGCCTTGATGTTTAAGAGTTTCACTTATTACTACTTAAGTGGTTTTTATAATCTCCTCAACTTAAGTAACTGACGGCCTCGTCAGTATCCACACACAGATCCAAGAACCATCCATTGGGTAGATAGGACTAGAGGTGACCCCTACAGGCACAAGAGGTACCCACAACCATGTTGCACCTTAACCATCATGGGTTCAAGAGGCTGCTCATATGAAGTGGTACTTTACCCTATATGGCACTTAGCTCCTATCTGACACCCTATGGCCCGCTCTGATACCAACTGTGGGGGCCATCCGTGCTGGGTTGATAACAGAGGATCAGCCCCCATGAGGTTCCCCGTCGAGGAATCCGATTGAGCAGTTTAAGTAGTACAGCAAGTAAGCAGAAATAAGATTATCCATTCAATTAAAATAAGATCACATCACATAGTTTAATTTATTACATTATAAAGAAAAAGAAAATAAGAGAGATATGCTAAGCCGATCCTCCTCACTTCTCAGCTACCTCGATCTCCACTGCACCTGTTTTGACCATGCCGCAAGAAGGGAAGGACTTCCAGGTCTACACTGATGCATTTAAAATAGGCTTGGGTTGCGTGCTCACGCAAGAAAGGTACCGGATTTTTTCTTATATTTAATGTTTTACTCACTTTCTTTTGACGTTTTAGCACCGTTTTGAGCCTTAAATTCAGTTATAGTTATACTTTTCTGTTTATCAAATATTGTCACTATAAATGTTAAATGAAATGTCTTGATAATGCATGCATTATTTTTTTGGGTTCTCGAAACGGTGGCTTGGGTGGGATATATGACGGGGCTAGCCAAGAGGGGAGATAAGGGAGCGTGCTGTAGCCTACGGGGGGCACAGTACGGTATTATGTTATGATATGAACCCACATTCTGTCTGATCCCAAGGTTCTGTGTTTGCCCAGCAGGACAAATTATTTACGATTTTACTTACTGATGCAAGACATATCATACTGATTCCTGTGACATATTTTTGATAAAATTCAGCACATTTTTGTGAATTTTTTTCTTATGAACCTAACAAATTGCTTTGCAGGATAAAACTTTCGCTTACCTTTCTGTATTTATCCTTTTATTGCTTACCGCTAACGCTTTTATAAATGTATGCTTATATCTTATACTTAGTCTACGGGACTAACCGGCATTCCAACGCTCGCACTTTTATGTGCCAGGTCAGGAGCTAGTGGAGATCGAGGTAGCTGAGAAGTGAGGAAGATCGGCTTAACATATCTCCTTGTTTTCTTTTTCTTTATGCTGTTGTAATAAATTAAACTATGTGATGTGATCTTATTTTAATTAAATGGATGATCTTATTTCTGCTTACTTGCTGTACTACTTAAACTGCTCAATCGGATTCCTCGACGGGGAACCTCATGCGGGGCTGATCCTCTGTTATCAACCCGGCACGGAGGCCCCCACACAATCACACTTTCATTCAATGTGCTAGGAAAGCTGACATTTGGAATGCTAAAGAGGAAGAAGAGTGGCAAAGGATCGGATGAAATTCATATCGATGTATGGAAATGTTTGGGTGAGAAAGGAATTTGTTGGCTTACTGTAGTGGCCCGACGTCCGTTCAGCGAAAATCGTTCCGACATCGAGTGTTCACTTACCGCAGGATCATATTGAGCAATTTGAGAAAGAAAATGAACACATAAAAACCATAAAACATTTCTTATTTAATAATATTTTAAATTTTACAATGTATCTGACAAAGTTCATCTGCTAGAACACGAGATGAACTTTGAAAAAGTAAAATAAAATAAAAGTAAAAATTGTGTCGTGGATTCTTCGGCCAGTATAGATTTTCAAGGTTCTTGGTTAAGCTCTCCCAGAAGTACCTGACCTGGTATTGTACATAAAATAATACCGGGATTGAAATTCTCAGTAATTAGAAAATACTCTAAGTACCACAGTAAACAAAATAGATTACGTTTTTATAAAAGCAAATATGCGATTAGCAGATATAAGGATAAAAATGCAAGAAAAGTAAGGTAATAGCGCAAAATGAATAAAAGTTTCTGCAACAAGTATTATCATAAAATGTAGGTTAATAATGTCATTTTTCCAGTGACCCACGAATGTTGCTGATATCATTTTTTCAGCAACCCACGAATAAAAAAGATGTTGGTTTTTAACAACCAACCAACCATTAATATTATTGATATCATTTTTCAGTAACTCACGTATGAAAAGAATGTTGGTTTCTAATAACCAACCAAGCATTAATGTTACTGATGTTATTTTTTCTGTAATTCACGAATATTGTTATGTTGATTCCGAACAATCAAGCAAGCTTCAAATGTATTTGGCTCAAAGCAAATAAGCAAAGCTAAGCAGCGATAAATTTTAAAAAAAGTAATACATGTCATATACTGGGTACTTTTGTTCTTTAAGATTCAAGTTTGATAGTTTGACTTTTGAATCTGCATTTAGATTTGGATATTTTAAATTAGCTTTTTAATCCAATATTTTATGATTAATTTTTATCTTTACTTCGATTATGCTCTTCTTTTGCTTTCTCATAATGATTGGAGTTCGATTTTTAAGATACTGCGATAGCAGTAATATTTATTATATTGTTATTAAGTCACTGGGATAGCGATTATATTGATATAATATTATTATTATCATTATTTCAATGATAATAATAATATAAGATTGAAAGAAGAACATAACATGAATGACTGTAAAAATGAAAATGCTTGAATTGAAATAATAATCATTTTATAATATATGTACTGTTTATCACTATTGAGTAATGACAACAATACTAATATAATAATATAATCTTATTTTCAAAAAGATTATTAAGTATATATAATAATAAAGAAAATAGCAAAATAATTTCTCCTCTTTTCTTCTCTTTTCCCTTTCTCTTAAACTTCTCTTCATACCTTTAGGATTAGGATTGCCAGACAAGAACGAAGAGAAGTTGAAATGGATGACCGGACGGTTAAACGAAGTGGTTGCAGCAAGAGGGCTGGCTGGTAGTGGCAAGAGAGGGTTGCTGGGTGGCCGGCAACTTGCTGGCAAGGGCTGCAGATGGCTGTGGGACTGCTAGGGCTACTACTGCTGGCTTCTTGCTGCTGCTGTCTTCTTGCTAGGGCTGGTAGGGACTGGAATGGGAGCTGGCAGCTGCTGTGTGGCTGGCTGTGTGGGTAGAAGAGGAGGAAGGGCTGCTGTGGGCTGGGAGAGAAGTTGGTAGGTTGGCTGTTTTGAAGAGGATAAGGGAGCTGCTGGGAGAGAACGACTGTTTTGGAGAGGAGAAAGGAGGGTTGGGAGCTCTTAAATAGGCGCAGGAGGGGTCTCCCGCGCCAAACGTGTGCTAAAAGCGCCTTAATGGCGCATGGCATGCTCCAGTACTTCCCTGGTGCGGAAGCTTCTTCCTCCAGAGGCGGAAGAAATCGCACGGCTAGCGATTTGCGGGGGAGGAAATTTTAAGAAAATTACTGAAACTTAAATTAATCGCATTTTTTCACCGTTTGGCGTTTAAATACAACGAAATTTGACACCGAGGTGTGTTATGACATTACGAACACCCTCGTGCCGAAAATATTAGATTCGGAATAATATTTTATTTTATATTAATTTTTGAGTTTAAAAACTTCAAAAATTAACTACGATAAAACCAGCTCTCAGAATTTGATGAAACTTCTCGAACAGCCTTTAAATAATAAACTTAACATAATGACATTGAAAATGATGAATTTGGACACGTATTTCAATGTTCTCGATTTATAGATTTTAATTAATTCCGAAATTAAAGCGGGAGCTTCAATTATTCGGATTTCTTCTAAACTATGGCAGTAGCAGTTTGATCTTTATAATTATTCTTATCTATGGTATTTTTGTTTGCCCTAATTTGAAATTCCCCAGAATCCTGATTTCTGAGGCAGGATTTGACCTAAATCGCAAAGTAACGACTTTGGGTCGTTACACTTACTAAGCTATTTAATGTTATTTTAAAGATAAAAAATGTAAAATGAGTGAAGAAAGAGTATTGTTATATTTTCGTACAAAACTAAAAGTAATGCTCAAGACTGCAATTTATAGAGAAATCAAGTTAATGTGTCATACGTTAAAACTTTGAAAGAGAGTAATTGAATATAGATTACAAAGGGATACTTATATTTCTCAAAATCAGTTTGGTTTTATGCCAGCTAGTTCTGCCTTGTAAGCCATACATATATTAAGAGGTTTGACAAAGAAATTTAGAGAAAGAAAATAAGATTTCATTTGATTTTTATTGATATTGAGAAGCTTATGATAGAGTATCAAAAGAAATTCCTTAGAGAGCTTTAGAGAGAAGAAATTTGTGTTGCATATATTAATATTAATAGAGATATGTATGTAGGGTTGTAACGTGTATTTGAACACAAGGTGGCTTGTATAATGATTTTCTTGTTACTATTGGTTGGATTGCATCAAGGCTTGGTTCTCAGCCATTGTTTTTTTGTTTTAATTATGGATGTTCTAGTTGAGTACATTCAAGAGGAGGTTTCTTGGTGCCTGTAATTTGAAGATGACATTCTATTATTTGAAAAGGCTAAGGTTGGAGTTTAAGCAAAATTTGAGTTGTGGAGGACTATTTTAGAATTAAAGGTTTTCATCTTACTAGATCTAAAACAATATATATGAAGTGTAAGTTTAATTGTATTAAAATCCCCAATTTCGAGGACATAATTGTCGAGAACTATGTGATTAGTGAGAGGTTCAAATACATTGGTTCAAATATTCAAAAAACTGATGAAGTAGAGAGCAATGTGATTAATAGGATTCAAGCGGGTTGGATGAATTGGAGGAGAGCTTCTAGAGTGTTGGATTCAAACGTGTTGGGTTGGTGTTGTTGTAACCTTTTTGACTGAATGGCAGATGGACTGACCCTTTAACCACTTTGCACTACGTGTTGGGTTATAGTTTCTGGATCTATACTTTGTTTCCGTTGAATTTATATGGAATGCAACCCGTGGCATTGAATTTAATTACGACAGCAATTATTCCTGTTCTGTTGCGTACCTTTTTAAAAATGTTTTCTGCAGTTTTTATTCTATTTATTCGCCAGAAACGAAGTTTTTTTGGCATTTTTACATCTGTGATTGAGATTTTGCGCTTCCTTGGATTACATTCTTTTCATAGTTTGATAATCATGTTTGTCAGCTATAATATACTCCTGAGTTCATTCAAATATCTATATCTGTTACTTATTTAAAGCCTTAGAAGCCTAGAATTGCCTATGGTATGCATTAAGTATTTGTCTTTAGTGTATTATTAGTTAAACATAATCACGCAGGTGCATTAGTAAAAAAATAGAAATTTTTAAGATAAAAAATGTATAAGGGAGGATAAAAATGCATTTTAATTTCTCAGGGCCGTTGTTGATTCCTTAAATCAATGACAAAACATGGCTGTACAACTCCATTATTTTTCATGACTATATATTCACAGGATTATGGGAATATTCATTAAATACAACATTGACACTTGAGCAAAGGCTGAACCTTCTTGAGGTTAGTTTTTGATCAACACACCCTGATGATGATACCAGAAAGGAAGATAAGAGTAAGAATGGGAGAGGAAATAGAGCAGTTTTGAAAAAGAGGAAAGGAAATTGTCATTAGAGAAAGATTCAAACATTTATTGATGTTGACAAACCAGGTTTGCAAAAGAAATGGTAAGAGTAGCTTGGATAGGAGTTAATTAACACAGTGGGAGAGGGTGCAGTATGAGAAAGGAGATGAAGAAATGGACATGGCTTGGGCATCAATTATTTTTATTAATTAATTGATAAATTTCTGTCGTGTCTTATATCATGTTGGTATTTACTAGCTTATTCTGTTACATGTTGATATTAACATGAGGAAAAGAACGGTTTATCATCAAGCGGTTCGATGATAAACTATGTACAGCTTTGATGGTTAAACCATTGGTAATCTGACGCCATTAATGAGGATTATTGCTGTTAGCATGGATGACAATTGCTTGTATTCCTGTAATGCTACGTTTAATTGTTGATATCTTGATTGCTAATTGCATGATGGTTGGCATGAAAATGAGCTTCACGTGGTGGGAATCTTTAGTTCTTTCTTGTGGTTTGTGTTTTTCATGTTTTAATTTTATTATTCTTATTGAGAGGCTCAAAAATTTTTAAGCTATTTTCAATCAATTTTGAGTTGAACTCAAGTTGAATGTTGGATTTAGAATTTGAGCTGAGTTCATATAAATCCACTCAAACTCAATGCATTATCATCGTTGTCATACATTTAGGACTCCCATAGGAGGATATAAGCCTATAACAACCACATCACCACCATCACCACCACCACCTCCACTTTTGTCCCACCAGATGGGTCGGCTACAAAAATATTATTTGTGCTATTTATATATTAAAATATTATTAAGAATTTAGTTTAAATGTCATAATAATTTCTTAGGCTTTTTTATTTTATTGAGAGACTCCATCATAAAAGGATATATGCAACATTAAAAAAATTTATATTGCAATAAATATTGGAATTAAATCATACTATATTTATTTATATATTTTTTATGAAATATTTGTCAATTTAAATATATTTCAACTTTAATTTTGAACATAAATAATTATATATTGATAATATAATCAACGCATGATTATCCTAGGCAGAAGTTGGTATACAAAGTAAGTCTCCCAATAAGTCTTGAGACACCATTTGGGAGACTTTAGGCTAATATTTTTAAAATTGTACCTAACTGATTGGTTCGACTGGGTGCTAGTCCCATAGCTTACTCAATTTAAGCCAGGTTTGTAGCTGTTTCAAAAGGCCAATGGAATTGAGAAAAATCAGCTGAAATCGGTTTAATTAAGAAACCAGATTGAACAAGAATAAAATTTGTCATCTCATCCGGGAAAAAGACCCTAAAATCATGTGCATGTGTCACTTTTAGGATATTGCAACTTTGCTTGAAACCAAAAAAAAGTCACAACTTCTCTTCATTTTCAATTTCTCGCTCATGAGTCGCGATGATAGTTCACTTTCCTTCTGTCTCTTCCTTTTGCTGGTTTTCCCTCTCTATTTTGTGCTTGAGCATTCGACATCGATGTCAAGTTTTTATTCATGCAAATGCCTCTTCATCATTGTGCTGTTTAATGCTTTGATGCAAATCGTTGTTTCTTAAAGGCAAACCCTTAATGATTATCATTGAATTTATTAATTTGTTTATTAAATTTACTTTATTGTTCTTGTTGACTTTTTCATTGAATCTTTTGGTGGTATTTAATTTAGTTTAGTTAATGCTAGTGTACTAGTTTGATGTTCAGGCCATTAAATTTGTTCTACTTTTTAAACGATCAGCCTATGAAATGGTAACCTAGCTTGTTTGAAGGCCGATAAGATTCTGAAAACATTGCTTCAGTCACGTGCTTTGAAGAAAAAGCTAATGAGCTTCCAGGTTCTGATTTTATGTGGAACAAATTTTGGTGATTTTTATTCTTATTCAAAGCAGTGGGAGCTTACAACTTTAATAGAGGTTAGCCAACCCTAGATTTCTGGAAGTAATTACAAGTATGATAATAAACATTCAAAACGTAATACAATTGATTTCCAGTAATAATATTATATAATACGCAGAATCAAATTGTGCTTGATTTTGCCTTGATGGTAAATAAGGTAAATCCTTTCCTCGGTTGTGGTAGATCTCTTAAGAAAAGATTGATACCAATTCTGGTTGCTGTGGTGGGTTTGTGGAAGAATGAATTCATGATTTTTTGGATGAGCTGACCTCTTATCAGTCGATATGGGTAAGATCTATTAAGCTTTTTTGGACTTGTCAATGATTGATACTCTTGACATAATCCTTTTACATAAAAAGTGCTCAAGTTAAAAAATTTGCCTTAAAAGGAGGTTCATAATAGACAGCAAAAGCCGCAAAAACAATTTTCCTTCATTTCTCACTATGCTTGCAACACTTCCTCTGATGACGTCAAAATCAATCAAGATTTAAAAGATTGCTTAGAACCAATAAGGATTTAGCCAGGGGATGGTGACTTTGCATAAGGGGAGTTTTGGAGGCCTCAAGGGAGAGCTGAAGTTCAAGTGATACAATTATGGGATCCCTAACATAACCAAAGTGATAGTTATTCAGAGGTAGAACAGAGAGCTGAGTTTGGTCAATGGACAAGAAGCCTCACCAGTTTAGGTGGTATGAAGAAGCAAGGTCATGGCTGACCAAGAGCCTTCACACCCAGAACACAACACTCATTCATGATGGTAGGACCATTGATGGAGACTTCCCTATTGTTACTTTTCAACTTGCTCATTTCTTGCTTGCATAATTCTCATGGCTTGGATATGTACTAGATTCATCTCCCATGGACTTCTAACCTCTGCTTTTTGACCTGGCCATTGCCATAGTTTCTACAATGAAGACAAAAGGGATTGGGTTAAGAACTCTGGAGTGGTTGGAACATGTGCTGTGCAACACATCAACAACTTCCTCCCCTCTATTTATGAAGCCATCCGAGTCACACAATTCCTTGTCAGCAATTGCCCGCCTAACCATGCTGCACTACTTTACACAATTGTGTGAACAACATAATTTTTATACTTGTGACAATTTGAATGTTGGTCCTTTGGTGAATATGAGTTTGCTTCTCGTGCCTTTTTTGGATCACAATCCATGGTTGAACATTCTCACATGCTTCTACTTCCAACCATCCTTGTTGGTGCATAGCTCAATGATATCCCCATTGTTGCCATTGGGCTCTTTTGTATTGTTCAATTTGTCATGTTGATGAAAAGGAGGCTCTTCTTTTTTCATTATCATTTCCCTTTGCAAAAATCCAACTTATGGCTCTTAAGGTCACACTCATAGCAAAGAACAATAAGCCCCTCAAATTGAATGATTGAGTTGAAGGTGCCATGTGTTATGCAAATTTGCAGAAAGGTGGAGAGCTTCTTAGCCAATTACACTCTAACACAAATTCTAACTTAAGTCCTTGCTCCAAACTAGAATAACTTCAGCAATTTATAAGAGGTACTCGATTTGCAACAAATCTTTTTGATATCTCTAATCTTCAATGGTAAACCCAACATGTGTATATACATTGGAGTTTTTAAGGCATCATCATTGATAGGCATGAAGCCTAACACCCATATGTTCACCCTAGACATTACCTCAAATGATCTACAATATGTTGACAAGTGCTTGATTTTTACTTATTTTGTTTTCAAACAAGCAAATGAACATTTTTTCTTTGAGAGTAACAAAGTGAACTTAGCTCTTTTTTTCTTTTTTAAAAATGTTGATAGCAATGCCAAGTAGGGGAATCTCTTACCAAACAAACATCCGATAAGAATCCCAAAAAATTCTCTTGACTCCTTCGATAAATATGAGAATTGCTTCTCTCTTCTTTCTTTGATCTCTCTGGGGAATAGGTATAAGCTTTCTTTTGCCTAATTGGGACATTTTTTGAAAGACGGCTCAAGTCTACAATTCATTAAGCAAAGCACATAAAGAGAGCAACTTAAGTACATGATACAACCTTAAATCATCCTGAAAGATATTGGAAAGGTCATTAGGAATAATATCCTTCCAAAAAGGTTAAATCTCTGTGTTTAATATTTTAGCTTAGAACTTAGCGGTGCAATTAGAAGATCTATCAAACTTTTATTTTTAACAAATAAAAGAAGAAAAAGGGTCAACCAAGCAATCAAATCCTTTGTGTGAAAGATTCAATGCAATTTCCTTAGCTTTTAAATAGCTCAAATGCTATTTCTCTCAATAGTAATGGTTCCCATCTCAAGCATTCATGGATTGAAAACATTTTCAATGAGCCAGGCCACTTTGATCTCGATATCAAATGGTGTGCCTCCACCATCCCACCATGAGCCACAAGAAGCTTGTCTCTATTATCTCTTAGAGCAAGTCTGCCAAAGGTTGCACCTTCATGTAAGAATGAGTTGTCAAAATTGGCTTTGGTACAAATTGGTGATTGTAGATAGGATAAAATTTGCACATATAGTAGGAGTTTGGTTTCCTTTATTGTGAATTTTAACAAGCTTGTGTCTCCAAGATTTATAGTGTACATAACAATATAGTTAGACTTGAAATTGCGAAGCTTTTCTCCCCTTAGTCTTCATTAATAGATCTTTAAATTCTCTCCATGTGTTTGTAATTTTAATTGAATTACTATTGTAACCCGAAGATTAGGTCAAAAGATTGGGCAATCAAAGCGCATTCATAAATAAATTATAGTTAACATCATTTTTATTTTCAAACACAGCAATTTAAATTTATTAGATCGCTTATATTTTTATGAAAATGATAAAAGGAATGAAAATATCATGAAAATAATCTTTTACTCAAACAACTTTCCTCATCTCGCCAACTAGCAGTACTCATGCAGTAGCGCCCAAAGTGGAAAGGTGCTTTTAACTTAGTTTAACTTCTTAAAGTATACGGTGATAAATTTGCGATTCCTCAACATAGAAATTGGAATATTTTTGTTAGACTATTTACATTTACAACATTACTCTAGTAGGCAAGATTCACAAGGTGCGTATATATATATATATAGATATATATATATATAAGAAGTAATAAGCTAAAGAAAATAATCATAATGTAAAAAAATAATAGTAAAAATGTAAAACTAGGATAGGTGTAACAAATTTTATCAATCAATTTCTATTGATGATCTTCATAATATATCAGGGTTTGCACCCAACTTGCATCTCTAGGATTGAACCCAGTTTGTTGAATTTCAAACATGCGGGATTCGAACCCAACTTTGGAAATGTCACAATTCAATAAGATCTAAAAGTCAAGTCTTTGTTTGACTCATTAAGAACATGTTCTTCTTAAGTGATTGCTTTGAAATAGGTTGTCTCACATAATCTATACGAGTTTGTGTCTTCTCACAATATTATGAAATTTTTCATGTATAGTGTCAATCTCTTTTTAACATTCTAGGATATATGTAAGAGCACACAAGCCTAAGAGGAATATTCCAAGCACAATCTTATTATCAAATTGATGCTCATAAGTAGTATGTCTATGTGTATGTGTGTGTGTGTATATATGTATATATATATATATTATACCTATTGCATTTTATATATCTAATAATAAATGAATGCAATAGAAAGGAAGTTGGTTATAAATCAGTCACCAAACTTCGCAGGATCCATGATATTCACAAAAGTTGAAAAGATCTGTACTAGAAAATCCCGACTAGCAGTTGCATATTTGCCTTAGGTTATAAATCAGTTTTTGATCAAAATTGAATTTTTTTTTTATATGTTTTTTTCTTTTTTCTTTTATACCTTACAAGAAAATTGTGTAAAAGCTCCGAATCTAATATGTTATCCTTTAATTCCTTGTTTGAGTCCACTTTAGAGTTCTTATCAAAATCTGTTACATCTCTTCGAATTTTTGGTTGCTTCCAATAAAATGTCCTGGAGCATTACTAAGAAGTATTCCTTGTACTTGACAAGCTCCCCTTCATCACCAAAAGGATCTATCTAGCCTTCAATCTTCCCTCCCAACATCTAGTAGGAATTATCGGTCTGAGGTGAGGTAGAAATTGGACAAATAGGAATGGCCGAACCGATAGGGGAGCGACCTTTAATTCTCTGGATCTTGCATGCTGATCACAACTACTACCCTTTTTGTTCGTAATGACCTCTATCAAGCCAACAGTATGAATTTCCAAAATTTCAAGTCGGTTGAGGATCCTCCACTTAGGAAACATGATCACCTAACTACCAAAATTGATGGTTGTTTCGGGACATAAGCCATGCGTTTCCTAGGGGAACCTGTGTGGTGTCAATATTGGATGTGGAATTGGCTTTAAGGTGAGGATGAAGCTTGAAGCAGCCAGAGAGATCATGTCCAATCATTCTACTATGGGAACAAAATTGGACCTATTTTCAAAGATTATTTCTTGAAAGTAGCCAGTATTCTCATTTCATATCCAGATTTCGTTCTTAAAAAGATTCAGTTAGATTGATTTCTACAAGGACTCGTGTGATAGAGGGGTGGGTAAGGTTAGTAGTCACAAAGTCCACTTTAAGAGACTTGCCATGATAAGATCCCAAAGAAAAGAGGATGGAATGGGTGATCAAAGGGGCCTTGAGCAAGGGGAAAATTATCCAAACATGCACAATTGAAGTTTGCATGTTGGATCAAAATCAGTTGTCCATTTCACATTTTCATATGACAATTTTTAATAAAATAGGATTTTCTGGCAAATATTCTAGTAATCATTTTCATTGGAAAGTTGAATATCAATCAACCCAACAAAGAAAGATCCCATAAGACCAAGGTTGTTGAGGAATTTTTGGATGGCAACCGGTGGTGGCTTACCATTAGAAAAATTTCTCAACTAATGTATCTTCAAACGGCTGGGTCAATTTTTCAACTTTATCTTTTGTTTAAAGAAGGGCAGGTTTACCTCGTAGTATTTAAATATGTTTGATCCCTACCAGAGGTTGTTGAGAGGAGACACTCGTTAAAGCTTTAAGAAAGGAGATGGGGACTGAAGGGGTTGAGCGAGATTTGGAGTGGAGATTGGGCAGAACCTCCATTTGGTGCCTCTCCACTGCCTCCACGCATCTCCTATGTGAAAACACCTGGAAAACAGGGCTCCTCGCCCATTTAGGAGCTGGAGGTCGAGTGATTCTGGCAAAAGACGGATAGGAACGAGAGCGTAAGCCTTAACCCGAGATGACGGTAGCGGTAGCCTTCGCCAAACTTGCGAAATACACTCTCTTTCAAAAAGGCGGCAAACAGCCGCCGAGGGAAACCCTAAGGTGCTATCAGACGTGAGCGAGAGCGAAAGCGGGTGTTGTTGTGGATTATATATATATATATATATTACTATGTATTATTATTAACAAGGTTAAGCCTTTGAAATTTCAGCAAGCATGGTCTTCATTATTTCAAAAAAAAACTGCATGTATAGTAAGCAATTTGGTCAGATCAACGCTAAACTGAAAACTCAATGATTCCATTGTCAAAGCTCTATCCTCTAGCTGCAGACTATCCCCCAATAGCTGACCGTCCTGGCTTGTGAAATTGAAGCATATGGAGAGCTTATTGAGCACCCCTAAACCCGTCCAACCGTTCATCATCTTATCAATTTTATCACTTGGGGCCAATGCTTCATCTAAGTATATATATGCCTAAACGATGCTACATCGCTTAACAATCGTATGCCACACTGGAGAGTTCCTTTTTAATAAAATAGCCGTGACTACTATCCTTGCATTTGAGAAGCATAAGTTTAAATAGAGCTTTTTGAAATGGTTGAAAAAGTTTAATGTATTGCAGGCTGTCTTATTTTGTTTCTTTTTTTTTTGTTTTGTACGATGAATGGCGTTGTAATATGAATTTTGATAAATGAAAAATATATTTTACTTTTATATGCGTATTCTTTTCTCTCAAATTGTTCGATATAATCATGCGGTAAGTAGGCACCCGATGCTAGAACGATTTCTGTCGAACCGGCATCGGGCCGTCACAATTTTAACTTTCGACAAGTGTCCAAAGCCTCCGTATTGAAAAAAAGGTGATCAAGGCAAACTCAATTGTGATTAAGTCCTGCCTTATTGTTGCACCATGTAACAGGGCATTTAATAAGTCCCAATTCATGAACGTCATTGAATTAAATGATGTTTTGGAAGTCGGATTCAGCGGTTGTGAATTTGATACAAATGACGAAGGTGTGTGCCGTTTTGGGTGCAGACGACAATGAAGTTCCATATAAGTTCTTTGGCAATTAAGATTTTAGGAAAAAATTAAGTTGTTTGGTGCTCTCAATATGATGTTGCGCATGATGAGATATGCCTTCCAAGCAAGAATAATATCTTTAGATATACCTTCTGAATGATGAATAAAAATCCCAATATCT
Organism: Gastrodia elata; assembly: GCA_016760335.1. Lineage (NCBI taxonomy): Eukaryota > Viridiplantae > Streptophyta > Magnoliopsida > Asparagales > Orchidaceae > Gastrodia > Gastrodia elata. The sequence continues at coordinate 2,121,347 of CM028676.1, forward strand.
TGTCTCTCCTTACTGGCGAATGTTTCGACCCTTGTTTTCAACATACAATCCTGGGTCGTACCTATACACCAATTGCAGAATGTGGTTGGATGTCGGGGCCTTGCGCACTCTGCAACAGCTCCAAAACATTATTCTATTCATCAAACAATTGAAAGGAGGCATACACATATATCTTCATTAATCCTTTTTTTTTTTTTGTGATTATGGTACCTTCATTGCACTTGTAATTTCTTCTTGTTTTTACTTCATTGTGTCAGCAGTTTGCTGAAGCAAGCCTCCCAAACTCTGCTGACAGTTGCTCTGCACCGCTCTTCTACCACTGCATTTTAAGGGATTTCTTTTGCTAGAGGGTTGATTTTTACAGTTTTGTAGGTTAATTGCTGTTGGTGGTTGTTGTAAGCAATAGCTCCACTATTTTGGGCCTGTGAACCCTGTGGAGATGCAGTGTTTCGGAAGTTGCCTTGCTGTTTCTAAGGTCACTGTTTTGTGCATTTTTTCGCTAAACCACTGTCCACGGACCTAGTGCTGCAAACCTGCAGTATCTTTTACGTGCATTGTTGGGTCAGCTGTAGCTGCTTGTTTGTGACAGCTTGCTGACTAGCAGCATTTATATCTGAACTGCAGCAACTGAGATCTAAATGAATCTGGCTTGCTATCGTTTTTCAAAATTTGCCACATACAAAATAAAACTTTTAGCCCTTCATATCAAACCAGTTGGTTGATGATGCCTAGGATGCAACAAATCTTATTTTGGGGATGAGAGGCTTTTGAAAGGTGCATCTTGACACAAGCATGTGCGAAGGTACATTTTCAATGTTGATAGTCAGATATTTGCCCAACCTGAGTTTCCAATTTTCGAAGTGATGCGAGTATGGTTGTCATTTGTCCATAATTTGATAGGTAAATCTGGAAGGTGAATCCATAGAGGAGTTATGAAAGAAACTTTGTAGCTCAGGAAAAATCTTAGTGCTGAATCATCAATACCAAGTGCCTCTCTACCAATGAGCCAAAGGCCTCCCATTTGAACTTTGTTTCTAGCATCTCCCTAGTAAAAAATTGACAGTTAGGCCATCAAATTCTAGAGCATAGACTTTAATATTCCAAACATATCCCACAATATATATGGAGTTCATCAATTAAAATTTGGCAGGGAATCCATCTACCAAAAGTCGAACTCTTAAGTGCACCATAAAGTCTATGTCGACTTGAACTTGTTCCATATCAACAACTGTCCCTCAATATCACATCTGGGCTTTGTTCAACATCAGAGTTTGTTGTGGCATTTGGTCGAATAGTAGTTGTGCAATTAACAGTAGTGAAATTGAAAGGCTCAAATGAGCAGTTCCCAGTCCCCTTCGACAAAGAAAGGTTTGGAATCATTGTTTTACAATGCACCATTGCTTTGATTATCCACAAAAATGTTTTGTACATTGCCCACGCTGGCACTAGATCATTTGCTTGCAAATTAAGAGTTCCATGGCAGCCATGTGTGGGAGTATAACTTGGTGATTGAGGGTCCTTGTTGCCAATCTAGGGTTAGGAGTTCAAATCCCAAGCCGTGGATATGGAAGGAAGAAAGGGAGATCATGGAGAATCTCTATAAGCATTGCGAGAACAGAGTTATTTCTGTGTTGATGCCGGTTTGATTCAGATCTCGTTAGCAATCCTTTTGTCAGTCTTGTCCATAGTGTCTTCCGCACTTTGGTCTGGTGCTCCACTTCCCAGCTGATGTGATAACACATTGCTGCCATCGTGCTGCTTCAAATGGTCTCCATTATGCACATGCCAATTTGCTGCACCGCTGCTAATCCTCATCTATCATCTTCTTTCATGGTTGAGATTGCCGCTTTGCCTAGAAACCTCCCCCAAGAGTCTTGAAACTGAGAGACACCGTCATCGAGAATGGTGGCAGTCATTGCTGAGGGTGATGGCGATGCCTCAATTCCGCCTTTTGCACACTTGTTCTTCTCTTCTCATTTCAAATTCTCTGGCGTGAAATCTTCTGCCAAGGTATTGAAGCACTCTTAATTGGAACATTTTCCTTAACACACTAGCCTTTGAATTGATGGTTGCAAAATGATGACAATCCTCCAGCTTTCTGCAACAAGTAAATACTTGTATAACACCCCACCATCATATCATGTGCATCACACTCAAAATGTAGACTTGGTTCACCGAGTCCCTGTCTATAGAATCAATAATTTATGTTTCACATTTTAAAATTTTTTTTCTATATTTTCTGCATTTACAGTCCAGCTTAGATTCTTGGCATGAAAAGGCACATTACCATTGTTACTAGCACTGTTAGGGTCGGGATGCACAAAAGGCTTTGTTGCTTCATCACACAAACCCACCACCCTGATTGTGTCATCTTCATCAGAGGACATACTACACTTCTAAGATGCGATAGTCTGTGCTCATCATCACTTGCACAGAGATTATGAATTGGTTTGAGGCTCCTTGCTAGCACCAAAGCATAGCAACAAGCGACCACCAGCAGCTGCATCCATATCTTTGGAAGTGAAACTCCTGCAGGTGCCTCTCAAGACAAATTTAGCTGTTATTGGGTTGAGGGTCTTCCACCCTCCTTGACGTTCCCTCTTTGTCTCGCTCTCTAATGCATTTATTCTTTACAGGTTAGTTAGATTAATGTGTACATTAACATGATTACTTCAGTGCTAGTAATCAACATCATCATCATTAGCATTTTTTGACTATTTAGTTACTAGTATAAATGTGTTTAATGGTGTGATGTCCCGACGCCGGTTCAGTAGAAACCGTTCCGACATCGGGTGGTCACTTTTCCACAGGATCATATTGAGTAATTTGAGAAAAGAAAAAGGGAACACACGTATAAAAACCAAAGATAATATTAATTTATTTCAATGTTCATATTACAAGATCTTTTCAACACTCCTTGTACAAAAGTGAAAATAAAAAAAAGTAAACAAAAAAAATAGCATCGTGGATCTATCAGTAGTTTGAACATTTTAAGCATTAGGGTTCTTGCGTGTATTCCCCCAAGAGCACCTGACCTAATATTGTACAAAAAATAATACCGGTATTGGAATTCCTAGTAATTAGATAATACTCTAAGTACTGCAGTACACAATAATATTTACATTTTAAAAAGAAGATGCGATTAGTGAAAGTGAGGCGGTAATAAAATGCAGGAAAAATAAGATAATAACGCGAAATAAACAGTTTCCTGCAACGAGTATTATTTATCAAATAAAGATTACTGGTGTCATTTTCAGTAATTAACCCCGAATGTTACTGATGTCCTTTTACAGTAACAACCCCAAATGTTATTGATGTCATTTTCCAATAATAATTCCGAATGTTGCTGATGTTATTTTTTCAGCAACAATCTCGAATATTTGATGTCATTTTCCAGTAACAACCCTGAATGTTACTGATATCATTTTTCTAGCAACATCCTCGAATATTATTACGTTGGTTTCGAACAATCAACCAAGCTTCAAATGAATATGGCTCAAAGCAAATAAGTGAAGCAATAAAAATACAATAAAAATGTAATACTTTTAATGTACTGGGTACTTTTGTTCTTTAGGTTCAGATGAGTGACAGTTCGCTCAATCTACATTTAGATTCGGATATCTTAAGTTATCTTTTTAATCCAATATTTTAGGAGTCATTTTTCATCTTTACTTTGATTCAGTTCTCTTTCCATTTTTTTTTTCTATCGAGATTGAAGTTCAATTTATTTAAGCTGCTATTAAAGCAGTTATAATCATTAAAGCATTATGATTTTGATAATAATAATGTACGAAAGAAAAAGTCGGAATACAAACGACTGAATTGAAATTAATAAAATTGGAAATAATTGTCATTTCATATCATTTGTATTGTTCTCATTATTAATTAATGAGAATAATATTAATATGGATGACTAATTATTAATTTAATTAATAGCTATGATTTTAATAAGTAGAGAGTAACAAGATTAGAAAAATGTTCCTTCCATTTTCTTCCTTTTCAACTCTATTTTACCTTTAGGATTAGGATCGCCATAAAACGGAGGGAGGCCGGAACGGGGTGGCCGAAGGCTAGAGGAGGGTTTGAGGGCTGCTTTTGGCCGGTCGGAGGAGGCAGCTGGTCGGCAGGGTGGCTGGGTTGGCTGCTGCTAGCTGGTCGGAGCTGAGGAGGGAGGGGCTGGCAGGGAGAGAGGGACTGGCTGTGAAGGGGAAGGAGGGTTGCTGGTAGAAGGCTTGGAGATGAGTTGCTGCTGTGAGGGAGAAGTGGGGAGGCTGCTGTGGCTGAGGAAGGGGAGGGCTGGGGGTATATGTAGGGGAGAAGGAGGGGGTCGGGGGGTCGGCCCACTTGGCCGACAGTCTGCGCCAAAAATGGTGCAGGCAGGCGGAAGGTTCCACTGCAGGCTCTGTCTTGCGACAGAGCCTGCAATCGCATCGCAGGATGCGATCGGGCGAACAGGGGGGCGAACGGGAAACGGAGGAAAAACAGAGAAAATAGAAAAAAAAAACTTAAACTTAAATTAATTGCATTTTTTCTCTGTTTGGTGTCCAAATACAACAAAACTTGATACCGAGATGTGTTATGACATAACACGCACCCTCGCTCCGAAAATTTTCGATTCAGACAAATAATTTTATTAAATATTAATTTTTGAAGTTTAAAACTTTGAAAATTAACCACGATCAAACCGGCGCTCAGAATTTGATGAAACTTCTCGAGCAGCCTTTAAATAATATACTTAACACAATGACACTGAAAACGATGAATTCAGACATGTATTTCAATGTTCTTGTTTTTTAGAATTTAAGTAACTCAGAAAATAAAGCGGGAGTTTCTGTTATTTGGATTTTTCCCAAACTTGGGCACTTTGATCTTAGAATTATTCTTATATAAGGGTATTTTTTTTGTTTGCCCTAATTCGTAATTCCCCGGGATCCTGATTTCTGAGGCGGAATTTGACCTAAATCGCAAAGTAACGACTTTGGGTCGTTACAAATGGTAGCTACCTGGCAGCAGGTTAGGCGCTTATAACTAACCACGAGACAGCTGTAAGCCACATACAGCTGGTGTGTGTTTTGAAATATTAATGTGAATGAAATTTTCTCACCGGAGAACTTTCTTCTTGTTTCTTTCTAAGTGATGTTATTTATCCCACATGTGTTTCTTGCTAAGTGATGTTATTTATCCCACATGAAAAAAATGATATTGCTATGGTTCTGACAATGCTATACCGTGTTCTGTGAAACAAAAGCCTACACTGCTTACAAATTTGAAAGTGGCATTTTGTAATGTGTATACCATGGATACGATGATGTGACAAGACTTTTTATTGTGTATACCTCTCTAGCTTCATGGATCTATTTGACATCTATTTTGAAAATTTTCATGTGTAGTTTTTATCAATAGCACTACGTCTTGATGACTTGGTATACTTGCTTTTCTATTTCATACTTCATGTGAAGATCTATCAGTCTTCTTTAATTGAATATATCTACAGAAAATTTTGAACGGTACTTACTGGCGACTGAATAATTTAGGTTGAGAATCTGAAAAGACTTGCTCGTACAAAACCATTGGAGGTAACATTTACTGGCATGATTCTAGCTGCACTTGATGGTGGATATAATGATGACTGTATTTCAATTTATGAGTATATGAAAGATCATTGTAACACTGATGTTGGAACCATAAATGCAATGCTGAAAGTTTATGGTCGCAGTGATATGTTTGCAAAAGCAAAAGAGTTATTTGAATTTATTAAGGATATATATAATAGTGGTGAAGCCTCATCTGAAGCTACATCACTTAAGCCAGATGCATATACGTTCACTTCCATGCTAGAGGCATCAGCTTCTGCTTGCCAATGGGAGTTCTTTGATCATGTTTACAAAGAGATGGCTCTACATGGATACAGGTTGGATCTCTACAAACATTCGTGGTTGCTTATTGAGGCATCCAAGGCTGGTAAGGTAGACAACCCTCGGCTATTCTTTATTTTATTGCTAATTTCTACTATATGCTTATTCAATTGTCTACTCAAGAACCCGTTTATTAATTAATTCTCTCACATGCATGTATAAACAATTGAGTAGAGTTGTGCCATATCAATTAGTTTGATGCACACAAATTAATAAGTACATGCATGATGGCATTTAATAATAATTGTCATTTGCTATTTACTTAAATACTGAGAAAGCAATAAAAAAATAGGGAAACTACAAATTCATGAAATATTGCACTCTATAAATAATTCAAGGTTGCTTCTATATGGAAAGGCTTACTCGTTCAGTATGATTTTAAAGAGCACAAAAATTTCTCAATGCATTTGAATTTTCTTCTGTTAGACATGAGGCTGACTCAAATCTTAAAGAAATAGTTGCTTGAACGTTGAAGCTTCAATTTTTTTCTCAAATTTAGAACTATCTAGTTTTATCTACTGAACAAAATATCTTCTATAACATAAAAAGAGGAAACACGAGATGGATAAATGATAAATCATGGCAAAAGAATTTCGATGAAAATTTTCTCTAGATCTTTATGGAATTTCATCCGGGATCAAACCAACCTGAAGCATCATAAGATCTTAACCCACGCTGTCACCTCATGATGAGTCGTTCAATATCATTTAAAGGCTATTATTGATTTGCCGCAAAATAGCTGTTAGAAAAAGAATTTGTTAGTGGTATAAACAGAATCGATAAGGATATCCAGTTGTGGTCTTAGTTGGGTGAAGCTTTTAATAGTTTACTTATCTTAGATGATCGCCATAGCCATCGGTGCACAAAGTTGGATATGTGTTAAAATTCACAACATTTAAATTTATAAATCCAAGTTTCTTTAGTAGGGAGCACAACATTAACTGGCTGCAAATGCATTGTGAAGCTTGTTGTTTACTCGGGAATGGATAAACAGGCTGGGGCAACTGAACTTCTTTTCTACCTGGGAAACCTTTTCTGAAACCTGCGGGGTCAAAGGAAACAATTTATAGAGTTATTGCTAGCATAAGGATGATTGATTGGATTTTTTTTTTTATGAGATTTTGCAATCAAAATATTTAGATGGCTTGATGAATTTTTATTAATGAATATATTTTATTGCACGACCGAGTAAAGCTTCTATTAACGCTGAAGCCTTTTTTCCATTGAGAAACGGTTGTGGTCTTGGTGCAACTACGCATAAAGGCATGTTGAGCTAATGACATTTCTTTTGCCCTTATATGCATATGCACGTGCATACACATTCCGAACGTCTACTGCAAATTGGGGCATAATTCCATTAGGGATCATCATTTTACGGCTGCATGGTGAACAAATATTGTGAGTTGACAGAAGGGTGTTTGGGTGCAACATAGTTGGAAATGAGCTGCCGACAGTTGCCTAAATTAGCCCTTTCAACCATTCCCAAGTTATGTGATAGAAATAATACAAGTAATAAAACAAAGAATATGAACTTGAAGAGTGGTGATCTGGACGCCTAGAAATAAACTTAATCAAGTGTATTGTTCATGCTCGATTTAAGTTTACTACACAAAAATATTCTTACATATTATCTGTGTTCCTGGAGAAAATATGTGGCAACAACCACAACAATCAACCCCAGTTAAAGGCGTCAAGCTGTTAAAACATCTCTAATTGGTCTTCTTTAGCAGGTGTGGGGGACCAGCATTCACAGGATTGAGATTGGGAATAAACAAAGTTTTGTTGCTTGGTTTTTTTGAAAATGTTGTTTTGTTGGTTCATATAATTGACACCAAAGAGCATTAACCTTGTAAGTTTGCAAAGACCCTCTGTGGTTAGAATGTGGATCATATAATTTATAGGAACCACTATGTGAACCACTCAAATAAGAGTTTTATGAACTAGATCTTGTAGAATAGAAATATTTAAAACATTAAAAGTATAAGTAAATTTTGGAAAAGCACTGACATCTATATAGAGCATAAAATTTACAAGGTTTTGGCCTTAATGTGGTTTACGTCCGCTGCAGCCTATTGCCAACTATTAGGTAGAATCTATAATAGAGTGTGGATCGTATAATTGATAGGAACCACTATGCGAACCACTCAAATAAGAGTTTTATGAACTAGATCTTGCTGAATAGAAATAGTAAAAACAATAAAAGTATAAGTAAATTTAAAAAAAGCAAATACATCTATAAAGAGCATAAGATTTACAGTGTTTTGGCCTTAATTTGGTTTGCATTCGCTGCAGCATATTGCTCACTATTAAGTAGAATCTATAATAGAGTTTATAAATATAAAAATTTTTAATAGGTGAAGAAAGTAATTTTGTGGAAAGGGAAGGAAGAAAAAGGGATGCAAGTTAGAAGATGTAGTAGTGTGAAGGGAGTAGTGTATATGAGAGTGTGATTGGGATGCCGTTTCAACGTGTTCGAGCAAATATTGATAACAAAAAATTTGAAAATTTTCTTAGAAGAGCTTAAGAAGGAGACTTGGTAATCATTTAGCCAACCACAAAATTAACCTTTGTAACTTTGAGCTGATGGGTGTTTATACCATAATGGGGCAGTGAAATGATTATTGGGATGGAAGGTTTTGTTGTGAGATTTTAAATACTGATGTGTGGATGATGTAGCGGCACAATGTGGCTACCATGATAATGTCTCCTAAGTCACGGTTAATTTGGTGAGAGCATATGGAGATCATTCTAAGATGAAAAACTATTGTGTAAATTTTGAGAATCTCTTGTAATCAATTGACAGACATTTTTCATGGCAGGTTCTCATGAGTTATTTATATCATGCTTGTGGTTATGTTTAGCGTAGAAAATAATTCATACCAAATGGTTAGGTGAGGGGGCAAAGTATCCCATACAATGATAAAATAGCTATGCTGCTCAGCGAGGAACTTTGTGTTAAACAAATAGCATGTGAGAGGAGCTAAGGAACATAGTATTTTGTTGTGGTGATTGGTGAGTAAAAATGGTATAATGGTGGACACTTGTCCTTCATGGCGATGATGTTTTTTTTTATAAGCCAATGAATGTCTTTGGATGACTTTGGATTTTATCTTGAGATTTAATTCTTCATCCTTTAGGAAGCTATGTTAATGAAGCAAAAGGAACAAAGAACACATGCACAAGAAAAACAACACTTCAAACATAGATATTTTATGTGTAAAACTTTAAAATCTGAAAAAAAACACTAATCCATAAAAATAACTTAATTATGAACAAGAAGATTAATACAAGAGATTTACATTATTCAGTAGCTCTCAGAGCATATCCATTAGCCCTACACAACTTTTTCCCTCTCACTGCACCTCATAACTTGTTGGGCGCGCTTAGGCACCAAAAAGCTCCCAAAACCTCTTAACTTGTCTCTTAATCAAGCTCCCATCGTGGCAATCCCATGCCACGTGACACTCAATGGATGAACGCGTTTAGGCGCTGTGTCGTTCCTTCGGTCTGTTGTTTTAACTGCCGACTCTTGGGCACTTTCAAGCATCGTGCTCTTGGTCTAGGCTCAGTTGTCTGAGAATTTGCTAGCGTTGAGCCACCCATCGGCCCATTGCCATTACTGGGTGATACCTTGGACACTTGGACGTGCCTAAGCGCTGAACTCTCTCGGCCTCAGCAATCCACCAGCTGAGCTAGTGCCCACTCAACGCTTGAGCACCAGACCTACGCTTAGTTAGCGCCCAAACGATGCCTAAGCGATGAATCTTTTGGAATTCAGCTTTTTTGGATTTGACCCATTTCGCATTCAGCTCGTACACGGATGAACCATGGCTAACTCAAAGCTACTTCAAATATTGCAGTTATCGTGTGGTTTACTCCAAGACCACCCCAACAGTCTCCTCCTTGACCTTCATTAGATAGGTGCTTGTTCGTATTCAACATGCACTACGACTTCTGATGACTCTTTTTCTTTACATTGGCATCACTTGTTCCATAGTCTTCGAGGCATTGTGTGGCTCAACATTGCCTCCAGTTATGTCTCAAGCCCCACTACCGGAGCGAACTACTCCGAGTAGTCAATTCCTAGCTCATTTTGGAAATCCTTTGCACATATTTCCTTGTTGCGTCTGCTTCCCGTGGGTCTCCTCTTTACCCACTTTTGAAGAGCAGTCTTTCCTCTAGTAGGTAACATCTCCAAGTTCCCTTCCAAATTAGGCATCAATGGCTGCACCACCTTGCCACTCTTGGCCAGTCCCATTCACCTCGAACACTCCTCAATCTAGAAGATCTTTTGGGCTCAAACTTAGGTGCATGAGGCTTGACCTGCCACACATGAGCCTCCTCTTCCAATCAACTCCTCGTCAAGAGAAAACTTGACTCTTTGTTGTTTATCCACAACATATTTAGTGAGGGGAGATTTTGGCCCTCTCTCCTTTGTGCCCTTCCGATCGGTTCCCCATTGTTGGAGTCAATCCAGTCTTATATAGTGATCCAACTTCTCTCTCTCATTGAGCCATCAACGGACCCGTGATCACCATCCAGGAGCCTTTCGTGAACGTGGTTGTGTATAGCTTGTACTTGTTGGCCAATAGAGATTAAGTTCATGTTCAGGCTAGGAACATGACGAGCATCCTTCAATTGCCATGACACCTTGTTTGGCATAACGTCCACATTTCCTCTCTGCATGATGCTGCATGCAACATCATCTCCTATGCTCATGAGCACTAACATGGTATAATTTTTGAACATTGCCTTGCTAGGCATCATGTGGCATGATGCTCCTGAATCGATCATCCAAGATGCTGTCTCATCTAGGGACATAATCAGTGCATCCTTGAGATTCGTTTTTGCTATTCTGGTTACATTGCCTCTCTCTCAGTTTGCGCCTCCAAATATTTTCAGCTCAGCGCAATCCATCTTAAGATGGTTTTCTTCATTGCAGTTCCTGCACTTGCTTAGCTTACGAACTTTCCTTTTCTCGAGTTGCTCTGACTCGACTCTAAGTCGCAGTTCCATATGCTTCTTTTGTGTTCAACATACAAGACGCCAGATGTCAACTCCTCACCACTGGATCTTCACCTCGTGCCCTCATTTATAATCATCCCGACCACACCATCAAAATTTTATGGTGCAGCTCCTGTTGAGTTGCTCAATAGTCACCAACCCATTCCAACTTTCTAACAATGAAGACAACAACAATAGTGCTTTGATCCATCATACCTGACATTCACCAAGCTCAATTGGCTTGTGACCGTTTTAAAGTTGTTCATGTGTTTCGTCACCTAGCTGCAATTCATTTTTATGTTGAACAGTTTCGTCATTAGGGACACTTTATTTGGTGTCAAGGGCTTTTCGTACTTGGAAAACTCTAAAATTGATAAAAAACTATGAAATCATACCAAGAAAAACTTACTATGAATAAGAAGAAAGACACATGAGATTTACACTCTTCATTAGCTCTCATAGCATTTGTCTTCGCACTCCACATAAGCTTATTCCTTCTCATAGCACCTCATAGATTCACGGCCACCGCAACCTTATTTTAGCTTCCACACCTATTTAGCAGCCATGATATTTTATTTAAACCTTAAGACTTCTCTTAGGTATTTGTAGAAGATCCCAAATATCTCTCGATATTTTTTCTTGCTGACCCTTAATCAAGCTCCCAATGTGGAAATCCCACGGTCATGCTACGCCTGACTTGGGCACGCACATGCGCAAAACCTTCGGCCTGTTGTTTCAGCTGCTAGCGCTTGGGCACGCCTGAGTGTTAGACTTTTGGTGCGGGATCTGTTGTCTGTGAATATGTCGATGCTTGAGCGCGCCCAAGTCTTGACCCACTGTCATCCCTAGGTTATATCTCATGTGTTTGGGCGGCACCCAAGCGTTCGAGCTCTCGGTTTCAGTAATCCACCAACGCCTACTTAGTGCTTCAGAGTCAGACTGGCGCTTAGTTAGCGTCCAACCGGCACCTAAACGCCATGCCCTCTGAAATTCAACTTCTTTGGCCTGACTCGACCCATTCCACATCTAGCTTGCACTCGGATGAATCATTGCTAACCCACAGCCATTCCAAACTTGCAATTGTTTTGTGGCTTACTCCAAGACCACTCCAACGCACTTGAAGCTTCATGTCGAATTTCTGCTCGCATCGATGCACGTTGTTGTGTGCTTAGGTGCACCCGATCTTGGTACACCACTTTGGGCTTTACTCGTAACTCCACAAATCCAACATAGTATTGTAATGTTCATTGCTTGTTTCCATTTTGAGCCTTGTACAATTTCTTGTTAAGTCTTAGATATATAATTAAATAGTAAAAATCTAGAAAATTGAGATGATATGTATACTTGTTGAAGAGCAATATGCAAATTAAGATCAGAGAGTTCTTTTGTTGGTGGATGTCTTATTATTTTAAACAAAATTGATGGAGGTGTTGTGGCATGAGGATATAGTTATTTTGTATATATCTATATGGCCGAGAAGCTGGAAAAAGAGTAAAAAGTAAAAAGTAAAAAGAATAACATGAGAAAATTCAACAAATGATACAACGAATAACCCAAGGATGTTTGGAATATGGGAGAAGAGTTTCTTCTTATGCTGCATAATATCTCATGAAAAAGAAAACACAACGAATAAAAGATAAATACACAAAATCACATTTACACAATTTATACGGTTCAGTGATCATTCACCAACTTCCAATATTTTCATGTGAGCATTCTTCTTTTATTGCTAAAAAAGAGAGGAAGAATACTAGCTTGCAGTGTGAAGAGGAGGGAGGCTTGGGTATCTATAATTGGCAGATGGATATTCTTATTAATATCTCTTTTATGTCAATTCAATATCTCATCTTTTTAAGACATCAAATCAAATCTCTTATAAATTATATTAAATGTTTTTTTATACGTCATATCTGTTTAAAATATTCTTTAATCAAAGCGATTTTCTTATTAATCTCCATCAATCACATCATATCTAGCTTTAGTTAAAAAGTAGGTATGGTAAAAGACATTTCAAGATTTTGCCAAAATTTTGTTAAAATTTACTGCTAGCTTCAATTCTGGTTGTCCAGTTTGAAAAGGCACTTTGAAAAATCTCTATTCGTATTAATCTTTCACTTGGTGATTACTTCTTCATTTAATCATTATTTATTTTCCAATCCTTCTAACATGAACATAACAATCATCTTCTTATGGTTTGACATTTTCAATTTAGTATTCTGAGTATCAATTGAGGTTATGCACTGTCTCAATTTTTGTATGATCATTTTTGTCAGCCTATGAACATGATTTTTTGCACAAAATATTTTATCTAGTAGAAAGGTTTCATCATTGATCATTTCATTAATTGCATCTTTGCGTTTGTATAGATATGGGATTCTATAACTAATGAATAACATTGTAACTGGCATTATAAAATTTATTGTTTCTTGTTTGTGACCTGATCATTTCAAAAAATAATTTTCAGCCATATCTCTTACTTGCGTTTTACATTATCTTGCACTTGATTTCAGTGGTTGCAAGAAGACGCTCTTTTGAAGTCACAGCTATTTTTTTAAATGTAAACTTGTTTTCACTAGTATTTTTTAACCATCGATATTTCCACTAAAATCAGCATATGAAATACTTTTTAGAATCTGCTTGTTTAATCTTAAGCAAGGAGTTATATCTAAAGTTTGTTTTCAAATATTGCAGAATTCATTTAGCGGATTCTCTATATTTTTCTTCCAGATATGCCATGAAAAAGCTCATATCTCTCGCTGCATGAGCTAAGCTTAGCCTACTACGTACTATAGCATCTATCAAGGGACCACTGACTGATGCATATGCTATCCATCATAAGCATATGCTTCTTTTCATCATCCTTTAGCGACTACATTTTGGACAATTTGAAATCCCATTCTAAACGAGTCTTCTCACCCTTTGACTCTTCAATATTGAATTTGCTTAGCACTTGCTATGTATTTTTCCTTGTATTACTCTTGAATCTCTATAGTTTTTGGTAGGAAGACACTCTATATCTAATTGCTCTAGATGTCGTTTTTTTGCAGCTACGATGCTAACCATTATTCTGGTAGTAACCATCGTACCATAGAAGAGATTACTTTCAATAGACGATTCCCTATAGTTATTTAAAGCCTCTGATCTCTAATTTAGTTTTGCATTGTTTCTTTTTATTATGTTTTTTTTGAACGGTATACCCACATGCTCTGTAGTCTTTTACCTTTCAAAACTGTGTCCAATACTTTTTTATTGTTTTTATTTGAATAACTCATTATTTCATTGACCTAGTTTCACTTGGCTATATCTTAGTCATGTGTTTTGGGCCTGACATTAACTTTCAGTAATATGTAGTATAATTGTAGTATTAGTGTGAGTTTGAACTGCTTGGATGATCTCCTGAGTTGTTGCCGAATGGGTAGCTCTGGAATAGATTTTTGATCATTAGAAGCTCCTGGCTCAAATGGGATGTCTATTTTACCTGTGAACCTCCCCTGTCCGAACCACTAAAGGAAGCTTGTTTATGAAAAAGAAAAGTTACGAATTTACATACTTGTCACACGTATCTCCACCTGCTTAAGGAAATTTGCTAAGAAACATAAAGAAGCAACGGCTTTTTTAGATGCGCACAATTATTTTTACGTACGGCTATTGGTTTGCGGAATTTTGAATAAATAGTTCTGATTCTTATCAGTGATCACAGAGTGAATACATATTATTATGTGATTGTTCAATGCCTTTACTTATTTGCATATTGATTTCAGGGATCTTTATTTATGTTTTGTTTAACTTGGGAGTAAATTATTAAATAATGCTACATTAATCGGTCAATAATGAATCATAATTAAAATAATTAAATTCTAATCTGTTCTAATTTCATCTTAACTTTAGGTTGCCCTAAATTTTGCATCTTCACTTTTTTTTTTCTTTCAATTTTCAGACAGTTTTATAGTGGTTTTATAATTTCCGAACTTCTGTTTATTTTTTTAGTGATAAAATGCTCATAATCTGAGTTCTAATCATCATTCTAGCATTTGCATTTTATTTTAATTTTTGAGTTGCCTCAATTGAATTTGAGTTGGCTCAAAATCGGGTTGATTCAAGTCACTCTTTTATGTTCAAGTAGTTTAATTTTTCTTAGCTTAGCTCTGTGTAGGAATATTTAGTTTAGGTTTATTTGACTTAAATTCAGAATGCTAAATTGAAAAAGTGATGCGATTAACTAATTATTAATTTGCAACAACGTAAAATAATGAACAACTAACTACTAATTATAAACATAATTGTTAATGGTATTATTAATTGACAATTTTCATTAATAAGTAAATAATAATTACATGAAAAATGATATCTGCATGAGCTAACAAATGGATAAAAACATGATTTTATGGGGTGTGATTACTAATATATAAAAAGGGAATTGGTGAGAGATGCAATCTACATTATGGGCTATACCCAAATCCTTCTTTTATTTAATATTTTACTATTTTTTGTATAATTTTTAATTGATTTATTAGGCACTTAGTTCTTCTTTTAAATGGATGAAACAGCAGTGCTTTATTTGCAAATATTAAATTTTGGAGGCTGAATTTGCATTTACATAAATAAGATTATAAGGACAAATTGATATCTACATAAACTAGTAAATGAATAAAAATATGATTTGATAGGGTTTCCTCACTAATATGTAAAAAAGGAATTAGAGAAATGCATTCGTCTATGGGCTGTATCTTTAACTTCTTTAATATTTGTCATTTTTGTGTCTAATTTTTGATTGATTTGTTAGACATTTAGCCTAATTTTAAATTGATGAAATCTGAATTTACAGTTTATAAGAATTAGAGTGTATTTTATTTCATATTCTAAAAGGAAATTCATTGCCCTTTCTTTGCTGAGCCTCAGCCATGCAGATGAAATTTGAACTCTTTACTTGTTAAAAGTGCGAATTCAAAAGTCTGACTGCAACACCTTTCACAGTATAACATAAATTGTATGGGGCATTATTTGCAGGGGCACCTGCTGGAGCATGCCTTCGACGCGTGCTTGGAATCCGGAGAGATCCCTCACCGCTCCCTCTTCACGGAGATGCTGTGTCTGTCAATTATTCAGCAGCGAACTGAGAGAGTCGTCGCTCTCCTTGGCGGCATGGCCGCCGCTTCCCTTCTGATCACCGAGAACCAATGGTCAGATCTCTTTCAGAGAAACATGGACCGACTCGGATTGGACCGACTGCACGGTTTGCTGACCCAACTCCGCAGCAGCCGTGCCACAGAGCGGCCCATTCCCAGTCTGTTGAAATCACTCGAATCTCTCTGCAAACCTGCTTCTTTAGGCAGCGAGAAAGAACACACTGCTGAAGCTCCTCTTGCATTGAACTGTGATTCTATTTTGACCGTTGGATCCGAAACCCCTGCTCCTGATTTTACGTTCGATCAACTAAATGAGGACACTGGCAATCGGCTCTCGTCAAGCGCACCATCAGCAGCGGGTATATTGGAGTCTTGGAAGGTACTCAAATGATGATTAATTACAGACGCAAGCATTAATCTATTATTTGGAAACAATTAGGGTGCTAATATTATGCCAGGACTAAGTCAAGTGGTGCTATTCAAATTTGAGGCTTGAGCTTGATTAATTGACCAGTTCTAGGGTTTAAGGTTTATGGTTTATAATTAAAGGCATAAAATGAAATTTGTTGGCAAAACATTCAGTAATCAAAAGATTATAGGTGAGATAAGTATGCAATTATTTGATTATTATGAGTTTGAAGTGCCCAAAGTTTAAATTTATATTTAAACATAATTATTTTATATAATCAGAAGCATGATCGTTTAAGATTTTTGCCAGCTCAGCAGACATAGATATATTTATGTAATTTGCAATTAAATAATGATATATTCATATATATAATGCCAAGATTAGGGTTGCCGTTGGCTGGTGATAATAAAAAAATGAGTATTTATATAATAATTATTATTATTACTATTATTGCTATCCTTATAAATGAAATATTACTCGTTGAAATGAGTATTTAGTAAAATATATAAGAAAAATTATATAAAACATTTTTTGCTTATAAGTTCAATTCAATAAAAGCACTATATTTTTAAATATGCTTTCCTTAAAAATATTATACTTAAATTATATAAAACGATTTTTAAAATATTGTATTTACATGTATAGTATTTGTGCAATTTATAAACTTTATAACTACACAGTTAACGATAATTTAATGAAAATGCTATGTTATTTTATAAGTTAATATTAGAAATTTTATTGATTTATTTTATATAATTTAAGAATTTTGTTATACTTGCATCATTCTATATACATTAAAATGAGGATGATTTGATAATTACATTTATAAATATATGATTAATGCAATTTTTTTTTTTAGACTAATATGTAAGAAAAAAAAATAAAAAAATAGGAAAGCAAATTTTATAACACAGTGGTGTAAAGATGTGCTGGCTTGTATACGTGGCAAGCAGTCATGTCAGTTGCACGGCTATTCTAAATCCCTAAATTAGTCACTCGTTGCTCAAAACCATTAAAACTAAATCCCGCTTCGCTTCTCTCGACCTCTTCGATCTAGCGTCGTTATTTCGTCGGCCCCTCCATCTTCTCGGAAGGGAAGCATGACGGAGCTCATCTTGAATCCCTAAATCAGTCGTTCGTCGCACAAATCACTACGCCTAAATCCTGCTTTGCTTTTGTCGTCCACTTCTCTCATCATATTTGATCGAGAGCCGTTACTCTGCTGGCTCCTCAATCAAAGAGAACGAGAGAAACGATGCGGGATAGGTTTAGTGATTTGAGCGACTGATTTAGGGATTTAGGACGAGCTCCGTCACGCTTCCCTTCCAAGAAGATGGAAGAGCCGGCGGAAAGGGGCTGGCAAAGTAACGGCTCTCAATCGAACAAGACAAAAGCGGACGGACAAAGAAGCGAAGTGGGAACTAGGTTTAGCGATTTTGAGTAAAGAGCGACTAATTTAGCAATTTATGACGTTTGTCAGCCTGTTTGCCACATATTCATGCCAACACCTCTCACTGTGACTAAAGTGGTGTAAAAATAACATTTTTCTTATTTTTAATCAATAATAGTATCTGATTTTTATTGTCCCAAATAATTCGTTACTTCAAAAAAAAATTCAAAATCTTTCCAATTTTTTTCATAATAAAATAGAGTAGATATCGAATATTAAGCCTCCCCATTAATCTGAAAAATAATTTATTTTACCAATAAAATAAATTAAAGTTCATTTAAAAGGGTTTATATTAAAAACAATATATCTATATATATATATAATAATTTTATAATAATTATGATTAATATTATATTAATAAATTTAATGAAAGAAAATGAGTTTCTTATGTCAAGCAAATATATAATCAATGAGAATTAAATTCATTACAAATCCAAATATTTAACTACCAAATTACAACATTATTTACTATTATAATTAAAGTGTGCTATCTTTACACTATTTTACCATTGTAGCACATAGCACTGTAGTGTAAAAAGAGAAATATTATTGATCCGTTTAAATTTAAGCATTATTTTTATATAAATTTTAAAAATAATATTTATATTATTTTAATATAAAAAATAAAAAATAATAAAATTATGTCTAAATTTGGAAGAATTCTTTTGAATATATGTTAACGAGCATGCTGAGCAGCCACGTCATTCCGCTTCCCTTTCTCGTCGCGTTCGCTAAACCTAAATCCGTTTCTATTCTCTCGTCGCTTCTCTCGTTCGTTGGCAATTGCCCGTTCACCATCGACCGCTTTTACTCCGCCGGCCTCTCCATCTTCTCAGAAGGGACGTGACGGGCGTCCTAAATCCCGCTTCCCTCGCCTGCCCGGTTCGTGCGCTTCGTGCGCTTCGTGCTAGGCGACTCCACCAGCGTGACGGACGTCCTAAATCGCGCTTCTATCGGGAGATGCTTCGTGACCGACGAAGCTCCATTTGCACCAAGCTCTGATCGAAAGCTGGCGTTACTCCACCGGCGAAGCCACCTCCTGACTACAAGCCACGAAGAAGCGAACTCCACTAACGGTGGTATGCTAGTTGCTGCAGCCATAAATACTCGTCCAGAGTTACGGTGTGATGCACTGCAGGCCATATAATTTATTCTATTTTATGGCATTGTTGTCAAAATTGGAGGTTTCTCAACTTTTTCCTAAACTGATTAATGCATGCTGTGCTGTTTTGTGAATGATCTGTTTTATGGAATCAGCCTTGCTTCTGCCCTATTGTTTATTTATTCATATTGTTCTGCCTTATCACTGAAGATTCGATTTATGGAACTAATTGTTTATATTCTTAAGCTAGTATATCTTTGCATAGCAGTTTTCAGTGGTATTTTCCATTTTGCTAATATGATGGCTTGAGATTGTTTTTTTAATATGAATAAAAGTTTTCTTTCATATTCAATTTTGAGGATTAAAGAATGATGAGTTGTAGTATAATGGATATTCTCACCAACTTGTTGTAATCCATTTGAAGCTGCTCCAACTCAGCCATAGATTTTGCATCCTTGTAGCTGCATTGACTCGGCCATTGAAATTCATATTTCTTTGATTTCATCAATGTAATTTATACTTTTGTCTTTGTTCTAAGCCAGAAGGGTGGCAGCAGACCCTTATCGTCGTCCCGGGCGTAGGGAGAGGGCTTCGTTGGCCAAGGAAAGAAGCCTACGAACTTTGATTTCCATTATTCTCCAGCAGATATATCTCGTTTTTTCGCCTGCTCTGAGTCCAATTGCTGTCGGCTCGTTCGCCATGGGATTGTGGGAATCTTTTTTCAACTGGCTTCGTAGGTAAGGAACTTCGTCCATTCATTACTTGCTGCATTTGGAGCATTTGTTGGTTTACAGCATTGGCTTATGAGACAATCTTTCTGTGCGTTTCATTTCATAATGAGGCTTCTTTGTGTGTGTGTTTGTTTAAAAGTACTGTTGTTGATATGGAAATCAAGTGGCATTAGGGCTGGTCGAAATTTTTTGGATTGTGGTTAATGGATGTTGAGCTTTCTTATACGTTTGAATGGGTTGTTGATGGGTGTTGATCCAGTATTGATGCGATGCGATAATGTGCATAGTTATGTGTAGATTTGGCAGTCTGCATTATGTTAGAGTGGGGGATAATTCCATTTTGGAATTTTTAGAATCACAGACTTTTCTGCTCCACCATTTTGTGTTCGTAGCATAGCAGCTATTTCATAGTTTGCTTTAATCCCGAATTGTTCTCTTTACTTGATCTTTTTATGTGCTAACATTGTGATATTTTTTTTCAAATGGTTTTTGCCTGTAGCCTCTTCTTCAAGCAAGAGATGGAGTTGTCTTTAATTGGAATTCAGAATGCTGGCAAAACATCACTTGTTAATGTTATTGCGGTTAGTATTTATTGAATTTCTAGGATTTTTTCTTACTCGTAGCACTATATTTACTTTTGATAATTATTTAAATAATATTTATTCGTTTGCTCTGTGTAGACTGGAGGATATAGTGAAGACATGATTCCTACTGTGAGTTGATTTTTAATCTGGATGGAAGGATGGAAGCTTTCTATTTAAACAATTAAGTTCATTATTCATGTAGACATATCTTCTTTTGTTTGATACTTTAGGTTGGGTTCAATATGAGGAAGGTTACCAAGGGAAATGTCACCATAAAGCTGTGGGATCTTGGAGGCCAGGCAAGGTTTCGCAGCATGTGGGAGCGATATTGTCGTGCAGTTTCTGCTATTGTGTACGCAATTCACCTTTGTTACTTTATATCATTATTGTTACTATTAAAGTCTATTAGGGTTTTTTTAGAAATTTGTAGAATTTAAGAGAGGATTTACTAAATCCTGATTTAATAAATTTCGTCGGAACTGGGATTTTCAAAATCTATTAAATTAGGCTGTTTTTGCATTTTACTGATTTAAAATGCTGTTAAAGTGAGATAATATATTGTGAATTCATGTTTGACTGAATTTCAGGATTTACCTCTCTAAATTCCAGCTAACTTTTTTAAATTCTTCTTTGCTGAACAACCCGTTAGAGTTTTAATTGTTGAACACCTGTCCCACATTCTTTTTTGTTTTTCTTGCTAAAGAACAATATGCATCATGAAACATATTGGAATGATGATGTAAACTTAATTTTTTCTAACAAGCATTTTTTGTAGATTGAATGCAAACTTTCAAACCATAATCTTATATTTTTTTAACCGTTAAAACCAATATTTGTTTTGTATTTGGTGCTTGAACTTATGATTCGTTGAAACTCTTGTCCTCGTTGGCTAATTGTTTTGTTTCTAAGAGAATTTTATGTCTTTGAGATGTTTGTGCTTGGTAATCTCTTTGTGAGGTGATATGGTTTTCTTCTTTTGCTTCATAAGCCACATCTACGACTTCTTTGTTAGCTGATTACATTCCCTGTCGTTATTTACATGTAAGCTTGGCTAAAGTCAAACAACTCGAATGTTTGTGTCTTTGTATGATGGTTTACTCTTTCATTTTTGTTTTACTTCCACACACAATTCTTGGTCATAGTGTTCTTTTCTTTATGTTTTTTAATTCTTATTAATGTGAATTAGTATTAGAGCATAGCTATGACATTAATAGTTATAAGTTATAATGATAAGTTTGAGGTAGGAATGTTGTTATTTGTGCTGAGCTCTTTAGAGTTGATGGGAAAACTTCAAGTATATGGATATGTTTTGCATTGTACAATTTGTTTGTGTTGTGGCATACCATTATGGCATATATGAGAGGAGACTCGTGAATACAGGTGTCAAAATTTGGTAGCAGACGCTTGATTAGGTTTTGGTGTCGCATTTGTGTGCAACATATGCAGTATAGTGGTCTCTTGCAGATTTTTCTTTTAGGCTTCATTTGGGCCTTATAACTGTATATGATCGTGCAGTACAGAGGCATTCTGAAATTTGGGAGCATATAGAAGCCACCAAAAAGGTTATTTGCATGCAAGCTTGGCTAAAGTCAATTGTTTAGGTTTCGCATATGTGTATATTTTTTATTTTCCACATTGCATCATCCATTAAGATCATGAAGAAAAACTCAGGTTTTTTATTCACATAACACTTTCATTAATGTTTTTTTTGAAATGATGAAATTGGCTGACCCAAATTAGAATAGACTGTGTTGTAAGGTCTCTGCATTGGAACTTACTTCCATGGGATCGTGCAACTTCCTTATTTGATGTATTTGTCATCTTGGGATTACCTTAAGTTCTGAGGTTTGCATGAACCTTTAGGAAACATGTGACCTCCTTTGCCTTTATTTGTATGCATTTTTTCTTCTTGCGGTGACTAAAAACTATGAAGGTAGCGAATTCATGGGCTTGAAGCAAGTCATTGAAGAAGCATTCTCTTTCGTTCCTTGTTGACATGCCCTTTAAATTCCATTGTTTCTGTTGGAAATCGGAGGTTATGAGACACATATATCAGGGAATATTATAATGTGAGATGATCTTTGTGTGAGATTATGGAATTTCTTTTTTTTTTCATTTACCAGAAATTAGGAATAGTCATGTCATTTCATGTTAGAAGATTGAATCATTTCTAATCCTTAATGCAGGTTGAATTGGCACGACACAAATTTCTATTATTATTTTTTTTTCATTCATTATGCCTTATTTTATTGTGAATCATTTTGGATCATGATGGTCTCTCACTTTCAATTGTGCATTCACTACATCATTCTTTGTTACCTCACATTATTCAGATACACATTGTGGTTTTTGCTATTTTGGAAGTTACTGTCCATCTTTTGAGTTGAAGTGTTGATTTGTTTATATGCTAATTTCATAAGATTATTGTTGAGATTGTAATATTATTGCGGCAGATATGTTGTTGATGCAGCTGATCAGGAGATGCTGCCAATGTCATGTGATGAGCTTCATCATCTATTGGGCAAACCTTCTCTCAGTGGTATTCCATTGCTAGTACTTGGCAACAAAATTGACAGGCCAGAAGCCCTCTCTGAAGCAGCCTTGACAGAGGAACTGTAATACCATTCATCCCTTTTATTTTTATATTTGCTCCAACATATCATTTGAAAATTGGAATGTATTATAATGAAAAATAATTTTGTAGGAATGTCCTAGAGTTCGTCAAAATGTCCCCCTTATCTCTTTAAAATTGTCCCTTCACTTCTATAAATCACAGATCTGCCCCTAGCTTCTTAGAAAATCATGCAGAGTTAGTTAAAATGCACTTGATGTTTGCAAATGTTAAATTTATTTATTTATTGGCATGCAATTAGTAACTTCGATGGCTACGTAGAGTTAGGATTTAAGATAAAAGGTAATTAACTTTGTTCATATTTTATCTTTCCAAATTATCTCTTATTGACACTCGGTTAACATAATGTTATGCAAATTTTTTGCATCATTTTGATGAACTAAATTATGGATTTATAGAAGTCAATAAACTATTTCAAACAGTTTTAAAGACTCGGAAATCATTTTGGCAAATAACATTAGGGACACCAAATATTGGTTTGTTAGTGAAAATCAGAATTCTGAACCATACTTTAGTTACAGGATGCTCTGAAATCTAACCAAAATTTCATTCGTTGAACTTCTGCAATGCTTACAAAATATGATCACAAAATTAATGTATCTTTCTTACAAAATTATTATCATTTCTCAAAACTAATAAAGAGAAACGCAATGTTAAGAAATTCCTCTAAATCTTTATCATTGGCTGTTGCACTCTGTGAATAGGGACCTGAAATCTATCAAAGACAGGGAAGTTTGCTGCTTCATGATTTCTTGCAAAAATGCAACCAACATTGATGCTGTCATAGGCTGGCTTGTCAAGCACTCAAAGTCCAGCCTAACCAAAGAGGTTATTTCTGTTGACTGACCGCTCAGTCACTCGCCTGTTGAAGTATTGGTGGGGTTATTGTTGTTGTTGTTCGTCATTTTTTTCTACAAGTTATTCATATAGAAGCTTATTTTGTGAAGAGTTGATGTTTTCTGTAAATCTTTAATGACCAACATTAATTAATAATGCATAATGCTGAGTTTATATGCTAATTTATATGATTATCGTGCTAATTTATTTGATTATTTATACATTTAGCTCTATTAGATGATTTAACTTTTGTTAATAAATTGATTTGATTCATGAGCTGAACCTATTTAGTCAGTTCTTCATTAGTCCCATCACTTTTATATTCACATATTAGCCCCTCGTTCATATTTAGTTCCACAATTAAACTTTCGTAATGTATGGTTCAGAAGGAAAATGTAGTTGATGATTACAAATGTTATATTTATTTTTCTTTTGGGATGTAATTAATAACTTTGACGGTAGACTCTAAGTTGAGATTTAAAATAAAATAGAACCAACTTGGTATTTTTTTTCGTCCCAAATTATTCTATATTCGCACCCAGTTAACATAATGTTACTAATAATATACAAATTATTTACATCATTTTGATGAACTGATTTTGGGATTTATTGAAGTCAATAAACTATTATTGTCACATTTAAAGACTCAAAATGTAAAGAAACGAAATTAATAGCTTGGTTCCTCTAAATCTTTAGTTGTCGCTTTATTACTCTGAATCTGTATCAGTCATTATATATATATATATATATATATATATATATATATATATATATATATATATATATATGTATATATAGGCATTTTTGTTCATTTTCTTCATTCATATAGAAACTGACTCTGTGAAGAGTTGATGTTTGTGTACCTTAAACTCTTTTAATGACCAAAATTAAATAATAATAGCTTGTGTTCTTGCCAAAGGATGTTCTTGAAATAAATTAATAAATTTATATCATCCATCGCATGTTTTGTTCTGCCTGTAAAACTCTTTACTCAGGTTAAAAAAATGTGTTCTAGAGCTGATCCTATGCCTACTTAGTCCTGAATAGCTTAGTAACTTGTCTAAACTTGTCATTGTAAACATAACTATAAATATAATTATATTATGATTACAACAAATGCATTATTTTTCTGCCCGATTAAGAGGTCTTCGGAGCCTAAATGAAGAAGAGCCCGACAATTAAGTAAGAGTCAATCCTACACTTTTGTCGGGTCATTTTGCTAGTTCAAGGTGCTTAAGAATTAAGCCAAACCAAACTGGTTCTCCATTTTTGTGAACCCCATAAAAACCATACTTAAAAAGGGCAACTTACACACGCCCCTCAAATTTCAATATTTTCAAGCCGGCCAGCAAATCTTTATATATCTATATATATATATATATTCCCGCCCTATTACCAGCAGGAAAAATTCTTGAATTCAACGGCTGATGCGTCCCGCTTTTTCTTTTTGACGGACGGATCGGATCCTATATCGGATGCACTATTTCTTAATTTAACGTACTTTCCCACTCCGCCACCTTTCACAGCAGTTTCGTGCCCACCAGCTGCTGCTGTGGCTGTATTGCTGTACCAAGATCCCATTTTATGCTGCGAAAATAAAATCAAATATATAAAAATTTATATTTATATTCTTATTTTATTAAAAAAAGTATATATATATATATATATACACGAAAATACTTTGGTATCGGTGCCCTTATATTATTTTCTAGGCAATTAGATAGTTTTAATAGATTTATAATCATAATTTTGACAAACAAATCTTAATTATTATTATTATTTGATATATATACATATATATATATATAGACACAAACGTCTAATCACCTTATTATCATCATCTTCGTTGGCAGCAGCTTTTTCAGCGTTCTCTTCATCCTCATCCGGTTCAGTGTAAGGATTCACGAAAACCTTGACATTTATGATTTTGATCTCCTCCTGAACAAGGGCAAGAAAAGTGGATAATTCTTGAAGCAGCTAAATCTTCCTTATTTAATGCCCATTATTGAGCAAAAGCTACAAACCTATGCGTACTCTCGCTGCAAGCAGATGGTTCGAAAGCTTTAATTATTTGGGGATCTAGAAAGCTTTAAAAATAATAATATAGTGAAAATCAAAATAAGACACTTTTCTTCATCAGCAACAGCTACATCCTCCCATCGATAGATGTGAATCACACTTTCCCAGCAGCAATCAACACAAATGATGAATTTGCTCTCTATCTCAACTTCAAACCTACTTAAAATGGCTTCACTATCTTGCTCGACACCTACGCCATGGTGTCAACTTCAGTTCCACCCCATCTCAATTACAAATCAATTCCCGCACGAAATCTTAGCTGAGCGTTAGAATAGATTGCATCATGAATTAAGCTCTAGAAAAACTGGCGTGACCATGTTTGAATTGACTTGACTCCACTACATCCCTGGCAGGAGAAATGATTTCAACATGCATTTCGATTATCTAAAAGAAAAGAACATTCTTGAGAACATTCCTGACAGCACAAAAAGAATGAAAACGAGCAATCATATATCCCGTGAGGTGACCTCTTTTGAACTCCTTTGCCGAGAAGATCAATTTCATGTTTGGTGACCTCTATTGAATCTCCTTTGCCAAGAAGTCAATTTCATGTTTAGAGGAAAGAGTTAATTATAGATTACTCTCCCTTTCACCAATCTACATCTTCCATGTTCCACTACACAACTAATCACCATCACCATTTCCAACTAGTACAGCCATACGCACAACATCTCCAACCTTCCCTATGACTCCGACATCAATTTAGTTTCAAAGCCAAATAATCTCCCCTTCATAAACACTACCTACTCCAAGTTGCCATCATTCGGCCATCACCATTGACCACCACCACCACCGTCCAAACTTTGTGCAAGCTTTCCAAATATCTTCATCAGCTTTACAGCAAAATGGAAACATCAAATCATAATTTGGAAGATCCATCCATCCATCTTTTCATAACCTGTAAACTTCAATCATTACTTCAGGTTCATCATCTTCCACCACCTTTAGCCACAAACACTTACAAATTTTCTACCTTCAGCCAACAGTCTCAACATTTTCTACTTTACAAATTTACATACCTTTATTCCATCTCACATCATCTCATGAACAACGTCAAATCATCCTTCCAACAATTTGGAGAGAAATTCCCAAATGAACGCTATATGGCCTCTCTAAATTACCATAAGCACCACCTTCATTTCACCTTTTCAACCTACAACTTTTCACTCCTACCAAATTCTTTTATATCCGCAAATACTCTTCAGCGCCATTTTAGTAACCATTACAATATTTTGTACTCGTTAGGTCAACCTGATCAAGAGAGAAAATTTTCTCTTTGGACAATCAACATCTAAGAGCAAATCACATCTGGCCAAGTTCTCAAGGGCCAGTCTTCATTTGGCCAACCTCAAAAGGTCCTATCACCATTAGGCCGACATCCTAAGAGCCTACGCTAACCTTCAGTGGGCCAACCTCCCAAAGCCTATGACAGTCTCAAAGAACCAACTCCCATTAGGCTGACCTTCTAAGAGTCGACCCATTAGATTGATATCATAAAGCCCAACTTCCTTTAGGCAGGTCACTAAAGAGCAGACTTACAAAAGGTTGAACTCCTTTGACCAAATAAAACTGACCTATAATAGTCAACCACAAAAGGGACAACTACCTTAGATTATTCACATTTGTCAACCAATGTTTTGGATGTGTGCCAGCATTTAGTATAACCTCAAACCTCTATTTTGATAGATTAATTCTTGGTTCTCACATTTATTATTTGAGCAATTGCATATTTGAGGATATTTTAATAAATTTAAATGCTCATCTAACCTCCGCTACCTGAGCCCTAACCTTCCTAACCTTTGTAAGACAACTCAAACCATTTGAGCTGCCTTATGAGGTGTTCTCCTGTGGAGACAGCGTTTACCCTTTGATTTAACTTTCCATTGCAATTACATTTGAAATTTTCATTTCTATCTCATTGTGAATTTGATTCATTGTAGGTAATTATTGTCAAGCTTTAAAAATTTGGTAAGTTACAGAATTGGAAATTCAAATCATACTTGCAATAAGGATATGCTTTATAAATTTACTTATTTTGCATTCCAATCATTATAAAAATTGCATCAAATTACTACTCAGGGTCACACACCCACTGACAGCGTGTGGATAGTTTCATCAAAGGTATGCATAATTTGCAAGAAAAATTAAAATTAAAATTCACTACACGACCGAAGCATATCATTAGGTGAAAAAAAAACAGTGGATCTTTTAAAAAAAAATGAAGTGCAATCAGTCCTCAATAGCCAAAAACCTAATCTAAATGAAAATTCTATAACTCCAAGGCATTCAATTCCAAGAAAATCAATCTGCCTAGAAACAATAATAATAAACTCAATGATCCAGCTAAGAGATTAAAAGCGAAGCTTTCATTAATGATGGAGTGTATGAATTCAATAAATTTTCGATTGACTAGCTCATATGGATGAGTTCATTAATTAGCATCAGTTTGATGACTATCAAAGTACTTTAAGATGAAATTGATTGATCATGTAAAAATATATTGGAACAATGCCTTGGGTTCAGAACAAATTAATGGTAGTAGGAATTTGAGTTGGGTAAAAGATGAAATGCTGATAAGAAAATACTGTGCAAGTACTATGAGAGAAGACTACATGCTAAATTCAACACCTTTAAGCAAGGAACCCGATAAATCATTAAGTATTTAAACACTTTAAAGGACTTTGTTGCAAGAAAATGATTCTATTGTTAAATTTACTGAGTATTTATTTGTTGCATCCCATTTTTCTCAAAGATTGAAGTAAGAAAAGCATATTTCGAACATGTCACCCTGAATGATAAGAGGTGCAAGTTAGTGATAAATGGAGGTAGTGCCACGAAAGTATCTCTACTTGCACCTAAACTAGAAACAGCCTGAAGCTATCTCAATCCTTTTAATGTAAATTTAGCAAACCATATATCTCTCCCTGCCATTTATAAATGTTTAGTTGTAACAACCCAAAGTCGTTAGTTTGCGAATTATGTCAAATTCCGCCTCAAAAATCAGGATCCCGGAGAATTTCAAATTATGGCAAACAAAAATACCCTTAGATGAGTATAATTTTTAGATCAAAGTGCCCTAGTTTGGAAGAAATCCGGAAAACGAAAACTCCTGCATTATTTTCTGAGCTTTTTAAATTCTATAAATCAAGAACATTGAAATATGTGTCTGAATTCATTATTTTCAGTGTCATTATGTTAAGAAAATTATTTAAAAGCTGCTCGAAAAGTTTCATCGATTTTGGAGCATCGGTTCGATCTCAATTAATTTTCGAAGTTTAAAATTTCAGAAATTACTTAATAATAAAATATTACTCAGAATTGAAAATTTTTGGAGCGATGGTGTTTGTAATGTCATAACACACCTCGGTGTCAAAAAAATTTATTTCTGGACACCAAATGATGGAAAAAAGCAAAAATTTTAACTTTAAGTATTTTTTTTTTAATTTCCTTAATTCCTTCTTCCCCAATCGGATCGCAGATTCTGCAATCGGGCTCTGTCGCTCGACAGAGCCCTGTACGTGGAACCTTCCGCACCAGGGAGAGCTGCCTGCGCCGTTTTGGCGCAGGTTGGTCGGCACCTGGCCAACCCCAGGGCTCTCCCTCTCTCTCATCCCCTGTTTAACCCCCTCAGCCACCCCCTCCTCCATCACACCCTCACAGTAGCAGCCTCTCCTCTCGCAACCAGCAGCCTCTCCTCTCCTCTCCCAACCAGCAACCCCCTTCTCAACCCCATCCCGCAAGCAGCCAGCCAGCCAGCTGCCACCTGCCAGCCTCCGACCACCCCCTTCCGACCCCTTCGACTGCGTCCAGCTGCCGACAACCGAACTTTAGGTAAGCAGAGGAAAATGAGTAGAAAATTTTTTTATAATAAGAATATTATCTCAATTAAGTCATCACATTTACATTATTGTCATTAATCAATAATGACAAACAATACAAATGTCATTAATCAATAATGACAAACAATACAAATGTTATATTTAACTAATATTTTCCATTTTGACAATTTAAATTTCTACTATTTTATCAAATTACAGTCATTTCCATTCCGTATTTTACTATCATATATTATTATTATCTTTAAATAAATATACTAATAATGTTATTAAAAATTGCTACCCGCAATAACAAATATGCTGCCTTCTATCAAGAAAAGAGAGTGAAAGAAAGACAATGAAGGACATAATAAATAGTTGTAAAAATATATCATAAACTAAAAGACTAATCTAAAGGTATCCAAATCTAAATGCAGATCCAAAAGTCGAACGATCAAATTTGGATATAAAAGAACAAAGATACCCAGTACATGACATGTATTATATTTTACACTTTTACTGCTGCTTAGCTTCTCTTTCGAGTCAAATTCATATTGAATCTTGGTTGGTTGATCGGAACCAACATTCGTGGCTAGTTACAGAAAAAATGACATCAGTAATACATTTGTGGCTAGTTACTGAAAAAATGATATCAATAACAATATTTGTGACTACTTACTGAAAAATTGACATCAGTAACAATATTCTTGAGTTGTTACTGAAAAAATGATATCAGTAACAGTATTTGTGGCTAGTTACTAGAAAAATGACATCAATAGCAGCATTCGTGGGTTCTCACTGGAAAAAGATATCAGTAACAACATTCATGAGTTGTTACTGGAAAAATGACATCAATAACAATATTTGTGGTAGGTTACTGAAAAACTAACATCAGTAGCCTACATCTTTGAGCTAATATCTTTTACAGAAAATTAATTATTTCGTTTGCGCTTTTACCTTATTATTTTTCCTGCATCCTTATTTCTGCAAATCGCATCTCTGCTATTATAAAATGTAATACTTCATTGTTTACTATGGTACTTAGAGTATTCTATAATTACTAAGAATTCTAATCCCGGTATTGTTTTATGTACAATACTAGGTCAGGTACTTCTGGGAGAGCTTAAACCAGAACTTTAAAAATTTTCACTAGCCGAAGAATCTACGGTGCAACTTTTATTTTTATTTTATTTTACTTTTTTCAACATTCATCTTGTGTTCTAGAAGATGAACTTTGCCAAAAGTTAGTTGGTTACATTGTAAAATTTGGGAATCTTATTAATGAGAAATACACTTTGACTTTTGTATGTGCATCTCTTTTCTATCAAATTGCTCAATATAATCCTGCAGTACGTGAGTACCCGATGTCGGGATAGTTCTAGCTAAATCAGCGTTGGGCACCACAGTTGGTATCAAAGCAGGATTTAACACATTTGAGAGGAAAGAATATACATACAAAAAAATAAAGGTATATTCATAAAAAAAAAATTACAATCAGCACTAACAAATTAGGAGAATAATAACTCTCTTGCATCATTGCAATCTGATTATGAAAATGCTAAAATATCTTGTACGGGTTAATTATTTTATCTTTTATAGATGAATCCTCACGATGAAATGATTGAATATTTTGAAAACGAAGGTAGTGATGGTGACTCCTCATACTCTAGAATAACTGATCTAGGCTCAAACATGGACACCCCCGCGGCAGAAACAATAGATGACGCAACCACATAAAATTTGAGGGAAGTAGAGAATACCCTGGCATTGTGGGTATCGGCATCCAGAAACAAAATCTTTGATTTAGAAAAAAAAGTCCAAGAGCTTAAGGGTATCTTATTTGGGAGAATATCTATGCTAGAGTGAAAGATATTGAGAAAGGACGACGTACAAAAATTTCAAGTTCTTCGGCTGCAGGATGAGCTTCATAACTTGAAGAAGCTCATCAAGATTGACGACGCAAGGGCTTCTATTTCCAAGGGAAAAAGGAAAATCTAAAAACCACCTTGAGTCTGCGTCAAAGGAAAAGTCAACTAGTTCTGACTCCTCCGATAAGTAGGAGACTTAGTATAGGACCATGTATATATACCCTGTAGAATTATGCAAAGCCTTTTTGTATGCAAATCTTTTATTAAATAGAAACTTTTGGTAAACGAGTTTATTATAAATGAAAACTTTTTGGAATCAAAAGTTGAAACGTTATTTATCATTATGATTAATTGTTTGTGTATTAAGTTAGTTACACCATCTTCTAATCTCAAATTTTATAAATCACTCCAAAGAGATGGATTCCGATGAAGCCTTCATCACAATACCCACCGCAACCTGTCAAAACAACAACTTCCTCGTCTGCAGCGGACAATAGAACGGATCATCTATTAGAAGTTGTTTTACAAGCCCTTTCAAACTAAGGGAAAGTCTCTACATCCCTGCTCGCATCAGAACCCCCTCAAGGACAAAGATTGCGAGTAGATGATGCCCTGCAAGCCTTCATCAAACTCAATCCTCATATACCTTCAATGGCTCAGCCCGATCTATGGAATTCGAGGACTGAATACAGGCTGTTGAAAGCAAATTGGACAGCTTGAGGTTCCCTACAAGTGAAGCTGTCAGACGAGCAAAATATTTGCTAGAAGGAGAAGCCGAAAGATTGTGGAAGATTACTTACAAAACCACCTTTGGCGGCATAAGTCTAGAGGACATACCGTGGGCAGAGTTCACGGCCGCAATCAGAAGCCGCTACATCCCAAATTCTGCACAGAGGATTCTGGAAAGCCAATTTTTGAAAATAACCCAAGGCGATAGATCGATAGCGGCTTACGAGACTGAGTTTACGAAACTCTCTCATCATGCACCCAAGTTAGTTGACTACGAAGCAACAAGGTGCAGTAAATTCCTAGATGGATTAAAGGATAGCATTCGCACAAACCTGATTTCACTGAGGTATACAAAATTTGTCGATCTGTTAGATTGTGCGACAATGCTAGAACATAACGAGCAACTGATCGCAGAAAGGCATGGAAAAAGGTCGATCACGCTACTAGGGACCAAGAGATTTACAAGCGTCCCCGTTACCCTCCTCTAGCCAAAGTGTACCATATGTCCGCGAAAGCTCCCAATACCAATGAAGGTGTAGTTTGTAATCGACCTTACCCAATTGGAAGATGTTATCACGAGCAAGATCGTTGTTTTACCTGCGGGCGCTCCGCTCCGGTCACGGTTATTGTCACTGTATCGCCAAAAAGACGATTGATGGAGATGTAATCCCTGGGGCAAGATCTGCACCAAACCAGATCTCGGCACCAGCTGCCCCCACCAACAATCAAAGAAAGGGAACTGCTCCCAGGCAAGTTGCTGCAACAACAGTACCTACCCAAGGAATGGACAAGTTCCTCAACCCCCTGTTCCGACAGAATGTATGCACTCACTCCTATAATGGCACCCGACGACAACGATGTGGTGTCAGGTACATCACTTTCCTTACTATATAAAGTCTTTCCACACTTGCATACCTTTATGTTAATTATTTCCTTTTCGAATTAGGCACCATTCAAATTAATAGTAAACCTTTTAACGTTGTTCGATACAGGAGCAAGCAACTCCTCTATTTAGAATAATTGCGTTAAGGCTTTAATTATTTCGTGTTGCCATCTGACCAACACTCTAAATATCAGACTGCCCTCCGGTGCCACCGTGAGCACTCAGCAGTTTTGTGTTTGCAATATTCTAATCAATGATGTGGTATACGAGGCTACTCTACAAATCCTCCCTATAACAAACTTTGATATCATTTTAGGGATTGATTGGTTGAGTATGCACAAAGCGGTCATTGATTGTCGAAAGAAGAAAGTCACTCTAAGAAAGGAAGTAAATTTTTCTATTGATTTAGTACCTAGATCACAGCCTCTGTCTAAAGTACCTTACCCTCTAGCCACAAAAGAGCTGCAAGAACTTCACGAACAATTGCAGGATCTAATGGAAAAGGGTCTTATTAAACCCAACACGTCACCATGGGGAGCTCCAGTTCTTTTTGTAAAGAAAAAGGATGGATCAATGCGCATGTGCATTGACTACCGGGAATTGAACAAGATAACCATCAAGAATAAGTATCCGCTGCCTCAAATAGACGATCTATTCGATCAACTCGCTGGAGCTGAAGTCTTCTCCAAAGTAGATCTGCGATCGGGATATCATCAAGTCCGAGTGCGAGAAAACATTCCAAAAACAGCATTCAGAACTCGTTACGGACATTTCGAATTTTTTGTAATGTCATTTGGATTAACCAATGCTCCATCAGTTTTCATGGATTTAATGCAGCGAGTTCTTAGACCCTTCCTGGACAAAATTGTGAATTGACGACATTCGGATTTACTCCAGAAGTGAAGAGAATCACGAGAATCACCTAAAACTCGTTTTGAGCACATTATGGGAACATCGGTTGTTTGCAAAATTTGCAAAATGTAAATTCTGGTAGAAGTCCGTTGCTTTTCTAGGTCATGTAATTAGTGTCGAGGGAATTAAACTTGATCAGAACAAAATTAGCGCCATTCAGGAATGACTTCAACCCCTACTGTGACCAAAATCGTAACTTTTTGGGTCTAAAACAGGCTACTATCAAAAATTTGTTAAAGGATTTTCGCTATTAGCCTCACCTCTTTCGAGGTTAACTCAAAAAGCGGTACCTTTTGTTTGGAGCCAAGATTGTGAAGAAGTCTTTCAGAAGTTAAAGAAGTACTGACTGTCGCTCCAGTTTTGATCCTACCTCAAGAGGGAGTAGATTATCAAGTTTACGCTGATGCATCCAACATTTTGCACTTTTAATTCTGCTTAGCTTGCTTTCGAGCCAAATTCATATTGAAGCCTGGTTGGTTATTCGGAACCAACATTCGTGGCTAGTTGCTAAAAAAATGATATTAGTAACAGCATTCGTGGCTAGTTATTGAAAAAATGACATCAGTAATAGCATTTGTGACTAGTACTGAAAAATTGACATCAGTAACAACATTCTTGGGTTGTTACTGAAAAATGATATCGGTAATAGTATTTGTGGCTAGTTACTGGAAAAACAACATCAGTCACAGCATTCGTAGGTTGTTACTGTAAAAAGATATCAGTAACAACATTCATGAGTTGTTACTAGAAAAATGACATCAGTAACAACATTCGTGTTAGATTACTAGAAAAATGATATCAGTAACCTACATCTTTGAGCTAATAACTTTGCAGAAAATTAATTATTTCGTTTGCGCTTTTACCTTATTATTTTTCCTGCATCCTTATTTTCGTAAATCGCATCTCTGCTATTATAAAATGTAATACTTCATTGTTTACTATGATACTTAGAGTATTCTCTAATTACTGAGAATTTCAATCCCGGTATTATTTTATGTACAATACCAGGTCAGGTACTTCTGGGAGAGCTTAAACAAGAACTTTAAAAATTCTCACTGGCGGAAGAATCTACGGCGCAACTTTTACTTTTATTTTATTTTACTTTTTTCAAAATTCATCTTGTGTTCTAGAGATGAACTTTGTCAGAAGTTAGCTGGTTACATTGTAAAATTGGGAATCTTATTAATGAGAAATACACTTTGACTTTTGTATGTGCATCTCTTTTTTATCAAATTGCTCAATATGATCCTGCGGTATGTGAGTACCCGATGTCGGGATAGTTCTCGTTGAACCGATCTGGCCACCACATTAATTCCCATAAAAATAAAAAACTTTGAAGTGTAAGATTGGTGTACCGTTATTCCAATGAATATAGACCCTTATTAAAAAGACCTTGGCTAACATATGACAAAGATGTCATTCATTGTTGTAATAAAAATACATATGTATTGAAGTACAATAAAAAATTGTTAAGCTTTTCCCTATCAAGCTCATAGAATAGACATTCACTCCCACTTATCAAAAGTTATGTGTGGAATTTAAACCTTCAGTTGATTGTCATAGATTCTAAAGTTCTGTTGAGACTACTATCTAGCCTTTCCTAATATCCACATAAATGACTCCTCCCAAACATCAACTTTAAGCTTGAGGCTTTAAGATTTACAAAGCTACTTAAAAACTTGAATGATCCCATTTTCTTTTACATATTTTCCCTATGATAAAAGCTTTCACAAAAAATTTTATGCAGTCATTCCCATTGACATCATTGAGGCTCATTTTACCGCACCTAAAAATTTCACAAAAGTTTTCTTCAACATGATTGGTATTCACATGATATTTGCCAGTTACGTAAATTTATTTTAGTAGCATATTTTATTGCTGTGTTACCACCTCATTGCTGCATTATCAGCAACAACAAAAACAAAAACACCAAATATTAATCCCTGTAGGTGGGGTCAGCTATATGAATACTTTATTTCCATTGTGCACCATCAAATAGAAGCATTTTCTAAGTTCCATATAGAATAAATCCTTCATAATAATTTCTCGTCTCCCTCTTCCTTATTGTTGCATTACCATTTACATTTTTTCATTATCTCATACATTTTTTGAATTATCTTTACTATAGTCACTAATTTTCTTACTTCACAATAATGTCAAGTAATAGATTGATAAAATTAAAGTAAAATATATTGATTTCTCGAGTAGAAATGAAAGAAAATTCAAAAAATATGATTACATGCTTGTAAATATTAGAATAGGGTATATATCTCAACAAAATTTAAGAGATTTCCTTCTCAAACAAGTTTCTCTTTAAAAATTTTTAAATACTTGGGAGTCAATAACATTTTTATAAGTCATATTTACTTACAGGCACAAATATGCCAAAGATGTATTACATCCTCCACCCTCCACCCTCCACTCTCCACCCTCCACCTCTCTGACTAACCACCATCCCCCTATTCTCTAAGTAATGCAACCACATCCTCTACATGTCCCCACAATCCCATATAAATTACTGCAACCACATATATTTCGCCTCATCACATTAGACTAATGAACCCAAACAATTTCATTTTGCCACATTTAAAGTAATATCAAAGCCACTCAGCAGCTTTCTTGAGGCAAATGTGATTTTACAGAAAGAACAAAAGAGCAAAGTCAAAGAGCAAGAAAGAAATCACATTTTCAATGTCAATTGGCAACTATTTTATATTTGGAGAGAGGGAAATGCCGCTGCCGATTGGCTCACTAATTAAGGTATCATTAGTGACACGTTGACTATTTTTTATGATTTTAATATCCCTTCTGATCTTAAGGCTATCTGCATGTTGGATCGGAACTAGTTTCCGTATATCAGATCTTAAGAGCATGTTGTGTTCTTGCTGGGAAGCTGCTTGGCAGTGGAAGGTTAACAGAGGTGGGGCTGCTGTAGCTGTTTTGATGATACTAGAACGATATTCAGTGGATGATTAACCCTTGGAACAAGAGGATGACATTTGATCGTCTGGCTTTTGATCTCAATGGTTGGTGCTGTCCTTTCCCGTGCCAACAATTGGTCCCATTTCATACCTGTAGTTGCTGCACCAGTTTGGCCGAGTATTTTAAATTCTAAGATGTGCCAAGTAGATCCCAGATTTCAGGAGACATTGGCTGACGGGGACAAGCTCTCCTTTCTATGGATTTTCATCTAAATTAGCAAAGTTGCTGATATACTGAAATGTTGGCTGCTGCTTCTGGAAATGGAGACTCAAAGGATTGAATTCCTTACTGCACATGTGTTCTGAAGCGGATAAATTCACTTCAAGTTTTTAGATTTTGTTCTTATATGTCTCAATGCATTAACTTTGCTTTTAATAGATTAATCTTTTAGGAGTATGCCCAAGATTAACTAATTTTAGGGTTTGATTGGTTTTCCTTTTATTGTGGTTTCTTACTATTTGGTTTTTATTTTGCTTCTTGTGATTGTACCCAACCAAATTCAACTACTGCACTTGATTTTCTATATTAATAAAATTGGCAGTTTTTTTAAAGTCAATTGGCAACTAGTAGTACTTCCATTAGTAGGCAAGATTTACGATTCCTTCTTTATTACATTAAATCATATTCTCGAAATCTCAAATAAATTTTTGCACCAAACAACACTTTGAAATTTTCTGCATGATTTCCAAATAGCTAACTCCAATAAAAGCTCAGCTATCCCAATCAAGCCAATTCACCATGTCTTAAGATATTCTATTTTGTGCATGATATATTTGTAATTTTACTTATGATGCTCTTAATCTGATTTGATATATGTAATTTATATATGCAATTTATATAGCAAATATATATTGTTAGTCAATGGTTTGCAAACTATTGTCCCAAAAATTATTTCTAACACAATTTTTAAAAGGCACCATTCCGTAATCTCATACTAATGTTCACAAAAATCTTTGCTCAAAACTCTGTACACAATAAATCAACGGCAAGCCAATCATCTATTAGCATACACTGATCATAAGAGATTTTCAATCAAACTTTACAGTGAAGGTATCCATCAACTATTTATACAACACGGATCAATTTTTTGCTATAAAAAGAGTCAATATATTTGCACACAATTTGTTTAGTTTAGTCAAAAAATTATTTTGTAAATGTTGTAAAAGAAGAGCAATTAAAAATACCTATGCCTACTTGGAGCAAATGAAATGGAAGCTTTTTCAAATTGTCATCATAGGAAGGCTGCCTAATCATGCACTCCCAAGAAAGATGCATGCATAAAAAATTAATTGTTTTCTAAGAGGACAAAATCACTAAGATCTACACTTCAACCCAATGTGTTATCTATGCATCAGGTTTCTTTCTACGCATCACAAATTGATTAGTACACTTTCCTATTCTCCTAAGGATATTAATGATAAATACTTTATAAAAAGAAAATATATTATACATATCTAGTGCCTCATGCCGATACATGCACAAAAACAATTGACAGGCCACTGAAGAATGTTTAATCACACCGTGATATTATTGAGATTCCTATTAAAAAAACAAAATGACCATGCTGACACTTACCCTCAGGTTGCTTATTGAAGTAACCTCCATCATTATTACAAATTCTGAAAATTGTATGCATATTCTGATTTCCAATCCTCCAAATATCCTCACACTTGAGATTTAGAGTGGCCCATCTATTGATGATTAAATAAACCACTCCAAAGAACTGAATGGCCTGCCTATTAAAGCCACTAATGGTTTAAGATTTGAATTTTATTATATGTTCGACAGGGCATTATGAAGTGGAGGAAGAATCTCAAGAGTTTCCAAATTTAAGCATAATAGCCACACTATTTACAAGTATTATTATGAGTTCAATATCAAGTTCCATCTAATTTTACTTATGAGAGACATGAAGCCTACTCACAATCTAAACACAATGCTTCACTAATACAATTTCCTCGCTTTATGATAGAGCTAGCTGCATATGCTTTGTCAACAAGACCACCATACTATTCAATACCCTCAAAGAGTGGCAACATACAAAAGCAAATGCATGCATATCATATCTCATTATCCATTCAAACTGTGACGTCATTATTAATGTACATGCCTACCATACACATTTGGTAACTTTATGTACTGCATACGCTCTATGAAATTACAAATTGCATGAGTCTCACACCTCGCTTAACAACTCATGTATGACCTTACTACTATTTTAGTTGTACATGAATTAAACATAATGCAAAAACAAAAAAGTTAAAGGGTTCACCAAGAATATAATAAGAGTTCTATTATTGTGTATAATGTACAACCCTCCTATAATGAGAAAAGCTAAAACTTAGGGGTGTCTATTTTCTTTTATTATTTTAATAAATGAATGTTTTCTTTTATATATTGAAAAATTTTCATCACCGCAGAGCTTTAAAACAATGGCATTCACATGCACGAGTATGAAAGAAATATTTTTCTAATATATCAATGATTTAAAATACTTTAACTCAACCAAACAGAGCTTTTCATCAAACAGTAAACTGGGCGTATGATAAATGCTTTCAAAGCGTTGATCCCATTGTTGATCTAAGAGACTCATGAGTTGCTTTTGACAATTTCCAAGAGAAACACAAGGTCACTTTGTATTAAATATATGGAAAAGGGATTAGGGAGTCAATTGCACTGATAATAAAGAGAATCACAAGTATAGTCACACAAATATCTATGAGGGTTCGAATCTCTACATTGGTTTTATCTTGATCATTCATTGTCAGTGGATATTATGTTGGATAGTTGATTTTGGGTATTTCATGCATCTATAGATCATAAAAATAGATAAATAAAGGACAAACTACATATTTATAATATTGAGTTTTGGCTAAATGCAATTCTCTATTTGCATTCTATATGAATCTTGATCATTGCAGTAAATATTGTTGAAGCAGCTAGGTGGCATTAATGCTGCAATGTTTACTTAATGGAACCCATAAATATTTCCTACCACATCACTACGACCACTCCCCCTATTTCCTTCTTTATTATTCCTCAATCAGATACCTTAACATAACATATAATCCATAAATCCAATCCTATTCACCAAATCCCCTTCATATCCTTACAACAATAAGCTACAAGTTCAACCACAACTCTAAACGTTTTAAAAGGCAAGAGTGTAGGTAAGTAATTCTAAATATCATGGGATGGAGCAATAACTCAATGCACAAGGCGTAAGTCCTATGGATGCACGAGGCATAAGCACTTTAAATTTGTATTTTTAGAATATCATAAGAGAAGAAGTATCTAATTTTTCAAGTTATTTAGTGCAGAAGGAACAAAATAAAGATCATAATCAATAATTGCTTCAATGAGATTTGCTTTAAACAAGAGATACTACAAGTGAGAGCACAAGTGCTAGATGTGGGGAAATAGTGTAGGTGTGGAAATTGACTTGTCGAATAACATTTGTTTTAATTAAATAAATTGCAAATAAGCTGTTGATTTACGTAATAAAATGGACATTTATGTAAATATATTATTAATTAAATAAAAAGTTATATTAAAGATTTAATTAGTGTTGATTTACTTATGAATTTATAGTATGAGGTTTTAGTGCTGACAATAGTGCAAAAAAATCTTCAAGGCCTCAAGGTGCATGTATAGACTTATTGGGCCCACATAACGTAAGGCAAATGCAACCCTATTTGCCTCATGTCAATTCTAGCATGCCCACCAAAGGTAGGCCCTATGTGTGTTCCAAAAGTTCCTAAAATATAGTCAAAAATATAATGTCCTTAAACGTCTATCACACCAAAATCATAAACCATAATTATTTGCCCGCCCCACATCAATGGATGATACAGCCATTACAATACCTAAAAAACCCTATCACATAAATTGCATATATCAACACAAACGCATTGACATAACTACTGCTTCATGCTTTTAAATTACAATGATTTTAAAAATCAATGCCTCGATCATTTCCACCTCAATTATCTTCTAGATAATTGAAACACAACCTCACTTAACGGCTTTAAAATCTATAAAAAAAACTAGACGCCAATTAACTAAAAGTAGACAATACTTTATGAACTAGTTGAACCATCAAAACTGCATAGGAAAATTATAGCCAGAGTTTAAATAAAAAAGTAACAATAATTATATTGAAATAATGAAGTTATTTTATATATAAAAAATTAGCGCTTTACACAAAGAGTCCAAGTACTTTGGATCAAAATGATAACAACATAACTTGGAAGAAACTTTTTGATCCTTTTATGATTATATAGTAAGTTGCTTCTAACATATAGAACAAAACATGCAAAAATAAAAAAGAGCATGTTGCAAAGTAAATAAAAACTTTAAGATTATGGCAAGTCACCATTAATTATAGAAAAAAGCCAACAAAGTTTAAATGGGTAAAGGCGCTTCAACTAAATTCAAGGTACTAAATAACAAATGTAACCACGTTTAGACATCATGAAAAATAATACTACTCCATCGATATGTACTAAATATCAAACAACTATGTGCATCCTATACATAAATCCAGTATTGACCAAGATCCTATCAAAATGTCAAATACCTAAAATAAACTTTCCATGCAAACTTAATAATGAGTAAACTACAACGAGAAGAAATTCCCTTTAGAAAAAATGATAAAGGACAACTCACCAAAGGTCGATCATCATCATCAACAGAAACCTTCTCCATAGCAGCAAGGGTAGTCAAGCCACCAACAACCATACCAAACACCGTGTGCTTAAAATTTAAATGGTTTGCAGACTTGTACAAAATGAAAAACTGAGAGCCATTGGAATGAGGTCCACTATTAGCCATGCTAACAACGCCCCTTCCAGAGTGTAATAGTTTTGAATTTAGCTCATCCTTGAAAGGCTTACCCCAAATAGATTGCCCTCCCTTTCCAGTACCTGTGGGATCGCCACCTTGAATCATAAAGTTTCTAAAAAAGTTGCAGTCAGAATTCAATGAGAAAATTGTAAATCAATGAAACAGTAATAAGTTTCATACCTTATACTTCGATGAAAAATAATCCCATTGTAGTATCCCTGTTCACATAGTGTAATAAAATTTTCACAAGTCCGTGGAGTGATGTCACAGTGAATCTCCACATTCAAATCACCATGAGTTGTATGCAACTGAACATATCCCTTTTTCTTTGGATTTTTTTCAACTTTAACATATTCAAATTCATTTTTTGTTACAGGATCATAAGAAGTAGATGTAAATGACCTTGACGCTGCACCAGTAGTGAAACGACTTTTCACCTGCACATAATCAATGCTATGTATCCAAGTAATTTGCAAAAACAAGCGTAAAATAAAAAAATTAGAAATATAAAAGATCAAGTTAAGAACACTTGAACAGTAAGAAATCTCACATACAAGCTTTGCATTTACAGGTATCCTTTCACCTGCCATGTGCATCGCAATACGAGCTGCTGTTTTGTTACCAGATGCTGCTTTTGCAGCTGCTGCACTTCTCCCATAAACAGCTGCAGATGCTGCATCAACAATGCTAAAAGATTGAGCTGCTTTACCATCAGAGTTTGAATTTTTATCCTCTTTGAGGCGTTCTCTTGCTGCAATAATGGATGCAAGAGCCGCAGCTCTTTCTTTTTGTGCTTTGCTTCCTCCACCACCAAGTAAAGCAGCTTGCTTTGCCTTATCAGTTCCAAGATCTAGCAGCATTTGCTTGATATCACCAGACACATTTATGTTGTACGCAGGATCATCTTTCATCCTCCTCATTTCTAGAATAAAGGAAAAAAATAATGATGAACATACTTACTCCATGTAACATATAAGCATATATTCAAACTGATAATTCCACCCTTTTCACCATAAAATGGAAATTCTCACCATCATCATCAAGTTTCATATTTTTTTTGACGTGATCAAATTCCACAAGTTCCTTACTATCAAGTTCATTTGGATTCTGTTGAGATACAAGCAGGGAAATGATTCAATATTTAGAGTAAAATGTACCTTTAAATAACATACAAGTCCTATGATATCTCACTTGAATTGTTATCAGGTCATCTTTTGTAAAAGGCTCATCAGTAAGTAAATCCTTCCAGTTTTTGTTTTTAATATTTAGTTCTTTGATTGCCTGTGGCATAACAAAATATCAAGAATTAACTATTAGGTTATCAGAAACAGCCACCTAAAGTTTAATTTTTGACAATGATGTATACCTCATAGGAGAACACATTGCCGGTGGTTTTTACAGCAACGATATGTGTATATTCTGTGAAGACCTTGTTAAGAACAGGGCAATGAAACTCTCCTGCAATAAAACTGAAATAAAAAACTGCACTTTTCACATATTTGTAAGGGCAAAGCATGGCACTTCAAATGTATAAGCTGGTAATCAATCAATTTGGATTAAAAAAAGGAAAACATAGAAAAGGATACTTCTAAATTATACAACTAACCAATTCAACAGTGATTACTAATTACAACTTCAAGTTTGTATTGTTTCATAACAAGCAAGGCCATATTTCCACTACTAGCACAATGACAGAATAAGGCTAACATTGTTATTTTATGCTCTAGTAGTTGGCGCCACTTCTGTAATAGTTGTGTTAAAAATAGTGTTGCTGCTCAGAGGTTTATTTCTCATATGCAAGCATAATCAATAGCATTCAGGCTGCCATCAGCACCATGATCTGTAATTCCCTAATTGCCATGTATGGATTCCCTCCTGCAATTATCAAGATCTGTGTGCAC
The DNA here is from genome assembly GCA_016760335.1 of Gastrodia elata. Taxonomy (NCBI): domain Eukaryota; kingdom Viridiplantae; phylum Streptophyta; class Magnoliopsida; order Asparagales; family Orchidaceae; genus Gastrodia; species Gastrodia elata. The sequence continues at coordinate 2,165,151 of CM028676.1, forward strand.
ATAGGCTGACTTATAAATGCAATCCAGCTCACTGGATTAAAGAGCCTTAAGAGTATATGCTTCCTATTTTGCTTGTACAAATACTAAGAAGTTGTTTGGTCTGTTGAATTTGGATTCCTAGAGTAACTGAAGTACAATGTAAATGTTTTCCCTTTGTTATATGTAACATTGTTATTTTATGCTCTAGTAGTTGGCGCCACTTCTGTAATAGTTGTGTTAAAAATAGTGTTGCTGCTCAGAGGTTTATTTTTCATATGCAAGCATAATCAATAGCATTCAGGCTGCCATCAGCACCATGATCTGTGATTCCCTAATTGCCATGTATGGATTCCCTCCTGCAATTATCCAGATCTGTGTGCACATAGGCTGACTTATAAATGCAATCCAGCTCACTGGATTAAAGAGTCTTAAGAGTATATGCTTCCTATTTTGCTTGTACAACTACTAAGAAGCTGTTTGGTCTGTTGAATTTGGATTCCTAGAGTAACTGAAGTACAATGTAAATGTTTTCCCTTTGTTATATGCGATAAAATGTTGCCCTAAATTTTAATTCTGATGTTTGGCTAGTATAATTTGATTGCAATGTATCCTGTTTAAAACAAAAAATAAAAAATTGAGCAGTGCCCAATCAGGCCACTGCAAAGGCCGGCTCTCATCGATGACTGACAAAAGCCAGTAAAGGCTCATCAATGACCGACAAAGGCTGGTAAAAGCAAGTCAATTGCAAGCAAGGGACGACGAAGGCCAGCAATAGCACTATGAGAGCTATGTTATGAATTGTAAGCGCAATCAATAGCTGGTAAAGCCGGCGAAGGTGGCCCGTGAAAAACAATGGCACCGCAACCCTTGTGATGGCCAGTAAAATTGTGACATTGTAAGCAAAGGTTGGTTGCAGCCAATGAATGTTGACCAAAGGCAAGTAAAGGGCCGGGGGGTGGGAGGACAAGTGGTAGGTGAAGAAGATAAATTCGGCAGAGGTTTTTTTTTATTTTACATGCAAAATATGCATAAATGATGCCCGGTTTATTATTTGTTTATACCAATAACGGCATCAAGGAAAAATTCAATTCCCCAAAAAATTGCATTACTCAAATTGTAGCAAACCAAACAAGTAAAATCTATAATTACTTGGATTGGAATAGAGCCCAACCTGCAGATCAAATAGCCCCTAAAGATAGATCACTACACGTTGTAAAGCATAAATGAAAAAAAATACTTTCTTTCACTATCACTCCTGTTCTTAAATTTTAACTTTGGTATCAGAGCACCATTATCTCCAAAAGTCAGCCCCATCATACTCTCCCACACCCCTTAATCCCATACAATCTAATAACTAAAGTGTCCAACAGCCTCCCTCTAACATCAATTTCACCAAGAAATAATTAACCCTAACCCAGTTCTATCTTACCAATTAATTGAATGAAGATTACTTCCTACTGTGTTCTCAATTCATCCATCTATGTATGTATGTGTGATCGAAAAAAGATTAATTACATGACAAAATACACCAAAACTCTAGACGAAAAAGATTGTGTTCATGGCTTCGGCTTCGGCTTCGGCTTCACGAATCCATCTTCTTGTTCGATCGCACAAAGAATGTGAATCCATCGATCTTCTCATTCAATTGCACGAATCCATCGATCTTCTCATTCAATTGCACGAATCCATCGATTTTCGTCGTTTGTCATTGATCTTCCACTCGATTTCGTTTGAAATTGATTGCGTTCGAAATCAATTTCATTCGAATTGAATATGAATCATTCAAAAGCATTCGATTTGAGCGAATTCGAGTTCGAATTGAATGTGAATAGCATCAAAAACCCTAAAAAATAAAAAATAAAAAATTATGGGGTAATTTTAACCTCCCCATATTACTTGAAATACAACACTCTCATATTACTTCATTCCAAATAAAAAAATCTTCCTAGGAAACTACATCAATAAAGTAATATGATTACACTATGATCAAATTACTCAGTAATCAGATTAATTTACACTCAGATTTCTCAAACTTTCTCATGCCAAACAACTACTAATAAATAAATAGTATTATTAATAATATTGAAGTAAAATTAAATGTATGCCTATCCTACCATTTCTTTTCTAAATCCTGAAATCCTACAAAGTCTTAGATTTCAAAATTTAAGAATTTCTTAACATTTTTGCAATTTCACGGGATTTAGTTGAGAGTTGCGGATGATTTGTGTTTACGTTAAATCCTCAATTATCTACAAATGCCATTTCGCATATTTAAGAATTTAAGAGTATGAATCCTGCAATCAAATAAGCCTGCATTACATAAAAGAGCCGACGAGAAATGAGTCCAAGAAGAGAATATTAAAATTTGGTCCATGTGTACCATCTGAATTCTTGTGGAAAGTAAGGGGGATTAGATCATCCTGCTTGATAGGTTTTCCGCTAACAGGATGCTTCCCGAATTTCCTAATATATGGCAGTAAGTTCCTGCATCGAGTACACCAACAAGTTAAGAAAATGAAAGAATCAAATTCAACAATAAAGAGAGAGTAAGCCTGGGAAGAAGGCACTTACATTAAATCGAAAACGCTCCCATCGTCTGTGCATACAGCATCTTCAAAAGGAGTGAACGTTAATCTATATATGAAAAAAAGACAGTACTATGCTATCAACACAGCAAAAAGAGAACTGATGTGAATTCAGGAAGCGGAAGCAAAAAACACACGAGCAGCAGTAGAAAGGAAGGCGCTTGAAAGGGGTGCCATTCGCTTTGGATTTGGCGCCGCCCCACTCCGTCGCCCACTCCGTCTTCGTGATGAACATTCGATCCTTGCTGTGTTGTTTCTTCCCCATCGTCTCCGATGAGCGATCAAGAGAAAATTAGTGCTTCGGATTTCAGTCTAAGCCTAACCCTCAGCCTAAGACAATCTATTAAGCCCGTGTTGGCTATTTATTCCTCTGCAATTCACCATTCCAATACCAAAGTCATACAAAACACATTTTTGTCTTTTAAAAAATAATATGATTGTTTTTCTAAACATTAAAAAATAGGATATTAAAAATGATTGAAAAAAATATAATACTTTAGCAATTTAATATAGAGAAAAAAAATGCCTGTTAGTTAGATTACCAAAAAAAATTAATATTTTTTCAAAATTATTAACAAGACAAATTTTAAATATATTATTTTCATAACATCACAAAATTTGTTAACATAGAAAAAAATACAAAATTTAGTACCGTGAAAAATGCATAATTTGTGGACACGACAACATACATAAAAAAGAAAATATATAATAAAACAGTAGCATCAAACTCGCACAATATGAAAAAACATAAACACATTGAAAAATAAAATACTATTGCATGGTAATCACAGAGAGATAAATTATAAAATATATGGATTTGCATATAAACTAACTTATAAATCAAACCAATATTTATTATTGTTATGTGATGTCATTGAAATTTTAGGTATAATAATTGTTTGAACAATATTTGTTATTATTAGAATTTTTGCTTGAAGAACCTTGGTCCCAATATTTTCAATTATGATGCGTGTACCATTACATAAACTTATGGCTTGATTCAAATTATGTATTAAGATTACAGAGACCCCAACTTTCAATTGAATGTAATGATCTGCTAAACCGCTAAATTTAATGCTATGTATGAACTCGTGCTTGTACCCAAAAGCTTCGTTTGTTATTCTATCTTCGTATGCAATATAGTCAACACTATAAAGATTTATTAATTTTTTTGATAACCGATCAAAGATCATTTGATTGAAACTACATTGGATTTTTATTAAAACTACCTTTCATAAATCTAATGTATGTAGGTATATTATCTAATACTTAATATAAGAATATTATACTTATCTTAAAGATTAGTCATCAGTTCTATCTTGGGTAGAGTCAACAGTTGCATCTGGGGAGATTCAGCAGCCCTTCCTGAGTAACACACCGTTCCTCCACCAACTATTTTGTCTTTGAAACCTCGGTTGCGCGCGGCAATGGAACGGGGCGCTACAACAATTTTCAGGATATCACATTTGAACTTAAATAATAAAAACATACTATAGGTGCAACAAGCCACATAAGAAAAGGGAATCAATAAAATATTTATAACTTAATAAATAAAATAAGGTAAATAAAGAAATATATTTCAAATCAAAAGCTACAAAAATGTTAGATAATAATACATATAAAGCTATTAAATACCTGTAAAGTATAACTAAACATTCAAATATAAATATGATCAATTAGAAGCATGTTAAATAAACAGTAAGCAAAATAGAGCGGTGATACATATAAGTAGTCCAAGTCAAATAACAATCAAAACTAACATCCTACTGCATATAAGTCCTAGTAAAGGATGTATAAGAGTTGAAACATAAATAAATACGTGCAAAACTAAAAGTAAATAAATAAGACTGTCATATCAGAAGCATGGCTAATAAAGCTATTATAAATTATAAATGTACTGTAACATATCGTACAAGTCATTTAGCTACTTAGAGCTAAAATAGAAATTGAATTGAACAAAAGAGGCATGAATATAAATGCAAGTTAATTTTAATTATTTTACTTTACTTATATATACACATCTAGAAGTAGCTAAGGAGGCAAGCAAATATGCAAGTGTAACAACCCAAGGTTGTTACTGTAGAGCCCCGCCTCGTCGTCGCGCACAAAAGGGATAGTTAAAATCAATCTCAGCGGTGGAGCGGCGCGCCACTCGGGGAGGAATATCTCGTCTCCCCGAATAGCTGAAACCAACCTCATCTGAAGGGCTGCTGACAAAACCTCAAGGGGAGTTGAGGGCTAATACTTAAGATTCGAGTAGTATCATTATCTTAAGTATTAGACCAATACATACATTGGATATAAAATACATGATGAATCTAATATATGTATAAGATATCAGCATCTCAAGTATACTAATCACATCACAATACTAAGTATAAGTAATATATAATAGAGAGCGAAAGCTAAATCAATTGTCCAAAAATATTCATCACAGAAGCTATATAAAATATTTGTCTTAGAAAAGAAAATAAAACATATCCAAAATTATTACAAATGATTTATAGAAATACAGAATAAAAACTAAGTACTAAACTGAAATAAACTAAGCAGAAAGTAAAGCTGAAGAAGAGTTCACTAGTGCTCCACGAGCTCCTCCTGAATCTCTTGGATGTCCTCCTAACCTGGCTCAATATACTGCTCAAAATCTAGTAAATTATTGGATTCTACTATCGAGTAAATTCTTAGAGTCACGACCTTATAAGGTTAAAACATTAAAACAAGCAAAATTCTAATTCAAAATTAAATAATATCATCTATAAAAGTAAAATAAATAAATCAATCGTCCTAATTAATATATTATTACCCCAAGGCCAATCTTGATTCAATAAATTAAAGTTTTAAGGATTATAATTAAACTTCGAATATAAGGTTTAACCACAAAATTCAATGTGCTAACACCTAAGCTCTAAGGTTTTATCACCATTCTCTCATTTTATAGAACAAGAAGATCTTATTAAGTAAACTCAAATTTAATTAGACGAAACTCTCTAATTTTACAAGATAGACTAAAGAATCAAAGTAAAAAGATAAAACAATCAGAATTTAAATGATAAGGTCTAACTCTTACCTAAGAATTATCTATACAAAGGTTCAATCTATTAAGTAATTCGAAGAGATTCTTAGAGAAGAGTTTGTCCCACATTATGCACAAATAATTAAAGAAGATGTGCTGTGGCGATCGGGGATCGAAGTTTGAGAGTCTCAAAAAAATGATTCATATACTAGAAATATTTATTTATGAAAATAAAGAAAACAAAATACATGAATATCCACATTTACATCTAGAGCCACACACATATGAATTTACAATAGTTTTTAATATTTACAATAATAAATTAAAACATTTTTATTCTCTCATATATCAACTGCTTCTCTTTAAATTTATTTAGGCAGATCTTCAAAGCTTTTAATTTATAAAACCTGAAAATTTTAATTACCAGTCAGGTAGGAGTACGCAAATCGTTCTTATAAGAATAATTCTAGCATCCTAAAATAGGCATGAATCAAATAGGAAAACTAACTGAATAATTGCATAGCATATATAGAAAAGTAAAATTTCAAGTTGAAGTATTGCCATGCAAATTAGCTGTGAAATTCAATATAAAAAGCATGAAATAAATAAATTTTATCAAAAGCACTTGTAACAATAAGTCGTATGTAGACTCCTGAGCCCAAATGAGTAAACCCATTGGCATAACCTGTAGGAAGCTTATCTCACTACCCGTCGGTAGCTTACTCAAATTAGGAACTGATGGTATGTCTTTCCTCTGGATTTGCCCACTTTCTAATATGGGCTAAATCTCTTCATATAACTCCCAAGGGCTGCCAGCAGGCCCAATCTATATAGATTCTCAGTGTTACTTTCCATCCTCCAAAAATAAACACCACAAAAATATATTTATCATTTTTCACCTTTTTATTACATGCTTATTTGATAACATTCTTTTGCAGGTTTAATAGCGGTAAGTAGTTTTGGAATAAATAGTGCTCAAATGAAAATTGGTTCAAAATAAGAAGTATTTACGTACCTAACTATTTAAGATTTAATATCAAGTATTTTGAAAACATATAAGTAGATTTACGTACCTAACTATTTTGATATAATATCAACCAATTCAATTTATTTGATCTGCCAAAAATAATTTAATTCATTAATTTAATATTTTTATACCTTTTATATGATTTGTAATGTTAGGTTTTTATAATAATATAAAATGAATATTTGAATTAATTTATTTATTAATTTTGAGTGATTATTATGCCTTATAATATCAAATTGGGAATTGGACCTTACAAGGGTATTTTAGTAATTTTACCTTTAATAAAATCTAAAATTTATATTAGTTTACTGTAGATTATGTCCTAAGGTTTCCATAGAACCTAAAATCATCAAATTTTGATATGTATTGGCTAAGTTATAGATAATTAAATTTTTAGGTTTAATAATTAAGATTTAATGTGATTAGTGAGTGATTAGTGAAATTAGTCATATAAATTATTAAACTAATTATACAGTTAAGTTTTAATTTACTTTATGAAGTCATCTAAAACTGAAATTACTTAATTTGGATTATTAGATTTGCTAATTTTTACTAATTAAGATTTAGAGTAATATGGTTAATTAAGAGATCTAACTATTGGATCTTAAATATTTTTACAGTTTTCTATAAATTATGATTTTTTGATCTAAATTGATATTCGGATTACCTAATTTGGAGCTAAATTGACTAATTTATGGCCAATCAAAGTTTTAGGGTTAAAGGGCTTAATTAGGGTTAGGTTCTAATTGTGATTAATCTAAATCTAATCTAAATGGAAAAATTAACACTACTAAAATATTCTTTAAGGTTTCTTAAGTATTTTGAGACCCATATTGAGTATGTTTGGATTAGTGGTTTATAAGTTAGGATTAATTGAATATTTGAACAATTTGTGTTACATCAAAGGAACCCTAAATGTCATTATTTCAAACATAGCTCTAAGTAGAAATTTAATAGTTCCAATAAATTCCTCATAATTTTTTAATTAATTTAGTATATTTATTTGTATTATTTGAATAAGTATTTTATAAGTTATGATTTTCTAAAGTTTGGGTTCTTAATTAATTAGATGTATCTATATATTTTCATTTAATATTTCTGTTTAAATACTTATCCTTTGTTAATTATGTTTGCTTAACATAATTAATAGGTTATTATGTGTTATTGACTAATTATATGTACATTTATATGTTCATATGTATATATGTATATACATATATATAAATTTATAAGTATATACATATTATCTTAAATGTAAATTAATTTATGTGTATATTTTACACTAGTAAAATATTCCTTAGAGTTTTTTAAGTATTTTGAGACTCATATTGAGTATATTTGGATTAGTGGTTTATAAGTTATGATTAATTGAATATTTGAATAATTTGTGTTACATCAAAGGAACCCTAAATATCATTATTTCAAACATAGCTCTAAGTAGAAATTTAATAGTTCCAATAAATTCCTCATAATTTTTTGATTAATTTAGTATATTTATTTGTATTATTTGAATAAGTATTTTATAAGTTATGATTTTCTAAAATTTGGGTTCTTAATTAATTAGATGTATCTATATATTTTCATTTAATATTTCTGTTTAAATATTTATCCTCTGTTAATTATATTTGCTTAACATAATTAATAAGTTATTATGTGTTATTGACTAATTATATGTACATTTATATGTTCATATGTATATATGTATATACATATATATAAATTTATAAGTATATACATATTATCTTAAATGTAAATTAATTTATGTGTATATTTTATACGAAATTTAATATTAATTATTTATATTAACTAATATCAAATTTCTGCAGATTACAGATGTCGACGGGTCCCACGCCCACGTGGCACGCTGCCACTGGTCAAGACAGCCATAGTGGGTCCCACGGCCGCTGTTAGTGGATACAGTGGCGGGCCCCGCATAGGTTGCGTGTCAAGCTGTGAATTGTTGGGCTCTGCTTGGTGGGCCCCACGATGACAGCTTTGAAAGACAGCGGTTTAACCCAAAATTAATGTGTTGACTTGACCTGGCCCAGCCCATCCCCACGTGGCGAGGAATTACTGGTTGAGGACGATTATGGGGATCCATGTGCAGGAGCTCGGGTCATACTCGGCCCGAAGTGGCCCGGCTTGACGTCGTCTCGTCTCCCCGAAGCAATCCCGACGCGATTTTAGGGTTTAATCGGTGCAATCGATCGAGGATTTGATCGATCGCACTTAACATCAGCGCGATTATTGTTATAGGATGCTGAAATAAAACAAATGGGAAGGTAAATAGTACCTTGAAGAAAGGAAGCTGGAGTTTTAGGATTTGCTCGGAAGGGAACTGTGAGGATCTGCGTATTTTAGTTTGATTAAATTTGTAAAAACCGAAGCTAATGGCTTGCGAGAGCTCTTAAAGAAGAGTTTTAGCGGTGGCGAGGTTGCGAGAGGGTCACTTGCGAGCAAAGTGAGCGGGACGCGTGGGTAGGGCTGCCACACGCAAGTTTGCGGAAGAGATGACTGAGGACCGTTCGATCACTCGATCGAAGAATCCGGAACCTCTGTTTCCGTCAAACGGTAAGAATAGAGTTAGGGTAACGGCGTTACGGTGATTGCGACGGCGCCGTTAAGTACAATAAATATTAAATTATTATTTTAATAATTATATCTATTTTATTAATTAATATTAAATATCTAAATGCATCACAAAAATTCATAATAAATCACCCCTAGCTAATTGAGGGGTTCTGAACGCAACGGCGCACTCGGATTTTTGATCCGACGAGTATTTAATTAATCGAATTTTCAGGTATTTAAATATTATTAAAATATTCGACGAAAAACCAATGACTTCTAAATGCCTTCAAAACCTCACCCCTATCTAACTTGGGGTGGTGAACGTAATGACAAAGTCAGATTTTCAATTTGAGGTTAAAATTATTTAAATATTTAATAAACAATTAAAAATAAAATTTTTGATATTTTACATGAGCTTATTTTACTTACTCAATAAGGCAAGTATGTGCTAGCATATGAGATGGAATTCAGAAGGTTATCCATATTTGCCGAGAAGATGAAACCATTAGCCGGAGTCGTTTTCGTTCGGCTAATCGAATCCTATATAAATTTACGTAAAATCGAGTTACAATGTAAAATTTTTTTACCAATTTTACTTCATGCTAAATGCCGATAATCTCAGTTTAACTGAAATTTGTTTACTTTAAGTTAGTTTTGTTTCAATCCAAACAACAATGTAGAATTTGATATAAGAACTTATATTTAATACTTTAATACTACAAAATATCTGAATTTTGAACTTCCTTTCAAATATTTAAGGGTATGCTATAATGACTGATCCATAGACCAAAATGTAGGACAAACATTATAACTTAATATTTCTTTTATAATTTATAGTTATACTATAAAAATTAAGTTTTGTCTGTTCGTTTTACAAAAAGGATTGTTTGTACAAAAAGGATTGTTTGAATTGCGTTAAAATGAGGTTGAACTAAATTTTTTTAGAAGATTGTTTGTGTTTGGCATAATTTTTTTTTACATTGTAATTCAATTTTATGTTAATATATAAGATACGCTCAAATTAGGCTTAACTGACGATTACTCGTACAAGCGGAGCAGTCGACTCAAGGTTGGAGCGGAGTGTCTTCTCCGACGGAATAAGAAGATCAAAGAGCCGAGTGTCTTCTCCGACGATTTGTTTGAACGAACGATCGTTCTTTTGAACGAACGAATTCGAACGAACTAATAATTTGTTGGTTTGAATGAACAACTTGGAATTATTTGTTCTATGGAATTGTTCAGACGATACGATTGAAATAATTTAACATAAGAATCTTAACTGTTTTTTTCTTAATTTTAACTCTAATTCATTTAAAATTATTTGTGCTAACCCAAAAAAAAGATGGTACTCTATGATTAAAATAAGTTATTACAATACTCTCAATGATTAAAGATTTTAAATATAATACTAAATTAATTTTATTAGCAAAATCAAGAATTATATATTAATTGACTAAAAAAAAATAAAAATAAGAATAGGATTTGAAAATATTTTTATGAAAAATATTATATAGCCCTCAAATATCTCAAAATATTTTTATGAAAAATATTATATAGCACTTAAATATCTCTCAAAAAGTATGATTAGAATTTAAAATTTAAAAATTATATTTTTATAAACCTAACAATCAAAAATTGATTTAATAATATTTTTTTATTCTATTTAACTCCATAAATCTTAATCATTCATATTTTTTAAAAAATATTTTAAAATTACATAACAATACTCTATTTTTATTTTTAAATTATTCATCCAAACATTCGTAAAAAAAAAAAAAAAAAACTCTGTCGTGGTGAGAGATTCCACAGTGATGGACATAATGAAGGCGCAGGGCTCATCCATTGCCTCGCTGTATTGCATGTGAAGCTCCTCTCTTTCTCTCTCCCCTCCATATTTCCGCTCATATATACACAAACACATTAAAGAGAGACACAGAAGCTTTCTCTCTCTCTCATCCCTGTCACCAACAAAGCCTCCAATGCTTATCTGGCAGTCTTAATTCCAGGATGAAATGGGTAAAGGACAAGACGGGTCTGAGATTTTGAGTGCGATTCTATTTGTTTTTTCTTCCTCCCCCAAAGCCCCCTTTTCATCAAACAATGCTTGGGATGAAGAAAGCTGCCGACTTTCAGCATTTCATGGTGGAAGAAAATAGATCCCATTCAGAATGCTGGAGCGGCTCTCAATCTGGCTGGACTCTCTACCTTCATCACTCCCTCTCTTACCCCACACCCCTCTCTGCTTCATTTCAACTAAAACCAGAGCACCCCTCAGAATCAGAGCAAGAAGAAGAAGAAGAAGAAGAAGAAGATTTGTCCATGCTTTCTGATGCTTCTTCAGGGCCTCCTCACATCCATTGCTCATGCTTATGCGACAGCGGAGATGGCTGCCTCTGCAATGGCGCTTTTCTTCCTCTGAAGCGGAGAAAGGCAGCAGAAGAGCAGATTAATGACCAAAATTCCTTTTTGGATGACACTGCCAGCTCCACTGTCTTCACCATTTACAAGGCAAGCTCATAGCTCGCACCTTCCTCTCCGTTTTACCTTTTGCTCACACATTTCTCAAATCTGTTTTATTCAGACCCCTGCGAGCAGCGGAAAGAAGGTTTCAATAGAGGAGGATCACTCCAGTTGCTTTTCCGCTACCCATTTCAAGGTCATATCTTTCTCTGCGCACTGCATTCCTTTTGCCTTTTCAGTGCCGCCATTGTCTTCCTTCACTCCCGCATTTTGTTCGTGTAACAGATTTGCAGGCAAGGAGGTGGGAAAAGGAACTGCTCTGGAGGAAAACAAAGAAGTGTATAGAGATCTTCTATGACCCCTCTGCGGAATCTTCTAGTTCTTGTTTTATAATTTTAATTTCTTCCCCGATGTTTATCTACTTGAGTTCCCACTTTTTGGCTGTCATTCCTGTTTGAAAATTCAGGGCAGAGAAAGGAAGTGAAAAAAAAGAGGCTCAGGCTTTCTGTTTTGCTATTTCTCTGTCTATTTTGTTCAGTTTCTGGCGTTATTAAACTCTTAAAAGGGTGTTCCTTGATCTGTTCTGATCGAAACATGCTGTAATCCCTCCTCCCCACCTTCAAAAAAAAAATTCAAATTGTTTATCTAACATATTCAATTTATTTAATTTATTTAGTCTTAGTTATTTCTAATTCAAATGAGCATTAGGCAGTAAAGAGGGGCGATTACAGTTTAACTACAAAAAAAGTTCAAAATTTCACAGACATGCATGCTGTGTTTCTAAGGGACTTTTATGTATCTACTATAATTCTTTTTTAATTTTATAAATTTAACATAATTTTCTTAAATATTTCTTATAAACTACATCATAATAACATTATCCAATTATATTTTCATACAAAGTTCATATAAATAAATCACAAATAAGAAAAATCATAAAAGTGTTTATTTTTTAAAATATTTTAAAATTTTCTAATGTATATTATATATTTAAAAAATTTTATGTTAAATTTGTAAAATAAAAAAAATGATTTATATCTCTTGTTTAAATAATTGATTAATTTTTTATCTCAATGTCTATTTCTTTATTGTAATATCTATTATTTCATTGAAGAAAAAAATAGTTAGAAGGGCTCAAAATATCCTCCATGGAATCAGATTATCAAATGTTAAGAATGTACGACAAATTTTATTCTAAATCATGAAAATTTCATCTCTAAGTATCATGACATTTTCTTTAGGTTAGGTATGCATGAGGCGTTGGACGTTCGATGGCGAGGCGTTAGATAGTTGCCGGTCTTACTTGCATGGCGCATAGCGCTTGATAAGCGCCCCCACCCCGTTGTTGCTTTAATGCGTGGCTTCATTGAAAGACCTTGGCGATAACAATGCTCTGGCGATTGATATCACAACTCTTTCGAAGCACTTGACAAAGTTCGAGTGTTGTAAGGGCACTTTTGTTTGTACTAATACTAAAGAATGAGATCCCCACATCTCCTAAGAAGTTATTTTCTATCATCTTTCATTTAGGGATAGAGAGTGATTGAAGGCCACTAGCTATTCATGTTTAGCTTTTACTTTGATAAGATTAAAAGTGTCACATTTTTAGACTAAATCTTAACATTTTTGTACTCTTTGGATGAATATCCAAAATGAGACAATATAAAGAACTTCATTATTATGAATATGTAGGCTTGTACATTTTTTGAACTGAATTAAAGAAATTAACATATGGTATTCAATGTCATTTTTTTGATCATATATGATTTTATTAAACAATGGCTAATTAGGTGTCATTCAACATATTGAATCATAATTGATCATATTAGTGTTGCTTATACTCTATTTTGATCTTAATTTGATTGTGATATATTAGATATGATATTTGTATTAGATGTAATCATATTTTTATAATAAATGAATTATATATATATATACATATAGTTTTCAAACACTTAGCCCAATATAATTGTTAATGACAATATTATGCTGTTTCAGACTCAGAGTTAAGTTTTTTTAATTACCTCATCTAATGACCGAATGAGCTATTAAAAAAGAGGGCGCTGACAAGAGTTTGTCAGGAAATGCTTCTCTTTGATACTTTATTCTGTTCATTAATTAAATATTCAAGTAGTGAAGAACGGGAACATGATAGTGCTGAATCCCATACCTATTAGAATGTTGTGCGGTATTATGATCTTCTCATTTCTTTTATTTATTCATATTAGTTATCAGTTTTTATATACGAACAAATCAATGATTAATATATAAGAATGATTATTTTGATAATTATCTCTGTTAAGGAAATACACCCAAAAAGCATAATCATAGATGTGGTATAATAGTGTGATTTTTTGCAGAATCTTGAGGCTAATCTGCAAGTATTTAAATATATCAAATCTTGCATCTCTTGTCCAGAGGATAACAATTTCTTCAAATATCTGACTTTTCATACTCAAGATGCAATACTCACACAACTGCAAATTTGCAAACTTAAGATTGGAATGCTTTTTGTTTGACACCAATTTATTTCTCAGGTGGCTCAGCATTTGTGCCATGATGTGGACCTCCAATGGCAATAATATATCTTTGATCTCTATTACGTGTAGCTATGTAGAGTGTTCTAAGTTTCATGGTTATAGCCACATTCATGGGCCGTAAACTTTCCATTATCCTCCACCAATTATTAAGATAGCCACATTTAACGATTTTGCTTTTAGAAATAAAAATCATCATGGGAAAAGTAGTACATCTTACCATCTACAAATTTTACTATGTTGTGTTCTAAGTTCTAATCTAAATATTACAAATTTTCATAGTATTAAGCAATCCAATACTCGCTTGATTGATTTGCCATGGTTTCTTTTAACAAAATTATATAATGATATTCTGCAGTGCATACAATGAAAATATGTGTTTGAGTTGAAAGATTTAATTGGATCTCATTGCTAGCTTTTCCTACTCCAATGTAAGGTATAATTCAGCACGAGCAGTATGCTCACTTTATATCTACATAACAAACAAATAAAATTATGAAATTTTCCAAGTTATATTTAAAATAGATAATAAGTCGATTAGTTCAGATCAAAACAATAAATTTTGAAATACTATTCAAATCGAAAATGGAAAAATCTCAACATGAGTATTTCTTTCATACTCAAATTGATGGAAAACTGAACGAGCGAAACATTGCTTGAAGAAACATTTTTTCTTGCGCAATGTAAACTTTGATGGTAATTAGAATGATCATTTACCTTTGATTGAATTTACATACAATAAAAGTTGCTAGTAACGTGATTAAAAGTGTGATAAATATTTATTCATGTCAGACTTAATCGAGCAAAGCTAGTTCAAAGATTAGACTCAGTCAATCTTGTATTAACAAGCTCAAGATAGATAAGAGATGCATTTTGATCATAAGCGCATAGTTCTCATAATGCGATTTTACATATGCAAAAATCACTCTAGTACGAGAGGCATTCATAGATTTGGAACCACATGAAAATTGTGCCATAGGTACAATCGATCCTTTCAAAATTATAATTAAATTTGGTTAGAAAACTTGTCAATTTATACTCTCAATACATCTTAAGTACAATTCACGATATGTTTCATGCATCATTGCTAAGAATTTTAGCTTTTTTGATGCGCGTAAATTCAACATTGAAGTTATTCCAATAGCCAAAATTTTCGCAAAATTTGTAAATTTAATTTAATTATAATTTAAGAAATCTTAGTTTTTAAAGTTAAAATTTTAAATCATTGCAAAGATTAAAATATTTTCAAATAATAATAATAATAATAAATATTTATTTATATAACATAGATCAAGCATATGAATCCAAGCTAAGAAGATCACAAAAGAATCACAAAAGGCCTAGTGAAGTACCCAACAGTACATCACATAAGAATTTAGTAATATAATTTAATACTAACTATTGAATGTATATTTAACAACTTAATCCAATTACCAAAGTTAAAATTAAATCTTTTTCTCTGTCTTGATATTTGTGTTTAAATTTAAAATTAATTTTGGAGCTTCTAATTCTAGATATACAATAATTTCTCATAATTTATTTAAAATTATTCTAGCCTTGAAATAAATATTTTTTAGTTATATTAAAATATTTAGGAATACTTTGGTGGTATTTTTGAAATTTGGGGGTTGTTATATATGTATATCTATATTTATTCATATTCTATATAAAAATAATTATTGCTTTAAAATTTAATTATTTATATTTATGTACTAAGCATTAAATGTCACCACGTGTTAGTAGAAATAATGAAAAATTAGTAATAAATCATTAAGAAGATTGTACAAACACTCATAAGCTATATACACATTAAAATGAGAACGACAACAATTAAATATGTAAATATATGATTATTACAATTCATTTTTTGCTCGTACCAATAGATAATAAAAAACATATATATACAATAAAATTTATGATTGATGATGAATATAATTGTGTATAATTATAATATTTTTCTACTCATAATGAACTATTTTTGTATTTTCAACAAGTATTTTAGTATGGAGTATTTTGAAATAAATGTAAAAAGTAAATGAAATAAAAATAAATATAGTAGCTCTAATAATATAATTAAAGTATTTATATTGAACACAATGAATATTAATAATATTAAAGTGCATTCTTCTAAGAACCACCCACACATTTAAATAATTTATATTATTAAGTTCGCATAGATAAGAAAAATTTATCAACAATGCGGGCCTAGCTTTGATGGAATTTGAACCATTGATCTTCTTAAGAGTAAAATCTAATGATCATAACCACTGATCTACAATAATACTTTCCACGTGGCCTCAGCTTAATCCAGGCTTTGTCCCTCTTCTAAATGAACATATGGTGCAAATATATCAAAGCACAATCAAATTTTTTATACATTACATATCTAACATCCAATTTTTAGCATCTATTAACTTAGCAGCTAATCGCAATTAGTAATAAATCAAAGCTCAATGATTAAAAGAAAAGAAAATCACGGTGAAGTTCATAGAGATATTTAAATCAATACTTTATAATTAATAAAATATATCGAAAATTATGAAGAAATAAAAATATATTTTGCCCCCTCTAATTCAGCCTTCAAAGCAGGCGCGCATGTGCGCCAATACAACACAAGGGCGGCACATGCAAACACGTGCGCCAGCCCGCATGCACACAATTGCACATGTGCACACGTGCACACGTGCACATGTATAGGATTGATCCTTTCAAGGCCCCCAGGCAGCAATAGACCTTTCTTTAATCAGGAATTCATAAGCAGATTATTAATTAACTAAACCGTGCTTAAATCATGCAGCTCGCTTCCCATTTTAATTACCCTTTCTGCCATCTTCAGCAGCCAATTTGCAAAAACAGCCCTGCAAAATCTGTTTATTGTGATGCAATTTTGAAGAATATGAAAAATGCCAAGCAGTTCATTTTTACCTGCAATTTCAAATGCATCACAAATTTATGCACAGCTTCACCTAAATTTCTGGGGACAGCAGCCTTTCTCTGTATTCAAAAAATATAAAGCCCAGCTCATATGTGACAGAAGGGGTTTAAGATCCATGCAGGCTCTAGATATCCAAAAGAAATTATAGTTCATACCGACGTCAATTCGTTAAGAAATCATGGCCGTTCATCTGGTGAAAACAGATCACTCGCCTTCAAAGATGATGCGGATGAGGTTGAACTGTATTGAAATGAGGTCTTTGAGAATCACTTGAGCTTAAAATGAACGGCCATTGAACTGGATCTATTAAATAATTAGGAAACTAAATTGGAGAATACGAATAATCTTGAGACTAAATTGGTCAACTTGAAACAGTGGGTAAGATTTTGAAAGATTGTTTTCGCTTTAAAACCATGTAACTTGGCTCCTTACTCTCCAACCAATGTTTTCAGCATTTGAATGAGAAAACTTAAGAACGCAGCTTGAATGAACCAGTTTTTGTAGATCCAAACTGGTTCAAACCGGTTTTTCAGCATTATTTGCCAATTGGTACCAATTCCATTGGCTTTATTATGAACTAATTATTCAAGTTCATACACACTCTTCATACTGATGCGGCGAGAATTCGTGTGCTAACCTTTTATGGCTTCGTTTATGGGAAAGTCAGTGAGTTAACTCTACTTAGAAAGATTAAAGCAAGGTCTGTCATGTCGTTGTCCATGAGGAAGTCAATAGTAGCAACTCAAGATATGAGGAGCCTGGGTTACGACAGACAATATTCTCCGTTTTAACTTTCTTGAAAAGTAATTACAATGACTATTCTAAACTAGCAACTAGTGTTTTCAAAGTGATTGGGCAATGCGAAGCACAACTTTTTTGCTTCAGTGTGCAAAGTGAAGCACATCAAGCACTTGCCCAATAACAATGATAAGGACTGGCCTCTGACCTTAAGATTATACTAAAAATTTAACATCAATTATTTCACCCAAGAATACTTCTCAACGAATTTACATAGGTAACGCTTAACAGCTAATTAAGTTACATCTTTGCTAAGGAGATCACAAGATTTCATCATCGATTAAAAACTTGGCTTCCTTGGAAATCATCCAATAAGCAAAAAAACTGCCGACCATTCAAACCAAGCCAATTCAACAGATAATCGTGCTTAGCCTTGTGCATTGAAGCATTGATAGGGAACTTTGCAAAATAGCGACTTCACCTACTATGACCCAAAGTTCTCGCTATCCTTTAAAAGTGAAGTTCTTTAAAGCGTGCTCTTAACAACATAATCAATGAGAAGTAAAAAGAGTTTTACATGACCACAAAATGACACTCAGAATAAGTTCCCTAGCCAAAAAGAGGCTCAAAGAAAGTTTGATCGAACGTTGAGAGAAAAAACCTACATTTAATACCACCTTTCCATGACAATATTTGGTCGTTGGATGTTGTTGTTGCCAAGTAATCACAAAAAATTCACTAATCAATAAAACCATGCATTCTTAGGCTCAATCACTTTAATTTTAATATTTTTTATTATATTTCAATTGTCCAACAATTGTTGTCAAGTTACATGTCAACAGTAGCTGTTCCTTCCCAAAGCCAGCACAGCCATGGCATGTCCTAACCAAATGATCAAAGATTACATTGATTTCAGTAAAGGGCTCTTTTTAGTAATAATATTCAAAATGAAATGATGGATGAGTGGCAATCATGCTCCATTCTCCATGATTATTTGTAATGATCCTAGATCATTTATAAAGTAAGAATTAATTTCCCTGCAATATTCAAATTCGTTAAATCCTCCCGCAAATTTCAGTTTCTCGTTAAAACTCCCGCTAAAATTTGATTTTTCAGTTTCAACCCTTAATTTAGAAAGTTTTAAAATTCGTTTAAAGCTAAAATTGAAATTTAGACCCGTCATTAACGCATATTTAAAATTAGTAAAGTATACTTTCCTCATTTAAACTCGTATTTAAGGCATGAATCAGCTGTCCCTTTTTGAAACGGTTAAATCAATAAATCTCGGCTGAATTAAGAAGGAATGCGTAGAGTAATTAAGGGTAGTTTCCGTAACTTGCAGCTCGAGCCCGAATAAATCGGACGTGCGTTACATACGCACGTCCTATTTAATCGGAAGGAGCCGAAAGGCTCTCACCACCCTCAATCCCTCTCGCCTCTTCCTCTCGGTGATCAACCCCTCACAAAAGAAACAACGGCGACAAGGGCATACCTAGCAGCCGATCGAAGAGCCAGGAGACGCGATCCCTCTTTCCGCTCGACACCGAGAGACGAACGTCAGAGGTTCGTAGCGCTCGACATCTGCTTGCGTGCGACTGCCTTCAATCGACGCCGAGCCGACTCCTTCCGCCTCCTTTTCGTGCCGATCGCTCGAAATGTATGTATATATATGTATAATAATAATAATAATAGCAAATAATTTTTATAAATAGACTAAGTAACTTATTTTGATATCATTAAAAATACTTTTAACATTATAGTAATTTGAACTTAATATTTATCAACAATTAGTCAGATTTAATCACTTAACTTAAGACTAGGTTGTTTAATCCTGCTTTATGAGGTATTAAAATAATTAAAATAATTTAATTACTTTTGGATAGGAATTGAGTGCAATCAATCATAATGTAATCATAATCGAGTGGTAGATGGAAATTGATATCTAAAATTGCAGTATAATGATTAGATCTGACTAGCCAACATTAGGAAAATACCTAATCAATAAAAATCAACTATTTGATAAATTCTTAATAAAAATAAGAGTTTCTGGATCTATGTCATATAATGGAGTTAGTTATAACTTCTTTTGAATATTATAAATATCAAATTAATAATCCTCCTATCCTAACTTATACTTTAATGTACACTAAAGCCTTTGAGTTCATACCAATTTTGATCATAAATAATAACGCAAGAAGTTTTGATATCTTGCTTGAATGAAGCATGTTGTACTGCTCTAACATAATATATGGGTTTGGTGTTGATAAAGAAGGGGTTTAGTAAAAATATTAACAATTTAATTAGACTCCTTTTTCTCCAACTCTGTAATATGATTCTTTCAGATAAGGTTGCATAAATTCTTTAAGTTTAATAAAGTATGATTTTAGTTTAAATATAATAAATTAGAGTTATGAATTAGACCTTCTTATTGTATAATTTACTCTTATGTCATGTGAGATATAGATTTAAGTAACCAATTAAAGACAAACTTGAGAACACAAAAACTAGTTCTAATCTTGTAAACAGATAGTTTCATAATTTAATAAAATCTCAATTATAATTTTTGCAGACATCAAGTTTGTGAGTGATTCATTTAGTTAAGTCAAACACAAAAGGTACACTGGATATTAATTTTATGCTTTCTATCTTTTTACTACTTAAGCATCGCTTTGAACCTGTTTTATATTGTTATTTAATGTTTTACTCTTACTGCTAGTCATATAAGAGAGATAAAATGATGTTTATGTATATTGTGAATGCTGCAAAGGGTTCCGAAATGGAGGTTGAATTAAGTTAGGGACGGGGCTAGTCCATCAGGAATTATAAGGGTGCCATCTGGAGCCTTTGAGGGGGCCCAGGTGAAGGTCACGCTTAACTGTATAGATGATTCCATCTGGAGCCTTTAAAGGGGGCCCAGGTGAAGGTTGCCATCTAGAGCCTTGAGAGAGGCCCAGGTGAAGGTGTCATCTGGAGCCTTTAAGGGGCCCAAGTGAAGGTCATGCTTAATTGCATTTTTATGAATCCAGTCTTATGGTTCTGGCTTTGCCCATCAGAACTGCTAACATTGCCTCATAATATCAAGTCATAAACATAAACATTAATTTTTACGCTATTATTGCTTTTCCATTTGAAAACTTGGCATGTGACAAAAGGGCATTTATGTTGCAGGAAATATGATCATCTTTTATTTGCAATAAACTATATTTTGCCTGCAATTAATATCATTTTTTGTCTTCCGCTTTGCTTTAAGTATATTTTTAATATCTTTTGTATTTAGAATGTGCATTAAGACATTGTTTTTATATAATGCCAGATCAGTTACAGCTGGAAGAAGTTGATATAGTTTAAAGACATGGCGCGGCAAATTAACGAATTCAACTGCCACCTTCGAGGGATATTTGTTTTTGTATAATGAAAGTTATGTAATAAATTTTGGATATTGTTTTATTTTAAATTTAATGAATGCTATTTCTTACACTTAAATGGCTCTGGATGTGTTTACCTGCTATTTTACCTAACTGTCAATATGATCAAGCGGGAAGATGCATCCGATGTTAGATTGATTGTTACCAACTTAACATGGGTTATCACAGTTGGTATCAAAACAAACCATAAGGTGTCAGATAGGAGCTAAGTACTATACACGGCAAAGTACCACTTCATGTGAGTAACCTCTTAAACCCATGATAGTTAAAGTGCTACATGGTTGTGGGTACCTCTTGTGCCTGTAGGGGTCATCTCTAGTCCTATCTACCCAATGAATGGTTCTTGGATCTGTGTGTGGATACTGACAAGGACATCAGTTACTTAAGTTGGGGAGATTGTGAAGACCCACTTAAGTAGTACAAGTGAAATTCTTAAATATCGAGGCGCCTTTTCAGATAACGGTGGAGTTCCTGATAGGGACTCCAAAGTTAAGCATGCTCAGGTGGGAGCACTCCCAAGATAGGTGACCTGTTGGGAAGTTATCTTTTGAGGGCAAAACTATGATGCTTTTTGGGCTAAAGCGGACAATACCTTGGTGCTTAAGAGTTTGAGTTGTTACATTATGACTGATTATTTACCTTAATAATATGTTAATATTTCTCGCTTGTGTGAATTCCATCAATGTCCAACCTATGAAAAGGTTAACTAATTAGCTTATTAAGCCATTCAATAAGCTCAAGCATGTATTCGAGTTCAAACTGAAGACTAGCAAATGAGATCAAATCTAAGCTTGGTCATATTAGAGCTCAAACTTGGCCGAGATGCTTTGTAAATGTGATAACAAGTTGATCCTTGGTTGGAATGTGCTTGAGAGTGATTACTCCTTTTGTAAGTCAGCTCCTGATATAGTGGCAATCTACTTAAATATGCTCCATACGGATGTGAAAAACAATACAATTGGCTAGTGCTATGCCGAGATGTTGCAGTGAATTTGTGAATGTTGAGTAGTGTCGACGTCAAATTCTTTAAGAATACCCAAATAATTTTGGTGGTTGCTGCAGCAAAAACCCGGTATTAAGTTTATGTAGAAGACCTAACAATTGTTGTTATTTCATGTCACTTGAGAATATGAGGGTATTTCCAAGAATAGAAATGTTAGATGTCCCAACAAACAAACCAAGAATTTGACAAAAGTTTCATCATTTATTAAAATCTATAAAGAAGACTTGCTCATGGTCCACACGCACGAGTGCATCCCACCAATCTCATTAATAAACGCAAGAAACACTATTCTGATTAAGATCAATTGGGTAGATCCCGCTATGATTGGTTCCTTAGGGAAGAATTTTGCTAGAGTAAAGATCATTTATGCAGAAGCCGTGTGGTTCAAATAAAATTGAGTAGGAATTGTCAGCGGCAGTTGATAGACAGAGAGTTGTTCAAATATTGAAAATTTTTGTGAGAAACTTAAAATGCGGTGCGAGAAGAATGCCTCTGCCAACATTCGAGACTGGAAGTCTACCCATTGCCTACAGTAACAATGGCATGGTCTTTATGTCTTGGATATGTATAGATTATCAAGATCACATGTGACGTATGAGGATGCACTATTCCAAGAACCAATTCTCATGCCCAAATGATATTGTGCAGATAGCCAAATGAGTCAAGTACTTAAGGTTCAATTGTATCTCAGACCGGTGTGATGACAGTAGTTAATGGCCACAGCCTGGTTTACCCCTAATTTGACATCACAATAAGCGTTATAATTATGTGTTCTTCCTCCACACTAATGTGGAGGCTGCTTAGCACATTCACCTCTTCCACTCCAAAAAGACAACTAATATGTCTCTTGTCGTGAATTAAAAACACTGGATGGTCTGTTGTGGCTGAGGATGAGAGTTGTTGCAGTTCCTTATATGCATCATTCTGAAGGTTCGCTTCTTCAACGAAGGCAATCTGTTAAGCATGTAGAGAATCACATCCTCGATGTTGACTTTCGAGCTAGTTCCAGCTATGTTGTCAACAACTGCCTTTATATCTGTCAAGTACCGTGACATTAACCTATCCTTCATCACAATATTGTGCAGTTCGTTCGTTCTTGAGATGTATAACACGAGAACTGCAATCATCCAGTTGTTGTACACTGGATCCTGCTGTGAAAGATCTCACAAGCTCTCAATGTGATGGTGGAGACCTTTCGCCCAAAGCATTCGGCTAACCTGAGCACGCTGGATTAAGTAATTTTCCAGCAGTATCTAAACAATAAGGACATTTTCATACTTACGCAGATGAACTTGAGATTGAGCGGACAGGAGTGCGTTGTGCGTCAACTACGACGTTGGTGGAGCCGCCGCAGGAATTTAACGCACACGTGAGTGCCTGAGAACATGGCCTCTTAGTACAATACACATTAAAGTTGGCTCCTCGATAAGTGGTTCCCCACACAAGGATGTATATGGGAGAGACAGTGGGCTTGACTTCCTTTTTCAGCAGCAAAAAGCGTCCGGTCCGAAGTGAATTTATTGTCTCAATAACAGGAAGTGTCTTTCTTGTATCTGCAACAGAAAGTGCCTTTCCCATCTCTGCAACAGGTCCTCACGCCAGGAAACGAAAGCTCATCAACGAACAATTTGTAGTGGCCTCCGTATCCAGCCCCGTTGTTGCCTCGACTCATAACGCGTGATTCGACGCTGATGGCAAGGTTGATGGGATGTCATTAACTGACATTGGTCGCTCCACACTAGCCCAGCAACTCAAGAGCAATGTCCATTATCTTCGCTCAATTGTGCCTTGAAGAAGATGGATGGGTTCGGGTCAAACCTTTGCTGAAGAAGAAACACAAGCACCTCCGCATGCAAAGGAAGATCCTCGTTCCACTGATCGCAGATGGAGAAGTTTTTTAATCATATGCCTATCCATCTCTGCATGAGACGAGAACTGCTAGATTGACGTCACCATCCCTGCATGGGATGAAAGAAGAAAGGGGTCCCTAGATTGACTGCAGTCACGGTCACCAAAGTGCAGGATGGAGAGACCGCACACACGGAGGGACGTGAGCAGAGTTATTCACTGATGCAAAGGTTCACCGGAATAGGGATTTGTCGAACTCGTAGATGCTGCTATGATACCATGAAGAAGCATGCGAGGCAACTAAGAGAGGTGGAAGAAGAAAAAATGCTTAATTCCAATTTACAATTAGAGCCACACTTTTGTTAGAAACTAGCTTGATTTTTTACTAGACTCAAAATCGAATCGGAAATTTTGGCTGGAGTCACGAGTAAATCTCAAACTTTTTTAGCACAAGTCAACTCGCTTGATTTATGATTCTAGTAGACTCAAAAAAAAAAGATAATAAATATGTTTAGTATACATATTTGAAGGAGAGGTTATGGGTTTGAATCCCCTCTCTTTTTCATAATTTTTTAGCAAACCATTTTTTCATTGGGGCTCAAAATCAAATGAGACTAAGTTCAAAACTTCTCTCCTTCATATTAGTTTTTTTTTTTCTTCGAATTAGCTCAAAATCGAATCATTTTCGAGTTTAGTCAGCTCGACTTGAAATTATTTGAGTATGAGTCAATTTCGAGTTGAGTTTAACTCGAATCAAACTCAACACGAAGTTAGCCGTACTCACAATACATAACAATCCCATGGGTATTTGTGCATTAGTGTGGTTAGGTGTTTTTAAGTGGTTAGTCAATTAAACAGTTATTCTATCAAAAGCTCCATCCAATTATAAGTTGATTTTTAGTATAGGATATGTAAGCATAAAAAAGATGCTTTTATTAAGAAAATTAATAATGAAGAACATTAGGATTTTAAGAAACTTTTCTCTTCTCTCTTGATCATGAGAATCCTCAATCAAGAGAGGCATCACTAAGGCTTCACACCAAAGGGATGACAAACCTACTAAAGTCAGCCATCCCTAAGGCTAGCTCAAGTCGAGCCAGCCCAGACTCGAACACAAAATTTTTGAGTTGAGTCTGACTTGCACGTGTTCGAGTTCGGGTTCAAGTCGAGTTCAAGTCATTTCAAGTTCGAGTTTGAGTCAAATTGCCAGCCCTAGCCATCCCCCATCCCCATGGGTCATCTAGCTACAAAACAAAAAAACATTCTTCCTAAATGGACTCCAATTTTCTAGCAAGCTGAAAGCCCATCTACAACTCTCTTCAACTATATCTATTCATGGAAAGAGCACCATCCAGGGGATGCCTAATAACATTCTAATTAGTCCATGAGTCAAGGACCAACATTTTGGAAAGTAGATACTCATCTCTTACACTCATTTACTTCTCTCTCTCTCTCTCTTCAAATCCACTCTGGTATCACCCCATCTCTTTACAACTAATACAACTCTTTCAAATGTAGCCAAATATACGGCACACAATGAACGACAACAGCATCAAATTTACAAGTACACATTGCCTAACTCATCTCCACAAACATCATAGCACAAGATGCCTCTTCTCCAACATGTGCATGGCTAATAATAACTACATACCCAAAGCTAACACAAAAAAATAGAAAGAACAATGACGTATTTTTGTGTGGATAAATGTAATAAAAAGACAATGATTCTTTTGAATGTGCAACTATGTAATAATCCTCAATCAACCAACTTTTATTATACAATGCGTGTAACTCAATTTCTGATCATTTATTATAAACTATCTAATTATTTAAATTAGCTAACACTCCTCCAAGTTGTGAAATAAAGCCATGTGGCACCAACGTAAAGACAAGATTTGTTTCATGCATCCAAATTCTCAAAATTCATACCAACATTACGATTTAAGCTAAACTACCAAGCCAATCACAAAAAGCAGGCATGGGGGTTCCTCCATTAGAATGTATAAGTGGATCAAAGCTATGGCTAGCACCCATAACAACAACATACTAGCACATGCAAAATCTGAAATAAAGCACACAAGTATTCAAAAATCACATAAGCCAATTCTATTAATTAAGAAGAGGCTTTATACATAGCACCCAATATACATATTCAACACCCAAATATTAACATTTACAAGTAAAACACAATTGTTTCACCGTCTAAGAAATTTTTTAATCATAAATAGACATGAGGTAAATATTAAAGTTTGGGTAGTGAATGTATTTTATATACTTATGGGTGTAACGTGGGTAAACATCACTAATAAAAAATGAATAGCGAAAATACCAAAACAAAAATTCAAGAGCTTATAAGTGGATCAATAGTGAACCCGTATATTATCCAAGAAATCAGTGAATTAAGCAACTTAATTAATTATACACCAGATAGCAAACAAAAAAATAATTAGTTAAAAAATTGGGTTACGAAAAATCACCAAAATGATAAGTCTTAGATATGAGGTGTTGATATACCTTAACCCGATTCAAACCGTTGTTCATCAGAATAAAAATGGAATATGCACTGAATGCATGTTTTTCACTCTTATGTAGTAACACTAACAGTGTCCATGATGCAGCTGAAGCAAATATCAACTGCACGATTTTTCTCTAATAAAAATTTAGCTTGTATATGCATTCCTGACATCTCAAAATATCTGCAAAAAAAATTAACTATCTTGAACATTTGAAATTTCTTTGATTCTATTTCAAGAAAAATGTTACAAAACTGCTGGATGCAGTTTCCGACGCACTTTTAAATATGTTTCAAGAACTTCATTTCAGAGTATAGCCGGTGAGAAGTCTATCTAGTTCACGACCATACCCAGTTGATCATGATAAAACAGCAAACTGCCTGTCATGCCTCAAAAAGGTTCTGCATACTACATAATGTCAGTAAAAGTTTGTTCAGGTATTGAAGATCCCCTCAAAATTTGTTTGCCTCTGCCATCAAAACTTTCACAGTTCCTCTTCAAAGTATATCTCAGCGCATAGGCTGAAGAAGTACACAACAAAACAAGCAATTACTTGATGTGAAGACATGTAGAATGTGGCACCTGCTTCCATGAGTCAATTGTTTTGGGTATAACCGCCTTGTTCTTCAAATACATGGTTAATAACAATGGGAAAGCGCCATCAGTTAGAATAATTACAGCAGCAAGGTCTTCATGGAGTCTATCTATAAAAAGAAGTAACACAAAATGCTTGCTTTCAGGAAAAAAATCATAGCTCTTCAATTTTAATGAAATTATACAACAAAAATAATGGATAACTCCAATTATCAATAAACCCAGATGATTCAAGCTTTATGAACACTGACCTTAGAGGTATCTTATCAATCCAACAGAAAAATGGAATAAAAAGTCATACAACGAGCACTATATCTCAGAATCATTTTCATGCAGCATGCAAAAATATTACAAAAAACAGTTATCAAGAGGGTGACTTATCACGCATAATCAACTCAAGGAGGTGTGCACCCTCAAAAATGAATGAAGCCTGACAATCTTCTTATGGAAAACACCAATAATTTTGGATCAAAGATCAATGCATATGCACTTGTATAATCCATTGAAGCCATTCAGATGTCAATACAAAAGCCATTCAATCCTGTTTGATGAGAATTATATTCTGCACTATATTAGTGAAGAATATAAGGCCTACATATGCATGTAGGAAAATACAAAAGAGGAAGGAAAATTTGAAAAAATTATATTAAGATATTTGCAAAAATAGTTCATCGACTATTTTAGTTTAAAAAAGAATATGTTAAATAAACTAACATAAGCCATTAAATCCTTTTGACGAAAATTATATGCTGCGCGGTATTAGTGAAAAATATAAGGCCAACATTTGCATGTAGGAAAATACAAAAGGGGAAGGAAAATTGAGAAAATAATATCAAGATATTTGTCAAAATAGTCCATCAACTATTTTAGTTTTGTCAATTTAATCCAGACTATTAAAAATGGTCATTTTAGTCCCTCAATTATTAAATGTCTCTAATTTAGTCCCTCATTTAAACATTTAAAGACTAATTCAGCCTCTAAATTTTCATTTCTTGGGATTAAATTGAGCTTAAAATGAATAACTGAAGACTAAATTGAATAAATAAAAATAGTCGAGGGACTAAATTGGACAAATTGAATAGTACAAAGATAATTTGGTCAATTAAAATATTCGAAGGACTATTTTGGAAAATAATATCCCCATAAAAGCCATGTTCTTATACTATATCATATTACTTCTTGACAAGCATAGTAGCACTGCCATAAAATTGGAGTACGTATGTATATAATAAAAAATATGTTATATATAAACAGCTATAATTTTCAATATAAATGAGAAAACAGCATGTGAATTAAAATCTTGGCAATGATGTTCACCACAACTTTAGAAAGCATGAGTAAAATTTTTTTAATGTATCACAACTATCAAATAAAATGAAATGCCTGCTAAACTCTTCAAGTTGAGAAGATCATGATCAAACATGATTCAAAATTCTTGTCATACCCCACTTACTACAAACGTTGTCTCAATCTTCCCTCGTTGTCAGTTCTTTGGACTATCAGAGGCGTTGGATTTTTCTCAGGAGACATACAATTAGAGGTTTCATTGCATAAAAAAACATTCAAATCATTTTCATTGAAGGAACAAAAAATGAAACATTTAACCTTTCATATTCTCAGATATTCATGTAACAATCATATTAGTAGTTGATTCATACGTACTGTTGTTAATAGAGGAGGAGAATTAAACTTTGTAACCAGATTACTATTTTCTCAATAGCTTTCATTTACCATTAATACTCCTTATATGACCAATAAATTTTTTGAATTAACACACATTAACATCTATACTTTGCATAAGCAAAAGAAAATAGTTACTTTTGAACGAGCGCTTTACTAGGGCTGTCAAATTTTGACATGACATGGGAACTCACACAAACCCGACTTGATTATATTTGGGTTCTGGTCAATCTGATTTTGATTCAAGCCAAGTTTGGGCTCATAAATTAGACTTGTTTAAAATTTGGGTTGAGTTTGGGTCAACCTGAATAACACATAGTTAACCCATTTTGACCTACCAACGGCTCAGCTCAAAAGTGTGATGACCCATGTTAGATTAGCAACAACCAATCTGACATAGGTGCATCTTTCCACAGGATAATATTGGCAGTTAAGCAAAATAACATTCAAACAACATCCAGAGCCATACAAGAAATAAAAATATCATTCATTCAATTTAATATCACTTTATCCAGAATATTACATAAATGACATCATACAAATAAATGTTTATCTCTCGAAAAGAAAATAAAAGCTGATATATTCCGCACCATGATTCTTTTTAACATCTTTAAATTACCTCTGCCTCCTCTAGTTGTATTTGGTTTGGCATTATAAAAATAATATCTTAATACACATTCTAAGTACAAATGATAAGTAATATCCTATACTTGTTTAGAGATGAAGGGGGTTGCGGTAATCATAGAAGGATAAGAGTATTGATGTTTAACAAAAAACTATTGTTTAACTTACGAAAATTGTCTCAAGAATTCCTACTGCAATTTGCGACATGGACTGAAATTATGATAGTGTTGATGTGCACAATTAATAAACGAATGTTAAGACTTCAAAGTACACTTCTAATGCAAATTCATCTTTTCATCTTGAGAGGAATTAACATTATTATAGAGCAAGAGGTATTACAAAGTGGACTCATACCTTAGGAATCAGCCGAGCGCAACAAGGTTCGAGCGGAAGAGGAGTCGTGTGGGAAGAGCCGACGTTGGCTTCTGAACCACTCCTCTGTGTCTCTATCGCAATTGCTTCCGTCGATTTCTATGCTTCTGCCTCAGAGTTCCAGAGCTATCTCCTTTGGCTTAGGCAAGTGTCGGCGGGTTGGATCGAGAGGGGCTTGGGCGGTTGAGAGGAAAAGAAAATGACCTAGTGCTCAGTGAGGGTGGGGAAGAGTTGAGCAGCCTTCCATGGGACTAAATAGGGCGGGCATGCGTAACGCACGCCCGCTTTGTCTGGCTAGGAAGCCGATTAACGCTAGTATGCTATGGGAAATGAGGGAAATTGGAAGTCAAGTGATTTTGGGCGTTTCGTGTGTTCCGTCGATCCTCCCCAATGGAACCATCATACTGATTTCAGCGGAAGGTGCAACGTCAATACTCTGCACATTTGGAATTGACGACTTAAATGCCTCCCGTAACTCTTGCGTCGATCATGGAAGTGGAGAAAAAAAAATCGGAAACTACAGCGATTAGAAATAACGTAAATTTTGCCTGAATGTTGCTCGGAACACTTGTATTTAAATTCAAAATGAATCAATGAATTTTTAAAATTTCCTAAACTAATTATTCAGTTATAACAAAATCAAGAAGTAGTTGATGAAAACAAATTTTAGTGAGAACTTTTAACGGAAAATGAAAATTTGTGAGAAATAACAGAAATTAAACATAGCAGGTATTTTAACGTCCTCTGTCCAAATGACCTAGGGTCATTACAATAAGTCAAAAGGGACTGCAACCTTCGCTATCATAGATTTAAAATCATACAATGCAGAGAACTGAGCTGAGAAGCTTTAAAAGAAAAGTTGTAATTTGTGTGGAGACTCCAATTCAACATTTTTCTTTTTCAAAAAATCTCTCAACTCTCCACTCCCTCGTCTCCTTCTCACCCACACCCAGCTCTGTCTTGGTGTCTCTGATTATCCAATGTCGAGAGCTCGAGATGCCAACCATCCACGGCAAACGACAACATAGTCGCAAACTAATAGTCTGGTGATGAAAGTCTCTCGGCACGAACATTACCTCTCAGTCTCTACTGCAATGCTTCTTTCCTCTATATGATAAGTATCAGAGATCATCTTCTTTAGATCAAAAATTTGATTCTCTTCTTCATTTTTATTACTCCATTGATGAATCAAGTATGTGAATTTTCATCCAAAGACTTTTATTTAATTATGGTTTGCTTAATCTGCTTTGAACTGAATTTTTTCGAGTTGAGTGGGTCAGGTTTGGGTTACTCATGTTGAGGGTGGGTTGGGCTGGGTCCATAAAAGCTGACACAATTAAGCAAATAGATTGGAGTTTGGTTGATGTATTTTGGGTCGAGTCAACTTCAAATTGAACCTGTACCCAACCCATTAACCCATTTTTTCATTTTGACTGCCCTAATTTTAACAATGGGATAAAAGTTAGATGAGTAAAAGGTTTGTTGTGATGTCCCGATATTTGGGTGTTCACATACTGCAGGATTATATTAGGCAATTTGAGAAAGAAAAGAGACACATAGAAAAACCAAAAATATTATTCATTTATTTCAATAGTTCATATTACAAGATCTTTTCATCGTACTCCTCGTACAAAAGTGAAAATAAAAAAAGATAAAAGATAAACAAGCAAAATAGCGCCGTGGATCTATCAACAGTTTGAACATTTTAAGCATTAGGGTTCTTGCGTGTATTCTCCCAGAAGCACCTGATCTGGTATTGTATATAAAACAATATCGGGATTGGAATTTCCAATTTTTAGAGAATACTCTAAGTACTGTAATAAGCAATGAAGTATTATATTTTATAATAGCAGGGATGTGATTTGCGAAAAAGATTTAGGAAAAATAATGAGGTAAAAGCGCCAATGATATAATTAACTTCATGCAAAAGATATTAGCTCAACGTTGTAGGTTAGAAGATGTTGTAATTGACTGAATACACAATAATTAATCGTAATGATAAATAAGATTTGGTTCCAAGAAGTTTCATTTATAATAATTTG
Source organism: Gastrodia elata (assembly GCA_016760335.1). NCBI lineage: Eukaryota > Viridiplantae > Streptophyta > Magnoliopsida > Asparagales > Orchidaceae > Gastrodia > Gastrodia elata. The sequence continues at coordinate 2,197,100 of CM028676.1, forward strand.
TTTTGTAAAAAGTTTTCATTAACAAAAGGGTTTGCATAATTCTATAGGGTATATATACAAGATCATATACTAGATTTCCTACTAATCAGAAGAGTCAGGACTAGTTGACTTCCTCTTTGATGCGAACGCAAGGTGGTCATTAGCTTTCCTCTTCCCCTTGGAAGAAGAAGCCGTCGCATCCCCAGTTTTGATGAGCTTCTTCAAGTCATGAAGCTCATCCTGCAGCAGAAGGACTTGACGTTTCTGTACGTCGTCCTTCCTCAAAATCTCTCTCTATCATGGATACCCTCCCAAACAGGACCCACTTTAGCTCTTGGACCTCTTTTTTTAATTCAAATATCCGGTTCCTGGATGCAGATACCCACCTAGCCAGGGTATTCTCCACCTCCTTCAATCTCTCTGTTGACGTGTTATCTCTTGTCTCTGCAGCGGGGATGTTCATGTTTACCCTCGGATCAGATATTCCGTGTGAGGAGTCACCGTTACTCCCCTCATCCTCAAAATACTCGATCATTTAATCGCGAAGATTCATCTATAAATAAATGATCAATAAAAAAAATGTTATTCTTGCATTTCCCACGCTTTTGATTATAATGTTGAACATGGTACTATTATCCTAAGTTATTTTAATTTTCTTAGATTGAAAATATCCTTATTTTCTTCTTTTTTTTGCATGTATACTCTTTTCTTTCTAAAGTACTCAATCATGCTTTGATACCAACTGTGATATCCCAACAATTGGGTGTTCACATACCGCTTGATCATATCGAGCAATTTGAGAAAGAAAAGAGATACATAGAAAAACCAAATATATTATTCATTTATTTCAATAGTTCATATTACAAGATCTTTTTATCGTACTCCTCGTACAAAAATAAAAATAAAAAAAGATAAAAGATAAACAAGCAAAATAGCATCGTGGATCTATCGACAGTTTAAACATTTTAAGCATTAGGATTCTTGTGTGTATTCTCCCAGAAGCACCTAACCTGGTATTGTACATAAAACAATACCGAGATTGGACCCAGTAATTAGAGAATACTCTAAGTAGTGTAATAAGCAATGAAGTATTATATTTTATAATAACAGGGATGCGATTTGCGAAAAAGATGCAGGAAAAATAATGAGATAAAAGCGCCAATGATATAATTAACTTCCTGCAAAAGAAATTAGCTCAAAGTTGTAGGTTCCTAATGTCATTTTTCCAGTAACCTACTACGAATGTGTTGCTGATGTTATTTTTTCAATAACAACCTACGAATGCTATTACTGATATCATTTTTCCAGTAATTAGCCACGAATGCCGTTACGTCATTTTTCCAGTAAATGGCCACAAATGCTATTATCGATGTCATTTTTCCAGTAATTAGCCACGAATACTGTTACTAATGTCATTTTTCTAGTAACTAGCCATGAATATTGCCACGTTAGTTTCGAACAACCAACCAAGCTTCAATTTGAATTTGGCTCGAAAGCGAAGGTAAGCAGTAGTAAAAGTGCAAAATATAATATTCATCATGTACTGGGTACCTTTATTCCTTAAGTTCGGATGAGTGACAGTTCGCTCAATTTGCATTTAAGTTTTCAATATTTCCTTAAATTAGCCTTTTAAAAGTAATGTGATATATTTTAAAGAATTTTTACATTCTTCTTTTTTATTCTGTCTTTTCTTTCACATTCTCATAATGATAGAAATCTGTATTTTATTAAGTCATTTGATATAATAATATAATATTATCATTATGATACTATATGAAAGAATGAAGACAAATATAAATAAAAAAATTACTTAAATGAAAATAGCAATCATTTTATAACATTTAAATTGTTCCCATTATTAATTAATGAGAATGATAAAAATGTGAATGACTAAATATAAATTTTTTATAGCAATGATTTAAATATATAGAGTAATAATATTAGCAAAATGTTCCCTTCAATTTCCTCCTTTCTAACTCCTCTCAACTTAGGATTAGGATCGCCGAAAAACAGAAGCAGGCCGAAAGTTACTGGTTGGTTGGCTGAGAAAGGTTTGGGGCTGTGACGGCTGGCCGGAGTGGCTGCAGCAAAAGGGTTGGATGGCAGCGGCAAGAAGGGGCTGCTGGGTGGCCGGCAGCTTGCTAGCTAGTTGGGAGGGGCTGTTGCTGGCTGCTGGAGGCAGGTAGGGGCTGAGGAAGAGGGGCTGGTAGGGGCTGAGGAAGGAGTTGGCAGCTTGTTGGCTGATGTGGGCTGAGGGAGGAGCTGCTGTGGGGCTAAAGAGGAGCTGCTATGTGGGGAGAAGAGAATTGGCAGTGTGGATAGGAGAAGGAGGGAATGGAGGAGTTTAAATAGAGAAGGAAAGGGAGAGGGAGGGGCAATTAGGGGGCATTCCCTGCTCATTGAATGCACATGTCGCTCATGGTCCGCCTACTGCGAAAGTTTCTTCTGCCAGAAGGCGGAAGAAATTGCAAACATGCGATTTGGGATCGGGGGGAGAGAAGGATTTTCAAAGGAAATTTATTAAAATTACTTAAACTTAAATTAATTGTATTTTTCCGCCGTTTGACATCCAAATACAACGAAACTTGACACCGGGTGCGCTATGACATAACGAACACCCTCGCGCCAAAAATTTTCAATTTGGAGTAATATTTTATTTTATATTAATTTTTGAGTTTTAAAACTTCAAAAATTAACCACGATAAAATCGACACTCAGAATTTGATAAAACTTCTCGAGCAGTTTTTAAATAATATACTTAGCACAACGACACTGAAAACGATGAATTTGGACACGCATTCCAATATTCTCGATTTATAAAATTTAATGAATTCAGAAAATAAAGCGGGAGCTTCCGTTATTCGAATTTCTTTCAAACTAGGGCAGTTTGATATTTATAATTATTCTTATCTATGGTATTTTTGTTTGACCTAATTCAAAATTCCCTGGGATCCTGATTTCCAAGGCGGGATTTAACCTAATTCGTAAAGTAACGACTTTAGATCGTTACATTTGTGGTGACTTCAATATTCATGAGACAGAAAGATATCTAAACAGCTGAAAACATTCTTCCATTCTTTCTTAACTTTGTTATTTTTTGTCCTGTTGGACTACCTCCATACTGCACATAGATTTAATCAATCCAATAACCAAAGTATTAACCCAAACGCTCAACTGATCATTTTACTTATTTCTAAAAATCCTTTCTTCATAAATTGTAATGCCTTGGCAATGAAAAAATTTCTAAATAATTCTAAACTTACTACTTCTGTAGCAGCTACATTCCCTACTAAAAAGCTTAATTTTTAAGTTCAGAAATTTTGGTTTTCTATGGAGAAAACTTCAAGACTGATTGAGAATCGGGGGTAAGATTTTCATGCCGTTGGTGATGTTGTAAAACAACAGTTTCTCAAACTTAGACTTCTCAAACAAAATCTTGAAATTTAAACAAAAACCTTTATGATCTAAACTACCAAAAAAAACATGACAGTCACATTGTTTCTCTGATTGAGTATGAAAAATACTAAGGGACTGTTTGGTTCGTAGACATCTATGTGCAATGGTATGTTATTTAAAGGTGTCGTTAAGATTGGAGCTGTTTGATTCAATATTATCTCATTGATCGATATCTCAAAATTTTGAAAATATCACTCTTTGATGTCATCTGAATGTCAGGAAAAAGCAGATACCATCGCTGACAATCTATCCACAATGGTAGAGTGCTTCGCTCCCGAACTTCGCTTTTGCCAAGGACGAAAAAAACGCTCTCGAACCTCGCTTTCGCCAAGGATGAAAAAAATGCTTCCAAACCTCGCTCTCGCCAAGGACAAAGACTATGCAAGAAGTTTTCGCTCGCCGATTCCAATTCCAACCTTTCGGGCGACTCTATAGACGATTCCAACCTTGATGGCAGCAATTTAGGCCATGGACGAGGGCTTCTCTATGCAGGAATGCGATAATTAGAGTTTGAGAAAAAGCAAATTTGAACCTTGAAGAGGTAATAAATTGGCGAAGTGTTGGTTGCCGAAGAAACTCTTTGTTGGTATTTGCCAGATTAGGGTAAATAACTATTCTCTTTCATATCCAATTCGTAGAAAAGTTTGAAAGATAAAAATATAATCCTAGATTTTCTGTATAATCTCAAGTTTTCTACATTATCCTTTTCAAGCTAATTTTTAGTTACACTGCTATGTCAAAGGTAATCTTATCTCATGTGTAACTTAACATGAATGACAGTGAACAAAATATAATACATCTGAATAATATTGACATCTGTTATTTAAATAAAATTGAACCAAACATAACATAATATCCAAATTACACTGTTGTCTAAATAACATGATATCTTAATAGCTTTCCACATAACATCAAACCATACAACCCCTAAGAATTATTTACTAATGATGTATTGTTAAGTGTTGCTAATTATATACTAACGCTAAAATTATGTATAATATAAATAAATAAATTACTATTCTATATATAAAAAATTAATTGTATATTAATTTTCATTTCCAAATATATGTTAAAAATGGATTCAATTTATTTTGATAATAGCATGCAAAAAAGAGCGGCCTCAAAGGAAATAATATTGAGGTTTTTGCATAAACACAAGCATAACAAATATTTTAAGAAAATTTATGCGCATTGCACCTAAAATAAGATTTTACCTTTCTAACATAAATTTTAACAATGTTAAGTCTTAAGATTTTATTTTTAAATTTTATTAAGCTTAAGAGCCATTTTAGAAATTTTTGAAAGTCAAGAACTAAATTGATCACATTCCAATAATTAAGGTATTATTTTGATAAACTTTAAAGAAAACCCTTCAAGAACAGTCATTTAGCAGAGATCAAGTTTGCTTTGACATACTAAATTAAAAAGAATATTCTAACCTCCTACATGTGCCAATATTGTGTTGTTAAGAGAACGCTTTGCTACTTATTTGAACAGTAGGAAGAGCTTTGTATTCTGCATCAAAAGAATTTTCTATTTCGTAAAGCACCCTCACAAAACTCCAATGTGCAAAGCCAAGCGCAATTCTTCTTTATGGTTGGCTATGTTAGAGCATATAATGATAGATGCCTTACTATATAACTGACAAAAAAGCTTATGTTCTCAATCAACAATAAAGCTTTGCGATCTCTTTATGCGTAGATGTTTCAGCAGATTGACAAATTTAAAATATAATTAATTTAAGAAGTCAAAACTTACAGCTTGCAGCTGTTTCAAATAGAGTATTAAGGCATTTGTTTCATGAAGATAAGAGCTTCAATTGGAAACTTACCGCTCATATGAGTTGAATTCTAATCGTAAACATTGTCTCCAAGAAAAATTCAACTTTGAAAATGAATGCTAAGCAAAGAGAGTTAGAACATGATGATTAAATTATTATCCGACCCAAAAAAAAAAACCTTGTGTTTGTCTCTCCAAAATATAGAACAACCAAAAAATATCTGCTTAAGTGAATGAAACAAATTTAAAAAATGCATCAATCCAGTGAGTTCATAATTAGATCAAGCTTCAATACCTTCATTCAATTGACCTCTGGGAAGCTTTGTGGTCTCCCAGTTTTTCGTGAGCAGAAATGATGTAGGAATAATACAAGCTTTTCCTGGTTTTAAAAAGCTACCATAATGATGTAGCAGAAACGTGTGATTTCAATGATCTCGACCATTTCTTGTAAATTTGCAGAAAAATGAGATGAGTAAGGATTCCAAATAAATTTTTTATCCAACAATTGAAGATCTATCCTACCAATTTTAATGTGAAAATTTAAAACTTGCTGCAAACGCCCATCAGTTCTGTGATTCAACTCCCTCAATAATGAGATGAGACATAAAATCTGGATGAGCCAAAGAAACGATTACAAAAAAGCTCATCCGTTGAGATTGTGGGTTGGGAAACGCCATGCCATTGCAAAGTTCTTTTCTCTTTGCTGTACATTCTGGCATCAAAAATCCTGCCAGCTCTTTCAAGACCAGCTTGTAGAACTTCATAGGTGCCACATGAAACAGGAATTCCATTCCTTCTCATTCTTGAATAAAGCTGAAGACTATTCTCAACATCACGAGCCTGAAAAAAAGCATTCATCAAAGCAGTATAAGTTGAACTGTTTTGATCCGCAGGTAAAGCAGTAAAAATCTTTATGGCAGAATCAGAAAACCCTGTACATCCAAGCTGGTATATTAAGAGACAAAGGAGATATGCCCCAAAGCTGATTCCAACACGAAGCATTTCCTTAATAATATCAAAAATCAAGTGATGTGACTTGGATCTAATGAGAAGACCAATCAAAGTGATATATGCAGACCTCTCCAGTTTGCAGCCAGCTTTTACAGCACAGTGAAATGCAAGCAATGCACAGGAAGGCCTTGGATTCTTGCAGTTGGCAAGAACAACAGCAGATAAAATATCAGAATCCAAAAGTATTTCTTTATTAATCATCCCAAGCAATAAATGTTCCATGGCAACTAAATTCCTAGTAGCCAAAAAGTAAACGATAATGCTCCTATCCTCGAGAAAGGCAAGATCATCACAAGCTAAATCAGACTCTAAAATTTCCACTTCAATGCCTTCAAGGTCGAGATGAGGATTTACTTTTCTGAGAAGTTGATCACTCTCACCGGAACTCCTAAAAGCTGACTGTGCTTCCAGGAAAACAGGACGACGAAGAACAATAGAGTTCTCTTGCATGTACAGAAGAATCTGATTAATCATTGTTGTCTCTCCCGCCACAGAACACTTGCGGATAAGTGTATTGCATGTAGCTTTGTCCGGCTTAATTCCCGCGTCTTGCATTTCATTCATTATTTCAAAAGCATCTTTAAATAAACCTAACATGATTGAGTGTTAGAAATGTAAAAAAAGCAACTCAAGTAACTATGATTACAGAATAAATGGATATTCTAAGGATTGTCATCAATGTTCACGGTAAGATCAATGGATCTTGCGGCTAGACAGGCTTCTCAAAGACAAACCAACATAAGTCTGCAAGAAAAAATGATCCCTATAAGAAGCTTGCCTTTATCATTCAGCAAAAGAAAGAAGATTGAAAGTGGCCCAACTGCTTCAAATTTTACAAAAAAAAAAACACTAGGAGGTTATTTGGTTCCCTTAAACCTTAGTAAAGTCAAATATTATTGGTACATAATAACATTATATCTAAATTATTCAAGAAAAAACTTTCATTTTCCATTTTTGTAAAAATCATGAATTTTACTCGTAAAAAAAATAACACATGCATTTTATGCATTGTACTCGTGTACTCATGAAAATACTCATAAATATATCTCTTTTTGACGAACTGATGATGATTTTTTATTATAATAAATTGAATAATTTAAATTTGAAATTATATTAATCTTATCTTCAATCAGAATTTAAATTTTAAAAACATTGTACAAGTAAAATCAATATCAATTTGATATTAGCTGGTATTTTACCAAGAACAAAAATTCAAGATGATATGAAATTTTATCATACAATTTCATATGTTTAAATCACAAAATTAAAGCATATTCATATTCTCCATTATATGAATGCCTCCCTAATATATGAGACCGTAATTTTCCCGCTATATTCAATTTTGTGGGAATTTTTTGAGAATGGCGTATTTCAGAAATACCTCATATGTTGTTTGAATAATATTCGTCTGCAACTAATAGTAGAAATACACTTACTACTCATCATTGCTATAATGCATTATATTATCTATAGTATACCTCTAAAGCTTTGTTACAGCATCTTAGAAACATGATATAATTTATTTCACCCGTATTAATATTTTGATTGATAGTTAGAAGATTCTCAATCCCTTGAAACTAAGATGGTTCTAATCCTAAAATCATTTAATACTGGTCTGTGCTATAATCATTTTTTTTACTATCGTCATGAAATTTTGAAATTCTTTCAGGCATGTTGTTCTTTTTAAAATCAGAGTGAGATTTAAACCAACTAAAAAGATTAATTTGGAATTCATTTTAGATCCAAATCTTGTTTTAGAAATCTTTATTTCTTTGTTTGGATATTATGGGAAGCTATTTATAGATACAGTCAATCATTCATGATAATTTAATTGAGTTAAGATCCAACTGCATCATTATAATTAAATGTTACTAAGGAAATCAAGGATTTGTGATCAATTTGCATTCTCATTATTATCATAATACACTATATTATCGTTCATCCATGTTTAGAGATTTGGATTGACCTGATTTAACTTGAACATAAGGTATTATTAGGTCATTATGCTTTTAACCCTTTAAATAGAGTCTAGGGATGGTAAGAGATTATCAATTGAACACTCCAGAGTGAGTACCAATGTCATTTTAAATTTGATTAAGTGGCGATAACTATATTAAAATCTAGTCTTTGAGGAAGATAGGGCTTGAATACGTCTAAGTTCTTAAGTTTTAATTAGAGAATTTTTTCAAGTACAATAATCTTATGGAGAGTCTAATAGGTCATTGCAAAGGCTAATAAAATTTCAAACATAACTTTTGTAGACACATCAAATCTCTAAGTGCTACATCTAATTTGTGAGTACTTTATCTACTTAGTCAAATACTAAGGTACGCAATATATTGCTTTTATTTGCTTTAATTGCCGCTTTAGCATCGCTTTAGGTCTATTTCGTATTGATATTAAATGCGCTATTTTTACTGTCAAATGATGAAAAGAATAAAATAATGTTTATGTATCTTGTGAATGCATACAAAGATTTTGAAATAGTGGTTGAATTAGGTTAGAGACTGAGCTAGTTCATCGGGAGTTATAAGGGTGCCATCAGGAGCCTTTGAGGGAGCCCAGGTGACGAACATGCTTTTATTGAACCTAGCTTTGAGGTTTTGGCTTTGCCCATCAGAACTGCTAACGTTGCTTCATGATATCAAGACATAAACATAAATATGAATTTTTGTATGATTATCTTTTGAGTTTGGCATGTGATATAATATTGTTTGCAGAAAATCTTGTTTATTTTTATTCACATTAAACTATGTTTTCCTACAATTATTGCTTCCTTTTTCACTTTCTGTTTTCATTTAAAGTATAATATTTAATATATTTTATACTTAGAATGTGCACTAAGATATTATTTTTATAATACTATATTAGGTACAGTTGGAAGAGGCTGATATAGCTTAAGGATATTTTAAAAAAGTATGGTGCAGAATGGAAGAATACAACTTTAGCTTTTATTTTTATAAGAGACAAACTTTTATCAAATATGTAATATTCTGGATGATGTTATCTTTAAATTAAATGAATGATATTTTTTATATTTTGTATGGCCTTGGATGTTGTTTAAATACTATTTTTCTTAATTGCCCATATGATATTGTAGAGATATATCTAATGTTAGATTGATTGTTATTAACTCATGGGTCATCATACATGGTCAGTGAATAGTGATAACATCATAGAGGTAAGTCCTCCCAATGTTTTCTTTGCTTCGATTCACCTAGCCATAATAGTGGAAACTAATGAGAATAAACGAACAAAAAATAAGAAAAAAAGAGGCAATTTCTCGTAAATTGTCCCAAAAAATCTTGTTAATATAATAGAGGCTTTCAACATAGCAGTCAATCCAAACTTCCTTGCACATTAGTTCGATGAGTTGTGGGATGTTATGAGAGAGCAAATTGTTTATAATATTTTTTCTTGTTGTACCTAAATCAATTTTTCTAGAATTATGGAAACCACTTCTTGATGTAACACACAATATATGCGAGCAAATAATACTCCTAAACTAGAATACGTGATAAATACACCATATATCCTCCTATGTGAGGTTGTAAATAACTATATAATTAAAATTATTATTCCATCCTACTCAATTATTATACATAATTTAAATGGTCCATTGAGTTTTACAAGAAACCAAATGCATTCATTTGATTTTTTTACCTTATTCTTGTTTATAAGAGATATTATAGGCATACAACTTGAAAAGTTGCTCTTCATAATATAACTTGGAGATAAGTTAAAATTGTAAAATTATCTTAAACCTTTTTGAGCTTCTTCTTAAAGCTTCCCATAAAGGGAATTCAAATAATGTTCAACAAAGAAACGTAGGTCATCTTCAAATTCACCATACGCATAAAAGAAAGTAATAACTCTTTTGCTCTGTTGTGTTGCTGACATTATAGCCCAAAAGAAATCTTTCAAATATATGAATACCCATTTCACCCTATTCTCATATAGAGATGTAAACCAATTATTTCCATTGAGCTTGCACTTGAATATCAATGTGCTCTATCCATTTTCAAACCCTTTAACACTCGAAGAGTCATAAATAATAGATGTGAAATCTGATGCTTATGATTGTCTATCATACTTGACACTATTTTTGCACAAATTGTCACGTATAGAAGCGGTATCTTATAATCGAAAGCAACAATGAAGTTGATAACTCCATTGCTAGACACTAATCAGTGATAATGTCATCAAGGTGTTTGTCATGCATGTAACCTAACCATCGCTTGAATTGCCATGAAAAAGTTTCACTCGATTTGTCTACTAATAACGTACAACAAAAAAGAACCGAGTTCTAATGGTGATTCACACTTATGCGTGAGACAAAAAATATAGCAGATCAATTAATAAGATGTATAATTTCAAATGTGAAAACATTACCAAAGTGATAATATGTCATTCGAGAATAGGAATCATCTCAGAAAATATTCTTCAATCAATTATAAGCTGATAATCCTATATTATAAGAAAAAATTCAAATGGTCATTTTGCAACCTTCAAAATATTCATAAAAGCTACATTATTTACATCGACTAAATCCAACACTTTATGCTTTTCTACAAAATTGATGTAATTCTTCTCCATGAACAAAAAAAACTAATCAAATCACCCACCTCATGTTGATAGATTTACTTAGGCCTTATCATTAACTATCAATTGTCCTTAGACACTTAAAAGGAGCTCATCATAGAAGCATAAATCAAAGCATTTGAGGTTCCAATTCATGATTATACTTCAGGAATAGATCATCAGCTATCTAAATAGAATTCTTAAAATAATCCATAATAACTATTTTGCCTTGCATTCTATCCTAATTACTAGTTTCCTATGTGACTTTGCTTCCACAATTACTGAGGGTGTCTGCCTTTTTGAGGCAAGTGAACACTGACCAATATTTTTGTCTTAAGAGATTGCGCTTTAAACATTTCTTAACAGCAAAATCAGTGTAGTACTCATATTCCCTATAGAAGTTGAATGCATTCTCAAGAAAACTATACCTCATTTCCAATACAAGGGCTCTGACAAAATTCTTTAGGGCTATTTGGTTCACGGACATCTTGCGGTAATGTGATATTATTTAAAAATATCGGTGAAATGGAACTGTTTGGTTCGATGTTATCTATTTAATGACATCTCAAAAATTACCTAAATACCATTGCGAAATGTTATCTAAATGTCGGCCAACATTCAGATAATATTGTCGACAATCTGTCACTCGGATAGAGTTCTTTGGGCAATACTCTGGAGATCCTCGCGTTGGCTTCGCTTCCATTTCCGCCAAACGCAGAGCTGGTCCATCACCTTCGCCTTCGCTTCGCCCTACGCGCTCGTGTCTTCGCTTGCTAGACACAGATCACTCGCCCGTCCGACATAGAGGTCAACCGACGCATGTGCATTTTGTAAATGGATGTTTTTATTTTTTTTGAATATTTGCTTGACATTGTCATTTGATTATGAACAATTTTGGTAATTTGTTTTGTGATTTGTATTTTTAAAGTTTATTACGGTTGATTTAGAACAAATTTATAGTTAGATTGAGTACATGTGCCATTAATGTCAGCAAATAATATTTTTTTCTTAATTGTTTGTATAAATATTTTATGATCATTTTGGTACTGTTTATGTAATTTATCTTTTAGTTATTTGTTGTGCTTTAAACCTATATTTGAATCTCAGTGTTAGGGGTAATCTTACCTCATGTATAATATAACATGAATGCCAATGAACAAAACAACACATCTAAATAACACTGACATCTGTTATTTAAATAACACTGAGCCAAACAGCCCCTGTTATCTGAATAATATGCTAACTTAATAACTTTTCAACTGACATTCAAACCAAACAGGCCCTTGGATTCAATCGTATGATAAGTATTATTCTCACAATTTCTGAACAACTCAAAAGCTGCATGCAAACAACCAAAACAACTGATTACTCCTAAGTATCAATACATATAAAGAGCAAGTTAAATCACAATAGAACATATACTAGCACAAAAGAAAACACCTTACCTGCACCCGTAAGATACTCCATCATCACCGTGTAAGTAAAGCAATTCGGCCTCATCCCCAAACCCAGCATCTCCTTATAAACCTCAGCGGCCTCCCGTGGCCGCCCGTAATCAAATAGCACCTTCATAAACGCAGTGTAAGAAACCTCCGTCGGCCTGCACCCTCTCCTCCGCCTCATCTCCTCCCAGATCTCCACCGCCCCCTCGAAATCCCCGTCCTTGGCAAGCCAATGCATCACCGAGGTATGAGTCGCGGCGTCAATCCTCAATCCCTTGGCCTCCATCTCCCTCAACACTTGCCGCATCGAATCGATGCGCCCGGCTTCGCCGAAGATGTCGAGCATGGTCGTGTAGGTGAAATGGTCGTGCTTGAAGCCAGGTAGGCGATCGGCCCAGTTGAAGAAGAGCCAAGCCTTTTCCAGTGGAGGGTGGGATTTGAGGACGCGGTTGACAGTGAATGAGTCCCAGCGGATGGGGAGGAGGAGAAGCTCGTTCTGAGCGGAGTGCCACGGGAGGGAGCGGATAATGGAGCATATCTTGTGGATGGTTTCTCGCATGAAAGTGGTATTTGCTTTGCAGGAACCCGCAAAAGATCGTGTGAGGGCACGGCGGGAGGCTCCTCGGCATTGAGAAGCAGCTGACAGCATCTGGGGAATGTTGGAGAAGCTGAGCGACGGAAAAAACTATAGGCACGCTTAATTAACATCATCACACATTGCCGTTAGTCACAATATCACTAGCAGCAGCTTCACTATTATTACAAATGAGGAATGCTATTTAAATTTATTGATATAGTACTTAAAAAAATTTATTTAATAAAATTTGAATATATTTTATTAGTATTTATTTAAAAATAATATTTATATAATTTTAATATAAATAAATAAACTAATAAAATATATTCAAATCTCATTGGATAAATTTTTTGAGTGCAATATCAACAGGTCTAAATAATATTTCTCATAAAACAATAATAGATAGAAATATTTCAGAATTGATAATAAATTTGAAAAATTTGTGTTTTTTTTTAGAGTAAAATAAACTGTGAATGCAATATTTTGAATAAATTATAAGTAAAATTATACTCACAAAATCTTTTTACTCTACGTCAATTTTACTTCAAACCAAATTATTATATATTTTAAATAATTACTTGATTTAATGAATTTTTAATTATAAATTTAACTAATGAATCTCAGTTATTATGAATTTAAAATTAAATTATAATTTTTATAATGCTGAGGCATCAAAAATAAATTATTTCTAAATTTATATTCATACAAATTATTTTAAAAAAAAATGAATTTAGGATTAGATGCCACAAGCATCCCCCTCCCCTTTTTGACCTTTGTCCTCTCCTGCCTGCCTCATCTCCCTTCATCTCCCTTTTTCCTTTTCAAAGTTTAACATCAACCTCTCATACTAGCTTTTTGAAGATGATTTGATCATCACCAACCTAGGGGAACTTGAAGTTAGTTCCTTACTCTATGAATATTGTCTTATCAATTTTGCCTTTATTAAGTAGCACATGTAGTTATGAAAAAAGTTTAAAAGTTTTAAAAAAATTTAAATCTTTTCAGTATGAAATATGGTTTATTATTTTTTATGATTCTCCTGCATTGAAAAACTATGCTATGATCCTTGAAAGAGAACCCTACTCATTTTTTGGTTGCCCCTTTATAGCTCGAAAATGGGACCCATTTTTATCCCAGGAAAACCACCTTTGAATCTATCGCTATTTGGATTCGATTTCATAATCTTTTCCTTGTTCTGTGAGCAAACCAAGCATTCTTAATTTTTTTTAGTAAAATAGGTTATCCCCTAACAACAAATTCACTTATTATTGTCAGGAAATGTCTTGTTTTTGATAAGGTGTTTATAAAGGTTAATCTTTCATCTTATTTTTTGGATTCATTCTCTCTGGGTATAAATTGATGTGGGCACTTACAAGATTTTGAGTATGAATTGAAACTTGATATGTATGAGACTTGCTCAAAATTCAATGCTCTATCAAATTAATATTCTTATTCAACCCAATCTACTACTAGAAGAGGTAGATCTCACAGACCTCCGGTTTAGTAAGAGGCATTCTCGATCCCTCTTAGAGCCACCCGATCTTCAACCCGCCTAAGACCTCCCCTCCCATGGACATCACTACCCATCCACCCTCTATATCATCTTCCCCTACACCTCCTTCTCCCAATCAGGATATTCTTATTACTACCCAAATCCTCCTGCCTTAAGAAGCCCACATTCAGCTCAACAATCCAATTGATCACTTAATCTCAACGCTCTATCTTTTACTAGTACAGCTTTGAGTTCTACTCATATCTTGGAAGACTCAAAGAGCTCTTTTAGTTGGCATATGGTAACCAAAAATGGCTCAAAACCTCTACCAAAAGCAAAAACTAATTGCTCTCCTCTACTTATTGCTTGGGTCTATTTAATTCTGACATTCTTTAATGCCTTTTCTAATTCCCCATAATGTTTGAATTTCATCTTCTTATTTGAGTTGTTAGAGAATTGAATTTGGATGCCTACATTTATGATTGCAAACTTTTAATCAACAAGGTTAAGCTCCACCTTCTAGCTATCTTGGAAACTAGAATCAATATGTATTTCTTTAAGGATACCTTTACTCGATCCAATTGGATTTTTTTTGTCCATGTAGAGTTCTTGCGGGGACTCCCAAAACCTAGGCAAAGTTCTTACTATCTCAAACTCTCAAAAAATTAAATTTGAACCTTAACATATATCAACT
The DNA here is from genome assembly GCA_016760335.1 of Gastrodia elata. NCBI lineage: Eukaryota > Viridiplantae > Streptophyta > Magnoliopsida > Asparagales > Orchidaceae > Gastrodia > Gastrodia elata. The sequence continues at coordinate 2,212,111 of CM028676.1, forward strand.
GAATTTATTCATGGGTGTATTCAGATGCCAAATGCTTCTTTCTTCATAGCAACATTAATTTACACTTCTAACACTCGTCTAGACATAAATGATTTTTGTTGTCATTTGAACAACATTGGCTATGGAATTTATGAGCTATGGATGATTGCTGGAAATTTTAACGGTGTTAAATTTTTTGGTGAAAATTCTGGAAGTTCTGTTATCATTGACAATCAGACGATAATTTCAACGCTTTCATCTTCGATAACGCTTTAGACAATTTATCCTCTATTAGGCCTTCTTACACTTGTTCACTAACCAAGCCTCTAATCCTATTTTTCTTAAGCTTATTATAAGATTGAAAATCCAAGTACTCCTAATCATTCCCCATTCATTCTCTTCCTTACTCCCACTACCAATCATATAAGAAGATTCCAATTTTCCAACAATTGGTGATGTCATTTAGAAAGCTTGGAATATATATTGTGATGGGGATCCTCTTTCAATTCTATCAAATAGGCTTAGTAAGGCAAAGATCTATTTTCTTCAGAGCACTCATAAGGAAGCCACATATATTCTCACTTTCAGGTTCAACATTAAAAGTTCCTTGGAAGCTAATAATGGAGATCCCTTGGCTTCTTATTCTTATTTCAAATATACTTGGAATAATTATAATTCCATGCTAAACTAAAAATGACCACAGTCTAGAGAGTGATACTAGATTTAATTACAGTTTAAACAACTTTTTTATTAATTGTAACAATTAATTAATTCTATTAACAATAATTAACTTTACAAGTAATTAAACCATTTATCATTAAATAATTGTATAAATTAAATTTAACTAAATCTTTTTTGATGATCCTGATTATAATTACATAATCAAAACTTACTATATAGCTATATTAAATTTATCTGTTAATTATGATACTTATATTCATGCTTAGTTCATTAATGCTAATTAAGTGTATCATCACATGAGTTAATTATATTATTAGAATTATTTGGTTTTGTTATCAATATTCATGAGCTATAATGACTTTATAAATTACATTAAATATTGGTATATTTATTATAATAATTGTTACATTTGTTTAATATTAAAATAAATTATAAGAAACACTATAGGCATTAAGAATATATATATTATCATACAATTCTAATTACTAATATTATGCTCTCAAATTAAAATCCAGGAACACTCTCACTGACCCAAGAAAAAATAAAATAAATAAATGCCGGTTTAATCACAGCTTAATCACAGATATCTTAACCAAAAGAACATAAATAAAAGTAATTATCAGTCAACTAATTATTAAGCTAATGCAGAAAAGGCAAAAGAGGAATATTAGTCCACAGATCTAACCAAATAAATACGCCTGTTATGATTATTAAACAAGTTTTAATGCCTGCTGCCGAGTTCTGTGCTTACAGGCATTGTTTGCCGGCTGGCAGAAAATAAGAATTTTACAGTTCTTAACTTTTCATACTGGAATTTCTGCCTTTTCATCCCCCCCCCCTTCTTTACAGATAGAGGTTGAAAGTTTGTAAGAATATCTCTTGCAAACAATTAGGCCTGCTTATATATATATATATATAAATGAAAGACATTAGTCAGAAGTGCAGGAAAACTTATGAAAAATGTATAAAAATAAATTTTTAAGGGTTTCGGGTTAGGGTTTAGAATAGACATTGTTCAGTATAGCATTGAAATTATAATAATAAAGCAAGAGGATGCCCTCATTTTGCCAGCCGCACTACGAGAAACTGCACTCACAGAGAAAGTTATTAATATGGTTTCTTAACTTTTGCAAAATGCTCAAAATAATCCTTAACATTGGTATTTTTTTTTGTCTCTTGAATTTAATTAAATATTTTTTTGGTCTATGCCATTAACTCTTCGGTTAAATTTGCATTTTGCAGCAGCAATTTGATGCTCGACCGTTGAGATCGGCCGATTGCCGATGGAATTGTCGTTGGATTCTAGCGGCCGAGCGATTGATTGAAGCTGAAAAACACAATTTAATAGGTGAATTAATAGCATGTACAAAAAAAAAAACAAAATTAAAATCGATGGACAAAAAATAAATATTCACAAGAGTTAATGACTATTTTAAATATTTTGCAAGAGTAAAAAAAAACCATTTTATTAGTTCTCTTTTATTATATATTAAAATTGATATATGATACTCTAACCAATCAACTAATACCAATCCTTAATCCTATTAAGTGGGGTCGACTACATGAATACTTTATTTTCATTATGCATGATCAAATAGAAACCCCTCTTTGTTCCAAAAAAGAGTCCCATATCTTTTATAGTCTTCCTCTTCCTCTTTTAATTTGAGATAAATTTATAAAGTATTTTCTAGCATGAGCGTTTATTTCTAATTATTTTGTATTGTGAATACTATTGGGAAATTTTCTTTCACATCTTTTTGCTTTCCATTTAATACAACTAATGGAGTATTAGCCACAAACATCAGATTAAAGCTCACGAACCACTGGCTGCTGCTGTAGGATTAGAGATCAAGAATCACTTACTGTAGCCATCAAATTTGAACTCAATAATCATTAGCTGCAAATGTAATATTAGAGTCAATGGATCATAGACATAGCCATCAACATTTTTCTTAATTTCAGGCATTATAGATCTATAAACAAGGATTCATATTTACGTTATGATACTTGCTATGAAATAAAAAAAATTTACTCTCAAACTTGCGAGTACTTGCCGGCCATAATTTTTCGTGTGGAGCTTGGCTCTGTCTCTTTACTTTAGATTGGTTTGCTCCAAAAGGGCATCTCAATTCAAGTCAAAAAGGTAGTTCACTAGAGTAACTTTCACCATTTCCAATACCGTGCATTTCTCGATTAACTGAGCACTCTAGCACCTCATCCTTGTCATTGAAGGAAGAACATTTTGATGAAACATCCAAAATTCTCGAAATGAAGAACATTGCGATGAAACATCCAAAAACTCCATTCTCTAATCTAAAACACGAGACCTAGCTTGTGCTACCCTGATAACATCTTTTTCTTTACTTGTTTCTTTGTTTGTTTGTGGTTTTTAAATACTATTTATTAATGGTGAATGTCACAAGAAAAATTGTAAGAAATTTTTTGTTCAAGGATACTTCACCTTCTTTGCACAAACAATCGTTCAATAAACACCAATAATGACAAATTACAAAATACAAATGTATGCTTACAATTGGAGAGATAAAATAAAACTTAGAAGAAAGTAACAATTGCATAATGCAATTCACAATAACTGTAGAAAAGTAAGATTAGCTTGCACATAAATTAAGAGAGATTTTGGGCAACTTAAAGAGGAGAATGATGGTGGCATTTAATGAATGCTGGGAGGGGGCGGTTACGAAGAGTGGACGGTTAGAAAGAGTGAGCCGTTGAGAAGAGTGGGAGGTTACGAGGAGTGGGAGACTACGAAGTAAAATAATTAAATAAAAAAAAAAGAAACTAAATAAACTCATCTTGATTTTAACAAAAATCATTTAAAAACATCCCAATCTTATTACACAATTTCACACGTTATGTGCATCTAAGCTTTATTTCTAAATTCTAAAATCTATCATCCCAAACATCAAAGCTTTCTATCTGAATTCTAAATCAACTTTAGATGCGTGTATTTGATAATTATTTCGAACCTCGCTGATTTAACAAATCTTATCATTTTACTATGTTCACGTATCTTTTTTCAACATTTTGCATAAGCCATAAACTTTAATCCAGCCCAATCCTTCTGTCATCAATTACAATGCACAAGATGCGAATCATTGAAACAACCCTCGATCTCCATCACTGGAATTAGAACCCACATAAGCTTGAGTTGGTTAAAATATTTAATAATATTTTCCATTTATTCTATTGATATAATTAGACCCTTAATTAGGGGATTCCTATTTAGACGATTTTATTCTTTAAGTAAGGACATCATCTTTATTATATACAGGTCTCTTGTATTGTAAAATATGTGATTGAAATTAAAGCCATCCTATTTAGATTCTGTGTTTGAATAGATTTGAGGAGACATTCTGCACAAATGACTAATTCCTGACCTAAAAGAATGTTATGCTCTGGTTCAACGCAAGGGGACAAGCCAGGAAACACTCAAATCATGGAAGTTCGATAAGACCAAGAATCTTAGCGCACTTTAAATGAAATACCTACCGTTGTCAAGACTACTCTCAAGTGCACCCATTGTAACAGTAGGTCATACCAAGAGTCAATGAGCTTGTGGGATATCTAGATTGGAGTGAACAAAATCGTACTGAACAAATAAAATTAATTCACAAAAACTTCTACAACAGCTATAGTTGCAAACCAGACTAAAAAAGTTATTTCTCTTATTGCCGCCTCTGATCATGATAAATTTATACAAAGCTCTGCATAAATAAGAAATAATAAATAGATAATTGATTTTGGTGCTATATACTATATGACATATAATTCTAAACAAGTTACCTCGCTAAAACCAACCACAGAACCATTGTTTCAACTTCCGATGAAAATTCCACTCTCTTAATTGGGGAGATTTCTTCAAGCCTTATTAATAACTTAAATTAAACTCCATTTAGTTGCTCCAGCTTTAAGTAAATCAGTTTATCAAATTACACCTTCATTGTCTTGAGATATTATTATTTGGCCTGATCATTGTGTTTTTAGGGACGTTCAAACAAAACAGACAAATTATTACGGTGTTAAGCAAAAAAATTTGTATTACTTGGACTTGCTGACAAGGGACCCCATAAAGTGTGGCATGCTTCGATATCCAGCAAGACTCAAGGGAATAAGAAACAAATTTGGCCTCAACACCAATGCTTGTGTTATGCATCATCATTCAATTACTTAAAAATGTTGTTTCCAAATGTGTGTAAATACTGTAATGTCTCATAATCCCATTGGGATGCTTATGAACTTGCAAGAAGTCATCGTACTACTTTCATTTATGATTATACATTCTAACGTTTGGAGATCTGCAAATATACCAACCTTAAGTGAATTCTTCTGGTTTGCTACCGTTATTGATGATTGCAGCTTAATGACATGATCTTGTCTAATGTAATGTAAAAATGAAGCGAACATGTTATTTAAAAAATTTCATAAAATGGTTGGCACTCAGCACAGCATTAAAATTCAAACTTTTATAGTAAAATTAGCTTGCACATAAATTAAGAGAAATTTTGGGCAACTTAAAGAGGAGAGTGATGGTGGCATTTAATGAATGCTGGGAGGGGGCGGTTACGAAGAGTGGACGGTTAGAAAGAGTGAGCCGTTGAGAAGAGTGGGAGGTTATGAGGAGTGGGCGACTACGAAGTAAAATAATTAAATAAAAAAAAAGAAACTAAATAAATTCATCTTGATTTTAACAAAAATCATTTAAAAACATCCCAATCTTATTACAGCATTAAAATTCAAACTTTTATAGTGATAATGGAGGAAAATATCAGAGTACTGACCTACAACAACATTTGAAAAGATATGGATCGTGCATCAAACTTTTGCTTCAACATAAATCAACAAAATGGAGCAGCAGAGCAACAGAATTTTTATTTATTAGATGTTGATCAATCTTTACTGATAACATAACATATGTCAATATCTATCAGGGAAGTGGCACTCACTACTACTACTTAATAAATTATCTACCTTCTAGCTCTCTCGGTTTCAATCACCACTACAAATTCTAACCAACAGTGTCATTGCTCCTCCCATGACTAGTTTATACTCACGCATTTGGTTTGGCATTCACACATCTCCATAAGAAATAATACAACAAGTTGGCTCAATGAGCTGCAATGCATATTTGTAGATTATGCTCTTCATCCGAAAGATTGCCAATGCGATATCATCCATGTGAAAATCAATAAACCGAAATGAGAAATAGAACTGGATACTCGAGGGAGAGATTAAGAAAATATATAAGCAAACTCTAATTTGTAATAATACATTCCAGGCTTTATATAGCCCACTATTTCTGCAATTACACACTTATAAAAAAAAATAGTTAATAAAACTACATTATAATTATTTTAACTTTCTTTCTTGTCCGTCATTTAGATAAACACAATCTTAAATTGGTTACCCGGATTTATCCGGATATTTGAGTTTATCAACAAATTCCTCCCTTAAACTCAAAATCCCTTCCATCCTTCATGCCAATTGCCATTTTGCAGTTTTCAAATAAAATTGTTAGTAACGATTTTGTAAATATATCTACCACTTGATCATGAGTCGCAATATAATTTATTATCACACTTCCCTCCTTTACGTGTTCTCGGATGAAGTGAAATTTGACATCAATATGTTTGCTTCTTTCATGACGTGCCGGATTCTTTGCTAATTAGATTGCAGACTTGTTATCAACACGAATCTCAATTGTTTCTTTTTATTAGAGATTCAATTCGGAGCAAATTATTTAGTCAGCGTGAGACACACCATGATGCTGTCACATATTCTGCATCACATGTCGAAAGTGTCACGATTGATTGTTTCTTTGATATCCATGTAAATATCGTATCTCCCATAAAAATGCGTACCCCGATGTACTCTTTCGATCATCTATGTCTCAGCACCAGTCACTCTGTCGGAGTAACCCACCAATTTATACTCCTCTGTCTTTGAATAAAATAACCCGAGTGATTCTGTTCCTCGGATATATCGCATAATCCTTTTTAGTACCTTCCAATGTGTGTAGACAGGCTCTTCCATGAACCAACTTATAACTCCAACGCTGTAGGATATATCCGGCCTTGTGCATGTGAGATAACACAAACTTCTATATTTTGTTGCATCGACTCGATCTCCACCATCAAACTTTGAAAGTTTCACACCTGCTTTCATCGGTGTTGACACCGGATTACTATTTGCCATATTGTTCTTCTTTAGGATGCATTTTGAGTATGTTTCTTGTGACACAAAAATCCTTGTCTTTCCTTATCTGCCTCCAGACCAGGAAAATACTTCATCAATCCCAATCTGTCATCTTGAATTCTCGTTCCATCTCGCCTTTGAATTTTTTAACTCCACTATTTGCCATATTGCTCCATCATCAACGTAAAGAGAAACAAACAACACGTTACCTTCTTTCTTCTTCACATATAGTGCATGTTCATATAGGCATTGAATAAACCCATTACTTTTGAAGTACACGTCGATTCGAGTATTCCAAGCACGAGTGCTTGTTTAAATCCGTAAAGCACCTTCCTCAACTTCAACACCTTTTGCTCTTCTCCGACTCATGTAACCAGGTGGTTGTTTGATATAAACTTCTTCTTTAAGCACTCCATTCAAGAAAGCCGACTTCACATCCATCTGATATATTGACGATTCGATCTGTGCCACATGGGAGATGAGAAGTCGAATTGTTTCCATTCTTGAAAACGGGGCAAAAACCTCGTTATAGTCGATCCCCGCCTTCTGTCTGCAACCCTTTGCAATAAGTTGTGCCTTGTATCGATTTATCTCGCCTTGAGCATTCATCTTCTTCTTGAACACCCACTTTATTCCAATAGATTGACTTCCTTTTGGTAGTTCTGCGAATTCTCATGTCTTGTTTTGTTCAATTAACTTGATTTCCTCATCCATAGCTGCTTGTCATTTTTCATTTTTCATTGCCTCTTCAAAATTTAAATTCTCACCATCCGCCAGAAACTAGGTGTGCCTCGCTTGTCGAGTCATACAAATCTCGAAGACTTTGCTCCTTGGTTGTCTTAGTTCTTGCTCTTCATTGGATGTTTGAAGATTTCTCGCTGCTAGAGAACATGTTTGAAGATTTATTAATGAAATTGTTGATGATTCTCCACTTTCCGTTGGCTTTTCCGATGAATTGTTCAATCCCACTTACTTGCTTCATTCACTCTAACATCTCGACTTACCATCACCTTCTTGTTTATTGGGTCAAGTAATCTGTAGCCTTTAGTCTTCTCATCATACCCAATAAACACAAATTTATTGCTCTTGTCCTCTAGTTTTGTTCTTTATTGATCTGGCACGTGTGCATAAGCCATACTACCGAATAACTTGAGATGCGAGACTGTCGGTTTATGACCACTCCATACCTCTTGTGGAGTTTTATCTTCTAACTTTGCATGTGGACATTTGTTTTGTATGTAAATTGAGCATTGTATGATTTATGCCCAAAATTCTTTGGACATCTTCTTACTCTTCAGCATAGACCGAACCATGTCGACAATGGCTCGATTCTTCCTCTTTGCCACACCATTTTGTTGGGGAGAGTATGGTGCGGTTAGGAACATTCTTACTCCTTGCTCCTCACAATAACTTGCAAAATCCCCTTAGTTGTATTCACCACCTCTATCTGATCGCAAGGCTTTAATGTACTTTTTCAGTTGTCTTCTCCACCATGACTTTGAATCATTTAAACGCATTGAGTGCTTCGCATTTTTCTTTCAAGAAGTAAACCCAAGTTTACCTTGAATAGTCGTCGATAAAATAATAAAGTACATTTGGGAGTGATTGGCCACAAATGTCGGTGTGTATCAATTCGAGAAGATTTGATGCTCGATATTCTGCCTTTTTCGAAAATGAATTCCTTGTATGTTTTCCGAGTACACTTCTCGCAAATTTTGTTAGTGTAATCCATCTCTGATAGTTCGTACATCATTTTCTTCTTAAATAATATTTGTAGGCCTTTGTAGTGCAAATGACTGAATCGTAGATGTCATAGAGACACATTGTCTTCTACATCAACTTGCAAGCATTTTGCTTGTACATAAACTAGGCTGATTTTATACATTCGATTCTTCGTCATCTCAATCTGTGCAACTAGCCGCTCCTTCTTGTCTTTCAGTTATAGCACTCAATTTTTCATAAACACCGAGTATCCTTTCTCCATGAGTTGTCCCAAACTCAGTATGCTACTTTTAAGATCAGATACATAAGACACATTTTCAGTTAATCCTTTTCCATCATCCTTTTGCAAGTAAGAAATTATACCTTGACCTTTCACTCGAATCTTTGATGCATCTCCAAATGACACGTCCATTATCAACGATCCGTATTTCTTTGAACATATGTTCATGCTTGCACATATGATTGCTAGCACCAGTGTTGAGATACCAAATCGTCTTGCTACTGGTATACTTCTCATCGTAAGCCATCATGAAAAGCCCATCATCTGTCTCTTCTTCTGCAACAAGATTTGTGTTTTCTTCAATTTTCTTCTCGCCATAGCAGTCTTTTGCATAATGCCCAAATTTTTCACAATTGTAACACTTGTTGGAGCTGCAGTCCTTCGCATAGTGACCATATTTGCCACATTAATAACATTCCACATTTGAATGGTTTAGTCGGCGGCCTTTTCCACGACCTCGTCCTCGTTCTCGCCAATTTTGTTAATTTGACTGCTCCTTGTTATAGTGTCCTTCGTGACCACGACCTCTACCACCACGCTCATCTCCGTGAATTCTTCTTCCTCGCCACTTTCCTCGAGAATATAGTAACTTATCATCTTTAATTGTCGCATTGGATTGAAGAGCTTCTTCGAGCATCTCTTCCTTCTTATTCTTCTTTTGCTGCTCATGTGCCTCAAGAGAGGCAACGAGCTCATCAACAGTTAGTGTGCCGAGATCCTTTGACTCTTCGATCGCGCACACCACATTCTCAAAACTGTTTGTCAACGACCATAATATCTTTTTCACGACTCGGGCATTGTTCATCGTTTCACTGTTTTGCTTGAGTTGATTTACTACAATTTGCACACGTGTGATGTAATCATATACTCCTTCTGATTCCTTCATCTTCATCCCTTCCAATTCGCCTCTCAAAGTTTGGAGACGCACTAGCTTGACACAATCGGCTCCTTTGAACATTTTTTCTAAAATGTTCCACACTTCTTTTGAAGTTGTCGCTCCAGCAATCTTCTCAAAACCCAACTCGTCTATTGCTTGATATAGCGAGTAGAGAGTGGTTTTATCCTTCGCTCGCGTCTCTTTTAACGCCTTTAGTTGATTCATCGTCATGACAGCCGTATTTGTCAAACCGATGAAGCTGTTCTCCACGACTTCCCATACATCTTGTGCACCTAGTAATGCCCGCATCTGAATGTTCCAATTATCATAGTTCATCTTCGTGAGTCGTGGTAGTGGTATATGTCTTATCGATAAATTTCCAATATTTGTCAATCGCTCTGATACCAATTTGTTAAAATTAATAATTTGAAATGAGGAGAAATAGAACTGTATACTTGAGGGAGAGATTAAAAATATATATAAGCAAACTCTAATTTGTATAATACTGTGATGACCCATGTTAGGTTGGTAACAACCAAACTAACATCGGATACACCTTTTCACAGGATCATATTGGCGATTAAGTAAAATAGCAGTTAAACAACTTCCAGAGCCATTCAAATATAAATAAATAACATTCATTCAATTTAAAGTAAATAATATTCAGAATTTATTACATAAATATCATTATACAAGCATGATTATCCCTAGAAGGGGTAGTTAGAACTCATTAATTTTTTGCGCCATACCTTTAAACTATATCAACCTCCTCTGTTGTATCTGATCTGGAATTATAAAAATAATGACTTAGCGCACATTCTAAATACAAAGGATATTAAAAAATATACTTTAAGCAAAGCAAAAAGAAAAAATGATAATAATTGCAGAAAAATATAATTTATAGCAAAAAGATAATCATAACTCCTATAAAATAAATATTCTTTTGTCAGATGCCAAATTTTCAAATGGAAAAATAATAATAGCATAAAAATTCATATTTATGTTTATGTCTATGAGATATTATGAAGCAATGATAGCAGTTCTGATGGACAAAGCCAGAACCATAAGGCTGGGTTCATATGTATTTAAGCATAACCTCACCTGGGCCCTCTTAAGGGCTTCAGATGGTAATAAACATGCATTTAAGCATAACCTTCACCTGGGCCCCCTCAAAGGCTCCAAATAGCACCCTTATAGCTTCCGAGGACTAGCCCCGTCCCTAACCTATTCATACTCCGTTTCGGAACCCTTTTGCAACATTCACAAGATACATAAACATCATTTTATTTCTCTTACATCATCAGTAGTAAGAATAATGCATTAAGTAGCAACACAAAACAGGCTCAAAGTAATGCTTAAGCAGCAAATAATAGTAAAAAATATAAAAATAATATCCAGTGTACCTTTGTGTAGACAATAAAATGAATCACACACAATTCTGATGTGGTACTAAGAGACTCGATGTTTCTGCAAAAGTTATGTTTTGTAATTTTATTAGTCTCTGACGATGTCTATCTTTATTATTAAAGTTGATCATGATTAGTTTATGGTTCTCTCAATATTTTAGATCATCTTAAGACTTTAAGACCTAGATTAAGAACTATGAATTTCAAAGGATCAATCAATTTTGAAATAGTGCAAGCAAGCTAAGATAAAAATATTTTATTTAGTAAGCTAGAAATGCTACACATGCTTTGGTGTGCACAATTATGAAGACTTGTTCCAACAAGACAATCTAAGAAAACAACCGCATTAAGAAAAATACTAGGAAATCAGGTGTAGATAGAAGTATCTACAAAGAACTTTGAAATGTTTGCCAAAACTTTCACTGAATACCTCACGCCAACCATCATTAAAACTAACCGAGCCAGTTTGATTAGTATAAGCATAAATATGCAAGTGGCTATTTTAAATAACAACTTGAAGCATATTATTTGTTAGGGGAATATGTAAAGATTATAACAAGCCAATAATGTAGAAATGGTTATGTGGGCTCAAAGAAGGCGTCATACATGCATGAGATTCATAGCGGTGAACTTTAGAAGAAACGCATAGACAACCCTTTCTAAAGTATACTTCAATGCTAAACATTATAAAATACACGCATAATACCAGTTCAATTGATAATTTGTTCATATTGCAGCTCTTTTAATTGCTTATAATATTAATTATATACACATCAAGGTTGGTAAAAAATTGTCATAGCAATTATGGATCATCCTGATATTTTCATGTCTAATCACAATATTTTAGGTGATTACTAATTTAATTTGAAGTATTGCAAAATCAACCTATATGATCCTAAGAGTTGACGCAATCGATAAAGAGAAGAGATTCGTACCTGCAGGAAGATCGAGCGCAGGGAAAGAAGACATCGATGCAGAGCAGAATCGTGCGAATCATTGAGACGTCGACGGCAAGGTCCATCTCTTCTTTTGTCTGCGCCTCTGTCGAGCGGTAAGAGGGGAAGATTGTGCATGCCTAGATCGGACAATTGGAAGAAGTTGGCTACCCAATCGTTTGTCCGCCTCCTTGCCAACTTCGGTGCGCTCGCCTGCGCCTTCTACTGCTGAACTGCGTCCGAGTGAAGGATCGAGCGGCTCTTTGCGATTAAATAGGACGTGCGTATGTAACGCACGTCCACTCCATGCAGCATAGGTGCCACCAATTAAACCGACTAAATCCCGTAAGTCTCAGAAACCGCTCGCTACCGACTCCATCCTTCCTTGTTGGAACTGTCAACTTAAATGCTAATAGTTTCAGGAAGAGGAAGGAGATTTATAATTCTTTGATTTCAAATTATTATTTTCCTAATTTAAATAAGAGATTAATGGCCATTCTTAAACTTCATTTTATCATTAATAAGTTTTAAGAAACTTCCTCAATCGATACGTAACAGAAATTTTTAATGAATAGCGGGAAATTCGACGAAAACAAGTTAAAGCAGGACTTTTTAACGAAAAACGGAAATTTGCAGGAGATAAACAGAATTTGAGTTTGACGGGGATTTAATGTCTTTCTTAAAATGACCTAGGGTCATTACAAATACATTCTGGGCTTTATATGACCCACTATTCCTACGGTTACACACTTGCGGTCATAAAAAAAACAGTTAATAAAACTACATTATAGTTATTTTAACTTCCTCTCTTGTCCACCATTTAGATAAACATAATCTTAAATTGGTTACCCGTATTTATCCGAATATTTGAGTTTATCAACAATCCTCAAATTCAACAAATGTATGTTATAATGAATGCTGTATTTCATGAAGATATAATATATTTCTTATCTAAATCTGAATTTTAGGGGGAGTAGAATTAAAAGATAGAGCCTCTTAATTATGACTATTAAATATTTAAAGAAGACATTTTGATAAATCGTGAATAACTATTAAAGATGTTGAGATCTAGAGAACAATTGGTAAATTTTGAAATTGAAGAACTAACAACAGCAGGGCTGGCTCGAGTCAAGTCAGCCCAGACGAACTCACCATTTTCGAGTTGAGTCCAACTAGAACTCGTTTGTCCGACTCAAACTCGTTCGAGTTTGAGTTCGAGTTCGAGTCATTTCGAGTTCGAGTCGAGTCAAATAGGGTTCAAGTCGAGCCGTTCAACACGAAAATTTCAAATTGAGTTCGAGTTCAGTCAAAAGTTCGAGTTCATGTTTCGAGTTTCGAGATAAATTGCCAGCCCTAAACAACAAGTAATAAGATTTGAGTTTGAAAAAACTATCTCTAACACACCAAAAAATTCATCTTCGAGTAAGAATGTCTGCAATCAAAAGTCCTAACTAGTAAAGAAATAGTTACCACATTGCAAGCAGAGGCATACCTAAACCTATACACAAACTTGACATCTCTAGTATATCTAAGTATTCAATGAGCAGCTAAATGCTTAATCATTACTCGTCAAATAAATCACTTGTAAATCAACAATCTTCTATAGCTATTTCTGATCAAATATGGAAAGAGTTCTCGAGTGAAAAATGAGAATTTATTGACTTATCGCCAATAAAAAGGTAGTTGGATGTCGATTTAAAACAAGATATGTGACACAGGGATAACACACAAGCATATGGGATAGACTACGCAATTACATTTATTCCAGTAGCTAGAATTAATACTATTTGAATATTAAGTTTTTAACTGCCAATCTAGACAAACCATTGCAACAAATCGATGTAAGAAATGCATTCTTGCATGTAGAGCTGTCTGAAAAAGTATACATGGATCTTCCATTTTGATGCTTGATAACAAAACAACAAAAACGCATAGTATGCCGGTTAAAAAAGCCTACGCATAGTTTAAAGTAATCTCCAAAAATTTGGTTCGGACGTATCACAAAGGCTATAAAATTATTTTGTTGCAATCAAAGAAATTCAAACCACACTATTTTTGAAGAAGCAGAAATCACTGCTCTTATTGTGTGTCGACAAAATGGTGACAACAAAAAATGTTCTGGAAGAAAGAGAAGCTTTATCTATATTGGGAATTTGAAATGAAAGATCCTGGTTCTCTAAAATACTTTTTGTTAAAATCAGTCTCTTGGTCAAAAGCTAGAATTTTTTATCCTAATAAAAGTATACTCTAAATTTTTTGAAGAACACTGGAAAATCAGAGTGCCAACCCATTGATACACCCATAGAAAGTTAAAATTGTAATAAGAACCAAGTCAAAAAAATTTAGTCAATAACGAAATACAACAAAGACTTGTTGGACGATTGATGCATTTGACTCACAAAAGAATAGATATCGTGTCTGCATTAAGCGTGGTTGGTCCATCATGTAAAAAATCTTAAAGAATAATACATGTATCGTCATGCGAATTTTAATATATCTCAAAATCAGTTCAAGAATGAGTAATTAGGTTAAAAAAAAATTCTGATCACTCAAACCTAGATGAATACCTAATGTTGATAGGGCAAGTTTTTTGGAAGGAAGACTATTTAGCTATACTTTTGTAAGAGGTAACCTTATAATATGAAAGAGTAAAAACAAAATACAGTTTCCAGATCAAGTGCAAAACTGAATTAAAAAAATAACGCTCGGTCCTTGTGAAACATTATGGTTAAAATGCCTGCTTGAAAAATATTGGACATCTGAAACAACTTATTCAACTAATTTGTAATAACAAAGTAACAACTGTTATTTCTTACAATTATGATTAACATAATCAAACAAAACATGTTGATATGTTCTTCATCAAAGAAACATTAGATGCAAAGATTATGTACAAAAATTATAGAATTACCAAAGATTCAACTTGAAGATTAACTGACCGACAAATTGTTACCAATTTAATTTTCATAATAAGATGTTTTAGCATTATGATATCAATAACTTTAATTATCTACTTGAAGCTTTGCATGGAATGAGGTTATTACTATAAAGACAGTATTCAACATAACTCTGCAACATAACTCTATGAAATAATACAAGTTTAAGGAAAAATAATATACATTCTAATAATATGGTATTGTAAAAGTAAGAAAGACAAATAACAAAGCATTACAAAAATAATAGCACCAAAAATTAATGGCTAAAATCCAATAAATATTACAAATAAAGATGTCATACCAATGTTCTGTTGCACATATAATAAATATAAGCCTTGCCTTAAGCCGGCCAGATAGAATTGTATTGAATTACCAGATATAAGACCTCAGCCTTTGTATTGAAATGCAGGTATCTTCCATTGCTCCTACTAATAAACTTTGATAACCTAAACTCACTACCTAAATGTTCCCCAAAAAAAGTTTACCAAAGAGCATTTAGCTGGCTCCCAAAACCCAAGGAACTGAATTTGGCATTGCATATATGAAGATTCGGAACTCAAGAATTTTGGATTAGTGTGGGATCTTTTTGATCGCATACTTGCAAAGCCCTCTCTTTCTCCAAGAGCCTTAAAAAAGGGGATCTAGAAGGCAAATGCAGCTCTTTTTCATACAAAATGAAATCAATTCACCATTCAATACACATAAACACAAAGAAGAGAAGAAAACACCTAGACTCAAAGGTTCCAAAAAATAATGAAAAAATCCACAACCAAACTGCTCTATATATTAAATAAAGATGTCGGTAGCCTCAAATTCTTCCCTTTTGGCTTAGTAATTTGTAGTCAAAGTCATTGCATCTATCACTAAAGACAACCAAGAATCACAAAGAGCTCGAGTGCTAAACTACTCTACTAAGCTCATTCATGTTTTTTTCTTCCTAAATTACTGAGTCAACAGGTAAATAGAAAACTCTAGCTCTAACCTTTTGAGCAAGAGAGAATTGTTAGTATTGTTCTCAGACAAAAGAGTTTAGGCGCCTGGCCAAGAGGTTTGTAATTATGTACTCGTATCAAAGGGTAGGTCTATTCTCCTAGAAGAGCTCAAAAGTACCTAATTGATTTTAGGCAATGGGAGCCTTGCCTCCTAAAATAACTATTACTCAAAAGACAATTTAGGCAAAGTTCTTCAAAATCAATACCACTCATCACTATGCAAGAAATATTATATACACAACAAATAATAAAATATTCATTTATAGTTTTTTCTTCTTCCTCTTTTTTAGTGTTAAATTAGAATCCTTGTCCTTGAGCATCTATTACTCAATCTTAATAAAGGCAGTTCATTAAATTTTCAATAAAAGGATAGTAATATTTTTCTCTTATTACATAAAACTTTTACAAAGAAAAAAATTGTGGTGCCACAAAAATTAATATATTTGACAATCCAAGACCAATGAAAATTTTTTATATTTTTGTTACAAGCATGCCCAAGCAAAAGTGTATTCCATTAATCCCATTTTTACATAAAAGTATGCTACGCCGTCTACTCTACGGTGCATTGCATAACCGTAGTGGAATCCTTTTACAAATATTTTTAAATAATCCCTCATTATTAAAGAACCCAACATCATACCACACATAATGTAGTAACATCAAGTTTAAGAATAATTTTAGCTTTCGTTAAGTTTTTAATAATTTTTTTACCAAAATAAGGGTTTTTTTACAAATAATAACTCAAAGGAATTTAATGAAGTAAAGTAATTTATCAAATTAATGTATTTAATAATCTTACACTATGCTAAATTTAAATTAAGAAAATAAATCACTTTATCTAGTAAATAAATTTGTATCATTCTTTTTACTTTAAACAGCTCCCGATTTTTTATAATTTATAGCATTCAAAATACATATACTTAACTTTATAAACTTCAAAAATATAATACTTTAATAAAAAAATTCTTAATCAAATGAAAATAATAAATAATATTTTTTAAATTAATATTAAAACATACCATAAATTTATAAAAAATGCAATGATAATTAATAAAATACCTTGAACTACTCATTTAAATTTTAAATTTTTAATTCATACAAAACAATTACCATACTAATAATTCATTCAAATTTAATGAAAAAAGTAGTAAAATAATCAAATTTGACATAATTTTGAGAATCAACGGTTGCAAGAACTTTTAAGCACTTGAGACTAAATTGGAAGCGTTGAAATATTCATTTTGATAAATTACTTATAATTTTGATTTACTTCATTTAAATTGCGCAGTCTTATTCTACAAGATTTATCCACAAAATTTCAAAATATATAATCAAATATGCTTAAACCTGCCACACAAAAGTATAAAATTATTAACAATATGTTCTTGAAATATTGATAATTATCACACAATCAAATTGCTAATCATATATTTCAAATACTCAAACTTGTTTCTAAATATCATAAGCATTTTATCTTCTAACTGTTGTTGTTATTGTTTTAATTGAAGTCACAAACCCCAAACTAGCTTTAAATCATATTCTCCAAAAAGAAAATACAAGATACTTTGCAAACAAGTTTTCTAAGAGATCTTATGTTCTTGTGTAATGCGGTTCTCAAACAAGTTTTTTAAAATTAATCATACATACCCCTCGGCCAATATAATTAGATCTTATGTTATTGTGTAATGCGGTTCTCAAAACATAAATTTTCTAAGAGATACTAATAAATGGCCTAACCCATCCCAATTTGATTACACTGATAAACTTGAACCTTGGTACTTCCCTTAACCAAGACCAACAAAAGATGACCTTACAATATCACATATTTTGATTGTTTTAAAAAAACAAGCTGATTAAAACATGATGTTCATCCAAACTATCAAATCTTGTCAAGCTCGGGTAAAACTTTTTTCTATTGACTAGAATCAGACATGACCTGCTCTGCCCATCACACAACTCATAATACTAAAGATTCATGGATTTAAAGATGGAGTGTATATTTTGATGTATACCAATTATGAATCGATGATACAAAAATAAGAGTTTCAAGCATGAAAATTTCCAACAAGGCATTTTTATTTAGTTCCTTGTTTACCTTTTATGTTTTGCTTACCTAAAACACCAATAAAAATGCATTAAATATTCCAAAATATTAAATAATGTTGTTAACACGACTTCAAGCTCAACATTGACAATAGTTAAATCAACTTGACTCATTTTAAGGCTTATTTTGAGCTCGAGTTTAAACTAGAAATCAATGTGGCATAGATTTAGATGTTCTTAAACTTGCTATTATTTGTTTTGTGTATAATCAAAATTCAGTTGAGATATAATTTTTATAAATATAAAGTATATATGATATTTTATATAGTTAGTTAAAAATTCAATTTCATGTAGACAAAATTAATCTTAAGTGAACTTAAAATCAGGTCATTGAGAGTCAACTTGATACCACTTCAATTAGTTATATTTCGATAACAAATTCAATTTTTATTTCGGGTTTGCCAAACTCAAACTAAACTTTGAATTGAACCAAACTCAAACTAGACTCAATATCACACTATTTTAACAATGCCACTTTCTATTTTAAGATGGTATCAATGATCAAAAACTCCCCTTTTCCTCGAACTCATTCACATAATAATAGTAGCACACATCTTTGGTGAATCTTCCTTTGTTAACATTTTGGCCTGTCCACCCATATTATCATACATGCTCGCCCAGCTATTCCCCCTACTTAAACTTCTCCTTCTTCCTAATCACAAATAAGCATTAAAAAAATTGAAAGGCCATATCTTGCTTATCAAACATTCTTGGGATACTTAAACCAATGGTGAATTATCATTTTCAATAAAAAAGCATTAATGGGATTCAAGCTTCTCTGACTAATGAAATTCTCATCAAGATTGACTCATCCATATCAAGCATAGTAAGATAGCGAATCAATTCACATGATTTGTAAACTCTCGGTGTTGCCACATCATCCTCGATCCTTGTCTTTATCTTTTGACATATTAAAATTTGAATTTTTATCTTCTTTGCACTAACGCAATAAAAAACTACTCTACATCATTGCTATCATAACATACTCTATGTTGACAAATTGTTGAATATTAGAAAAATTGGCATAATGGATACAAGCTAATGGATCACAAGGTCAGCCATTAATTATGACCACAAATTATTATCCCAACTATTAGATGCAAAACACAGATTGCTAGCAAATATTATATAAGAAAAGTTTGTATTGCTAGATGTAAAACACACATAAGTGTATCTATGATTATATTATGCATGCCAAATCAGTAAAGATGCAGCCTTGTTTGACTCCTAAGTTCTAACAAGCACATATCATTGGAGAAAATATTATACTCATCGGATATATTTATTATAAATCAAATCACTGTACTTCCATGCTACTATTGTTCTCTTCATTAAAATATGGGTGGGTTGTAATAGAACCTATAATGTAAAATAAAATAGAAAGAGTGCGCATAACTATCAAGATTAAAAAAAAAAACCATACCAAAAACATTTCCTTCGTATCATTTTGAAAGTTTGATTATTCTCTGCAAAACAACAGTCCTAGCTCTCTTTATCTCTCTGCTACATCGATCAGCCTGCCGCACTAAATCCTCAATGCTTTTCATAAACACACCCATCTTCTTCCTAATCTCATCAATGCCAAACTTCAAAGCTTCTTCATCTCTGATCGCAAATTCAGCATTCTCAATAAGCGATCTTACCTGATCCTCGAATCGGCTTACGAAAATTCTTATGCTATCTAAATCACTAATCACAACGAAGGTTCCCGTATGCATTGTGTTAATTAGCTCCTTCTCAGCCTTAAGAGCTTCCTGATAGTCCTTCCACATGGAATCAAACCACTTTCCCATTGAGCCCAAAGGAACAGAAGTGGCAGCCGCCAACGCAGCGGCAATAGGCGGTGCAGCCACGAGAGCAGCCACAACCGCGCAAATGAGAAGCCCGGCAAAAGCTGAGGCAAAGATTACGCACGTGACCTTTCTCCATGCCTTCGCTGCTTTGATCTTCTTCTCAAGCTTAACTCTTCTACGATGCAACTTCTCCAACATCGACAACTGTTGCGTATTGACGGCGCGAAACGCCTGGTAAAACTCGTCGGAAAAAGGATTTCCAGCAGCCTTAAAAAGTCTCAACTCTTCAATGGTTTTCGCGTATCCCGCCTTTCCACTCTCTTCAGAAGACCGATCTTCCTCGTCGAAGTTTTTGAGAGCAAGCTGAACGATGACCTGAGAGTCGCGAGCTTTCTTAAGACATTTCTCCAGAACAGTGCAGAAATCAAGAGTGTGGAGGCTGTTCTCGAAGTAATCCTCGACAAGACCGAAGAGCTCGGAGTCTTTCCAAATATCCCTTTTGCAGTCTAGGATGATACGGACGACGTCTTGGTTCATCTCGAAGAGGGATCCAGTAACTTCCCTGAGAGTTTCGAAGGAAATAGAATGGAGCTGGACGTTGGCTGCGAGATTCGAGATCACGCGGCTGGTGCGCTGCTGGAGATGAGCATCAAAGGACTGGACCTCGGGATCTAGTCGGCACGCAGCCTCGTATGAGTTCAATTCCGCCATGTACTGGATGCTGCCGCCGGAAACAGATCCGCTTGTGCCGCCGCCATTGGCACGCCATTTGCTTAAGTAGCTTCCCATTGAGGGAGAAAAAAGGCAATGCAAAAAGGTCCTTCAGGACCTCTGCGATTGCACGAGTGAAAGAGATATTAGGCAAAAAGGGGCAAAAATATAGAGAGGGGAGGTAAGGCGCACAGAGCAATCCGAGCTTATGCCGCTGCTTGCTTTTCTTCCTCCCCTCCCTCTTGCTTCAGGCTTAGAGGATCGGATCGAGTGATATTGGGGAAAGAATTGGAGCATACCAGAATAAGGAGGAAATGAAGTCAAAACGGGGAAAAAAGGGAGGAAGCTGATCTGAGCTCCATTATTCTTCCTTTATAGTGAGGGCAACTTCACTATTTCAACGCGTCCGCCTTAGCTCTCAGCCGCCGACTGAAATTTTGAGTTAAAATTTTGAAGTTTGTGAAAAATGTTTAAATATCCTTAAAAATGCCTAATTTTTTAGAAAATTAAATATTTATAATAAATTTATAATTATGATTTTGATCAAAATTAATTTAATAATAAATTTAAAGCTTTAATAATTATATGATATTGAATAGAGTATTATTAAGAATATTATAACAGTTTCTTATTTATTAATCGAATTGAGCTCAAATTCAAGTTGACTTACTCGGAACAATTTGAATTCTAGTATAAATTTACCTGATTAAACTCGAATCTAGTCATTCACCAGTTAATCACATAAATTTTAAAATATTATTTTACATACTATACATTTACATGAGTTGAGATTAATAGAAATTATATATAGCATTAATCTTCTTAAATATAAATTTACTTTTTATATTTGTCAGTAGAATATTGTTACAGTAACTCGCGTTCCTTTCAACTGCTTTTAATAATTAATATATTTAAAACTAATATTAAATTGATAATAATTAAAATTTATTAGTCATAACTATAATTTCATTAAAATAATTAATTTCTCCTATTTATTTATAGTTGAGAATTTTTATAAGGATATCGAGATAACTTAATGCCACCTGATTTTATTAAGTTTATTGCATTTAATATGTATTTCTATACTTTTTTAAAATGAGCACGCTAATTCTAAACATTTAATCTCTTTATTATTTATTTTTTTGAATAAAATATCAATAAATTTTGAAAAAAATAGTATTTCTCTCTAGTTATTGATATTTTTAATTTTACGTTATTTAAAATTTATAAGTTAAATATTTGCCTGTAATATTACTTAACACTGATTGAATCAATTAGAGAAATACTGTCAACTTGATCCTATTTTCATAGGTCGTACTTTCGTCATTTTGCTGAGCTTGATTTCTTTTGGATATTTATTCATCCCTTTGTAATTTTTTTCATATTTCTTTATTGTGAAATTTCTGTGTACAATATTGTTCCATGATCATTTTAAATTTTTTTGCAGTTTTTAGCATATATATATGAAATGAATTATAGACCTGTCACCCTCTTGGTAGAAAACAACGATTACCAGAAATCAAATCCGAGGGAGCTATATGTATATAGACAAAGGCTAGACTATTAACACAAATATTACAAAATAGCAAAAAAAATCGTTGAAACTTTTTACGAACAAACTAAGTTTTTGCTTACAACTGTCTACCAAAATATAACATAGGCAAGAACTCGAAGAATATCGTTACAGATTAAAAAAATCCAAGAATCCGGCGGTTTTCATTTTACAATTTTACACTGATATTTACAAAAAATTCACCATATAATTTTTCCTTTTATTTTTTATTTTTGTCTTCTTTTTTTCAAATATTTTTTCCTTTTGTTAAATTCACTGAAAAATACTAAAATAATAAATAACGTGATTCAACCAAAGCATCATACCAGAATATCAACTTCAGCTATGAAAGCCGGTCGGGCTACATTGAGCTGAGGCAGCAGTGCTTCTGCCGAGATTTCGCCTTCCGATGGCTCCGCGAAGTGATATACTGATGCATTTCTTCTTCTGCTTCTTCTTCGACCGCCCGACAGCCATTTAAACCTGTAGTTAGAAACAATAATGTCATATGCTAAATAACAGCAAACAACAAAATGCATAGAAAGCAGTCTCCATGCTGAGCGGCTGTTTGGTTGAACGTCAGCAGTATTATTCAAATGTATGATATTTGATTCATTATCATTCATGTTATATCACACATGAGATAAGATTATCCCAAACACTAAAATTTAAATATAAATTGAAAAACAAATAACTAAAAACATAATTAGGTAAGCAACATCAAAACTAAAATATTAAAAACAAACGAGCATAATTTTTTATTGCAAACAGCTAAGAAAGAATCATAATTTGCAGATAACAATGGTCTCACATACCTACTTCTACAAAAAATTTGTTCAAAATCAACCCTAATAAACGTTAAAAATCACAAAACAAATATAACCCTAAATTATTTATAATCAAATGGCAACATTAAGTAAATCTTCATAAAAAACATTCATTTAAAAAAGGATGCGAATATGAACAGGAGCACCGACGTCCGGCAATATCAAGCATTTGTGCATTTTTACCTCTGCTCTAGCGAGCTACGTCAGCTAGCTGCGTAGGGCAAAAGCATCAGCAAAGCAAGCGCGTCGGGCGAGGCGTCAGCGAAGTGAGCGAGTCAGGCGAGGCGTTAGCAAGGCAAAGCAGAGGCGGAGCACTGGCATTGCGTCCGGCGGAGGCGAGCTTCGGGAGAACAAGTGCAAAGAACTCTATCGCTAAAGATAGATTGTCGGGTGATGTTATCTGAATGTCCGCCGATTTTGGCCGACATTTAGAGAACTATTAAAAGGTAGTATTTTGGTAATTTTTGAGATGTCATTAAAGAGATAACATTGAACTAAACAGCTCCAATCTCACTACCATCTTTAAATGGCATTGTACAAGAGATGTCAGTGAACCAAAGGGCCCCTCAGTGATGAACTATTTTGATAAATTCATCTGTGATAAATGGGACAATACTGGATGACAGCAAAGGCTTGTAGACCGTATTGTCAGGCTTGAGCTGGCCAGTCGAACCCTCGAGATAAGCCAACAACTCTCCCACATCAAAATACTCATCGGAATTTATGGACATGATGCTTGAACCGCTTGAACTGGATAAAGGCCGGTCGAGGTCATACAGATCATTCAGCTCAAGAAAGTCTGATGAGGAAAAACTGTTCGAAAATTCAATGCTCGAATCGGCTGATGCTGGCTGCCTCTCTTCACGTTCGAGCTGTTCATAGCATGAAGATTAGCATCATTATAACACCCGAATCTTATTATCTATTTAAGAGCATGGACATTTACATGAGATGTGATGATCAGTGCATCAGCTAATGAGCTGCTTTCATCTCCTAAGTATTTATTTCATCAGCATGCATTCAATGTCCTCAATATCATATTCATCGCAGGAGTCAAAGTCACCAATGCTTGGGCTTCTGTCATTTTGCAGGAACATTCTGCAGATCACCTCGCCGCGGCCCTGCAAAAAGGCTCATTTTGCGGAATAGAAAATTCGATGGAATGATATGCGAGAAAGTTTGTTTTGGCAGAATAAAAGGCACCTTTGACAACGTGGAGCATGAAAGGCATTCAGGTCTATGTGATATTGATGCATTGTCCAGCGAGTTCTGTTGCTGAGGGTTCCGAGCTGTTATAGAATTCCAGCGAGGTTTTCCTGCCAGTAATGTCGTCTTTAAGGACGATGGGGATGTCATCAATGGGCTTCCAATAACCATTTCCGGCTGCATCAATGCTTCCCCCTTCGGAAAATTGTTTGTGAACGCTCGAATTGTACAAATACCACATTCCCTCTGCGGGGCAAGAAACTCATATGTCAGCATATTTACAGCTTATAATCTTGTTCCGCACTGCAAGAATATGCAGATTTCTCAAATCCTGTGGAAATGGCAGTTTGTTTGCCCTATTTGTTAGGTCACGACAAACAACAAATAGGAGGACAATTTGTAGTAAGCCACCCTAACTAAGGGTATTCACAAAACAAGCGCCCTCCCACATATGTGAAATATTCAAAGGAAGATGATATCAATGAATACCCCTAAATTCCAGTTACAAACGTGTGCTTATATATATATATATTATATATATATATATATATATATATATTATTTTATTATTATTTTTTTTTTTGGTAAAAGTCATATCGGCATTACTTTTATTAGCTAATAAAAAAGATACAGGAAAGATAGGGCTGCGAGGGTACAAGAAACCTAAACAAAACTAAAAACCTGAAGACAGCCCCAAAAACTAGACCCAGGGTATAACCTAAAAGGTCCAGTAGAAAGAAAAGAAAAAACCTAAACTAGCAAACGATAAAAGATAACAGAAACGAAGATTTTGCCTCCAAAAAGGAGGACATAACCATATAGCCAGAGAGATCCAACTGAAAGCTGAAACATCAAAACGGAGGAACGCAAACATAAGCAAATCCGCGAAGGCTCCAGCAACATCGGCAGCACCAAGCGAAAACGGCAGAACAACAAAGACATCAGCACCAATCGAAGACGGCAGGCCAATAAAGACGAAACCACGAAAACGGAGAACAGCAGGCAAAAAAAAACAGCAGCACCAAGCGAAGACGGCAGGCCAAACATAGAACAAAACCAGGAAAACGGAGAAACAGCAGCAGCCAACAAACAAGCTCCCAGGACAAACTCAGCAGCCAACAAACAAACAGCAGGAACTACAAAACCCCACAGAAAAACCCCCAGACGAAGACGCCCAGCAAAACCCAGCCGAAGGACCAAACCAACTCCCAGGACCAACCAACACCCAGCCAAAAGCAAACTCCCAGCCAAAAGCCGACAGGAGCAAACAACCCCCATACGACACCCAACAAAACCCAGCCGAAGCCCAGCCACAGCCAAAACAGCCAATGAGCCCAAGCCCAACCTCAGCCCGACCTAGCCCCAAACTTAAAACCAAAACACAACAAAACCCCAAACTAGACAGCAGCAAACATCAGCCAAAGAAACTGAGCTCATAAAGACGCCCAGCAAACCCCAGCCGAAGGACCAACCAGCTCCCAGGACCAACCAACACCCAGCCAAAAGCAACTCCCAGCCAAAAGCAAACAGGGACGAACAACCTCCAGACGACACCCAACAAAACTAGCCAAAGCCCAGCCACAGCCAAGCAGCCAATGAGCCCAAGCCCAACCTCAACCCAACCCCAGCCACAAACTTAAAACTAAAACACACCAAAACCCCAAACTAGGCAACAACAAACAACAGCCAAAGAAACCGAGCTCATAAAAGGCCAAAGCTCAAACAGAACAGAAACCCAAAACGAGAAACAGCAAACCAGCAAACAGAGGAAGGCAACAACCCAAAACCAGTCAAGAGAAAGGGATTGCAAATTTACCTTTAAAGACTTGGCTCTTGATAGGGCCCCACGCGAAATATTTATCCTCATAAGTTTTGAAAATGATGTTGATTTCATTGTGAATCGCAGCAATAGTTTTCTTAGCATTCATTGGAATACAGTTATATTTTGCTTTGTTTCTACTATCCCATAAATGCCATAGAGCTAAAGCAGAAAATAAATTCTTAATCGAGAGTTTTTTGCTATTGAAATTTGAGTCATTTTGAAAAAGAGAAGTACGAGAAATGTTTGTATAAGAATCAAGAGTTTCAGCAATCCAGTTCCAAACCTCTATACTATGATTATTTTCGATGAACACATGGTTTAAACTTTCTTGCTTATTGCAACATTGGCATTTAGAGGCAAGGGAGAAGCCTCTCTTCTGCATAATGTCATCAGTACTTATGAAATTATTAGCCATTCTCCAAATGAAAATGTTGATGATTGAAGGGATACAAATGTTCCTAATCCAAGTAGGGAAAACAGGCATCTTTATAGATCTGCAACAGTTCCAAATTCTGTTTAAGTTTAGTTTGCCATTAAGACAAATCAGAATTTGTTTTTTTTTCAAGAGCAAGAATCGGGTAGTGAGAGATAATCCCAGGAATGGGATGAGGAGGTAAAAACTTGTTTATCAAATCTATATTCCAGCCTAGCTCATTTGTGTATATTTCTCCTAACCAAAGTTTTGGTTTATGAATAATCTCCGCAAAATTAGCAATTGGTTCCGAGTTGTTCCAGTTGTCAAACCAAAAACTGATATTATCATCAAGCTCATCCCAACATAGAGACTCTTCAGTAATATCACGGTGACTTAGCATCCTGCTCCAAACTTTGGAATCAATAATTTTATGCTTGATTTGAGCCGGATGCTTAGTCGCGCAATATTTAGCCAACAAAAGTTGAACCCAAAGAGAGTTGGTGGTTCTAAACTTCCACCAAAATTTGTGAGAGAAGGCAATATAGAGTAAGTCTAAAGAACGTAAGCCCAGCCCACCTTCATTCAAAGGAAAGGTAATTTTGTCCCAAGAGCACCAAATCGTTTTAGAACCTTTGTTGTGGGACCACAAAAACTTGTTGAAAATCATCTTAATTTTGTTCATTATAAACTTTGTTGGGGAAGTCAATTCAAGCCAATAAAGAGGGATGGTGTTTAGCACGTATTTTATTAAGGTCAAACGACCACCCTGAGAGAGATAGTTGTTTTCCCAACCCCTTAATTTTTTAAAAATATTCCCTAAAAGATCTTTATAAATGGAATTTTTATTGTGCCCAGAAAAGATTGGGATCCTAAGTAGGAAAAGGGGATTTTTGCAATGGGATAAAAGAATCTTTTTTGTGATATATATAGCTATGGTTCTGAAGTAAAACAAGTCAATCCCCATCATTAAGAGCTACCCTCTCAGACCCTGATGATGTACATGATACTTGTACATTTCAAGTCAAAGGCACAAACTAAATTTGAGTCATGTGTTTATGAAAGTCATACAAGAGAAAAATCAGAATAAGAGAATTGAAGTTAATATTAAGATACGAATATCATAGACTCACCGCCATATCTAACCTAGATTGAAGAAATACAAATTCCACCATCTAACTCATTCGAACTAAGTTTAGTTAGAACAAAATCACCATTGAGTTTGGAGGATGAGGCGCACTTAAGCAAATATCAAATGCCTATACATCTAACTGTCCCTGATTTAGGACGATATTTAGACGCCCCCAAGAGGGGTTACAAATACTGCATTTGTACCTGCAGTGCAAAATGCAAATGAATCAAACAAACCATAGATCTTGAATTTGATTCATTTATAAAAGTTCCAAAAATTTGCATTTAACAGACATGTGCTTAACATAACATATAGCCTGCATTTTATGGTAATACACACTCAGAGAGCATATTAAAGTTGAACTCCTAAAGTTTGTAACTAAAAAGAAATAAACAATTTATGGCATATAAATGTAAATTAGATAAAAATACTAGAAAAAAAAAATAGTTAAAGAAGCATATTTCGAGCATTTGATTTCAAAATAAACCAAGTAAACTACAGCTACAGGCTTCGAAAGTTTATTTTTTATTTTTTCTTTATAAATATTTTCAACAATTCTTCTTACTGGAACAATGCGCAAAATACAGAATCTTTTAATTGTCCAACGCAGCTAAGAACCCTTGCAAAAATATTTAGAACTGTCAATAGGCGCAGAGTGCTCAATAATCTATATGCTGGGTTCTGCTTTGGGTATGACCCAAATCAATCCAACATGAGGAGAAAAACAGACTACCTCTAAAGTTTGTTAACTAATTTTATAAATCACAATCCGATTCAATAAAAACAATAAGATTAAAAAAAAAAAGAATAAATAAAAATTCGTTGCAATAGTTAGGTTAGATTACAGAACTAACAAGATGTTGGGGTTAACAACTCGATCCTACTTACAATGTTTGAATATTTCCATAAAAAATGCAAGTACTGGGCAAATAATTCAGTAAATGGCTCCATGGATTCTAACCAGGTGAATCCCAAGGTTTGAAGCTGAAAGGGTTCACTTCAGTAACCACATTAGCAGGAGTAGGATCCCCAGCCTTCCTTCCACCCAAAAACAATATGATATCTTCGTCAGTTGACACGACATCGACATTAAATATCGGAGGCGTGGAAACTCCATGGCACATCTCAATCTTCAATCCAATGCCACTAGTGAACAACTCCATCTACAGATTTTCCATAATGTCAGCCCAATATTTATCTAACATTCTGAAGAAACAAAGAATCGAAAGAACACAAACTTCAATCCAAGCAAATTCCAGCAGAAAAAACAGAAGCAAAAGTCTTCGATCCGAATTCTAAGTAATTAATCTATCAAACTGTACGTGCCCATTCAAAAGTAATCCAGGACGGGGAGCTTGTTCGAATAAAACTAGTTTTCAAAACAAAAATATCAATAGCACCCGATAAAGAATAACCATAATCGACGAGTACAAATAAGCAGAAAAACACCTCTCCATCATCATAATCTGAACAAATATCTACTATAACTTGATCCAGATACTGGATTCCCGAATCGTTGCTGTCAAGTAACTAATCTACTCGCAACTGTATAAATCACAATTCTAGTAATAGTCAACAATCAAAATAGCAAACAGATTGAAGAGCGCAGTGGCAGACTCTCTGTCGCTCCAATCCTCATTCAAGCTCAAAGGTCCCCTGGCGGCTATCGTTCACTCTCCCGCACCTTCGCGAGCGATTTCCTCGCGACTCCTTTTGCGCAAAATATGAAGAAAAAAGGGCAGAAGAAGTATATTTATAGACCAGCCTAGTCTCAGGTCTCCGGCTCATCTGGCAAGATTAATCGTCAATTAGGTCAGTTGCTGATGCAACCGTTTAGGCTAGAATCTGGCCGTGCAAAGGGAAAACAACTTCGAAATTGACGGACCGGATGGCTTAAAAGTAAGCTTGCCTGTTTCTCCAGAAACAGTGGATGCATTTTCTATTTGAAGAATGCGTTTACGAAACTACCCTTATATGTATAGCTACGTGGCGGCTATCGATTCCTTTGGTACTTGCTGTGCCGTGGCTTGCCCGGAAGTAGCAATGAAAATTTTGAACGAATAATGTCTAAAAGGCGAAAAAAAAAAGTATTCAAAGAGCTTTAGGAATACAAAGGATTAGGAATATCAGTTATTTAGTTCAAAGTAGTATTTGAATTATCTATTCAAAAGATAAGCTGAAAGAAGTTATTAGACAGTCAGTTTGAATCTAAAATAGAATCATAATTTATCATTATCTTTGTACAAAATGAGAACTAGAACAGAGTTACATACAAATTCTTCGCACCTGAGCCAAATGTGAAAAGCCGCCTGACCAAAAAAGTTTCGCAAGAAGTTTCAGAAAAGGAGTAGCTCCAACTAAAAACAACGTCGAAATAAATAGCCATAGCAGCACTCGATTTCTCATTGCAGAAAAAAATCTATATTATCAAGAGCCGTCCCATAAAAAGCAATTTGTCCAATAAACATCAGAATCATAGATCGCGAGCCAAGAAAAGATGCAACTCAAACCCAATAGATTAAGCAATATAATTTAAATATAATCTCAAATAATGAAAAAAAAAATTTCTAAGTTAAGAACATATACTTTATTTCTAAGAATATATTAATATTTAGTATTAAATTTATAATATATATATTTTTATAGGATTTACATCCAAGACTAAATTTAATTCATTTTTTTTATTTTTTTATATATTTTAATAAAAATAAGCTCAATACTTATGATAATAATTTTTTAGCAATCAACTAATGAGCTACAATATATAATTTCTTAAATTCTTCTTAGTAATACTCAAATCAGTTTTAATAATTTAGAGCTTTTTTAGTTTAGTATTGTTGTAATGATATAAATTTCTTTTTTTTTTATTTGTATAATCCAATATATTTGCTATTGTTTATATAGGTTTTAATATTGGCAATCTCATAATAAAGCTTTTTTATATATTATGTTTGTAGAACTTATAAAAACATAAATGATGAAATAATTTAATGATGAATTGTTTTTGACATTTATTTGGCTAAAGATAAATTGAATGTCTATTTTTTTCTTAAATTGATTAAATAATATAATTAAAAAATAAAAAATACTATACTTATACAAGAATATATATCAAAAAGTATTTAGGATCAATATAAAATTTTTTTATTTTTATTTTTACATATAAGCCCTACAAAAAAATATATTCAACCAATCATTTATTTACACATTAAATTGACATATCATTTATATATTTTAGTATATACTATCGTGTAAGTGCAGCAGTACTCATAAAAAATAATAATAATGTTGATGATTACTTTTGAGTTTTTGGATAATATAATTATTGAATTATGAGCACAAGTTAAACTACTACATATAACAAAATAATTATGAAAAAATTAAATTATATTAAGGATAAATTTTATTTTTAAATTATGTTTTCCTTAAGAAGATATTTTTTATTGAATTCATTTTATTAATATTAAATAATCTTAGAAGATTTTTGATACACAACTCTTAAATAATTCTATAATATCTCAAGAAAATAAAACATTTTTTTATCTTATAAGAATTTAGTATTAAATCACTAAAAATTATATATTCTAAATACAAATCATAATAATTCAAAATTTATTAAAATTAATTAGGAGTCAAATTATTTTTTTATTTTTATAATTATGTTTGCTATTTTATATCAATTAGCTTTAAAACTTACAAATAATAAAAATGATAAAACTCTAAAAAATTAATAAAAAAAATATTTATGACTAATATATATATATATATATATATATATTATTTTTATTTCTCTTAATTTTATGTTTAATTATTCCTGATATAATATCTAAAAAAATTAATTAAATGAGATTTTAACATAATTAAATTAGTATTTATTTATTTATATTAAAATAATATAATTTTTTTTTTAAATTGATATCTAAATCTTATTGAATAACTTATTTTGAGTGTCATGAGTTTAAATAACATTTTTGCATTCTATTAATTAAATTTAATATTTTTGGGAGGCTGTTCATTTGACAGGTTTTGGAGGGCGCTTTAGTCCCGTTCGCACGAGATCGCCGGCGGTTATTCTGGAGGGCAAGAAATGATGCGAATGATGGAGAAAAGGAAGCCGGGTAATGTACTATATCTCACGAAATAAGGTTATTTAGTGCTCCTTTTGGTTGCTATAATGATTGCAGTGATCACAAATCCTATCTCAGCTCGATTGGTTTTGGAGAACATTGACCAGTCCTTAGTTTCTCAATTCACCTTTCTCTTTCTTGTATTCATGTTCATCGTCTATGGATGTTGTTACCTTTGTGATGGCAGTTCTTTAAGAGATTAGGGCTCAAATTGTCCCCTCACTCGTCTATGATATGCATCGATGCCAAAGATTACTACTTTGTAAGAACTCCTGAGAAGGAGCTGCCGAGCGTTCAGTAGAGGAGATACACGAGAGAGAGGATATACACGAGAGAGAGGAGATTGCATAACACAAGTTATTGAGAGTGTTATAATTCATACAAGTAGAGGTACATTACAGTAGGTTATATAGACTAGTAAGGGTATTCTTGTCACCCTCGTAAGCTTACAATGGTATAGTTGTAAGCTTATTACATAATACTTAATGCTTAGGAGCAGGGAGATGTTTGGTGAGGATGTCCGTCAGTTGTTCGCTTGTCGAGATGTACTTGGTGACGGCTTCTTTTATGTGGATGCAAGTTCAGATGAAGCGGAAGTCCACTTCTATATGTTTGGTGCGGGCGTGAAATACTGGATTGTTGGCTAGAGCGATGGCGGAGACGTTGTCCCAGAAGATCACTGTGGGAGGAAGAGTGGCTCCCATGAACTCCTCAAGCAGTCGTTGCAGCCATAGGGTTTCTGAAGTTATTAAAGCCAACACCTAATATTATGCTTTTGTTGATGAGTGAGCTACTGTGACCTGCTTCTTTGCGCTCCAAGACATGGGGTTTATCCTGAGAAATATGTAACATGTGGTGGATTTCTGTCTTGGAGATCCCCTGCCCAATCTGAATATGAGTAGGAAGTAAGAGTGGTGTTCATTTCTTGGAGATGCATCCCTTGAGTTTTAGTTCCTTGAATGTATTAGAGAATTCTTTTTAGAGCGACGAAGTCTTAATTGGTGGGTTGATGCATATGTTGACATACTTTATATATTGCATAAGAGATATTTGGGTGAGTGATTATGAGATACTGAAGTATCCTTGTAAGTTCCTGGTATAAGGTTTATTATAATGTGGAGACCAATTAGATCATCAAGGGAAGAACAAATGGTGTTCCGGTGGATTCTGGGATGAACTTGCAGTAGTTAACATCAAGGTTGGTGCCTAGGCGTGCCCCATATGCTAAGATAGAGGGTCTGGTGCCCAAGCGCGCCCCAGGTGCCCATCAGATTGAGAGCCTGATGCCTAGGTATGCCTTAGGCGCCTAGTAGACAGAGAGTCTAATGCCCAGACGCCTAAGAGACAGAGAGTTCGGCGCCCAGAAATAGCAAGGCAGGCACATAGTAGCCTGTGAAAATCCCAGTTCAGAATGTGACGTGTCCTAAGCTGTTCAGGGCACTTTGGGGCTAGTTTGGGATCCCATATAAATGCTAACATATTATGTTATGGTTAAAAAAGTGACATTTTCTATGTAAGAGCTTGTGAAGACTTGGAGTCTTAGAGTGAGAACAAGGAGAAATATGAGAGATAAAAAGAGAAAAAAGTTCAAAGGTGGTGTAATGACCCTAGGTCATTTTGAGAAAAAACATTAAGTTCCTGCTAAAACTCAATTTCTGTTGTTTTACCCGCGAATTTTCATTTTCAGTTAAAAGTTCCAGTTAAATTTGTTTTCATAAAAAATTCTGTTACATATTGACTAAATTACTGATTGAGGAAGTTTCTCAAACCCAATTAATGCTAAAATGGAATTTAAGATTTGTCATTAATCATGTATTTAAATTAGTAAAGTCTTACTTACCTCATTTAAAAATTGAGATCAAGGCAGAGCAAGTTGTTCTTTCCAAAACCGTCGACAATTAAGTCGATGGTTCTATTAGGAAAAGGTTTGCGGAACATAATAAAATAATTTCCAATTTTTACTCTTACTCTCGTAACATACGAACATTTATCAGCGTCGGCCGCGCGTACGAAGTGGACGTGCATTACATAACGTCCTATTTAACCCGCAAGGAGCCGCTCAATTCTCCCTACCCTCGCTAAAGCACTCGATCACGTCTCCTATTCCTCTCATCCGACCAAGCCCTCTCGATCGAAACCACCGAAGCATTTAAGCCGGCAAAGACGACTTTAGAATTATGCGGTAGAGACGCAACAGTCGACAACAGCGATCATTGAAGCCGACGACAGAAGCGCAGAAGCCAACAGAAGTCCCCGACAGAAGAAGAGACGATCCCAAACGTCCCAGCATCTAGCATCAGCTCCCTTGCTCCGCTCGAACCTTTTTGCGCTCGACCGATTCCTAAGGTTCGATCTTCCTTGCCCATTTTACCTTTAGCCGATAGGAGAGTTGTACGTATGACAGAATTAATTACTACAATTGATATCAATAGGACTGCAATTATTCAATTTGTTTCATGTCGAAAATTTGTTTCATGTCGAGATCAAGATAAAATGCTATGTTAATAATAGATTAGTTAGTATGCAAGTTGTCATTTTTAATAGATTAAGTGACTCATTTCGATATCAAAATAAGTTGCTAAACAAATTTTCAGAATTTAAAATAGGGATAATATCAAGTGTAGCCTATAATGTTATTTGGATATTATTTAATCATTCAAGTACTTAAGTTGCGTAGCAAATTAAGAAATCATTATTGGGATTTGTATTAGGAACACTCTAGTTCACTGTTTAGAATTTTAGGATATGAGTTGCAAGATTTATAAATTGTTAAATATTGATAATATTCCCCTAGTTCATAGCCATTTGCCTGTTTATGAAATTTGAATTTAAAACAATGCAACTAATACTTTAGTGATGCTGAAAAATTTGTTTTAACATTTAATGATTTAGGATAATAAACTCTTACCTTTATTAAGATTTGAAATCTGCAGCCATCCATCTTTTTGTACTCGATTTTGCACCTTACATCTCTTATAGTAATGATCTTCCAAAATTATTAAAATAAGCAAACCTATGAATATAATCAATACTTTCTAGACATTGTTTTGACGTACATTACTTTGTAGATGGGTTTTATAACGATTTTTATAATCAAATAAATAATATCTTGAGTCTGTGACTTAATTTGATAATTTTATCCTTTATATGTTGACTTTTATTATGAGTGAATTATGATTGGAAATTTTGATTGAAGTGCCTGATTTCCTTAAGCATTTCATTGATTAAATTGGCCAAGATTATGATTGACCTATAAAATTTTCCTAACCTAGTCTTAAAGACTTAAAAAGATTTAAAATATTGAGAAATCATAAACTAATCATGAGATATACTCTATTTATGCGACAATCAATTTTTAAAGTCTAGTAAAACATTTATAAATACAATTTTTGCAGATACATCAGATTGTCGAGTACTTAATCAACACGATCACACACTAAAGTACACTATATACTAATTTTTATACTCTTACTTATTTTTATTGCTGCTTAAGCATCGCTTTAAGCCTATTTCGTGTTGCAATTAAATGCATTATTTTACTACTAATGATATAAAATATGTTTATGTATCTTGTGAGTATTGCAAAGGGTTTCAAAATAGTAGTTGAATAGGTAGGGATGGGGATTGTCTATTGGGAGCCATAAGGGTACCATCTGGAGCTTTTGAGGAGGCCCAGGTGATGAACATATTTTTATTGAACTTAGCCTCAAGGTTTTGGCTTTACCCATCAGAACTATTAACGTCGCTTCATGATATCAACACATAAGCACAAACATGAATTTTTATGCGATTATTGATTTATCATTTGAAATTTGGCTTGTGCAACTTGGAAAATGACTGTTTATTCGCAGGAGTTATGACTATTTTTATTGTATTATGTTTTTTTGCAATTATTATCATATCCTTCTCGCCTTCTGCTTTTGCTTAAAATATATATTATTTAACATTCTATATACTTATACTGTGTACTAAGACATTATTTTTATAATGCCAGACTATATATAGCTGTAGTAGGCTGAGATAGCTTAAAAAGGTAAAAAGGGGCGCAGAATAAAACTTTAGTTTTTACTTCCAGGAGACAAACATTTATTTTTATATGTTGTTAAATACGTAATATTTCGGATAATGTGATGTTAAATTGAATGAATAATTTTTTTTTTATTTCTTGTATGGCTCTGGATGTTGTTTAAATGCTATTTTGTTTAACCACTAATATGATCCCGCGGGAAGATGCACATATGTTAGATTTATTGTTATTAACCTAACATGGGTCATCACAGGTGGTGAATTTTTTCTTACTCCAAGTGATTGATAAGTTTTCTATAACTTAGTGATCATTTATTCTATAATGAATTTTCTTATGGTTATGTGGCTTTGCGATTTTTCTCATTTTTTTGGGTTTTCCACTTAAAATCCTTTGTGTTCGTATGCTTGTGTGATTGAATGCTTGTGTCGTTGTAACGACCCTTGGTCGTTATTAAGAAAGACGCTAACGGCCCCGCCAATCCAAATTATTCGTTAATGCCGTTATAGTCTCGTAATACCCGCAAATTTTTGTTTTTCTGTTGATTTTCCCGCCGGATTTCGTTGTACGTTAATATTCTGCCAAATCATCACTCAATTTATAAATCATTGTTTTCAATTTCTACTTCTCAGTTTAAATGTATATATATATATACATATGTACTGCATTAGGTATAAATGTATATATATATACATATGTATATATATAAGGGAGGTAGTATATGGAATGGAAGTAAACAACACCACGTATTTTTTTTACCTCTTCACCCTGCGGCTGAACTGAATGGTGCTTCCAGAGGATACAACGCCTCCTGCTGGAGAGGCGTGACGCTTCGAAAGGGAGGGAGAGTCGAATGCATATATAGGCGAACATACCCAAGGACACCCGCGCATTTTAGCTATCGCAGCTCCTGTGATACCCACCCTCTGTCTCCTTCC
This sequence comes from Gastrodia elata, assembly GCA_016760335.1. Taxonomy (NCBI): domain Eukaryota; kingdom Viridiplantae; phylum Streptophyta; class Magnoliopsida; order Asparagales; family Orchidaceae; genus Gastrodia; species Gastrodia elata. Next base: position 2,248,779 of record CM028676.1, read on the forward strand.
TCACCCTTCTCACCTCCAGACGTAGCGACGAGCCGACAGCGTCTTCGACGCAGCCGTAGCAGGCGACGCCTTCGACGCAAGCTTGCGACGCAGCCGTAGCAGACGACGCCTTCGACGCAAGCCTTCATCACAGTTGTAGCCCTCGGAAGCTCCCAACAAAGCCGCAGTCCCTCGACACACGCAAGGACGCAGCCGCAGCCACAGCCCCGAAGGTCTTCGACGCCATCGAGCCGCTCCGATTCGTGACGACTCCGTGACGCCTCTCCCAGCTGACAGAGACGTTCCGCGCCTGCACTACCACTCTCGCATGATCCTAGCTAACCGACAGAGGTCGTCTCATCCGTCGGCAAGCCGCTCAACTTCATCCACCGAAGCCTCACTCGACCTTTCTGCACCCGGTTCTTGTTTTCTGGAGAGGAAGCTGACCTTTTAAGGTATATCTAATTACAACCGCTGAAATACATTTATGAACTTTAATATTGTATTAGGGAGACATTGATTTGAGTTAAGAAATTTCCATTTCAACTTTAGGATTTATAAAGTAGGCTGCAAGATTTATAAGCTGCTATTTAAGCTTAGTAGAACATAGTCGTTTTGATTAAAAAGGTATTAAGAACAATTAATTGTGTAAGTACCTAGAAAGGATAAGGGTTGCAATATTAAGAATGAATTTGAAAGATCTTGGAAGTAGCTTGATTGTTGAATCAATGAGAATACAAGGTAGAGTTTGACCTGTATTAATCGAGGGATGGTTTGTGAGTTCCAATATTGTGTGAAACAATAAGAGGAGGATCAGTACAACTCAATCGAGAGTTCTCAATCAATGGTAGCAGTCGTGTTTATTTTCCATTGAGACTTGATGAGGGAATAGTATCATTAAAATACTTGTAATATAGTTAGAAAATTAGTGTTTAATTTTGAAGATCAAAAAATTGAACTCTTGGGATTAGCTTTGTAGGTGATGACCTTGCAATACAGATCAAAGCAGCCTATGTTTTGCATTGGAATAAGAATGATGTTGCTAGTTGTTAGTACTTGGAGGGTATCGAAGGATCTGCAAGGCATGAAAAGTCTTAGAGGTATTTTGGGTGTTCTTTTGTAGTTTGCTACATTATGAAATAAGGTTAGGAAACTAGTTTAAATAGACATAAGTTAGTTTCCTAATCTAGGATTTGTCTTAATATTGTCAGAAATCCTTATAAAAGATTTAGGAAAGCTAATTTTAATTAGAAAATTAAATAGGTCTTCATATTTAGGAAAGATGATGGGTGTGAGCAATAGTAAGTGTTGGTGAGCTGAAAACGAGCTGGAGTCACTAAGAAGTGTTTGGTGAGATTCTATAACCAACAGAGGATGACCCTAGAGTAAGGGACGGTCGGGAATATGTTTTTCTTAAACTAACACAATTTCATTACAACACATTGAAATCTTATTCTATTAAACTATACTTATTTATCACCTAAAGGAAATAAGAGGAGATTAGTTAAATTAAAAGGCATAGGAAATATAAATTCATAAACTAAGGCAATAGCTAAAAGTTCAAGATTTAAGAATAAAAGTATATGTTTTATTTGCAAACCATCATTCCTAAAGACTAATAAATATAACAAATTTAATGTTTGCAGACGCATCCGCTTCCTGAATACCCTTCAGGAATTTAAATACCAAGGTACAATTGATTTTACTGTTTACACTTAATGCTTTTATTGCCACTATAGCATCGCTTTGAGCTTTATCTTTATTGGTGAAATGAAATGCTTATTAAATGCTAGAATAATGTCATGAATGAATTATATATATTATGTCTTGTGAATGTATGCAAGGGTTCCGAAACGGTGGTTTATTAGGTTAGGGACGGAGCTAGTCCATTGGGAGTTATAAGGGTGCCATCTGGAGCCTTTGAGGGGGCCCAGATGAAGGAGTTGCTCTTATTAAACCTAGCCTCATGGTTCTGGATTTGCTCAATAGAATTGCAAATTGTTGCTTCATGAAATCAAGACATACATACAAAATAAACATGTGTGAAACTCATTATATGACAGGTGACAATATTATGGCAAGCAAAAATATTTAATTTGCAGGCTTATGTGTTTGCTAACCTTTTTATTTCCTGCAAAATCTTCTATTTTTTTTCACTTCCCGCTTTTGCTAAGTGTAATATTTAATCTCTTTGTACTTAATATATGTATTGAGGCATTATTCTTATAATGCCAGGTCAGGTGCAGTTTGAGGGAGTTGATTTAGCTTAAAGAATTTCTAAAGTACGGTGGTGTTGGCATTGGCACATAATTTTGAATTATTGCTTAGACTTTAAAGTTAAACAAAAGCATTATTTATATTGTCTTAGTTTGTAATAATCTGGATATTGTATTATTTAATTTGAATGATTGGTAAGTTCATTACGTTACATGGCTCTGTTGCTTAATTTATGTCTAAAATGTTATTTATCTCTTAACTGCAAATATGATCCTGTTGGGATGTACCCAAGGGTAGTTGGGTTGACACCTAACCTAACCCTAGGGGCATTACAGTCGTGCCTGTGATTGTTTTGTGTTGGTTTACATTTCGTGTTTGCTTTGGTGTCTTTCAGCAGTAAAATCTCATCCTAGGGATTTTGTCAAAGATCTCCCTTGTCCTAACAAGTAGTATCCAAGCGTTGTTTGTTTTTACCATTTGTTAGCTTAAGTGAGAGCAATGGCTGACGAAATGAGACACAAGATTGATAAGTTTAGCAGAATAAACTTCGTATTTTGGAAGATGCAAATGGAGGATTTTTTTTACCAAAAGAAGTTATATTTACCATTGAAGGAGTTTGCAAGAAATCGGATAACACATCTAATGATGAATGGAAAATTCTCGACAGAACGACACTGGGCTTGGTTTGCGGTGGCGGAGGCAGAAGCTGAAGCTCTACGTCGGCGAGGGGAGATTCGTGTGAAAGAACCCTACCATAGTCGGACAGTATGTTAGACGATGTTATCTAAATGTTGGCTGACATTCATATAACATTAAGGAATTATATTTTTGAAAATTCAAGGTGGCAATAGAGAGAAAACATTTAACCAAATAGCTCCAATCTTAATGATATCTTTAAATAACATAGCATTACAAATATATGTTTGGGAGAAAAAAAAGGTGTGAGTGAGGGAGGAAAGGAAGCAGGTTAATGTATTATCGCACAAAACAAGCTTATTTAGAATTCCTTTTGGTTGCTTTAATGATTGTAGTGATCTCAAATGCTATTTTAGTTTGAATGCTTTTGTAGAACATCAGTCAGTTCATAGTTTCCCAAATTATTTTTTTCTCTTTTGTATTCACATTCAATCCTCTACGGTGATGTTGTTGCCTTTATGATGGCAGTTCTTCAAGAGAAGTGCTTAAATTGGCCCCTTGTCTATCTGATGCCTTGATGAGATTACTACCTTAGTTTCATGCCTTGCATAAGAATAGAGCTCTACGAACGGTTTTAACAATTTATAAAGCTAATGATAATGTTCAAAAATATAAACTAGCCTGATAATCACACGAATGAGAATCCATGGAATGAATGTTTTAATTGCAAACTTAGGGTTTGCTTGTTTGATCCACCATATATAATTCCTCACTATTTATGTTTTTTTTTTAATCATTTATTAAGCCTTCTAAAAAAGCTTTATTTAGTATCACCCATGTTAATATTACCTTCATAGATTCCTTAAAACTTATGACGCAATCTTAATTATTGGCATGGTTTAATTGTAGAATTGGAATGTATGGATCATATTTAGTTTTAACCTAGTATTTTATTTGAAGTGTTCTCATGTATCATAGGTTAGATCATTCTTAATAATGTTGTAGCAATCTTACCAAGAATTGACTTTAATAATTTTTACTGATTACATTTTACTCATTAGGTCATCACATGATTGCTTGTGCTCATCTTTTTAGCTTCATAGAAGTCAAACATTCTTCCTTATCTTCTATGCATGATAATCTCACCATCAAGCTTAGATTTTTTTATTCAAAGTTTTGGTGTTCATCCAAGTTTTCCAAAATAACTATATATATATATATATATATACTTTATGTAAATCTATTAAAGATTCTTAATAATTGATATATAAGTATTCGATCACATGCTATAAAAAATAATTTTATGTAAGCGATATAAAGAATATATGAATGCTAATATTTAAATTTATTAAATAATATGTAAATCATAAATTTGTTGCAAGTATTTTATTATCAGGTGCACTCTTGACTTTGTATGATGGGTACATAAAGTTTAAAGCTTTACACTATAATGCTTGAGTAACTTCTTAGAAAGATATGAATGCTAATATTTAAATTTACTATATAATATGTAAATCACTAATTTGTTGTAAGTTTTGTTATCAGGTGCCCTCTTACTTGACTTTGTATGCTGGGTACATAAAGCTTAAAGCTTTACACTACTATGCTTGAGTTAGCAATTTTTTTCTTAGATTTGATATTGCTTTTATTTCAAAATATTGGCATGGTTACACTTGAAAGTCATATTTACTCAAAGCATTGGCATGTCTACTTCTCAAAAAATTTGCATGTGAGATATAAAAATCTGGAAATAAATTAATCTTGAATTTGCAAAGTCAATCATATAAAACAAGTGATCAATTAATGAATTCCTATTATTGTGGAAAATTAAATTGGAATCGGTACGAGTAGTGCACATACTTGTACAGATAAGTGCTGCTAGTGCTTGTCATGGAAATAAGGGGAACCTAATGCACTAGGAAGAGTAAGGAGGTTCAGAAAATTTATGTAAAGGAACTTGCTATTACTGAATCTTATTACTGAACTCTCTCATATGTGAAAAATAGTGGATGGTCACTTGAGAAAAAAAATTAATGAAATAATATGATTTACTTTAACATTGATAGCATTTCATTACTTAACCTGCACGTACATGTTATGCTATTTATATTGTTTGCTTACATCTGTCAAAAGATGTACTACAAATACTTTTATGTTCAATAGTATATACCTAATAATTATAGTAATTTGAACATAATAATGCGTATTTTAAATTTTATGTACTCCAATATGAATTGATCTGGTATTAACAATTTTCAAGTTCTGAAAGTTATTAAAAGTTCTCTTTTCAGAACTTTACTTTGTGCTTGGTGATCAACTTGTTGGCTGTGGATGACTTTGAGACAATTTATATTTTCATATTATGATACAAATTGTACTAGTTTATGTTTCAATTGTTTGTGTTAGACGTGTTTTGATTGATGGTCTTAGTGGCTCCATGCTGTATGGAATGAATGAGAATATTTTATTTCATGTTCCCCGACCTAATCTCTGGATGCCACACATATATTCCGCACGGTATTTTATTTATTATGCCATAAGCTCAACAGTGTTCTATTATTCATATAAATTAGCATATTATGAGTTGAAAATTGGTTGCATCTATTTTTCAATATAATGCGTGTTGGCAAAAGAACAAATCATTACAGAGTTATCTCATTGCAAAAGTTCAAGTCATGGTGTAAGCGTAAAAGAAAAAAACTGATGAAGAAAAGTTCTGAGATATCTATCATATTACTCAACAAAAAGTTGATGAAGAAAAAGTTACAAAAGAAAAAACCTTAAGGAGAAATCTCTGTTATCCATAAACGTTCTTTCAACGAAATTTTCTTCTGAGTTCAGGCAATTCAATTAAAAAAAAATTTATGAAAATTTATTTGAAGTTCCATAAAATTGTTTTATGAAAACTTCATTCAAGGTCTATCTTAACTGTGCATGTTAAGCATAATCACCATGCACACCTAGCAATCTATCACTTTGAAAGTCTTTCTTAAAACAACAATTTTTCACTTTTTCATACTCAAACCATAATCAACGTCTTCTCAATGCAGTACCACCAATCAACGAGTGCTTTAAAGATAAATTAAAATCATGCACAATCTCAATTTATAGATAGAAAGTATGTTTGTCATTAAAATTTTTTTTTGACCCAAGTATGTTCTCTAATTGCAATGTTCCATCATTGATCAACCCTCAAAAATGATAATATCGCAATTGCTTCATACTCACAAAGACTGGGTTCTTCACTAAGAGGGCGGTGCTCCAGTTGTCACTAAACAAAATACCACATATATCCTCTTTGCTCAACTCCTATGAGAAGTTCTTCAGCCATATCTCTTTTCTTTCCTTTGATACCACCATGTACTTAGTTTGTTGTTGGAAGAGACATTCTTATGAAATTACAGCTTCTAGCGAATAGTTGTCCCTACATATGCTGATGTTCTTCGATTGGCAAAATATCCTTCCAATTTATCCTTGGAACATCCTTTTAGAATTGAAGTGTCGTTAAAGTATCATTGAATCCATTCATCAATTTTCCAATATTTTTCTCCAAGTGTTTCCATGACGCAAACTCCCACTGTGTAAGCTGTTTGACAAGGCACATAACAACATGCATCAAATTACCAATGAGTGATGCTGTGACGGCCCGATGCCAGTTCGGCAGAAACCGTTATGGCATCGGGTGCCTACTTACCACTGGATCATATCGAGCAATTTGAGACAAAAAGAATACGCATATAAAAGTAAAAGATATTTTTTATTTATCGAAATTCATATTACAAGGTCATTTATCGTACAAAAAAAAAGAAATAAAATAAGTAAAACAGCGCCGTCGTCAATCCATTGAAAATTAGGGTTCTTGTTTAATCTCTTTCAGGAGCACCTGACCTAGTATTGTACAGAAAATAATACCGGGATTGGAATTCCTAGTAATTAGAGAATACTCTAAGTACAGCAGTACACAATAACAAATTATTTTATAAAGATGCGTTTAGCGGAAGTAAGATGTAAATAAAATGCAGGATGGGTAAGACAACAGCGCTAAAATAAGCATGCAATTTCCTGCAATAAGTAATTATCACAAGATAAAGGTTACTGATGTCATTTTCCAGTAACTAACCCTGAATATTACTGATGTCATTTTTCCAGTAATAACCCTGAATGTTATTGATGTCATTTTCCAATAACAACCCTGAATATTGCTGATGTCATTTTTTCAGCAACAACCCCGAATGTTACTGATGTCATTTTTCCAGTAACAACCCCGAATGATACTGATGTCATTTTTCGATAACAACCCTGAATGATATTACGTTGGTTCTGGACAACTAACCAAGCTTCAAATGAATTTGGCTCAAAGCAAATATGCGAAGCATAGCAGTAATAGAAAAATGCAAGATGTAATGCAAGTCATATACCGGGTACCTTTAGTTTTTAAGTTCAGGAGTTCAAAAGTTCGAATGAGTGATAGTTCACTCAATCTACATTTAAGTCCCTGATATTTCTTTAAATTAGTATCTTTTAAAAGTGATGCGATATTTCGTGATTTTTTTACATTTATTCTTTATTGTCCTTTTTTTTTATAATGATTTAAGTCTGTATTTCATAATAATGTTACTGTATTGAAAGAGTAACGATAGAAATGAAAATAATAATTAAAATAGAAATAGTAGTCATTTATAACATTTTGAATTGTTCTCATTATTAGTTAATGAGAATGATTAAAATATGATTGACTAATAAAATTTGTATAACAACGCATATAAGGTTTAGTAAGAAAGCGTTCTTTTCAATTTCTTCTATTTCCAACTTTTCATACCTTAGTTTTTAGGATTGCCAGAAAACAAGGGAAGATTAAAACGGGGTAGCCGGATGGCTGGCCGAGGTGGCAGTGGCAAGAGGCTGGCTGACAGCGGCTACTGAGTGGTTTGGCGGCTTGATAGCTAGCTGTCGGGGGCTGCCGGGGGTTGCCGGAGGCTGCTGGAATGAGGGGGCTAGCTGTTTGCTAGCCGTCGGAGCTGCCGGAGGCTGCTGCTGGCTGGGAGGCTTGCTGGAGGGGGCTGCCACTGGCTGCCGGAGGCTGGTAGGGCTGCTGGAAGGAGATGGAGGCTGCTGTCGTTGGCTGTCGGAAGTTGCTGGAAGGAGGGGAAGGCTGTGAGGGAGAAGATGCTGCTGTTGGGTGAAGAAGGAGAGGGCAGGGGTATTTGTAGGAGGCGAGGGGCGTAGGAGGCGTGCGTCGTTTAGCGCTATAATGGCGCCTGGGGTGCACCAAAAACCCCTGGCGCGGAAGCTTCTCTGCTTGGAGGCGGACGGAAGGGGGGTGTCAGCCAATAGAGCCTGCGATCGCAGGTATCGTAGGTTTCTGCGATTTGGGTCGGCCGAAGGGGGAGAAATCGGGCGAACACGGGAAACAAGGGGAGGAGCAGGGGAAATGGAAAAAAAATTTCTTAAACTTTAAATTAATCGCATTTTTTCGCTGTTTGGCGTCCAAATCCAACGAAACTTGGCGCCAAGGTGTCTCACGACATGATAAACACCATCGCGCTGAAAATTTTCGATCCGGAGCAAAATTTTATTTTATTTTAATTTTTGAGGTTTAAAACTTTGAAAATTTGCCACGATCAAATCGGCGCTCAGAATTAGATGAAACTTCTCGAGCAGTCTTTAAATAATATACTTAACACAAGGACACTGAAAACGATGAATTCGGACATGTATTTCAATATTTTTGATTTTTATGATTTAAATAATTCCGAGAATAAGGCAGGAGCTTCCGTCTTTCGTATTTTTTCCCAAACTATGGCACTTTGATCTTTAAAATTGCTTCTATCTATAGGTAATTTTGTTTTCCCTAAAATGAAATTCCCCGTGGTTCTAATGTCAGCATCAAAATTTGATCTAATTTGCAAAATAATGACTTTGGGTCGTTACAAATGCATATGGTATATTAGTGTGACGACCCCAATATTGGAAATCACTTAACTCAATATTGATACGTCACCACAATACCTAATACTAGATTAGAAGGAAGCTAATCCAAATAATTAAGTATTGTGTTTGGCCAAGAATTTAGAAGAGGGTCTTAAGTTAAGATAGAAGGGAAGTTATGAATGGTATTTAGAAGTTTGTAAATAAAGATGCAACAAATGGATTTTAAGAATGAAAGATGATAGAATTAAACATGCAATTTATGAAAGAAGACATGAGTACATGCAATAGTAATCTAAAATAAATGAACTACTTACATTTAATCCTAGACATGAGATTCTAATTATTTATGGGGAAATTAACATGTGACTTATGGGTTTATAATTTTTCCCCAATTATTTTAAGTCTAAATTTTCTTAAAAATTTCGGCAGAGTCTCATTTGTAAATGGTTAAGGAAACACCTGCAGAAGTATATGCAATACTCCCATTCCAATGGGAGTTATAATTTAAAAGAAAAGACATCCTAATCTTTCATACATTCAATCCATTTTAACTCCAATTCTAATATAGAGTTCAATCCTTTTTATGAGATTGCTCATTTCCAATTCTAAAAGAAAAAGGGAGAGAAGTACATGTGTAATAATTGTCTAAACTATGGTTTATTTCATCAAGACATTAAATATACATAGGAAGATATGCAAAGACTTAATTAATACACAAATTTTATACATTTAATTCCTATTCATCCATTCATTTACTCACCCATTCATTCATCACAAGCATTTAAGTATAGTCTAAGCTCCAACAAGTATGGTAAATTAAAGTAAATGACATTATTACAGAACAACAGTAAACTGAATAAGAAAAGAAAATTTACAGCTCACTTGGAATTCTTAATAAGCTATAAATTTATAATATATGATAGGCGGAAGCAATTTTAGTTTTTAGCGCTTGGTCCAGCTCCACTAGCATCCAAGTGCACCTGATCTATCACATTTTGACATTTAAATGTGATAGGGCAAAGCCAAGAAATAGAAAATCTGGTTAGACTAAACAGTCTAAGCACAATTTAAGATTGGCTAAACATGCTATTGTTATAATTGGATATCACAGTTCTAGTTACAATGCAAGCACAAGCATAGGTGCAATATGATAAGCATACAAATAAGGGAAGGAAAAACAAGTGAGGTAGAATTGCTCACTTAATCAAATATCCTAGCTTACAATCAATACAAGGGTGAAGCATCCTAAATAGGCTAGAATGAACTAGTGTGCATATGAAATTAAATGAAATAAAGCATGATATGTTCAAATAAACTTATGCTTAGTAAGAAAAAAAAATAAACAGTGAAGCATTTAAACGGAGTTATACAACATTCACTGTAATCTAAATAAACTGTAAACAAGTAAAGTACAGTCCTAAATTATAGAAAATGCATAGTAAAGAAATTGAAGGAATAATCTTAGATTTAAATCTAAGATACACATAACCTAAGACTATGTAAAGTAGTATAGCTAAAAGTTATGGTGAATCTTAACAATCTATAAGATTGAAGATCTCACATGTTTATTAATTGAAGTTATTTTAATCTGTACTCATTCTGTGGGCATATTCAGAATGAGATGAGGAGTTAAACATGTCTGTTTAACATCTAAGGAAAATGGGGTCCATACCTAAAACACTCACATTCTCCCTCTAAGAATGCGATGTCTCCTTATTATTCCATTTCAGTCTGCCTTAGACTGGTCCACCATATAGAACCCCTAATAATTTTAGGTGAAAGTTTTGTTCATGCACAATATTTTTATGAATGATTCAATGAATAAGGCTCAAAGTTAAGCAAGCCAACAAGAGAAATTCAATATTTGCAACTAAGTGAAATCCAAAATTATCCAATTTTAATGATCTACTTAATGATTGGAGTTAATTGAGCTCCCAATGAACTTTGAGAAATTGATCTCAAGTTAATTGTAATATAATAGTAATTAGGATTTTGAAAATTAATAGATTCAATTCATTTAATATGATGTGACAAAATAATTTATAAATATAATGATTATTGTTAGAGATTAACTCTTAACCTCTTCCTAAACCATAAGATCTAACTTAAGAAATTTGAAACTAATGAAATTCTACTTCTATTCATTATGGTTTTCTAGCTAGGTTATAGTTTGAATGTTCTAATCAAACATATTAATCTAGCTAAGTTACAAGTAATTGCAAAGTTTAGGATAAGTACTTACTAGACTTAAGAACTACAAGTTCTATGTTTATTATTAATGTATGTTTAAAGAATTCAATAGGCTCCCTAAACTAATCTAAGTAAGTTAAGGATACTTATTACTATATCTTAATTTAATAAAAAAATTAGGTTTTAGGGATTAGGATGAATAAGCTAAGTATTGAACTAATCATTAAAACTAGATCTAGTTGGTTAACAAATCTACAATTGCTAATACATTAAGACTATTTATTCTTAATGGTTTCAACTAATAGACTTAGGATCCAACTATAGATCAGTTACATATCAAATCCTAGGGTTTCTACCTTAGGGTTGAAAAGTGAATTAAGCACTTGGCAATTAATTCGCATAACTTGGGAATTGAGAACTAAGCTCATAAAAATATTATCTAAGTGCCAAAGGAGATAATAAATGTGACAAGTTAGCTATCCTAAGGTTTATAAGACTTATAGTAAGCTACCTAGAAATTTAGGTTAATCACAATAACACTAAGTGAGAGTCAAAAACCTATTATCATAATTTTGTTGTCCAATTGAACTCTTTTATAATTAAATGAAATCCTTATTTCATAAGGAGAAGATTGACACTAAGTTTGTCAATTTTGGACAACATTGGAAAATTAGGATTTTAATGACTCCTATTTAGGTTAAAAAGTGATTAAGAAAATTATGTTTCAAATATTGGATTTTATTCCATATTATTGATCTTCATATTTTTGTGAGTAAAATGGACTATTTGACCTTTTGATTTGGAAATCAATTGATCAAATTAGGTCACAAGAAAGATTAATATTAATATGACATTAATTGATTAATCCTTATTATTTACCCAATAAAATAATTAACAAAAACTGAAATTAAATTTTATATTATTGATCTACTCATTTTTACGATCAAATTGATATATAATATTGCATATATTGGGTAAATATTTCATAATGTATGTTTTAATGAAACTTATTAATAATTAAACTTATAATTTAATAAAAATCCTTAAGTTAATCCTACTGTATAAATGAGCCGCACGGTTCAAAAAATAAAAGAATCGCTCGGTCCGACAGCAAGGTAGCCCGAAAGAAATTCGGGATTCGGCGTCGCCTTCTTCGCAGGGGAAAAATGCCGATCGAGATGACAATAGGAAGAGGCGAAGAAGGATGCCGACGGAGGAAGGTTGCCGACAGAGGAAGGCTACCGACAGAAAGAAGGAAAAAGTTAAAGTCCTACTCGATCCTGGGGACGGCCCGCACGCCGGCGAGTGAAACTCGCCGAAGCTATCTTCCCAGGTCATAAATGGACTTGATGAAGTGAAGACGACGCTACCCTAACTTTTTCGGAAGGGAAAAATCGATACGTGCTTAAAAGGAAAGGAGATGAAGACGGAAGTACCTGAAGATCCCGCACAGAATGGCTCGTCGACGGAGGCTTAAGGTACGCAAAGCTCTTTCCTACTCCTTCTCACGCGCACACGTCGATAGCTTCGCTAGAAGTCGCAACCCTACGAAGAAGCTCCCGCAAGCACTTCGGACACAGCAGCTCTAGAAATTTTCAGCAAACGCCCAAAAATCCCTTAGGAAAGGAATAGAGGGGGATTATAGCCACGGGGAGGCCAGCTGGAAAACCGGACAGTCCTTCTCTGGCAGCCGCGATCGTGCGTGAGGCGTACAGGGAGCGGGATCTGGCCATTCGTTCGATCGGTTGATCGAACGGCCAAATCTCAAATTTTTGGTTTGATTAATGCTAAACCGCCGGATGAGACCCAAAAAGACGAGCGACGGTCGAGATGCTGCCGCACGCCTGCTTCGTGCAGTACCCGCCATAGTGAAATCTCTTCCACTAATCAAAAGGAACCGTTGGATATTTTTAAGCTTTAATTAGGTTGTTTAACAATATTTTTAAAAGCTAATTAATTTATTTTAGTAGGAGGCTGTTACAATTAGATATTCACTTTCTTTCTTTTTTTTTTCTATGGCAGAATCTAGCAATTTTAAGTGGTATCATATAGAAGTTTCTCTAGGCTTTAAATATTCAACATTGAACACTTTATTAATATATTTCTCTTGGGTTAACATGAAAATTTCTTTAGATCTTTATCTAGCTATTCTCATACTAATGATTTATTTAACAACGCCCAACTATTTTAATAACTAGTTTGGATTAATGATTGCTTACATCCTTGTTCCTGTAACTAATATATTATTAATATAATGTAATAGAATGATTTAACAACTTATAAGTCTTTTGTTGTAGTAACAACAAACCATCTCACATCAAATGATCCCATGGTTCAATATGAACTTGCAAAATTTTTTTCATTGCCTTGATACTTGGTTTAGCCAATACAAGCTTTTCTGCAATTTATATACAATTATTTTTCATGGAAGATGAATCCTTCTTGCTGTTCTAATTATGTCTCCTCATTTAGATCTTCATAAAACTGTTATTCAACACCAATGTTTTGCTTGTTATTCAAAAAATTCAATTCTTTTTTATTGGCTCACCCAACTTAACTGAAACATACTTGCTGATCTTACTCATAGTATTTAAGCTTTTAATTATATGAGTAATATATAGTATAATTATGGAGGGTCCCATTCTATTGCAATAATAAAAACCACTAAGCCTTAGTTCTACTTATTGAAGCTGGCTACATGAATTTTTTGTTTTCATTGCGCACAATCAAATAGAAACCTCTCTCTAAGTTTTAAATAAAGAATATCCTTTCTAATAGTTTCTTCACATATCTTTTTTGGTTTTCCTTTTCTTTTTTTAATATGGAAAAACTCATAGACTTAATTTTTTTGAAAGTCATCTTGAATGGTTGTTTAATATGCCTGAATCATTTAAGGCGATATTCCATAGTCTTATCCACTATTGGAGTCACTCCAACTTTGCTATAAATGAATTCATTTCTCATTCTATTCTTTTGAGTATACCAGTTCATCCACCTTAGCATCCTCATCTATGTAACACTTATTTTATTGATAAGTTTTTCTTTGTTGGCTAACATTCAGTCCCATGTAACATAGCCGGTCGTATAGCTGCTCTATAAAATTTTTCGGAGTGGGGTTTATTGATCACACAACACTTCATAATTATTCCTCCATTTCATCCAATCAGCTTGGATACTATTAATCACATCGCTCTTTATTTCACCATTATTTTAAATAATTGAACGGAAGTATTTGAACCTCTACTTCTTGATCACATGATCCTCAATAGCTGTTCTCGATATTAGGGCTTCTGTTATGCTTAAACTTATACTCCACATTTGGTTTTAGATCTACTAATACAAAAGTCTTTAGATTTTAAAGTAGTTATCTACAGCTTGAGCCTTGCTTTAACATCATCCATAGTCTTATCAATTAATAGAATGTCATCTATAGATAATGTGCACCAAGGAATCACTTCTTGTTCTTGTTTAATAAGAATATCCATAATTTAAGCAGAAAGTTATGGACTGAGAGTAGAGCCTTAATATAATATAATAGTAATAAGAAAATCATCATTCAAGCCACCATGTGATTGAACACATTTTACAAGCCATTATACATATCCTTAATAACATCAATATGCTACACATTCTTTTCTTTTCGAAGCTCTTTAAATAACTTCTCTTAGTACTCTATCGTATGCTTTTTCAAGATCAATAAAAATTAAATAAAATCATCAAACCTTTTGGATCAATAAGATTAATGAAGATTTAAACATTCTCACAAATGGTAAATAAAATTATTAACAACAAGCAAATAAACATGGCAGATTGAGCCACCTAAGGATTGATAGAAAAATTTCAATTTTGACACTAAAATGAGAGTGAATCTGGAATGGGTGCCTACAAAAAGTTTTAAACGGTTACAATTAAATCAAGTTTTGATTCAAATATTGGCTAGCTGAAATAATTGATATTCATTCACCATTTTGCGGCGAGCGTTGTAACACAAAGGTGGAGGAGAGGCTCCATGATCTGTATGCCTTAGTTTATAGATAAAAATTCAAATCTATGAGGCAAGATCATCGTTTGCATTCATGCGCGGGCTAATTCCCTTTCAGGAATACTGGCTATTTAGATTTTATTATTTTCCTTCTTTATTTCTTACATTAACTTGTATATAGAGAGAAGACATGCATGCTGCGGATACTAAAGAAAACATAAAATTATTTTTGCAAGCTCAATTTGGCCTTTTTCTGGGTTCCCTTGAACAGATTTCTGTCTTTCTCCAATCCATTGGCCTACTTAGCTGAACAACCGTTATTTAAGTAACAAATAAAAAGGTGATCCAGTTTCCATTCTTCAAAAAAAGTGAGCTCTCAACCATGATTGATGCCTTGTTTTTCTCCTCTTTACCGAATTCTCGAGTCTCCACTAATGTTTTTGCTGTCATTGGATATTTTCAGGGACACTGTATAAGGTTAACTGAGCCAGTTTAAGGAATTACGATATTATGCTCAGGAACTGTATATTTCTTTCATGCCTTTAGGCATCTATGCTGTTCTTACTGGTTTCTACTTGGGCTTGTTATTATTGCAGATGATGCCAAACTGAATGACATTATGACTTTGGCAAAAATTTTATTAAAATTGTTGAAACAGCTCCACAATTTTAAAATTCTTGCATGGTTTTGCAAGCATGATTATTGCATCTTGTTTAGCATTTAATATTGTCAACACTGGCTCCTCTCCTCCTACCAAGTTCCTAATTATCTTTTTGTCCATTATTCATCTCTCAAAATTAAAAATATTTATGAAAAATATTTTGTACTATATTTAAACATTATATTATTTTGATCAAATGTGAATGATTTCAATTCAAAAATACTATACTTTGATCATAAAAATACTAATTGAAATAAAAACCACTAAATTTATAGTATTTCTAATAAATTTGCAGTAAAAATTTATAACTTTGATATATTATAAGCTTATTTTTATTCACGTAGCTTTCAAATAAGCTGGCTAATAGGCTAACACTTAAGCTGGGTTTGATAAGCTTGGTCTGTTTGCTCAGCCAAGGCTCTCGAGCCTCTACTTGGCTCGATCATACCCTTAGATGAGCCTCATTTTTTGGTCTAACCTTGGTTTACTGAACTAGTTCAGTTCATTCTGGAAACTCTGAGTTTGCAATTTACAAAGGAGCTTTCACTCTGGTTTCTCCTCTTGAAAAGGATTTCTTTTTGTTCTTTTGTTCATGGTTGTATCCCTGTTTCCTCATCTATTTTGGCTTGGCAGTCTAAGTGCATGGATGCTTACAACTGAAATCATATCTATATTTTCATTTCTAATACCGACATCTCTTAATTTGTTCAACAGTCAACTAATATAACAACAACACTTTAAGGTCATTTTAAAAGTTTGATATGTAAATATTTAAGCGTTAAATATGTAAATAATTCAAAGTTTGGTTTTTGTGAGTTTCCTTTTGATAGGAGTAAAACTTAGCGGGGAAATCTTTTACGCTGAAGAAAATCTTATGATGAGTTCGGGATTGACAGAAAAAGTATCATGATGTTCGTCATTGTCCGTTAGAGTTTCAAGATGATGATCGTGCATATTTGAAAGTAAGTCCGATGCAGGATGTGCAGAGATTCGGTATTTCTGGAAAGCTAAGTTCAAAGTATCTGGGAGCTTTTGAAGTGTTTGAAAAAGTTGAAACCTCTGCATATAGGTTGGAGTTACCTGATGATTTCTCAGCCGTGCACAATGTGTTTCACGTCTTGTCATTAAGAGGGTGTTTGCTAGATCCTAGTCAGCAAGTTCAAATTCCAGCAATCGAGTTATAGCCTAATCTGACTTTTGTCGTTAAGCCTATTGCAATTCTGGGGCGAGATTTTAAGCAATTAAGAAATCGCAGCATTCTTATGATCAAAGTCCACTGGCAGAACCATCCAGCTGATGAAACCACGTGGGAGAAAGAAGAGGATATGCAAAAGAAGTTACCATAATTCTTTTCTTAATCAGGTAGTTCTTAGTTCTTTCATTTTTGTTACTGCTTATTTAGACTTCTTTCGTGCAATTTCAATTTCTTTAGACTTCTTTCATGCAATTGGCAATTTCTTTAGACTTCTTTCGTGTAATTTGCAATTTCTTTCATGCAATTTCAATTTCTTTAGACTTCTTTCGTGGGCGACACTCTTTTTAAGGAGGGGAGTCTGTAACAACCCTAGTATTGTTACTCATCAATTAGTAACCTAATTTATTAAAATCTTCTTTCATTACTCTTATATTAGTGTTAAGAGTCTCCTATTTCAATTTTCGTGCGATTTAGAGATCATTTGACAATTTTTAACATTTCCTGGTTTTCTGATAATTCTGAAAATGTCTAATTTATTTAGATCTCAGAATTGAAAACGGAGTTCGCCATTGGACTCACCACACCACAATTAGCTATGAGTGATATTTTGGAAGCTTTTGAAAGTCGTCGAATTTTCCCTTAATATTTTAATAATAATTAAATACTTAGAAAATTAAGATAATTAAATTGACCTCTGATTAAAAATCCGTTTGCATTTTTAAGTTCCTCACCCCTCAATTAGGTAAAGTGAATTTTTGAGAATTTTCGGAGTGCGTTTACTTATTTAATTTTGATTATTAAATTGTGTATAATTAATTAATTAAATTAAATAAATAATATATATATATATATTAAATTTTAAATAAAACAGCTGAAATTTCAAAACCGAGCGGATCCGCTGCGCCAGACCTAGCAGCGTGCAGCTGGATCCGCCGATCTGGTCCGTTGCGCTGATCTGAGTAGGATCCAATGGCTCGCGTGCAATCCATCGATCGGACCGTCGGATCAATCGCTCGATCTGACAGTCAGGATCATTTTTATGTACGTCTTCTATGCAACCTTCGGTCATGAGCCTGCCGCCGTACCCATCAAGCTGCCAGTCCTTTCTCGAGCCCAGTTAAACACCTTATTCTTCACTTTATTCCATTTACTCCTTCCTAAAGCTTAAGCTGGAGCGTAGTGCTGCAGGGAGAAAGATTGGAGCTCAGCAGAACCAAACCCTAATCGACGGCCGATGACTTATGAAACTGCCAAGTATACTCTTAATTCAACCTCTTCAAACATCCACAATCTTATTTTATCATATGTTGAATCGATTGATAAAGATTGATCGAGTCAATTAATCTCAATCGACCTCTATCGTCGATCGACCCTTTTTGGAATCGCTCGTTTTCCCGATATGTGGAAATTAGGGCTTAGCATTATATTCTTCTTAGCTAACGCCGAGGTTTGATTCATACCTCGTTGAGTCGGCCTCGTCGAGTACTTTAAGCCGGCATGTGGGCCGCTCTTGGGGACCTCCGGGTTCGACCGGAGGGCCAAACCCTAAAGCATCCTCTTCGGGTCCTTTACGGGGACGAAGCGGTCTGAATCCGCCCTTGCTTTCGATCCTGGAGTTCATTTTGGACCGGACCGGCATGGCTACTTAAACCGCGCGTCCAGCGTGTTTTCCTCGTGGGACCTGTGCAGAGTCCGCTGCGGCTGCCATGTGTCTGGCGGCTTGTGAGAATCAGAGCCGTTGTCAGCGCTCCGTTTTCCGCAGCCGTCAAATCCCCGATGTGCGCATCCAATAAATCAGTGCCAAGCGGTTTATTCTTTGATAATGATTAAGGAATTATTTCTTAATGATTAATTAATGCAAATTTTCATTTAATTGTATCTTTAATTATACTCATCAAGATAATACAAAATTATATACCATTTTGATCGCAAGAACGTGTAGATTAATAAAATGCCAGTCATTTCCTATTTTGGTGAATGAATTATTTAATCATTAATTTAGATTAAAATTAATTAAATTTAAATTAATTCCAATAATCCAAGTGACATAATTTGATCATTTAATGTTCAAATTAAATGATCAAATAGTCTATTTCATTCACAAAAATGTGAGAAATAACAATATGAGATCAAATGTAAGTTTAGAATCCTAGATATCATAATGATTTCTTAATTCTAAATAAGTGTCCCGAAAACCCTAAAATTTCATCATTATTCGATTTCGACCTAGTTAGTGTCATTTTACTCCTTATACTATAAGGATTTCATATTAATGTGTATTATTTTATTTGGACAATGTTTAGTGATTTTAAGTTTTTGGCTCCTAAATTAGAATAATTTTGATAATTTTCTAATTTTATAAATTGCATGTTTTATGTATTTAAACCTTAGGATAACAAACATGTCACATTATTTACTTTTCATGTCAAATTTTAATTGTATATTTTGATCTTAGTTCTCTTAATTTAGATGCTTATATATTTAGCAATTAAATTGATTCAACCTTAAATCTTTGAATAAATACTTTAGCTTTGATTTTATAATTGATTTACATGTAATCTTAGGAATTGTTAATGTATCTAATTAGTGTAGTTAACTTTAAATACTTATGTGATCATAGAAAGTGAATCAATTAGACTAGTCCTAAGTAATTAGATTGGATCCTAACTCACTTCACCCTTAGCTCCTAAATCCTCTTCTAAGTCCTCCTCTATGGAATTGAATTAGGTGTCCTAAACTCATTAGTATAGTTTAAGAATCCTAATGATTTCATTAACTTTCAACTTATAGTATTTGTAGAGCTTGTAGCTTATAATTCTTTTCTCTCCTATTTACTTAGACCTTTCCAAATTACACCTAACTAGATTAATAATTGATTTAAATAGATCATTCTAATTACAACCTAGTTAGATGAGTTTAGGGTATAGAACCATAACTTCCATCTTCTTCAAATATGTTAATTTCATAATTTTACCTTTTTCTTACTAGTTTCCTAAGCCTTGATTTTATTAATCAAATTGTTTAGAATAAGGATATAACTAGTTTCTTTTAGTATTATTATACTTATAAATTATTGTACCATTCCATAAATTAAAATAAACTACTATTTCCCAAAAACCCAAATTACTTATATTACTTATAATTGACTTGAGATCAATATCTCTAAGTCAATTAGGAGCTCAATTAACTCCAATCATTACGTAGATCATTAAAATTAGATAACTTTGGATATCACATGTTTACAATTATTAAATTTCCTTGAATGCTTACTTAGCTTTGAGCCTATTCCTTTGAAATATACATAAAATATATTGTGCATGAATAAAACTTTCACATTAAACTATAGGGGTTTACATTGTTGGTTAAGCCAAGGGCAGACTAATTAAGAGTAATAAGGAGACCTTACATTCTCAGAGGGTGAATGTGAGTGCTTGTTATTTTGAACCCCACTTCCTTTACCTGCCAAGTAGACATGCTTAACTCCTCGGTTCATTCTGTATTTGCCCACAGAATGAGTACTTTTATAAAATAACTTCAATTAATAAAATATGAGTTCTCCTATAATATT
The DNA here is from genome assembly GCA_016760335.1 of Gastrodia elata. NCBI lineage: Eukaryota > Viridiplantae > Streptophyta > Magnoliopsida > Asparagales > Orchidaceae > Gastrodia > Gastrodia elata. Next base: position 2,269,138 of record CM028676.1, read on the forward strand.
ATTGATTGTGAGGACTCATCATAGCTTTTAGTTATGTTAATATTGGATTAAAACAGTGTATTAAGACTATCCAGTATCATCACGTGGATTAATACTTAATATTGGATTGGTGCAATAACATAACACTGGGTTATCACATTATTCTTCTTGAATCAAATCAAAAGAGATTGATAGATATTTCTTCCCCAAAATACTTATAATTATATGGTTTAAAGAAGCTTAAGATAATAGAAACAACATTAGGTTTAAGTTTAAGAAAAAAATGTATTTAGTGAAACTATTAATATCAAAATAATAGAAATAATATATAAACAATTGAAATATATTCTTAAAATTTAAATTGAGGAACAAATGAAACACTTTTTTTTTAAATAATAATAATAATAATAGTAATAATAAATAGAGTAACACTTAGCCAAACATGAGTTAGGTCTTCATTTATCTCAAGATTAGAGTTTGGATATAAAGCTTCAAATAATTTCTTAAATAATTTTAAAAAATAATTTTTTTTGTCATTAAATATATTTTTCCGTACGGAATTTTAAGAAATACGTATTTTAAATAAAAATTTTAGTGGTTAATTATTTTTTGGAGTTAATTGAGAACCAAAAATAGTAATTCTCAATTAAAAAAACTAATCACCTGCAAAGCTCATTTAGGAGAAAGGACCATAAAACACTATAAATTACTAAAAGAATACAGAAGACACGTTTCGCTGGGTGATTGGTCAGCCCATAAATAACAATTCGCTTAATACAAGTTTAATCATAATTAAGCATCGAGAATGATTTGTTAATCATCCTCTACTTAGGCTCTAAGCATAAAAAGGCCACTCTCCCTTTAAGTAGTTGATATGTGGGGGTGAGCTTTTTATGGGATGCTCAAATCGAGGCAGTTTTTTATTTAAAAAATATTACATGACTTTCAAATATCTTATGAATTATTAGAATTTAAAATTTAAAAAATATATTTTTAAGAGCCTCACAAACAAAAATTAAATTTAATAATATTTTTTTATTCTACTTAAATGCTTAAATTCTAGGTATCCATACTTTTTGAAAGATATTTATGAGCTATGTAGCAATACTCTTTTTATTTTCTTAATGTGATCCTCTCAAATGGTTAAATTATTTAAGATTAATGATTAACTCATAATTAATAAATAAGATTTATTAATTAAAATTATAATTAAAAATGTATGACTCAGGAAAAAATATTAAGTCATTTAGTAAGATATTATTTTTTTCTTAAATCATTTAGTAAGATATTATTTTTTTCTTAAAATAAAACAGAAGAAGAGATTTCTTGATAAATTAAAATAGATGTCTATAATATATTAATTAATTAATTAATTAATTTTATTCACAATATGCTACTCTAGTCTAAGTTGAAAGGGCACTCTTCTTTATGCTAACAGATAACCAAAGATAATATTTGATATTTATCTCAAGTACTCCTTCCTTGAAACAAGCCATAAATTATGGGCTGTTGAAGCTTGAACACAGACCAGTTTTTGTTGTTAGATTAAAAAAATAGAGATAGTATCAAAATATTTAATTAAAATAACTTCTTGTAGATACATAATGTGATTTGGATTTCTTTTTTAAAGTATAACAAGTACTTGTCATTCATAATTATATATATATATATATATATATATATATATATATATATATATATATTAATAATAATAATCAAAAGTATACAATTATTTGGGATCAAACTTTACGGTATCATCAATTAGGTTCTCTTTTAGCGAAAATTCAACAGAATTTCTTTGCAAGAAAAGCGTTGTACGAAGGCCGATTTTTTTTATGATTAGCAGTATTGATTCATGATATAAACTTAATTCGATGTATAAGTTAGCATCATTAAGTGTTGAGCATATGCAAAAGCTTCAATTAAAGAAGGTTGCTAATATATTATTGAGATTGCATCGCTGAGAAACACAAACCGTTATCGCCAAAGACCACAATCACAGACATAAATATTTATATGATTCGGTGAGATTATTCTACATTCACGAAGATGAGAAGAAGAGATTTTATTATTTGAAAAAAGATATAATAGATAAGTTAGATTTTAGTCTCTTGCAACCTGCAAAAACGCTCTACTTCTTCCATATCATTTTTCTTCTACTTCTTCCATATCCTTCCAACGACAACTGATATTTATAATCGGTCCAAAACGTGCCAAAAATGCATCCTCTTGGTAAAAAATGTGTTTTCTTAGTTAAATGTGTTTCAATGGCAAAAATGCATTTTCTTAGTTAAAATGCATTTGCATGATCAATGTATGTTAAAAATGTGTTAAGAACATGTTTTACTAATCTTCTTAAATCTTTATTTCAACCATAATATATGTTATATGAGAGATAACTTTATAGCGAGGCAAAGCGATTGCACTTAAGATGGTTGGTTGCCAAAAGAGTCAAGTTGCGTGTAGTTAATCAAAAGAGCTATTAGCATTGATCTTCAATGTTCACTAAATTCTTAAAATAAGTGAACTTATGTATTGTGAGAACTCTAAAAAGTATATCTGCTAGATTCTCTTTAGTACCATTCTTTTTTTAGCAAATGTCACCCTTGTTTATGATGTCCCAAATGAAATGATACAATATATCAATATATTGGTCATCATACGGTAAATTAGGTTTTTAGCCAAACAAATTGCACTTTGACTATCATCAAACATACAAAATTGTTCATGTTGCATACTTAAATCGACTAATAGACCCTGCATATAAATCACCTCCTTCATTTCCTTAGTGATAACCATATTATTCAACCTATATAGTAGACAATGCATATATGCTACAATGTAGACCTCTAGTTAATTGATGCTCCATCCAATGTGAATACATAACATGTTGTATACATACATTGATCAATGCCATATGCATAGTCTGAGTCTACATATCCAATGCATATGTTTGATGCTAGTGTTTTTCTCTCAATTAGTAGCCCAACGTTGAAAATTCTCTACAAATATCTCAAAAATTCACTTCACTACTTTCCGATGTCCATTCCATAGATCATGCATCTATTTGCTCACTACCCCAATTGCTTGTGCAAGATTAGGTCATGTACAAATTTCTTTCTAGTTGTTATAAAAAGCAAATAGCTCACCAGATAGCATATATAGTTTAGAGCCTCAGCTTAGAAGACTCATTCCATCATAGTATTTGAAAGTCCAGTTCATCTATTTTGATGTGGTATCTCCCACACTGCGAAGTGATGCTTTATCCCATGCCACTTGCATTCATGCAAGAACTTTTTTGACGTGTATTATCTTCCATTGTCATATATGTTTTTCAGTTTATTTTTTTCAAATAATCAAAGATAAGAAATAAGAACAATCATAATAGATGGAGAATCAAGCAATTTAGATATATCCATATTTGAAATTGCATTTCACTTTTTTCCTTACACAAAGACATGCTACGTTTATCTAAGATAAGGTAAGATATATTTATAATATGATAATATATGTGCATGTGTGTATAAATACATAAATTTTATAAAAAAAATCCTGCTATAAAGAGTAAAAATATATAAAAATTAAACTTATTGTTAACATTTCTTATATATAAAAAAATTAATTTGTGTGATACATTTTTGTTTTGTTCGTTCATTATTAATTTTTTTTTCTAATTAATAAATATTTAAATAGCATTAAAATTCTGATTTAATTTTGATAGCATTCATCTTATAAAAATAATCATTCCTTGTTAAAAAAATTATTTTGACAGAGTTATTATTCTATATATCTTTTAAAAAATATGAATTTTTTTTTATTTGTGAGACTTTAAAATATATATTTTAAATTTTAAATTTTAATTATCTATATATTTTGAGAGATATATAAGAGCTAAATAATATTTTAAAGACAATAAATGCTATCTTTCAACCTCGTGCTCAAAATATGTGAGGATTTATCTCATTATCAATAGCAAAAACAGTACATTACAGTTGTCTAAAAATATTTTTTATAGCCCAGTTCCCTCGTTGCTTGGTTTTCACAGTGACAGATCACTCGTTCTAGAAGTTAGTATGGATCACTACACTTATATATTAATATATATCAAAATGTGTATTTTTATTTTACACATTAATATATATTAAAATATATAAATAATATGTCAATTTAATGTGTAAATAAAATATTAATTAAATATTTTTTTTATGAGTTTTATATATAAAAAGAAATTATATTGATGATGAATATTTTATATATTTAAATAAATATATATATATATACTCATGTGGTCGGGGCTAAGTTGGTAAAAACACCGTCCGTAAAATTCAGATTCTCTAAAAGTGGGCACGCGCGCATCGATGGGCGTGCATGGCCAGCCCTCATAGACGTACGCTCATGTTGCCAACTTGCGGCCAGCTAATTTGATGATGATTAGAGTAGTATTAAAATATAGATAATATTTTCTTTCATATATATATATATATATATACACTGTACAAAAGACCTCTTACGATATTAGTTTTTATATTTAGTATTTAATTCAAAAAAAGGATATTTTCCGAGTTCCAAATATTATATATATATATATATATATACATGAAAAATGTTAAATAGTTTAGGATTTTTATTTAAAATATATATTTTTTATGAGTTATATATTTAAGAATAGATTTAATTTATATTTTGTTTATGAGCCGTATATATGAATTATAGGCTTAAAGAAGTAGTTAATATCGGGTTGGAGGTTGGGAAGCAGAGGAAGGGTGTGTCACAGATAAGGATGCTACGCTGTGCCTGTAATCCTTAATTACTTTAATTAGTTAGAGAGGCCTTTTAATTACTGAGACTAAGCATTGGCTGAGATAAAAGGCTTCTGCAGTTCTTCTGCATGTGAGGGGAGGAATCCTTCATGAACCGTCTTTCTTCCATCTCTTGCTGACGATAATTTTAATGGGATTTCTCTCCTTTAATCCAATAATTTTCGAGTATAATCACTTTGCTTTTATGTCTTTGATCATTGGGCACCCTTTAAATTAAAGATAAAGATAAAGATTTTGCTAGCACGTATCTCAATGCATCTATATTTTTGAAGATATTTGCTATATATATATATATATATTCATAAAATAAAATATGTGCTAAGTTGTTAAGCTTTTCATCCAAAACCTAGATACTTACACCCATAAATTTGAGATCCCAATTGTATAGTTTGAGTTCTTAGCAATACTATGATTCCTTGTTTAATTTTTATACAAGTGAAGCATCATCCAAGGAATATAAATATGATGCATGTATGAAGCAAAATAAAAATATGTGATGAGCATTTCTTTAATCTAGTTTCTACAAGCAAGTTTAGCTTGCATATCCATTAAATATTGATTTTAGAATATAAATTATTTAACAATCTAATTCATTTGATGTACACTAATCATAAACAAATCAAATGAATGCTCTAAATATATTTGGGATTTATGTTTCCTATTTGAATCACCTTAAAGATAATTTTAATGCTATTGAGCCCTCAATCTTCTTTGTACAAAAACACACTCTCTCCCCTTTGAACCCGTTGACCCACATGGCTCAAAGGCCATCCCAAGCTCTGCTCTTTTTCAATATCAACTCCTCTACCTCTGTAGATCTTCTTTAAAGCTTCAAAACCCTTTATGATAGTGTGAAGAGGTCAGCATTAGCTATACCTAAGAGCTAAGGCTTCTAGGCCACCTTAGAGAAACCACTATTCCAAGTGGATTGCTCTTGCTAAAATGATTGAGAACCTTTCAATGAACTTTGAGGGAACTCCTGGGACTATTGTTTCAACCTTGATTAGCCTTCAATGCCTCCTCCTTCCTTTTACTCGATAAAACTCATTTTGGTGCATTTCTCTTTAACTCTTTCTCTATCTATTTAGCTTTGGTAATTAGACCCAAATTAAACTTGCTTAACCTCTTTACTTACCTTATTAACAAATCTAAACATATATCTGAGCTTAGCCTAGCTTAGAAGATTATTGAGAAAATCTCTCTTAATTTTTCCAATCTCCTCTCTCTCTCTCTCTCTTATTTAACTAGCTAGCCTCATTTAACACTTAATAAATCTCTAAGTGGGTTCTAAACCTTCTTCAATATAATAAATTTCCTTTTTAAAAATTTAAATTACTCTTAAGTAAGAGGTTATTGCTGAATAATAAAAATATTCATGTGACAGTTCATGTTCATCCAATTTGAAAGCCAGTAAGATGATGAGCCGAATGGTCCATCTTAATGCTTCAAATTACTTAGTCATTATAACACTTAAAATAATTTTTATCCCATTAATACATACTTAGGAGCCAATAGTAACTTGCTTACCAAGTAAAGCACTGCCATCTGTCCATGTTTCTCTATCTAATCAATGATCCTTATCTGTTAACTTGCAAAGAGTAAACTACTTAATCCCTTGTTAACGACAGTACACAAATAAAGTTTTAAATTCAGCCCTACTGATAAAATGATTGACTTTTTTTAAAAGAAGGGCTCGGTTAGGTTAAGCTAAAGGTTTGGCACGTGGGAGGATAATGTACTTTGGCTACTATAATCTATAAATAACAATGGTTTAGTTATCCGCTTATGCTTAATTACAAGCAATATAATCTCTCTCCCTATTCTAAAACGTGTGTTTTAAATGACCCCACGTATTAATGATAATTTTTTAAAAATTAATACATTATTTTTTATGTTTATTCCCGCCGTTGTTTATTGGGGACGAATTTGCACAATTTTTTAAGAAGAAAAATATTATATGGCTCTCAAATATATTTAAAAAAAATATGAATGATTATAATTTAAAATTTAAAATATATATTTTTATAAACTTTATAAAAAAAATTAAATTTAATAATTATTTTTTATTACACAACTTTCTAAATTTTATTCATCCATAATTTTTGAAATATATATATATATATTTGCAATTTTGTCACAAAAGTATCTTCAGCCTAGTTCTTCATATTCTATTTAATTTTTAATTATTAATATGAAACATTTTAAATAAAAAAGCACTTAATAATAAATATATATCGTATTACAAAAATTATCTATTTAAATTAAAAAATATTATTTCACTCTCAAACATATTAGATAATTAGGATTTATATTTAATATCTATATTTTATAGTAGATTTTACATGCAAAATATATTTATTTTAGTTTTATTAGATAAAAAATATAAGATTTATGAAAGATAAATGCTCTTTATTTTTACTGATGTGACATCAAAAAAATTCATTCAATAAAATGTGAATAATATTTTAGTACAAATTTTAAATATGATATTTAGATTATTTTAATATAAATAAATAAACATTATATCACATCAACTTTTCATTATCTATAAGGTAATAGTTATGAAACCCACATAATACATGTGGTCTTTCGACAGGCTTTTTTCTTAAAGACTTAATTTAGGAATAGAAGAATGCTATGACATTATGTTAAATATTCTAATTTTCTTAAAATATGAATATTCAATCACATTTTTCTAAGTAATTAATATTTAATTAATGAATTTTAATGATTACCACTTTAGCAATATTTTAGCTGAATTCATGATTATTATATACTAATTATTTATTTAAATATTGCTACAATTGAATAAATTTTTTTATAGGTCTTATATATAAAAAAAAATTATATTAATTATGAATATTTTTTATTTTATATTTCTGTGTAAAAATAATAATTATTTATTTATTTTTAAATATATTTTCTTAGAATAAAGGAGAGTTTGAAAAAGATCTAACAGTCAAAGAACTATATATAATGGGCCCCACCTGAGGCACAGAATGGTGGGGCCTCATTTTAATTGGTGGATGAAGAGAGGAGCCCTCAGAGTCATAACTGCAAGTCTCTGCCACCTTATCCCAATCCCAACCCTCGTACTGTTCACCCTAACTGAGGTAGCCAATGGAGAGCGGACACGTCGCCCTCTGCACTTCAATCAGTGCGCTGCCTCCTCCCACGTGCCCAAACATATATTAGAACCCCACTTACCATGCATCCTTCGCTCCCTGCAAAACGGCCGACCCCTCTTCCGTTTGACACGTGGATTAAAAAAGAGCAATATCCATCTTACTCTTGCATGCTTAGTAACCAAAGAGTGCATTTAAGCTATCCAATAACTTTTCCTTTTTCTTTTTTTTTTACAAATGAAAAATGAATATCATATATAATTTGAAATTATTACTTAAAAATATTTGAATAACTTAATAAATATTCAATATTTTTCATAATATAATTAATTCATTTTAATTGATTTATAATTACAATTTTATTACTTGTAAATCTTAATTATTATGAATTAAATATTAATATTAAATATTTTAATGATACTGAAATATTAATAAGAGTAGTAATATAACTATTGTAATAACATCTATTATTATTATTATCATAAAAAAGTAATTTGACTTATTTTGCTTTTAAAAATATTAATGATTAATAATTAAATTTAAAATAATAAATTTTATGAATTCCATACAAACAAAAATTTTAATTCTAATTTTTTAATGTAAAATTTTTAATTCTAATTTTATTTGTCTTAATGTGATAAAATGTCTGAGCAATTATTTTTTTCTTTTTTAGAATAGTTGCAACTAAATGATGAAATATATTAATTTAAAATTTAATTTGTATTAATTTATATTTGTAAGGATACATACTGTATTGATATATAGCATATTTCTTTTATATGATGTTACCAAAGTGATATCAATTAATAAAATATATAATAAGTCATGATATATGACTCAATGTCCACCAAAATAATTTGAAGTTAATGCTTGCTTTATGTGAAACATCATTACACCATCATACCTAGAATATATAAATACTTTTATATATATATATATATATATATATATATACAAACATAGGAATGTACATTTTTTTATTTATTCATAAGGGATCAATAAGTATCTTAATGTACATATCTTTTTGATACTTAATGTATCATAATGTACGAAACTATATATATATATATATATATATATATTTATGTGTAACAAATCTTACTCTCTTAGAAAGATGAAAGGCCGAAAGTACGCGCTATTATTAAAGAAAAATGCTTCAATATTTTAAAAAATGTCCCAGCACTTTTTTTAGTTTATTATTAATCTTTAATAAATTTTTAATTATAATTATGATTAATGAATCTCATTTATTATGAATTAATCATAAATTTTAAATATTTTAATAATTATGGGGCATTGAAGAAAATATTATAGCAGCTTCCATTATTAAAAAGATGATGCAATATAAAAAATCACTTCATTTGATGCGACTTTTCATCTTGCACAACACTTAGTAATTAATAGACTAAATATGTGTGCCTTTCTCTCTCTCTGAATACATGTATACATACATACATACCTGTACAAATATATATATATATATATATATATATATATATATATATATATATGAATATAGTCATGTAAAAGTCAAAAGAGGAGAAATTACGTTGGTTTTAAGATAAGTGTGCATCAATGGATGTCCCCACATTTGCAGGCTTGCGCCTGATGTTGAAGAAAGTTTATCCACAAGGGATGAGCATTGCTAGTTTTGTCCAAAGTTCAATCACATGAAAAGTGCTCGAATTGTCAATGTGATGTGAATGAGTGAGACTGCAATAACAGCATCAATTTAATTCCATCAAGTGTGTCCGATTACATATATGTTTTTTTTTTTTAAACTGATCATAATTTCCACTCTATTTGCTTTCCACTTTCTTTTTTTTTTTCTTTCAAATTTTCAAACACAGAGTACGAATTTAAGACAAGTAGGGGAAGCAATCATTGCATTTCTCTTTGTTAGCTTTCAGTGTGAGGATAAGCATGTGGTACTTAGCTGATTTTAATTGGTACTTCAGCTGCTGCTATCATGTTCTATATTTAGGAATCGAAATCATGCTAATTAGATGCTTGTTATAAGAAAAAAAGCATCACATTATACTTTACTTTAGGTGTCTTATGCCTTTTTTTAGCTGATGTTGATTTTTTTTTGCTTATTAATATAGTCCACTAGATCCAACACAATAGGCTTTTGAGTGATCAGCTAGCTAGTTAGTGCATACTGAGAGAGCGACAGGCAACAATTTTTAAATATATGCATGCTTTACATTTTGGAGTCCAAGTGAAAAGAAGAACTTCCTTTTGGCTTCTTTTTCCTCAACCCCTCTAGAAATACATGCTTTTTGTATTACTTTATTTAATCTAATTATCATTAGAACAAAATGAGGATTAGCCGTTAATATAAGACGAAACTTAGAGCATAAACTCCGAGTTACTAGTCATTAAAATTATCATACTTCATTTCCTGGATGCAGAGATTTTGAGAAATCTACAGGATTCTATTAAGATATTTAAGTGCAATGAAAGATAAAAAGGCTAAACTCATATTAAACATTCAAAGTACATGCAAATCCCACACAACATCACATAGTTACTAGTCATTTTAGCACTTTTAGTTCAATAGTTTAAGATCAATACTCAATCAAATGCATTATTGGAATAATGTCATTTGAATTATCTTCAATCAAGTTGATTGATTAAGTGATTAAGGTTTAGATCTTAATCAAAACAAGCTAGGGTTTAATTCCTAACCTTCCTATCATTAAGACCAATGTTAAATCAAAGACAATGACAAATCAATATATTATTAGTGTATTATTGATGTCAAACTTTATGTTTGGATTAAGTATTATCTACTTAATCAAGTTACTAAGATTCTTATGTGCAAGTTTAGTTTACATATCAAGATGTTCCATTTAAATGTTAAAATTTTCTAACATACATCATAATATCATAAAAGCATATAAATGGAGAGATGACATAAAATAAAGGGTGATTAATGCTAATCAAATTTTAAAATAAGTAACGGGATTAGCACTTAATCACAAGTCTAAAAAGATCTAAGTTTCATGCTAATTAAATTATTAAGGTTTACATATTTGATACATGCTTTTAAGGATTCTATTACTTAGCATTTGGCATGACATACACGTAAAGTATATAGTAGATTATTGAGCACATTAAGAATGGCATAATTTCAAAATTAATTTCAATATAAAATTTTATACAATGCTCAAATTTAGTATAACTTGGCCCCACTAGGGTCCTAGGGGTCTTAAAATACCAAAATAGTGAAGTTTTGGCCATTTCAGTCAAAACTGGATAGTTTTACAAAATTTGGGCAGTTTTCTTAAATTCTGGGAAGTTTTGCGAGATTGGGCGCTTGAGCACGCTGGAGCGCTTTCCGCGCGGCAGCGATCTATAGCGCTTTTAGCGTGGCAGCGCGCTGTAGCGCTTTTCGCGCGGTAGCGCCATTAGGGCGACAACGCTGCGTCCCGCTGTGGCGCGCTATGGCGCGCGCAGCGGTTCACTTTGCAAAACCACTATTTAATTGGTTTATTTTCACATTTTCTAAAGTTCCAAAAATATTTCCGCTGCAGCGCGTTGTAGCAGTCCATTTTGCAAATTTACTGTTCAAATAGTTTAATTAATGTTTTTATATATTCAGCCGAAATCCCGCTGCAGCCTGCTGCAGCCGCTTAGCTCTGCAACTTCGGGCGCTGCAGCGCGAGACGACATTTTTCGCCTGGATGAAGACTAAGGCCTATGTTTCGAGCTCAAATGCTCCCAATCCAGAGCATTCCACGAGCGGTGCTATATATCAATGGAAAGGTATTTTCGATACATTTCTATCGACACTAAAATTAACACAAACGGAGCATCGTAACTATACAAAAAATGTGGATGAATGACAGGGTGTGAAAAATAGATGAAAACAGAGCAGATTTTTGTGAAGCTTTTAAGAGTCATAATGGCTTACATACATGCTTATGGTCTTCCAAAGCTATATTCCAACATTATAACGGCATGAGAAAGATAAGGAGAGGAGCAAAGGGGTACCTTAAATCTTGCAAGAGGAGGAAGAGACTTGGAAAGGAACCTTTGTCTTTCCTCAAAGCCTTAGAGATGAGCTCCTTCTTCTTCTTCAACACAAGAGAATAATTGTAACAACCCAAGTTATTACTTGGCTCAATTAAGACTAATCTAAGTCTTAATTAAGGTTCTAAGTCACTAATTAAGTAATTTAGAACTCATCTCTGAAACCTAGGTCAAACCAGAAGTCAACTGAGTCAAATTAGAAATTCTAGAAAATCCCAAACCCTAGAAATTGTCTTTTTATTTAGACCTCAGATTAAAAATCTGACTTCACCATTGCATTAAGAACACCCAAATTAGCTAGGCGTGAAATTTTGAAGGCATTTGGAAGTCGTTGAATTTTCGTCGAATATTTTAATAATATTTAAATACCTGAAAATTCAAATAAATAAATACTCGTCGAAACAAAAATCCGAGTGCGCCGTTGCGTTCCTCACCCTTCAATTAGCTAAGGGTGATTTATTGGAAATTTTTGGAATGCATTTAGTTAGTTAATTTTAATTAATAAACTTGGTTTTAAAATAATTAAATAATAATATTTTTAATAATTTAACGGTGTCGTCAAGAATAAGTAACGCCGTTACCCTAATTGTATTCTACGCCGTCTATCATAACGAGCTCTCTGCGCCGTCTGATCCCACGATCAGACGGTTGGGCCTTTTCGTCCCCGCGATCACGACGCGTGGGAGCTGGCTTCGGGCACGAGGCAGAGGCTTCGAGCAGGTAAGCGTCCAGCGAATAGGTCACTGCCTTCAAAGCCATTTAAGTCTCCATTTCCTCGTTTCCATCATTTTTCATCTCTGAGATTAAGTGGAAGCATCGATTGAGTGAATAATCGGAAGCCCTAATTTTTCTCTGTAAACCCTAAGGTACTTCCACATCTTTTAATTTTCTTAGCGTTCTTATTATATTATTCAATGATTGCATAAGCATTTAGGGCTCGAATGATCGAATCGAGCCCCGATTGATAGCGTCGTTTGTCTGCGAATCGAGATTAGGGTTCGTCGGGTGCGGGGAAGGAGAACACGAACCGTCCGTCGATTTCAACCGTCGGATTCAAATTTGATCCGACCGTTAGATCTGGGTTGGATCTAATTTGATCCTATTATTATCGAACCGATTCGATCCAAACCGGTTCGCTCCTTATCCGGACTGGTCGAGCCACCCCGTCCGTGAACCGGCCATGGTGGACACGTCGTGTTAAGTGAAGGGTTCCGTGTGCAGATGAGGAGTCAATCCTGCGAGGACACGTGTCTCACAGGACAGACCCTGTTGGGGCTGCAGCGTCTGTGGGACCCACCGCCTCCTACTAGCCAGCGAGGTCGCGCCACGTGGCCTATTCCGCTGACCGTCTGATCCTGTGGGGCCCGCTGCGTTCTGCTTAGCCAGTAATAGTGCGCCACGTGTCCTACAAAAATATTAATTACAAACGATATATATATAACGTTTATTTAATAAACGAATTTATATATTAATAATAATAATAACAGATTAATTAAAAAAATTAAAACATAATTACTTAATGAATTAAATACAAATCTTCAAACCCTAATAACTTGCAAATTATACATCCAAATTATGCAAAATTATATATCATTAGATTCAACAAAAATAGAAGAATAATTTGGCACTGTCAATTTAGCAATTGGACCTGTATTTAGTAAAGTGACATTTAGGGTTTAATTAAGTTAAAATTAATGTCACAAAATTTCATTTAACCATAACTTTGGACCCATTGATCCAAACCTATTGAATATGGGTCTTAAAATACTCACAAAATCCTAAAAAATATTTTAGTAGGGTTAATCTTGCTATTTGGATTAGCATTTGACTAATGACATTTAAGACCTAATCCTAATTACCCTAATTAACCCTAGAACTTTAATTGACCATAACTTGGTCAATTGAGCTCCAAATTTAATAATCTAAATATCTATTTAGATCAAAAAAACCTAATTAATAATAATCTATAAAATTATTTTAGATCCAACGGTTAGATTTGCTAATCACCCTTAATTACTCCAAAACTTGATTAGTGAATATTTGCAAATCTAGTAATCCAAATTTAGTGATTTAAGTTTCAGAGGACTTATAGAGTCATTTAGAATCTATTTGTAAGGTTGGATTAGTGTTTGAGTGATTAATTTTACTAATCACTTATTAATCACCCTAAACCCTAATTAGGTCATAACTTAGTCAAATTAGCTCCAAATTGAGCCTACCACATGTCATTGAAATCAGTGTACTATTTGTAAACCATATCCACTAATTTTACTCAATTTGGACACTAATTGGCAAAGTTAGGATTTTTGACCCATAATTAAGGATTCCTTAATTACCTTATAACCCTAAATCTTGTATTGGCCATAACTTGGCCAATACTTATCAGAACTTAACAATTTTAAATTCTATGGAAATCTTAGATAATAATAGCAATAATCTGAAAGAAAATTTAACTTTCACTTAGCCAAATTACTAATTTGCCCTTATGAGTCAAATTCACTAATTTGACTTCATATGGCTTAATAATCACCAAAAATTAATTTAGTTACTGTCTAATCTTACATTAGACAGTAAGAATTACATTCTAAAAGAACATTTTAGATTTAGAACCCTAGATCAAAATTTGATCATTCTAAACCCTTAAGTAGGGGCAAAATGGTAATTTTGCCCAAATTTAGGGTTTAGCATCTTAAAGCCCTAAAATCATTGTATAATCATTAAAATCAGTAATATAATGATTTATAGTAGAAATTAGTTAAGTTCAAGCCTAAATTAAATTTTGATTTAAAATCTCAATCTTAGCCCTTAAAGAAAACTCCTAAGTCTTAAGTGAGTGGTTTCTTCTTCCTTAATCATTCTTAAATCTATCCTTAGGACTTATAACATTAGTTAGGAAGTGTGTCATGAGAAATACTCTTAGAAATTAAGAGCCTAAACTCCTAGGATTAAGAATAGATCTTAAGTTAGAATTCATCTATTGAGTAAATTGGGTTACTCAATAGATGAAACGTTGAGTTTTCTGGTTTATAGATTTTCTTAGTTTATTAAATAATTATTTGATCTTTAACCCTAGAATTAAGAATAGAGATCTATCATAATGAATTGATTTATCATTAGGACTTGCCTTAACTTAATCTATGAGATTTGGGTTCTAAACCTTAGATCTTTAGTTATACCTTTGGATAAAGTGATTAGACCCCCTCATCTAGAGTCTAATTCTTAATCTTTTCATCTTGATTTGGCTAATCAAGATAAGGTTTGGGGTAAATTAAATTACAAAATTAGATCGATGATTTATTCATTTTAAACAAATAGTCGTCTTTTGATTAAAATATAGCTAGGACTTGGCCAGTCCTAACTATCTTCAACTAGTAGGATTCGTGATTCTAAGTTACAGAATGTGTAAGAATTGATGATTCTGAAACTTATGTAACTTAGAGTAGATAGAATGAATAAAGTAGACAACAACGGATATCACATGTGTTTTAGATAGAGTTTCTTGCTCACTTTGATTTTGACGCTTCGCATTCCTTGATTTTGAGTTTATTACCTTGAACATATATTATGTACTTAAGATATTTGATAAATATCTTATGTCAATTTTGAATATTCATAATCAGCATTATGTTTTCTTTTTATAAGTGGTTTGTAAAGTGTAGTTTGATTAGTATACCTCTTCGATCAACTCGTTCGGGTCGGCAACCTTGTCGAGGGTTTAATGTCCGACAGTCTATGACCATGCCTAGTCCGTGAGATAGGATGGATAGACTCTTGCCATACTGACTATAGAGTCAGGATTCTGATATAGTTATACTAATTCAAGTACACTTACATTTGGTTCTGTCTTAGTTCATCAGGCTAAAAGTTTTCAGTAATACTCAGTTCAGAGCTTATTTCTTAGCCCATCAAGCTAAGATTTATTGAGTATGCCTTCAGTTGAGTGGCTTGGACAGTCACTGCAGTTTTCAGTTTTCAGTTATTACTTTTACTTATATATTCTGCATTTCAGTACTATTTTACTTACAGCTTTCCTGCACGTGTTTCTATATAGGATGCTAATTTTACTTACTATTTTCATATGTACACCTAGGATGTTAGTTACTTTCAGATTTATAATATTCAAGTTATGTATGTCACCTAACATAATCTTTTTGATCATAAGCATGTTTAGGCTGTATTTTCTTTTCAGTTTTGTCTAGTTTTCCTTTTTGCTTACATGTCTTTGTTGCAGTTGCTTGGAGGAGGTATGTGCTTACTTCCTAGTTGCTTTAGTTATAAACTGTTTGTTTATAACTTTATACTGTTCTTTTTGTACGCTTTTCTGCACCTATTTGCTTCAGTTTCTAATTTATGGTGATATTCAAGAAATTTAATAAAATTGTTTACCATAAAATATACTTAGACAATAGTCTAACCAATTTTTCTTTTATTGGTTGGGGCCCTACCATTATGAAACTGATAATGGTAGGTTCTATTTTTATTGGAGCAGTTGATCTAGTGGAGAGCTTGCCATTGGAGGAGGAGCCCGTTCCCGAAGACATATAGTCTTAGCTTTCTTGCTGCCTGTGAGATTGAGAGTTATTTTTATTCATTTTTTTAATCTATTCAAATTATTGTAATAATACAGGATTAACTTTATTTTTCAGCTCTTTACTTATTCTGTATTGTTGTATTTATACTGTATGGATGGATGTTATATTTTTTATTGCTTCCGCACTCTGAGTTCATGTATAGTCATTTAGTGATAATACGTTGGGATGAATAGTAAAGTCCTTATTTAAGTTGGATTAGAACATGTGTCTAATCCAATTCTAAGTGGGGACCTTGTCATCTGGTGACCCCTCCACCGTAATCATGTTAATTTAAGAGTTAATAGGACTACCGCGGGGTAGGGCCACCACAACAATGGAGGAGGAGGTAAGGAATTTTTCAGCAAGCCAAGAAGGAGGGCTGTGCTCTCCTTTTAAATGAGGAGAGGAATAGGGGGCTTCATCATTAGCTTGGGGGGGCTAGGTGAGGGGAGAGGCAAGCTCTCTCCCATCAAGTGTGGGAGAGAGAAGAGGGAAGCATGGTTCAGCGAAAGAAGGAGATGGCCAGCCGAAAAAGATTTGGAAATAAATGGAGAAATTGTAATTTGGGGATCCAAAGATTGCTTATTTATTTTTCTTAATTATTTAAAAATTTCAATTTTTGAAATGTACTCCGAAAAATCCCAAAAATTCATCCATAGCTAATTTGGGGGTGAGAAATTCAACGGTGAAGTCGGAATTTGATCCCGATGATTATTTAATTATTCTATTTTTTGGCGCATTTAATTATATTAAAATATTGATGAAAATTTGACGACCTCCAAACGCGTCCGAAACATCACTCATAGTTAATTTGGGGGTATCGATCGCAACGATGAAGTCGGATTTCAATTTCGAGGTCAAAATAAATACCTTAATTTTCTAATTAATTACTTATTAAAATAATCCAAAATTTTGGATTGAACTCCGAATTGCTCCAAACCTCCAGGGTTTAGTTCTAATGACTCGATGAACTTAATAGAATGATAATTATGCTATGATTATGCTAAAATTAAGTTGGGTAATAACATTGGGTTGTTACAGCTATTCACCACAAAGTTTGATGAATCCATAAATTATGTCTAAAATAAATGATAATTTCATTAATTTCTGATCTTTATACTGCCCATAAAATAAATTTTGTCTATTTTTTCAGGAAAATGGCTTATCCAAAGTAGTTCAGAGACATTTATGCAAATTTGTGAAAATCTGACAACTTCCAAACACGTCCAAAACATCACTCTTAGCAATGGTGAAGTCGGATTTCGATTTTAAGATCAAATTAAATATCTCAATTTTCTAATTAATTAAATATTATTAAAATAATCCCAATATTAAATTGAGCTCTGAATCGCTCTAAATCTTCAGAGATTGATTCTAATAACTAGATAAACTTAATAAAATGATAATTAGGTTGCAATTGAGCTAAGATTTGGCTAAGTAATAACCTTGGGTTGTTATAGACTCCCCCACTTAAGAACGATGCCGTCCTCGACATCATTGTTAAGAAGAAAAATAAAATACAAAAAATTAAGAACTCGAATTTAGAATTTTAAGGGATACCTGGATTGTCAAAGAGACTTGGATATTTTTGTTACATATCAGCCTCTTTTTTCCAAGTGGATTCTTCAATAGAGCGATTCTTCCACTAAACCTTCAGCGTAGGGATAGAACGCTTTCTCAGCTACTTTTGATATAACCATCTAAGATCCTGATATGCTCTTCTATATAAGACAGATCTAGCTGGATCTCAATTGGAGGAATTGATATTATTTGTCTTATATAAGACATATTTGGCTATATTTCTCTTGAGCACCTCATGAATGATGATACGTGAAACACATTGTGTACTGTGGAGAAGTCTTCAGGCAGTTCTAACTTGTATGCTAAGGATCCAATCCTTGCCAGAATTTTGAAAAGTCCAGGATATCTTGGATTGAGCTTTCTAGCCACTCCAAAGCGATAGACTATTTTCATAGGACAGACCTTCAGATATACTAGATCACCTTCATGGAATTCAAGAAGATGATGATGAGAGTAATGAAACTTACTCTATCGATCCTGAGCTATTTAAATTCTCTGTTGGATGAGCTTTACCTTCTCATTAGTTTCTTCCACCAATTCAGAACCATATAACTTCACATCCCTTATTTCTAACCAAGATAATGGAGTAGCATATTTCCTTCTATAAGGAATTTCATAGGGTGGCATCTTAATACTTGCTTGGAAGCTATTGTTATACACAAATTCTACTAAGGAAATATGATATTCTCAGGAATCGGAAAAATCAAGAATACAAAGCCTAAGCAAATCTTTAAGAACTTGGTTTATTCTTTCGGTTTGATCATCCGTTTGAGGATGAAAGGTCGTATATGCACTGCCTGCTAGAACTTGAAAGTAAATTGGCTGTCTCTGTCAGATATGATTGTCTTAGGAATACCAAGCAGCCTGACTATCTCTTTAATATATAATTTGGCAAGTTTCTCTATTAAGTCAGCTTCACGAATATGAATAAAGTGCAATGATTTTGTTAAATGGTCGACTATAACTCATATTGTGTCGGCACCGGATCTTGTGCAAGGCAATCCTATGACAAATTCCATGGATATATCTGACCATTTCCATCCGAGATCTCTAAAGAATGCAACAGACCACCTAGATTATGATGCTCTGCCTTAACCAAACAACACGCATAGCACTTGGCCACAAAATCAACAATACTTTTTTTCATTCCAGGTCACCAGAAGGACTGCTTTAAGCACTAATATATCTTTGAGCTTTCAAAATGTACATGATACCCAAAGTTGTGACCTTCTGTAAGGACTTCTTGTTCCATAGACTTAGAGATCCATAGACGATTACCCTGATAAATAACTATCCCATGCATCTACAATTCTTGACATCGACCTCCTACAATATCAATCTTGACCTTACTAATAATCCTCATATTTATTTTGTGCAATGGAGACTTCTCAATGAAATTTAGGTTCCACATTAATATTAGCTAGTATTGAGCTTTGCATACTAGAAATGCTGATATTTTATACATATATTAGAATTCTTCATGTTGTATTTTAAATCCAATGTATGTATTTGTCAAATACATAAGATAAGGATATTACACTCATCTTAAGTATTAGCTCTCGACCCTCCTTTGGGGTTGAGTTAGCAGCCTTCAGTGTTTTATCTCCAGCTATTCAAGCAGATGTCGAATGCCTTCCCGAGTAGCGCATCGCTCCGCCGCTGATTGATTACTTTCTTTTGCACGCGGCGACGAGGCGAAGCACTACATCTTCCTACCTTAATAGCTTGTCTATTAATGGGTCTAGCAATTATTAAATTAAACTACTATATTTTAATCTTAAGATTTAAACACTGAAATATGAAGTAATTCAAGCTAAAAGGATTATATTAAACATACAAGCCTTAATACATTTAGTTTGTTTATACAAATTAGATGGGTAAAACTCATATGATCTCAACTTATACTATAATCATAGGGTATAATCACATAACTTATTATGAATTGATCATGTAAAAATTAATATTATTTTATAATTTAGTTTATGCTAATAGTCTTTCTTAAGAGAAAATCAAAGATATAAAAAGTTAGATTCAGCTAATCAATTATATAAATTTATTGAACTTTAATATTTCTAATTTAATAGTTTAAGGTCAATGTCAAATCATGGAATATTATTGGAATCATGC
This sequence comes from Gastrodia elata, assembly GCA_016760335.1. Lineage (NCBI taxonomy): Eukaryota > Viridiplantae > Streptophyta > Magnoliopsida > Asparagales > Orchidaceae > Gastrodia > Gastrodia elata. The sequence goes on from CM028676.1 coordinate 2,289,379, forward strand.
AAGTTTCTTAAGTATTTAAATCAGATAATTTATTTAAGATGATTAAGGTTAGGGTCTTAATCCAGACATGTTAGGATTTAACTTCTAACTTGACCAAATTAAGACTATTTGCTTAGTTATTAGTTAATGATACAATCAAAAAGTTTATTGTACATTATTAATGTCCAAAAATTGATGTTAAATCAATTTTTATTTAGATTAAGCATTTTTTAAGATTCTTATGGTTTAGTTGTGGATTAATGTTAAATCAGTTAGCTAAGTGTTCAAATCAGAGTTTAGGTTCTCTAACATACATCATACTATTTATGAGACATATAAATATTACATTACTCAAAGCAGAAATTAATTAAAGTTAACATTACATTAATCACCATTTTGCACAAATATTCAAGTAAATCTTTTAAGGAATTAGAAAATGTCATTTAGAAACAAGATGTATATTTCATATTCAAAATCACTTATACATTTGCACAATGCATGATTTTACAAAATTTTATTTTTATTTTGGTATATTTTTGCATTATTATGGTCATGGAGTCATCAAAATATAAAAACATCAAATTTTGTCAAAATTGGATAGTTCTGCGCGCTGCAGCGCTTGCTTGGCCGAGAGTCAGGCGCTACGACGCGCTGTGATGGGACGCTGCATTGTAGTGCACAGCAGCTCTTTTTGGTGTTATGGAGTGCTACAACAGATTTCATCGTTGTAGTGCATTACGATAGATTTCGGCTGCTGTGGTGCACTACAGCGCCAGATTTTCCGAGACGTGGGCGCTATGGTGCATTGGAGTGCTCCATGGCTGAAAGGTAGGCACTATGGTACCAAGTTTCCTGATACGCGGGAGTTGCGGTGCACTGGAGCGTTCCTTGGCGAGAGCCAAGGGCTACGGTGCCAGGTTTCCTATGATGCGGGCGCTGCGACGCGCTGTAGCGATCCCTGGCGAAGAGACAAGTGCTATGTCGCGCTGTAGCGCTCTACAGTGATTTTGCATGAATGAAAAATGGAACATGTCCCCTTTTGCACACATATACTCTCGATTTAGGACACCTCGAGGGCGGTGCCATATACCGATGAAAAGGTCTTTCAAATACCTTTTCATTTATACCAAAATTGACATGAAAATATGTGGCGGCCCAGCCACACCGTGGTCCTATTGACTCTTAAGTTTACATGATTACGGTGGAGGGGTCACCAAATGATAAGATCCTTACTTATGAATAGATTAGGCACACACCCTAACCCATTATAATTAAGGAGTTTATCATTTATAAGAACTATTTCACTAAATGCGAAGTACATGAAAGCAGAGTGCGGAAGCAAAAATAGTAATATCCATTCCATCACAATACAATAGTAAGAACATATAACTCAGAATAATAGTAATAAGAGAAAATATAATTTAAACTTGTATTATTACAACATGATTTAAAATATTAAGTAGAAATGCAATAAATAAACTACTCATCCTCACAAAGCAGAAAGTAAAAGAACTAAGGGTCTTCAATAGCTCGATCCTCCTTTTGAACCCGAGCTTCAGAAGGCTCGACAACCTCAAATAGCTCAGAGTCTACCATTGTTAGTTTCACAATGATAGGGCCCCATCCAACAAAAGAAAAATCTAATTAGATAAAATATCAAAGTACATTTTAGACTGTAATTTTATTAAGTTGTTTAGATATCACCATTTAAAACACAACATACAAGCAAGTATAGGAGCAGAATGCGTATGAAAAGAAAATGTTGTTATAAATAATAAGTTTATAACATAAATAAGAAAAGAAGTATGTACATACATTCAACTATAGCTGTAACAAGGTTATGCATAAAATTAATAATTAATACTGATAACTGAAAGAAAAACTCATCCTAAGCATGCTTATGATCAATATAAACTTATATTAATTGACATATAATAAAAGAATATGAGAAACATTTAAATAACTAAAAGCAAGACTATCATATATATATATATATATATATATATATATATATATATATATATATATATATATATATAAGTAGCAAGTAAGACTAGCATCCTATAAGTAAATAAGGCTAGTAAATGCAGTAACATAGTAAATGAGAAAATACTAAAATGTAAAAAAATAAACTGAAAGCAGTAAATAAAAAACTAAAAATTGTCATGACAACTCAAGCCATTCAAATTGAAAGCAATACATCAATCTCACTTAGCTTGATGGGCTAAAGCAGAAGCTCTGAATTGAATATACACAAAATAACTTAGCCTGATGGGCCAAGGCAGAAATACTAAACTAAATATCACTGAAATTACTTAGTCTGATGAGCTAAGGCAGAAGTACTGAACTGCAAATCACTTAGTAGAAGTGCACATACAACTAGTACTAACATATCAGATCCTGACTATTAAAGTCATACAGGCACAAAGTCTATTTCTCATCACCCTAAGCAGCCAATGCTCAACTAAGCATGGATAGACTTACTGACACTAACTGCCACAGTGCTATGCCAAACCCAATGAACTAAAGAGGCACCTTGTTAGGTCACAACCTACTAAACTGAAAACCAGAAAATTGAAAACACTGATAAAAATATGAATGCCATTTATGCAATTTCATACAAGATACTCATTAAGGATCTTATGTCCAATACATGTAACCAAGGTATAAAGCTCAATATAAGATACGCAGGGTAGCAAATGTCAAAGTGAGCAAGAGACTCTACTATGACACATGTGATATCCATTATTGTTTAATTTATTCATTATATCTACTCTAAGTTACATAAGCTTAGGATCTCTAATTCTTACTATCGAGTGTATATCAAATTTACGACCTTATAAATTGAAAATAATTAGAACTAGCTAGGTCCTAATTATAAATACATTAATGTTGACTACAAATCTAAATAAATTAATCAACATAGTTTGTTTATTTAAGCAACCAAATCATCTTGATTAGCCAAATCAAGATGAAAGGATCAAAAATTAAACTCCAAATATTGGAGTTTAATTACTTAATCCAAAGGTGATCCTAAAGAACTAGGTTTTACCACCCAATCTCACATATTAAAATTTAAGGCAAAACCTATTAAGTAAAGTCACACCTAATAAGATGAATCTCAATTCTTAAGTCTAAGATTGAAAGATCAAGTAATCATAAACAAACTATAAAAATCAATAAACTATCAAATCCAAGGCTTCACCTATTGAGTAACCCAATTTACTCAATATATGAATTCTAACATAAGGACTAATCCTAACTCATAAGGAAGATCTTAAAGGACTACAATGAACACTCAAGCTTCAATCCTAATTAATATTATAAAAAGGATTGAGGATGGATTAAAAAGGTTCAAAGAAGAGGTATGATGTGAGATGAATCCCACATCATACAATTAATACTTTACTTAAAATTTTCCTAAGGAAGAAATTAAGGTTTTGATTTAAAACTAAATTTATGGCTTAAATTAAAGGAATTATATTTACAATTAATTAATCTACTAATTTTAAGTATTATAATATTAAACTAAGGATTAAAAGTATATAACCTTAAATTTGAGCAAAATAACAAATTTGCTCCTTCTTAAGGGTCTAAAAATCTACTTTTTGATTTAAGGCTCTAAATTAAGAATTTTCAGTGGCAAATGATTACTTACTGTCTAATATCAAGTTAGACAGTAAGTACATCAATTTTGGGTAATTAATAAGCCTTATGAGATCAAATTATAAAATTGACTCATACGGGCAATTTGGTAATTTTACTTAATAGATTCTAATTATTCTATTAATTTATTGAAGCTTACTGCCTAAGGTTTCTATAGAACCTAAAATCACTAAATTTTGATGAGTATTGGCTAAGTTATAGCTGAAACAAGCTAAGGGTTCAAAAATAGAAATTAGGGTTTCAAAAAATGGGGGTCAAAAACCTAACTTTTTTATTTGAAGTCCAAATTCAGCTAAGCCACTGAGTACTTTAACTGGGAGTAAACCCAAATTAGGTTTCTTTTGGTTAAGTTATGACTTAATTAGGGTTTTGTGTGATTAATGAGTGATTAGTGAAATTAATCACAGAATCACAAAATTTATCATACCATTAGGTTCTACTCTATTCTATGAGTTATCAAAAACTAAAATTACTTAATTTGAATTGCTAAATTTGCTAATATTCACTAATCAAGTTTAGGGTAATTAAGGTTGATTAAGAGATCTAGCATTGGATCTTAAATATTTTTGTAGTTCACTGTTTATTAGATCTTCCTAATCAAAATGGTATATTGAAAGACCTAATTTGGAGCTCAACTGACTAAGTTTTAGTTAATTAAAGTTCTAATGTTAGTTAGGGTAATTAGGATTAGATCTTAAAAGTGATTAAGCAAAAACTAATCCAAACAAACAAATGAATACTACTAGATTATTCTAGAGGTTTTTCTGATCACTTTAAGTCCCATATTGCATATGTTTAGATTAGTATGTGAAAAGTTATGAGCTATGGAATATTAGCATTGGGTCCTAAAAGTGATTAGTAAAAATACAATCCAAATAGAGAAATTAACATTACTGAAATAATCCTGAGAGTTTGCTAATTAATTAAAGACCCATATTGAGTATATTTGAGTGAGTGTGTGCAAAGTTATGATAGTTTAAAGTTTTGGAATATTTAGGGTTTAATTTAGGGGTCGTAAATGTCACTAAGTGAAATACAGCTCCAAATAGAATTTTGATAGTGCCAAAATGATCCTCTATTTTTGCTAATCACAATGGTATATATATTTGATATATTTAGATAAGTGGATCTAAAATTATGGATGATTAAAGTTTTAAATAATGGTTTGATTTAAATAACTTAAATCAGATCGTTTTATTTCTTTTAACTGATTAATTAATTAAAATTGCGGGACCCACAACTGAATTGCGTCGGATGAAGGAATGGGCCCCGCGGCTTGAAGATAGCGGGTCGAGTCAGGCCCGACCCAGCTCGACTCGCTCGTCCCTCGACTCCATCCCGACAGGCAAAAGCTTTGAAGCTTTAGGGTAACCACCGATACGATGAATGGCACGCACTTAAATCGCAAGCAATATGTTGAATGCAAGCCCTCAGTTTGATCTATCCACAAAACCACGAATCACTAAACATGACTACTTTTAATATATGATTCGATGATGCCCTAGAAATCTAGGTTTAGGGGAGTCGCGCAAGCTGATGGAATTACAAATCGAGCTCAGTTAAGGTCGATTGAATAATTGACCATAATAAGATAGCATTTGAACAAATTGAAATAGTTTGTATGAAATGTGTGATCAAAAGTATGCGAATTTAGGTTGATGAAGCACCTGATCTAAACTGGCTCAGATGGAGTTGATCGAATAGGGTGAGGGAAGTTTTCAGCGCACGAGATTGTCGTCTGTTGAGGGAAGTTAAATCGAGTCTTAAATTTTTCCATTGAGCGGTGCCTGACGCACGTCGAGCATTTTGGCATGATGAGCTCTCCTACGTGACATGCGGAGGATGGTTTGGGATGAAACCCTCCAGTCGTCCGATCCAGACGGCTAGATCGATTCGATGACAGATTGCTGTGCCGTTATGTCAGACGGCATCGAACGAAAACCCAATGGCGCGGAGATGATGATAAATGGAAATCATTAAATATACTAATATTTAATTAATTTAATATGATTTTTTTATTAAATTTATTAATTAAATATATCCCAAAAATTTCTAATAAATCACCCCTAGCTAATTGAGATGGCGAAGTCAAATTTTTGATTTGAGGTTAAATTAAAAAGGTCAATTTCTAGGGTTTCTGAATATTCCCAAAATCAGAATTTGGTCCATTTAATTCCTAATTTGGACTAGGTCTTAGAGGTGAGTTTCTAATGACTCAGTTAGTGTACTGGAATCAAAATTAGAACTTAGATTAGTCCTAATTGACTTGAGTAACAGCTGGGGTGGTTACAAAAGATTATTCTATCACTGCAAATAATAATGCTAAAGTTCCAGGTATACATAAATCATACTTGCAGAAACAATTTTCTTAAAGGACAAAATGAGCTTTGATTGGACTCGTTCAAGTTTAATTGAGGCTCAACAATCAAACAAGATTTTATTCAGTAGTTAACCAAAATATAATTTCATAAATGCATTGATTAAAACAATGGGAAGAGTAGCACATGGAGGATACAAGAAAGAGGTACAAGAAAAAGTTATAGCAAATGGGTATCTTTGGCTTTGAAACAAAAATTTTTGCTAGTTCCTTAGGGGCTTGAGAGCTTGAGGGCTTGAGATTTTCTTTCAGCAGCAAGCATAACAAATGGAGGGAGGAGGAGTGCTGAAGGAGACATGGGCTTGGATGTGATAAGGAGGAGCCATCCCATCCAAGGCATGGAGGAGAAGGCTGGCTTGCAAGAGGGGAGGTTGCAGTCCTTGGAAAAGGAAGGGGAAGTATGGGTCCCATGCACAAAGATAAATTTTAGAATTTATTAACTTAATTAATTAAATTTAATTAATACGATTCATTAATCAAAACTCAATGGAAGAGCGAGCTCTGAAAAAAATTATCACATGTTGGGCAGTACATATACATAAATAGTATGTTTCTAAGAAAGGTAACTTAAAACACTTAGTTTATTTAACTGCACTTATCAATGTGCATAAAAATAAGGAAGCATCACACTTTTACAGTTTATTCTCTCAATATAAGTTGTTCAATCCCTTACTTAATAATATAACTTAAAGTGTCATAAGAAAGATAATTTGAAACACTGAGTTTGTATAACTGCACTTATCGATGCACAAAAAAATAAGAGACAAAATCCTTTTATAGTTTATTCTCTTAAACGAAACTGTTCAATCCTCTAATTGTAAAATGCTTGATGGAAATGGGAAATTTATCCTGATGTACTTATAGATTTGTCTAAAATAATATTATAATATATAATTTCATTCAGAATAAATCAACTGATTTTATTTTCTTACTAAATAAAATTAGCTTTATGGATATGCACTATAGTCTCCATATGATAAATTTTAATATTAAGGTTATCATTTTTATACTGACTATTTTAGAATCTAAGAAAATTAAGACTAATGAATACATTCTCCATTAGAGGTACTAAATAATAGGATTCCAAAGTTGTGACATAGAAGTCACTCAAATTTGGTGAACTACCTCAAATAAGCTCAATCTATAATTTATTAGATTATTACTACCGCAAGATGAAAGCTCAATTATTTAGACTTCAATAGGTTTATCTAAAGGCCTACCTCAATGTGTTTTCAATATGGTATTTCAAACCTCAAAGTTTCCCTAAATTAAGGAACTAAACACTTAAATTATAAATCTAGCATAACATTTAGAGGTTTAAAGCTCATAATCACAATATTTATATTTCCAACCTATTGATTCATGAATTCAAATTAAGGTACAATCACATGAAAAATTCATAGATTCAATCAGTTAAATAAAAAAGAAAAATTAATCATGCCAAATTATTAAGCTCCTAAGCTTACTTAAATGATCAAGTCATGGGATAAAATCAATAATCATTAAGAATGGATCATTTGATAATCAAGCATGTTTTAAATGACAAGTCAATTCATATTAATTACTTTTTAAGAGAAAATTAAGGAGTTAAATCTTAAGTTTACTATAAGAAAATCACATTATCATGCAACATAATATCTAATTTGATTTCTAAATCATCACTTTACTTTATTTATGGGAAATGCAATATTTATAGGACTTAAGGGAACTTAAGTCAATCACTGGGCAAAATTACCAAAATGCCCCTCCTTAAGGATCAAAAATGAGAATTTATATTTTAAGGCTTCAAATTAAATTTTATTAGTGCCAAATGATTTCTTACTATTTAATCTGAATATAGACACTATAATACTTAATTGGCTAAAGATATTAAATTATGGTTTAAGCTCATTAAGGGTTTATTAGAGAATTTGCTTAGGAAAAATTAATATTTTTGTTATATTTAGGTTCCACTCTGTCTAAGGATTCCATATAACCTAAACTTATTAAATTTTGAGGTCAAATGGTCAAGATATGAGCAAAATAACTTTGGCATAAAAGTGTAATTAATGGAGTTTATGAGTAGGGTCCAAAAACCTAACTTTGCTAATTGGTGTCCAAATTGAGTAAAGTTAGTGGATATAGTTTTTCTATAATACACTGATCTTAATGACTGAGGGTTTGCTCAATTTCGACCCCATTTGATTAACTTATGCCTTAATTAGGGTTTATGATGATTAATGAGTGATTAGTGAAATTAATTGCACAATTGATAAATTAACTTCACTAATATGTTCTACTCTATCTTAGGAGTTATAAGCAACTTGAATTTTTTAATTTGAATAATTAATGAGCCTAATATTCACTAATTTATATTTTAGGAGATTGGGGTTAATTAAGCAACCAAATTCAAAAACAAAAATTTTATTATAGTTTATTGATCCTTTGATTCTCTTGATTAAAATGATATATTGGATTGTATAATTTGGAGTTAAATTGACTAATATAAGGGCTAATGAAAATTCTAAGGCTTAATGAAAGATTAGGGGATGGTCATAAATATCATTAAGCAAAATAATACCCCAACAACAAAATTAGTACTACCATATTAATCATGATATTTTTTTTGATTAAAATGAAATATAACTTGACTATATTTGCACGTATATTTAGAGTTAGGCATATTTGAAGTTTTGTTAGTTATTTGGATTAATTTTTCTAACCTAATTAATCAGAATTAATTAAAATTTTTGATTGATGGTTTTATCCTGTATGTGGGAACCACTAGCATGGCGGCACATAGCTGGCGGGGCCAAATGCACTCGGCTTTAGTGTTAAATGGAAGCGATTGATACCTGTGCGGGCCCACACTCGACCCATCAGCAACTAGATGCGGGACCCACCCACTCGGCAAAGGCTACTTAAGGCCCAAACATAGATGCGCGGGCCGGGCTCGGCCCGTCCCGGCCTGGCCTGAGACATTATGTGAAATTATAGCATTTTTGTTCATTGCAAAAGCAAGATAGCCCAATTTTGCATCATCTTCTTTCTATTTTAATAGTGAAATATTCATCCCCTCTCTTTGTGAACGTATTTTGATATATATATATCAAAAAATATGAATGATTATGATTTAGGTAGTTAAATAGAATAAATTTTTTTTATTAAATCTATTTTTATTTATAAGACCCTATAAAAATATATATTTTTGAAAAATATTTAAGAGTCAAATCATATTTTTCTAAATTGAATATAGTTTGAAGAACATTAGAAAATGAAGTGCAGTCATTAAAAAATCAATATAAAGCACATTGGATATTCTCCACTATAATTAAATAAATTTAAGAAAAAAAAGCAATCATTTTGGGTAAATGAAAAAGCTATGGTGCGAGAAAAAGAAGGCTACGCAGCCTATAAGGCTTTTGATTCCAGCTACGAGAGCAGTGGCGGATCACCGGGCGCCACTGTTACGAAAGTGGCCGCCTTCCTTTCTCTCCCTGCAAACTTTCGGCCAACCAGCGCTGGACGCGTGCTCGATTGATGTGGCCCTCTCTCTCGATTCCCACACTCTGGACACGTGTCGAATTTTGGCCAGCCGTTGCCAAGCCATGCCAGGTAGCTGCGGAGTTGACGTTTTATCCCCTTCTCTCTTTTTGGGACATTTTTTTTTATTAAGCAAATTACATTTAAATAATATATATTTTGATCCGCTTAAAGGTGGATAATACATGACATTTCGTGCTATTTTCTTAAACTTGGATAATGGTAGGAAACCAAAAATATGCTAATCTCGCATTTGCTAATGATTTTCTGGGCTAATCTCATTCGGCACAAATGTTGCCGATGTTTTTGAAGCTAGTAATGTTGTTAGGAGCTCTGCTTGTGCTCTGTGCCATGGCGAGAAGGAATCGCATGCTCACTTGTTTCTCTCCAGCAATAGTAAATTCCCCTTCCCTCCTAGTCTATTGCAAATTTTACACGCGACTGAGGATGGTATGGGAGAATGGCTATACAGATGTTTTGTTACTGCTGTTGCAATCCTTGCTTATTGCATTTGGGATGAACGCAACTTACGAATCTTTTCCAAAAAAATCAGTTGCTTATTGCATTTGGTATGCATGTTTGTAACATAAGAATGATGATTATATAATAAGTAATTTGAGACAACAATATAAATGATGTATGTAATATTGTTAAGTAAGAAAATTTACTTAATTATACTTATGAAAACATATTAATATCGGTTAGATGGATACAATATTGATTTATTATAAATAATGTTATTCCTTCCACATCACATGATGGATACATAGAAGTAGAGTGCATATATGATATGATATGTGTAATCAATTCATAGGATAGATATAATTGACCCGATTTCCCGAAACGGGTAACCCGAAACTTTGGAGCTAGCACGCAATCCTTTTTCGCATACCCCATAGAGAAAAATCTTGCTGTGGCATGGATGTAATTTCGTTCACCTTCGACTACTTTTTTCACATAACTGACTATAAATACCTGCACCTGTCACCACCGCCCACTACCCTCGTCAGAGAACCAGCAGCATATTTCTTTCTCTCTCTAGAAAGAAAGAGAAACCAACTCATCGCAGCCATCAAATTCGAAATGGAAACAGAGATATATATGGTTTCATCTCTCGACTCCTCGGATCTCTACTCACAAATGCCCCAAGGTATTTCTCTCTCGATCTATCCGGGTGCCTTCTTTTCGAAGATTTCTTTGAGGCCTTATGTGATTTCTGGATGCAGGAGAAGTGAAGGCGCGGAGGCGGAGGAAGAAGGCGAAAATCGCCGGAGAGGGAGAGTTTGATGCCGCAGAAGAGGGAAAGAAGCGGCGGCTCAGTGACCACCAGGTGAAGTTTCTCGAGATGAACTTTGGCAAGGAGCGGAAGCTGGAATCCTGTCGGAAAGTTCATCTAGCCTCGGAGCTCGGCCTTGATCCAAAGCAGGTCGCCGTCTGGTTCCAGAACCGACGAGCCCGATGGAAGAGCAAGCAGATTGAGGACGAGTACGGCCGCCTCAGATCGTCGCACGACGCAGTGCTAATCGAGAAATGTCGTCTCGAAAACGAGGTCTGCTCTTTTCTTTCTCCCCAATTTTGCAATCTGAAACCCTAACCCTAGTATCGTCCTCCGAATGCTCTCTCGTTTATCCCTAATTCCGAGAGGAGGAGATAGAGATTTTTGCCTGATTATTTTGATTGCGGCAATTAGGCCCTAAATTAAAATGGTTACTCGAGTTTTTATTTGAGATTTCTGCCACTTTTTTTTTTTTAAATTTCCTTCAATCTCTTTTCAAATTTACTCTTAATTGTTTTTAGGGGCACAAACATCAAATCATTTTCGTTAGAGAAAAACGTTATATGCCTTTAAAACTGTAATATTGAATTCTTCCTTTATAATAGAGAGCAGATAATTAAATTCTCATTTTAAGCCAATTTCTCAGTAAGCGAATAAACTAAAACTTTTTTCTTGAAAAAATAGAAGCTCCACTCTAATCTTTGTATTTGTAAATGTTTTTCTCTATAAAAATGATCATTCCATTATTCCTTAATACGAATAAAATATAAAACAGAAATCTGAGTGTTGTGGGCCTCAACAAAAACTCTCTCAGCTCTTTTTCAATTTAATTATATTTTCTTATACTCTTTTTTATTATTATTGACAGCAGTTCATGATATTTTGTTCATTTTAAGCACATCTTAACTTAGCAACTAAATATAATAGCTTAATTTATTCAATTTATCTCTCATTTAATCTAAAAGTCAAATCAAATATATCTAAAAGTCAAAAAAAAAATTTAAAATTAAATGATTGAGCTCCTTTCTCATCATTTATTATTTTTATCATTATTTGTTATTTTTTATTTTAGCGATGCTTTTCAATGGCCCCAACACCCATCTATTATGCACATATATAGAAATTAATAAAAAAAGAAATAGTGATCTGTTTTTCTTGTATATTTTTATAATTATAGGAATTTAAATTTACATACTTCAATTTCTTATAATAAAAAAACGAAGCAGAAAGGAATTATTTCTTATAAAAAGATTGGATGGTGTTCAGGTTTTGAAGCTGAAGGACCAGCTGGTTCAATCAAAGGAGGAGATAAAGAGACTGACCTACAGCGGCGGCGGTGGTGGCGAAGTAGCGGTGGCCGGAAGTCCGAGCTCGTCAATGACAACGGCGGCCCATTTTGGGGATTTCGGAATGGATGAGGTCGACAGCTACTACTACATGATGGAGTTGGGATATCTGTACGGAATGTGTGATTAGCTTAGCCTGCTGATTTATGTGAATTAAGTGAGTTTAGATTAGCTGCTCTCGCCCTGACGGCCATTATGATTTTGTGGAGCACTGTTAATTTCTGTTATTAATTAGGAAGATTAATCTGTAATTATTTAATGATAACTAATGTTTAATCTTGTCCTGGCATTCTCCCCCCCCCCCCCCCACCATCCCCCCTTGCTCCGCTCAAGCCCCGCACGTCAGCGTGGTTCAAGTTAGCAAAAACTTAAGTTTTTGTATTTGGATCCTAGCTTAATTTAATTAATTAGTATTTTAATTAATTAAGAAATTTTAAGAAAATCATTCTTCTTAAAACAAGTCTCATTAAAATTTGAGCTTCTAATTTAATTTGAACTATAATAATGCTGTATCAATAAACTTTAGAATTGGTATTATTATTATTATTAGTTGTAATAATAAATATTTAAAAATAACTTTTTTAATATTTTAACTTTATAACTTATAAGAAATTTAAATATTGGTGATTTAATGAACAAACAAATTTTTATATAAAATTTATATCAAAAAATAATCACAGAATTCTTCATTAATATTTTGCTTACACCTGATAAATAAAAGTAATTTATTTTTAATTCAGCCCACTTTAATGTTTGAATTTTAAATGATTAATTAAGGCTTAGTTTTTGTTATTGCAAGTCTTTAATTCAAATTTTATCATCCACATATTTACTTCTAACATGATTTAAAAGAATTATTGAAAAATTAGAACTATTTTTTATTATGATTAGTGTTTATAATTATTATTTTGATTGTTAATCTCAATTAATATTATTTAATCATCGTATTTAGATGAATTGAGGGCCACCCTATATAAAAGTGCTGTAATAGCGTTATAAGAAGATTTGATTTAGTAAGTGAACAATTTAAAAACAAATAGAATGTGCTGACAATAATGTTAATGTGTATTTTATTGATTTGACAATTTCATGTTTTTTTTCTATTCAGTTTTATAAGTCAAATATATGATCGGTGGATTTAAATATTGAAAAGTATTACTTAGCTTCTAAATATCTCCTAAAAAATATGGATGATTAGAATTTAAAATTTAAAAAATATATTTTTATGAGCCCCACAAACAAAAGTGAATTTATTTTATTTCACTTAACTTCATAAATCTTAGCCATCAATACATTTTGAAAGATATTTGAGTATCATGTAACAATACTCTTAAATATTTAACATATCAAGAGAATACTGGCCCATAGTATTATGTTAGAATGGGCGGTAGGGTTTTATAGTGCAAAACAAAACCTTGAGTATGATCACTAAATCAAAATAAAATAAAAAATTTATATTCAAATATAATCACAGCATAAAACAAAAAATTTATGTGGTTCGGTACTAACACTTAAGTTCAGAGAAAAAAACAAAAAATTTCACTAAATAAAGGAGATTACAAAGATTTAGAGTTAGCAGATCCTTACGAGCTTTCTTCTTCCTTGATGGAGCAGCCACCACACACACAACCCTAATGGAAATTGTCAAATTTTCAAATTTGTCACTTCTTAAACAATTTTTATTCTAAAACACTTATGTAAATAAAATAATGATATATTATAAAAATTTTAATATTAAATTGTTGTCTTCTCAAATTGTTAATAAAACACTAAATAATTATTAAAATTATATATCATGTCATATATCAATTTTTTTGAATATTGTACTTTTTGAAGATTATTGTTACACTTGCACATCGTATACATCAAAATATATAGATGATGGGTCAATCTAATGCGTAAGTAGATGATTAGTTGAATGCACTTTTTTTATGAGGCCTATGCAAAAATTAAAAAATAAAAGAAAATTTTCTTGTTGCCGTGAATAGGATGTATATTATTGTGTAAGAATAACATTTTTCTTTTTTGAAATAATAACTTTTAATAATTAAAATTAAATATTAAAAAGTTACATTTTTTTATTACAAATGTAATTATGTCTAAATTTTTAAGGATCATCATTCAATTTACTAATTTAATAATTATAATTTAAAGCTATACAAAAAATTATCATTTTATTTTTATCTTTATTAACTATTTGATGAGAATGGATAATGTATATTAGCAAAAATATATAGAAGTTTAGTAAATAGAAAACCTAAAATGAAAATATATTTTTAGTTAATAACACTAAATACAAATCTCTAAATAAGATAAAAAGTAATATCAAAACTCTTGTCTAGTCAAGTATTGAATATAAATAGTAGTTTAAAATCTAAGAATTGTGTTATATATATATATATATATATATATATATATATATGTATATATATATTATGGCTTGCAATTTGATCAAAAACTCGAACTCAATTTGAACTCAACCCTTGTATATATATATATAGAAAATGTTTCGTTTCCAATAAATGTCCAGCTATTTTTCCTAAATTATTATTAATCTTTAATACATTTATTTATTATAAATTAATCACTAACTTTAAGTATGACTGAAACATTAAAAGAAATATATTTGAGAATATTATAACAACTTCATATATATATATATATATATATATATATATATATACACACATTAGTAAATAAACGCCAAACTGTGCGACATTTTTGCATGAGATAAATCCCGAAACTGAAGTATTATTTCCTCACATTTTGGGCTAAACATGAGAAAGGATAACATATTTTTGTAATTTTTAATTTTACAAAAAAAAAAAAGAAATATTATGCAGCATCAACACAGCCCCAAGAGCATATCAAAGGTTACCATTCAATTCTATATCAATTATACATTACATCAATCTTTTAATTAAACAAAATATATCCATTCATCAAAAAATTCTGTCATCTCGGAATATCAAAATCTTTACTCCATTTCAGTTTTCAAATAACTAAAGTCACTTGTAATAATATGATTGAGCAACAAAGCATTTATCATATTTCAATAGGAAGGGAACTATAATGGTGGACTCAAACCTACAAAACAAACAGCCGATAGAACAACTGATTTCTTTATTTCGATTCCTTTTTCACACACCCTTTACGAGGTACAGCGACTGAAGAATGAAGGAAAATGGAGATTGAAGCATGTAAAATGACTCATTCACCTAGCAATGATGATGCCACGTGTCTTGGCCATGGCTTACATGATGGTGACATCTGTCCTTTTTCAGATAAGCAGGAAGCAAAGCCGAATCCGGTTACACAGATCCCAAGTATCCACAAATACCTCCAAAATATACACAATATTTTTTACTTGACAAAAAAACAACATTAAATCGTGTGGGACTATAAAAAATATATATATATTTTAAATACAAATCTTAATCATCCAACAGTTTGGGGAGCTATCTGGAGCCAAATAATTTTTTCAGCAAAGCCCCTTAGCCTTCCAATTAATATCTGATGGAGTGCCCAACTGTTCTTTTTCCCCCTTAGGCATAGAGAGGGAGAGGGGCAGAGAGAGGGAAAGAGCAGAAGCTGCATCCAATTAAATCCTTATCCCCAAGTTTGCTTTTGCTTGTGCACTGGAAACCTTGAACCTGGACTTAAAAAGTTTCCCTCAACAGAGGCCAACAAGCCAGCTCAGCCCACCCAAAGCTCCATTAATTGTTCTGATTCATCCTAAAGAATGTCAGAATAATATGCTGAATAACATAAACATTATCATCAAATAGAATCATTAATATGCATTATTATTCATGAAAGAACGATGAAACAGAAAAGCTTTGATTCTTGTTTATTATAAAGATTAAACCTAGCCGAGGAAGGCCAAAAAGGTTCTTTTACTTCAGTTGTCAAAAGATAGTTTGGGATTCCAACGGAAATAGAGGTAAAAATTGCATATTTAAGTATGAAATGTTATGTCAGCGTGCTATAACATTATAATTGTGAAAGTGAAACATGAATGTCAGCACATGCCAATACAGCTGTGGCTATATGACTTTTTTTGGAGTAACAGATGGGAATTTAATAAAAGCCAGTAAAAGGAAATTAAACCTTTAAGAGAGGATTGAAGTAAGATAAGTTTCTCAGACAACCTTAAGAAAATATTTACAGTTTCGATCGCATTATACGATTTGTTAATGGTTGCATCCTACTATCTGAATAACAGTCTGAGAGGGTGTTTTATAATCAGAATTACAAGATCATAAAAAATGTTTGGTTTGTTTATTTACAAATCATGGAGTCCTAAAATCCCTAAATCCAGAAAAAATATAGCATATTACGGGCTTTCTAAAAAACAATGAAAAAAGTCGATACAGCGGTGTAACCAATGATTTAAGAGTCCTTTAAAAACTGAGATTGAAATCAGCTTTGTTGCTTTTAAGCATTAAGATTGAACAACAAAACATTTCTAAGCTTTTAATGTGTAGCAAACTGTATTCAAATTAGAACTACTGAGAAACAACAATAAAATGATTTGTTCAATCCGTTTCTCTTTTTTATTTAGTTTTTTTTCAGAGAATGAAAGAAAATTGAAGCCAAATAAATAAAAGAATGAAAGAAAGTTGTGAGGACATGAAATGATTCATATATACATGAAATGATGCTACAAATAAAGATATGAATTCATTTACCCAGTATGATGATGCCATGTGTACTGGTCCTGGTTTACACGATAGTGACACCTGTCCATTTGATATGAAGAAGAAAAACCACCTTTGGCTTCTCCTTTCCCTTTCTGACAGAGCACCAAAATGTACTTTTTTCCTCTTAAAGAACAAATTAGAGCAGACGATTGATCCAATTATTTTGTGTGCAGGAAGGGGGCAACATGAGATTCAAAAGGTTGAAGAAGCCTTGAACCTGGACTAATTTTCCCTGCACAAGGTCAGCAGAACAGCTCAGCAAGGCAAAAGCTCACATAAATAGTGCTCATCCTTCTCATAGATACAAGTAAAAAAGCATCGTGTGAAACACGAAAACAAAATTTTATCCCACACAAGAAGTCGTACATCAAAGAAAAAATCATCTCTCTATAGGTTCTGTCATCTCTCACCCAAAATAATGCACAAGAAATTTTGCTGCCAAGTGAAAACATTTTACCATGATAAAATACTATGAAAAGTTAAAAGGGCTGCGGGTATATAATTAATACTAAAATTATCAAAGATTTTTATGATGTTGCAATTATATGTGTTCAAATGTAAGGCAATTTGTTAAATGATTTTCTTATTTCAATCAAAATCTATAAAGGACGATTATAAGCCCATACCTCTTCGCATTAAATATTGGTGTGTTTATTGATCACTTTCACGATGAGATGTTTCCATGCATGTTGTTTGCGAATGATATTTTTTTATTGATAAAACAAGAAATGGGATTAAGAGAAACTCGATCTATAGAGAGCTACCTGATAATTTAAAAGAGTAACATCATTGTAGACCCAAAATAGAATAGCCGAAGTGCGTCTTTAATCATAATACAAGTTAAAAAAAATAGTGAATACAACACTTGAAGATTATATTATAAAGAAGGGTGAAAAATTAAATTTATCTTAGTCATATTACACAAAATGAAGGCAAAATTGAGGGTGATGTGATTAACAAATAAGCAAGTTGGATGAATTGGTGAAAAACATATGGGGTTTGTAATAAAAAAATTATACTCAAACTTAAAAGAAGATATTACAGAACAAATATAATATGATCAATGTTATATGGATAAGAATGTTGGCCTACAAAGAATAAATACACTAATAAAATAAGTATTGTGGAGACAAGGATGTTAAGATGAATGAGCAAGTATACATGCAAAGATATAGTGTGAGATGAGTACACTCATAGCAAGGTTTTAATAGCTCCAATTAAGGATAAGCTTAGAGAATACCATTTAGTTGGTTCGAATATAATAAGAGTAGAACATTAGATGTTTTTATTATGAAATTTGAGTAATTACAACAATAAGTCTTAGTTATATTAGGTAGGGTCCACTACATGAATCATTAGTTTCCATTGTGCACGATCAATAGAAGGCCCTCCAAGTTCCAAATAAAGAAGATCATTTCTAATGGTTCTTCTTGTATTTTTTGTCTTCCCCTTTTAATATGGGCAAAATTTATATAATCAATTTTTCTAACAGAGGCATCAAGCAATCAACACATAATAATCCCAAACTATCTATAAGACAACACCTGCTAATCTTATCCACATTAAAGCCACTTTAATCTTGCTACGAATGAATTCATTTCTCATCCTATGCTTTCAAGTATACACACTCATTCACTTAGCAACCGCGTCTCTGAAATAATTATTTTATCAACAAGTTTCTTCTTTGTTAGCCAATATTCAATCATATATAACATAGCTAGTTAGATATCTACTAAAAAAACTTTCCTTAAATTTTTAGTGGGATTTTTCAATCGCACAACACCCTAGTAGTGCTTCAGTTCATCCAAACCGATTGAATCCCAAAATCAAATTGCACTTTGTTTTTCTATTATTTTGAATAATTGGACTAAGTTATTTGAATTTTGCTCTTTTTGATCACGTGATCCTCAATAGTTGTCCTTCAAATTATGACTTATGTTAGTTTAAATATGTTTTAGATCTAATATGACAAAATTGTCATCCACAACACAAGTCTTACTTTAAATCCATTGCAAGTCTTATTAATTAACAAAATATCATCTGCTAATAACAAGTACCAAGAAATTTTCTTTTGAATATTCTTAGTAAGAACATCCAAAACTAAGCAAAAAAGAAAAAGGCTAAGAGCATAGTCTTTGTAATGACCCTAGGCCATTTTGTGAAAGACATTAAATTCTCGCTAAACTCAAATTCTATTGTTTTAGCCACGAATTTCCATTTTCTGTTAAAATTTTCAGCTATGATTCAATTTTGTCAAAAAGATTCTCTGTTACATGCTGATTAAATTCTTGATTGAGGAAGTTTTCAAACCCAATTAATGCTAAAATAGAAATTTATAATTGTTAAATTAGTAAAGTATTACTTACCGAGCAGGCTGTTTTTTAGAAACCGTTAAGCAATTAAGTCTACGGTTCTATTAGGAAGGTATGCGGAGAGTAATAAAGCCATTTCCTAAGCTGTCTCGTAACTCACGTACATCCCCAGCTAATCAAGCCGCATGGAACGGACGTGCGTTACATACGCACGTCCTATTTAACCGCAAAGAGCTTCTCGATTTTTCACCGCCTTCGCTCGGACGTTTTCTCTTCTTCTCAGTTGTCCGAGCCCTCTCGATCTCACCATTCCACTCGCAATTTTGCGGTAGAGACACAAGCATAAGCTGACAGGATACGGCCCTGGAAGCGTCAGGCGCGCAGACAAGCAACTCTGAAGCCAACTGGAAGGAAAACGAACGATTGAGAAGCCGACTTTTGCCCTTTCGTCCGTTGTGCCGATCGACCTCTGCTCTTTATCCTCGCTTGACCTTCTTCTTCCGCTCGATCTTTTGCGCTCGTGTAACGACCCAATGCCGCTATTTTGCAAATTAGGCCAAATTCCAACTCAAAAATCAGAATCTCGGGTGACTTCAAAATTAGGGTAAACCAAAAATACCATTGAATAGAAATATAGTTTTTAGATCAAAATGCCCTAATTTGGGAGAAATCCGGATAACAGAAACTCTTGGATTAATTTTTGAATTGTTTAAATTCAGTAAATTGAGATAATTAAATACAATTTCAAATTTATCAATTTTAGTGTTCATTAGATTAAGAATATTATTTAAAGAGTACACAAAATATTTCATCAAATTTGAAGCTCTGGTTCTGTGATGACCCTAGGTTAGGTTAGGTATCAACCCAACTACCCTTGGGTACATCTCCGCAATATCATATTAGCAGTTAAGAGAAAATAGTATTCAGATATAAATTAAATAATTGAGTCATACAACATAATAAACTTGCCATTCATTCAATTTAAAGAATATAATATCCAGAATATTACAAATTTAAATCAATATGAATAAATGTTTCTGTTCAACTTTAAAGTTTAAGTAACAAATCAAAATTATATGTGCCAATGTCAGTACCACAGTACTTTAGATATTCTTTATGCTATATCAACTTCCTCCAACTGCACCTTACCTGACATTATAAGAATAATGCCTCAATACACATATTAAGTACAAAAAAATGTTAAATATTACACTTAGCAAATGTGAGAAATGGAAAATCGACAATTTTGCAAGAAATCAAAAAGTTAGAGCAACATACATAATCCTGGAAATTAAGTATTTTTCTTGTTATAATACTGTTACCTGTCATATTATTAACATATAATAAGTTTCATGCATGCTTGTATGTATATATGTATGTCTTGATTTCATGAAACAATATTAGCAATTTTGTTGAGCAAATTCAGAATCATGAGGCTAGGTTCAATAAGAGCAACTCCTTCACCTGGGCCCCCTCAAAGGCTCTAAATAGCACCCTTATAACTCCCGATGGACTAGCTCCGTCCCTAACCTAATAAACTACCATTTCGAAACATTTGCATACATTCACAAGACATAATATATACATTTCATTTATGACATTACTCTGACATTTAACAAGCATTTCATTTCATCAACAAGGATAAAGCTCAAAGCAGTGCTAAAGCGGCAATAAAAGCATTTTTAAGTGTAAACAGTAAAATCAATGTACCTTGGTATTTGAATGTCTGATTTTAGCACTCAAAAATCTACGGTATCTGCAAAAGTTATATTTGTAATATTATTAGATTTTGTAAATGACCCATATAATAATAAAACATAATTTCTTACTCCTAAGTCTTTTATATTTCTTGAGAGTTGTTTCTCCCTTAAAAATTTATTTAAAATCTTCTAAACCTATGTAAGCATTTCCTAAAATTTTTATTCTATATTTCATTAAATTATAATGCTTTATAAAGCAATGATTCTCTATATGAACTTTTATCATGCTTGAAAATAGCATTTCATATCACTCTTATTTTACAAAGAAACTAAAATAATGTCATCGTTGATGTATCATATAAAAGTATCTAACTCATTAGTTTGACTAATCCTAACCTTATATTAGCATTTTTCTCCCTTTTTAGTTAACTAACGGAACACCCCATATTTCCCGTAGTATTGCTGAAACTTAATCAATTCTTAAGTGCATAATTTCCAATATAAACATAAGTTAGCTTGAGAACATGGAAATCAAAATAAGCATAACTAAATTGTAGTTCTAAAAGCCATTATATCAACCTATCTTTAAAAGAAGGTGCAGCAAGCAAGTAGCTACAAAAGAGCAACCTAAACACTTACAAATCCTCAAGTTCTTGCAGGTCTTTCGATACACTCAAGGTACTGGCAAATAACAACACTATTCTTATTTCATAACAAAACATAAGCTGTTTGACTTGTATTTCAAAACACAGGTTGCTTCTTAAGTAACGAATACTTAAACTAATCTATTGATTACAAATATTTCTAAACAGCAAAACATTAATGATAGTTGAACCTAGGAACTAAATTTTGATTGAAACAACTTCAGGAATTGAATTAGTTTTAAGAACTAATACTTACATTATAAAATTGATGCATTACTAGTTTGCTTATTTAATCCCACATTTTCTACAAAATAATTAAATGAGACGAGTTACCAGTGCTTAATAATCTCAGAATATAAACTAGCAGTTTAACTCTTTCAATCTACTATACAAATCCTAAAGTAGACATGAAAAGCTCATAACAATCTCTCTGTCTCTCTTATCACAGAATTAAAGCTTCTATAAGAATACATTTCGACAATTGTAATCAAACTCTCCAAATCTTATAAGATCGGGTTCCTCTCCAGAAAGCAGGGATCCGACGCAGGAAATCGAGTGGGGCTTCGGCGAATAAAGACGAGCTGCTTGCCGACGGATGAGACGCCCTCTGTCGACAAACTAGGATCGGGCGAAAGGAGGATCGCAGGTGTCGAAGACCTCCGTAAGATGTGACTGCGTCTCTGCTAGTGGTGAAGAGTACCGTGAGCCGCGGCTGGCTTTGTCCTTGCTTGCGGCGTACTCTCCTAAGGCTGCGGCTGGCGTCGTCGACTTGGAGAGGAGTTGCGGGATCGGCAAGGTTCGGAGCGGAAGGATCAAAGAGCGGCATCTAAGATTTCCATCGGCTGTGGCTGCGTCGAGGAGTCCCGTGACCTGCAGATGCGTCGGCTTGATCACTCTGTCGGAAGATGGAGAAGAAGACGGTGCGTATGAGCTGGATAATCTAAGTGCTCAAGTGTCGTAGGATCTATCCGCCTAAATATAGTACCGTCGATTCCTATCGAGGTGTCGCCCCTTTTCGCAAGCGACTTTGCGCCATTTTGAGAAATAGGCGCCATTTCTGGAAGGTGGCGGTAATTGGAGGATCGACAGGTAAGACCGTTACAATTTTTTTTTAAGAGGTTGGTTAATCAATTGTAGAAATAGATTGGCGGGTTATCAACGTCAAAATGAATCTCAGGCGGGAAAAACTAATAGAAAACAGAAATTCACGGATATTAATAGACTATAACGATTTTAACGAACAATTAGGATTGGCGGGGACGTTAACGCTTTCTTAGTAACAACCAGGGGTCGTTACAGGTTCGATCATAATTAATTTTTGAAATTTCAAACTTTAGAAATTAATATAAAATAAATTACTGCTTCAAATCGAAATTTTTTGGCGCGAATGTGTTTATCTCATCATAACACACCTCTGTGTCAAGTTTTGTTATTTTTGAAACTCAAACGACGAAAAAATACAAAAATTTTAATTGAAATTATTTATTAAGTTTTCCTATTTTCTCTCCCCCTCCCCCGACGACGCAGGGAGCAGGCTCTGTCGCACACAGAGTCTACCAAACGGGACGCAGGGCTCCGTGTGCTGCCCTGGTTAGCGGTAGGTCGGCGGCCGGCCGGCTAACCAATTGGCTGGCGATACCACCTCTCCCCTTCCCTCCCTCTTCCTATATATATACCCCTCCCATCTCTTCTTCCCTTAGCCCAACCTCCCACAGCCTCAACCCAGCAAACTAGCAAGCAGCCAGCCACCAGCAAACCGCCGCCTCCTCTGCCCCAGCCTTGTAATGACTCAATATCGTTACTTTGCAAATTAGGTTAAAATCCCAACTCTAACATTAGGATCCTAGAGAATTTCAAATTAGGACAAATAAAAATACATTTAGATGAGAATAAATTTTAGATCAAAGTGTCCTAGTTTGGGAGAAATCCAGATAACGGAAACTCCCGCTTTATTTTTTTCTGAACTTTTAAATTCAATAAATCAAGAACATTAAATACATGACCGAATTTATTGATTTTCTTGTCATTATGTTAAGAATATTATTTAAAGGCCGCTCGAGAAGTTTCATAAATTTTGAAGAGCCAATTTGATCTCAATTAATTTTCAAAGTTTAAAATATCAGAAATTAATTAAAAATAAAATATTGCTCTGAATCGAAAATTTTCGGTGTGAGGATATTTGTTACATCGTAACACACCTCGGTATCAAGTTTCATTATTTTTGGACTCCAAACGGCGCAAAAAGACGAAAAATTTAACTTTAAGTAAATTTTTAAGGCGATAGTTTTCGCTAGGAGGACTCCACACTGAGCCGACACTCGCTCTTCCCGCTTTATTTTTTTTTTGTACTTTTAAATTCAATAAATCAAGAACATTAAATACGTGACCGAATTCATCGATTTTCATGTCATTATGTAAAGAATATTATTTAAAGGCCGCTCGAGAAGTTTCATAAATTTCGGAGCACCGGTTTGATCTCAATTAATTTTCAAAGTTTAAAACACCAAAAATTAATTAAAAATAAAATATTGCTCTGAAACGAAAATTTTAGGCGTGAAGGCATTCGTTACATCATAACACACATCGGTGTCAAGTTTCATTATTTTTGGACTCCAAACGGCGAAAAAAGACGAAAAATATAACTTTAAGTAAATTTTTTAAGGCGGTAGCTTTCTCCAGGAAGACTCCTGTGAGGGCCCGATGCCAGTTCGGTAGAAACCGTTCTGGCATTGGGAACTGCTCACCGCAGGATCATATCAAGCAATTTGAGAGAAAAGAATGCGCATATAAAAGTAAATTATATTTTTCATTTATCTAAAGTTCTTATTACAAGTTTCATCATCGTACAAAACAAAAAAAAAAAAAACAAAAGAACAAAATAAGCATTTCAGCGCCGTTGTTGATCTTTTGAAAGCTAAGGTTCTGGTTTAACCTCTTCTAGGAGCACCTGACCTGGTATTGTACAGAAAACAATACCGGGATTTGAATTCCCAGTAATTAGAGAATACTCTAAGTACAGCAGTATACAACAACAAATTAATTTACGAAAACGCGTTTAGCAGAGATAAAAATACAGGATAGGTAAGGCAACTGCGTAAAATGAGCGAGTAACTTCCTGCAACAAGTATTTATCATAAAATAACGGTTACTGATGTCATTTTCCAGTAACCAACCCCGAATATTACTGATATCATTTTTCCAGTAACAACCCCGAATGTTATTGATGTCATTTTCCAATAACAACCCCGAATGTTGCTGATGTTATTTTTTCAGCAACAACCCCGAATGTTACTGATGTCATTTTCTAGTAACAACCCCGAATGATATTACGTTGGTTCCGGACAACCAACCAAGCTTCAAAACGAAATTCGGCTTAAAGCAAGTATGCGAAGCAAAGCAGTAATAGAAAAATTGCAATATGTAATGCAAGTCATATACTGGATACCTTTAGTCTTTTAGTTCAGAAGTTCAACAGCTCGTATGAGTGACAGTTCGCTCAATCTGCATTTTAAGTTCCCGATATTTTTAAGTTAGCTTTGATTCTTTTATTCTGTTTGTCTTCTTCTGCTTTTGAAATTCATTTAAATTAAGCTGCTGTTAAAGCAGTTGTTAAGGTGTCTTTATGATTATCATACTAATGTATAACGAAAAAGTCAGAATAATCGACGGTATTGACAAATAGAAATTAGTAGTCATTTATAACACATTGAATCGTTCCCATTATTAATTAATGAGGATAATTCTATTGTGTATGACTAGCTAAAAAAATTTGATAGTGAGAATAATTAAATTAAGAGAAAGCGAATGAGTTCTTTCAATTTTCTTTCCCTTACCTTAGATTTAGGATTGCCGGCACACGAAATGAAGCCGGAACGGGTTGGCCGAAGGGTTGCTGGAGCCGCTGCGGGGGCTGCCGGGGGCTGCAGGGCTGACGGAAGGTGCTGCCGGGGACTGCCGGGTTGCGGAAAGTGGCTGTCGAGGGCTGCCGGGGGCTGTCGGAGGCTGCCGGAGGCTGCTGGAAGCTACTGGAAGGGCTGAGGAGGGGTTAGAAGGGGCTGCCGAGCTGCCGAAGGGGCTGGAAGGGGGCTGCCGGAGGGGCTGGAAGGGGGCTGGAAGGGCTGTCGGGGGCTGCCGGGCTGTTGGAAGGAGGCTGGAAGGGCTATCGGGGCTGCCGAAAGGACTGGCCGGCTGCTGGAAGGGCTGAGGAGTGGTGGCCGGCTGCTGGAAGGCTGGGAACTGCTGGAAGGCTGAGGAGGAGGCTTTATAGGCGCTAGAGGGGGCGCCACAATGTGCGCCAACTGGCGACATAATGGCGCCAGGCGACTTTGGCACGGAAGGTTCTCCCGCCAGAGGGCGGGAGTGGGGCCAGGAGAAGGTGGTCGGCCCTATGGGCCGACAGCCTGCGCCAAAAACGGCGCAGGCAGGCGCCGTATGCCCACCAGGCTTCCGCCTGGCGTGGAAATTTCTCCCGCCTGGCGCGGGAGAAAGGCCGCATGCGAAGGAAGGAAACAGAGAAAATAAGAAAAAAAAAACTTAAAATTAAGAATCTTCTCAAATTTCCGTCGTTTGCCGTCCGAATACAACGAAACTCGGCACCAAGGTGTGTTACGTCATGACGAACACCCTCGCGCCGAAAATTTTCGATTCGGAGCTAAACTTTATTTTATTTTAATTTTAGGGGTTTAAAACTTCGAAAATTGGCCACGATCCAATCGACACTCAGATTTTGATGAAAACTTCTCGAGCAACTTTTAAATAATATACTAAACACGTCGACATTGAAAACGATGAATTTGGACACGTATTTCAATATTTTTGATTTTCAGAAATTAGAAATTTCGAAGATAGAACGGGAGCTTCCGTCTTTCGGATTTCTACTGAATTATGGCTCTTTGATTTTTAAAGTTGTTTCTATCAATTGGTAATTTTGTTTGCCCTAAAGTGAAATTCCCCGGGATCCTGATTCATAAGGCGGGATTCTACCCTAATTTGCAACACAACGGTTTTGGGTCGTTACAACTCCACTCTAAGCCGACCCTCCTCTCCTACTAGCCAGCCGCCAACCCAGCCACCCCGGTCACCCCATTCCGACCCACCAAACCAGCTAGCCAGCCCCCTCTCCGGCCTCCCCACTTTAGCAACCCCTCCGGCTTCCTTCAACTACATTCAGCCTCCCTCCTTTTTTCAGCAACTCTAGTCGAGATAAGATGAGAAGGAAAAAAAGGAAGGAATTGGATGAGAGATTTTGCTAATATTATTATTTATGTATTTCTTTTTGTATACTTAATATTCCCTATTCTGAAAAAAAAAAAAAAAATATTAGTCATACACATTATTATTGTTCTCATTAATTAATAATGAGACTAGTACAAATGTTATTAAATAATTATTATTCTCATTCTGTCAATTTCAATTCAGGCGTTTTCATTTTTACATCTCATAATTATTATTATTCCGCACATTTTTAGTCATTTTCATTCTGTTTTTCTTTCGTTCATATATTATTATTATCATTGAATAATGATAATAATAATATATCCAATATAATTGCTGCCCTCGATGACTTAAAAATGTTGTTTTCTATCAAGAAAAAAAGAATGAACGAAATATAAAATAGAAAAGAACAAAGTAAAAATTCCTAAAAAAATATATCATATCTTTAAAAAGGCTAATTTAAAATATCCAAACTAAACACAGATTCAGTTGAATTGTCGCACATTTGAAATTAAAGAAAAAGGTATCCAGTACAAGATATTTTATTTTTGCACTTTACTGCTTGCTTAGCTTTGCTTTGAGCCAAATTCATATTGAAGCTTGGTTGGTTGTTCGGAACCAACATCATTTTATTCGTGGTTGTTAATAGAAAAATAATATCAGTAACATTCATGGTCGGTTATTGAAAAAAAGACATCAAGTAACCAACATCCTTTATTCGTGATTGTTACTAGAAAAATTATATCAGTAATATTTGTAGTTGGTTATTGAAAAAAAAATATCAAGTAACCAACATCATTTTATTCGTATTGTTACTGAAAAAATGATATTAGTAACATTCGTAGTTTGCTATTGAAAAAAATACATCAAGTAACCGGCATCCTTTTATTCGTGGTTATTACTGGAAAAATGAGATCAGTAATATTTGTGGTTGGTTATTAAAAAAAGACATCAAGAAACCAACATCTTTGTGATACTATTTGTTGCACAAAAATTTTATTTAGTTTGCGTTATTTCCTTATTCTTCCTGCATTTTATTACATCCTTTTATCTGCTAATTGCATCTCTACCATTATAAATATAATATTATTTTGTTTACTACAGTACTTAGAGTATTCTCTAATTACTGAGAATTCCAATCTCGGTATTATTTTCTGTACAATACCAGGTCAGGTAGTTCTGGGAGAGCCTGAACGAGAACTTTAAAACTTAAATTATCAATTTGCTGATGGATCTAAGGCACTGCTCTACTTTTCCTTTTATATATTTTTTTTCTTTTGTTTTAGTTCATCTTTTATGAACTTTGTAAAGAAGAACATTGGAAATTTTGTATTATGAAATATTAAATGAATGATAATTTCTCTTGGCTTTTGTATGTGTATTTCTTTTTCTCTTAAATTGCTCAATATGATACTGCGGTATGTGAACACTTGAATGCCGGGACAATTTCCGCTGAGCCGGCGTCGAGTCATCACAGTTGGCATCAGAGCAGCTCAGAGGATGTTAAATAGGAGCTAAGTGTCATACAGAGCAAAGTACCACTTTATATGAGCAGCCTCTTGAACCCATGATGGTTAAGGTGCTATACGGTTGTGGTAGCTCTTGAGCCTGTAAGGGCCACCTCTAATCCTATCTACTAAATGGATGGTTTTTGAATATGTGTGTGGATACTGACGAGGACGTCAGTTACTTAAGTTTGGGAGATTGTAAAGACCCGCTTAAATAGTAATAAGTGAAACTCTTAAATATCGAGGAACCTTTTCAGTTAATGGTGAAGTTCCTGAAAATAACTCCAAAGTTAAGCGTGCTCAGGTGGGAGCACTCGCAGGATAGGTGACTGAATGGGAAGTTATCTTCTGAGGGAAAAATAGTTAGGCCTTTCAAGCCAAAGTGAACAACACCTTGATGCCTAAGAGTTTGGGCTGTTACAGTTAAATTTATCATGAAACTCGATTGTTGGTGCTCAATGATAAGGAATTGCAAATGGTGATATTACAGGAAGCGCATTGTTCAGGATATAATATCCATCTTAGAACTTCAAAAATGTACCATGATTTAAAAAAAAAACTATTAGTGGTTTGGACTAAAGAAGAATGTATTCTATTTAACATATCAAGAAACTAACAAAAAAGAATGCATTCTTCTATGGAATCGATCTTATCGAAGAAACTAACAAAAAAATTCAATTGATAAAGCTAAGAATAACTGCAGCCCAAGATCATCAAAAGAAGTACCATGATTTAAGACACAGAGTGCTGGAATTTTAAGTCGGAGAACTTGCTTATCTAAGAGTAAGTCCAATAAAGGGAGTTTATCGATTTGGCATATCAAACAAGCTAAGCCCGCAATATGTGGGACCATTTGAGATCAATGCCCGAATAGGGAGCTCTGCATATAGTTTGAGGTTACCATAAAATTTCTCCAAAGTACACGATGTATTCCATATATCATCCCTACGCAAATGTTTGCAAGAACCGTCTCAACAATTAGCAGTACCCAGAACTATAATTCAGCCAGACTTTGACATATGTGGAAGAATCAGACAATATCATAGAACGAGATAACCGTCAGTTAAGGAAGAAAACTATTCCCATGGTCAAGGTGCAATGGAAAGGTCACAGTGCCAAGAAAACAACATAAGAATTGGAGGATGATATGAGAAAAGAGTATCCCAGACTCTTTCAAAATTCATGTAATCATAATTAAATCCTCTTACGTTCAATTAAATGTTTTCTTTTTCGGTGTAATGTCGAGAACGGCATTATTTTTAAGTATGAGAGTTTGTAATGACCATAGATCATTTTGTGAAAGACATTAAATTCCCACGAAACTCAAATTATGTTGTTTTACCAGCGAATTTCCATTTTTCGTTAAAATTTTCATCTATGATTCATTTTTCGTCAAAAAGATTTTCTGTTACATGCTGATTAAATTCTTGATTGAGGAAGTTTTCAAAACTAATTAATGCTAAAATAAAAATTTAGAATTGTTAAATTAGTAAAATATTACTTACCGAGCGGGCTGTTCTTTTAGAAACCGTAAGCAATTAAGATTACGGTTCTATTAGGAAGGTATGCGTAGAGTAATAAAGTCATTTCCTAAATTTTTCCGTAACTCACGTACACCCTCCGCTAATCAAGCCGCATGGAGCAGGCGTGTGTTACATACACACATCCTATTTAACCCAAAGAGCCGCTCGATTCTTTACCGCCTTCGCTTGGACGTCTTCTCTTCTTCTCAGTTGTCCGAGCCCTTTCAATCTCGTCATTCTGCTCGTAATTCTGCGACAGAGATGCAAGCTTAAGCCGACATGATACGGCCCTGGAAGTGTTAGAGGCACAGACGAGCAACTACAAAGTTGACTGGAAGGCAGACAAACGATTGAGAAGCCGACTTATGTACTTCTGTCCGCAATGACTATCGACCTCTGCTCTTTCTCCTCGCTCAACCTTCTTCTTCTGCTCAATCTTTTGCGCTCGACAAGCGTTCGAAGACATTCTATTCTCCTGATCCCAACCGCTGATTCTTCTCTGGCTCTGCTATTTTCACTAGGGCTCGCAATCTCAAGATACGAAATTCCTTTAAAATTTTGCTATTAAAATCCTTAATGATAACTTAGGATTAAATTTATTTCACTATTTAAGAAATTTGCATAATGAAATTGAGCATTTTTAGATATTGGGATTAATCATGAATTTTTTAGACCTTACTAATTAACTAAATTTTTAGCAAAACAAACTATGTTCCGACCATTTGAAATATTATATTTGGTTGTTAAGCTGAATTTAATGAGAAACTTATTCATGAAACTCATTTCAATTATCTTAATTACTTCTAATATTCTATACTTGGAAAATGTTCCTTTACTATTGTCTTTAGAGCATTATAATGGAATTTGGATAAGTTAAATGTGATTTATATAGTTAGAGTAACATGTAATATAAGTTAGACTGCTGAATTTTGTCAGAGGATAGATAATAAGTAGCATCTTAATCTATAGTTGGGTTCACAGATTATCTGAAATTTGAAAATTGAACAATTCTGCACCCCACGAAAATGTTACTACTTAATAATAAGAGTTGAAATTTCAAGAATTGTCAATGAATGATTCAACAATTCAATTCATGTTTTACCATGTTCTAGCATAATTTAAGCTTATTAGATTTTTCTATTGGAAAATTATTGTAAAAGGTTGTTAAGAAATAAAGAATATTTGATTAAGTATGATATTGAAATACTGCGCCATATTGTTATTAATGTTATAAAATCTCTAAATCACC
Source organism: Gastrodia elata (assembly GCA_016760335.1). Taxonomy (NCBI): domain Eukaryota; kingdom Viridiplantae; phylum Streptophyta; class Magnoliopsida; order Asparagales; family Orchidaceae; genus Gastrodia; species Gastrodia elata. The sequence goes on from CM028676.1 coordinate 2,320,398, forward strand.
AACTTTAGAACTCTTAAGTAAAATTATTGTAATGTACCTTTTATGAGATTTAAATCAAGAGGTCTGGGCAGGATATGAGAACAAAAGGCTAAGTTAGGTAGTATGCCGAGTAATAAGATTTATTGAAACACTAAGAGCATCATTTTCAAGGTTTAATAAATTTCAATTATAACTTTTGCAGACCCATCAAGTTTGTGAGTGATTCATCAAGATAAGTCAAATATAAAAGTACACTGGATATTACTTTATATACTCTTATTATTTTTCATTGCTGTTTGAGCATCATTTTGAGCCTATTTTATATTGCTACTTAATACATTATTCTTACTACTAATGATATAAGAGAAATAAATGATGTTTATATATCTTGTGAATGTTGCAAAGGATTCTGAAACGGAGCATGAATAGGTTAGGGACAGGGCTAGTCCTCGGAAGACATAATGGTGCGCCATCTAGAGCCTTGAGGAGGGCCATGTGAAGAATATGCTTTTATGCTTTTATTGAACCCAGTCTCAAGGTTCTGGCTTTTCCCACGGAATTATTATCGTCGCTTCATGATACCAAGACATAAATATAAATATAAATTCTTATGCGATTATCGTTTGAAATTTGGCATGTAACAAAGAAATATTTATTTGCAAAAGTTATAATTATCTTTTACTTGCAATATACCATATTTTTTCTGCAATTATTATTATATCATTTTTCGCCTTTCATTTATGCTTAAGAAGTGTATCATTTAATATTCTTTATACTTAGAATATGCACTAAGATATTATTTTTATAATGTTAGGCCAGGTACAACTAAAGGAGGCTTAAGGATGTTTTAAATAGTTGTGATGCAGAATTAAAGATTCAAAACTTTTACTTTTACTTCAAGAGACAAATATTTTATGCTGTCAATTATGTAATAATCTAGATGTTACTTATTTTAAATTGAATGAATGAAATTTCTTTATTCTTATGTAGCTCTGGATGTTATTTAACTGCTATTTTACTTAATCGTCAATATGATCCTGCGGAAAGATGCACCCGATGTTAGATTAGTTATTACCAATCTAACATGGGCCATCACAGTCTTGAAGTAAATCATAGTATCATGAAAACCATAAGACTAATCACCCTATGATCAAACATATTACATCTTCATTATACATCTCTATAATAACATCATAATATGTCACACTAACTTTTTTCTCTTTAAAACTATTTAAGGAAATTTTCTTGATACTCTAAGTTATTTTAATATCAATATTGATATGATAAAGATAGTCTTTTTCTAAATTTCTCCATTAAACTCTATAAATATTTGGCTTCCATGGTAAGATTTACCAAGAATAAAACTAAATTGATTTTTTTTAAATGCGAGTATCCCTTCATAGTTTGTATATTTAATCACACTTCCCAAAATTTCAAGATATTGCTCATCAACTGAAGCATCACATTTATTCTTGTAAATATGTGCAATAATACTCTACTCATCATGAATTTTCATGCTTCAAAAAATATTAAATAATTTTGTAAATCAAGAAATTCTATTCTAGACCAAAAATGTGCACGCATCAATAATGATCTCATCCAATCATTTCGTGTTTTTATTTTTCATCATTTTTGTGTATTATAAATCTCAACTTTACTAAAGTATTGAATGAAAATATAATTAATATTATTTTTATAATCATTACTCGAATTAATCATATAGTGCAATCCTCATTAAAAAGTTTAGTAAAATAATTATTCATCTATATTAAATATTTTTATTTAAAAAAAAGCTCTTTAATCATCATCTTTAGTATATCTTATCTGAATCAAGTCGTTAATTCTCTTTTTAATTAATCCAGTTATCTTGTATCATATAAATCTTCAAATGCCTCAATCTTAGTATTACAAGCTGCTATTTTGGATTCATGACAAGCTACTTTACATTTTTTTCAATTTTTCTCATTTTTATGTTTAAATCATTTTTAGAACATATCTTTTGTCTTTAATCTTTACTTGAATATTTTGTGTCCAGAACAAAGCATCTTTATTACTAGGTGTTCTCCATTTTGATTCACTAGGTATACTTTAATACATAAACTACTGATAACCGCATTCCATATGGCTTATTCCTCAACCCACTAAGTTTTAAGACTTCATTCTTAAAAATATCTATATTATCCTTCTTAAAATTTTACCATCTAATTTTAAGACAATAGGTTTGCTATTACTTGTCTTACTCATTTTTAAATCTAAATTCAATAATGGATATTAGCTTATTAAACAATCGTCTGGAATAATGTTACAATCCTTGCAATGATCACATTTATTTAAGAAAAAATAATCAATCTAAGTTTTAGAAGCTCAAACTTTATGAGTGATATATACTCCTCTCTTTTCTTAAAATAAGTATTAATAATTACAAAATAATAAGCTAAAACAAACTCCAAAATTATTTTTCTTCATTAATCTCTCCAAAACTAAAATTGCTATAATTACTAATAAAATCTTCAGTTATTCTTCCAATATTGTCCATTTAAATATCTTCCTATAGATAAACTTCTATTCTTAGATTATTCCTTAAATCAATCCTCCATCATGTTCGGCACAAAAAGATGGCCCAAAACCCGATGGCATCAACAACGATGCTCTATGGATCCTCACCGTCGGCGCCTCATCCATCAGCCGTCGAAACACTGTGTTTCTCAAACTCGGCAACAGAATGGAATTCTCAAACTCGGCAATGCATTATACAACTTTTAGGAGATGCCATAGCTCTAGCATAATTTTTAAATGATTCAAATTATGAGAAGATTTGACCAAGCTTTACACTCAACAGGACTTGGGATCCAACAACATAATTGATTAACAAATTTGAGTAAATAAATGAGCGTCACACATGTTGAAAAAGAGAAATGAAGCCCAAATTGCATGGCAGGAACCTATTAGAAATTATCTCAAATACTTGAAACTTAGGCTAAGGTTTTGTTTCATTAAGTGCATTAAAGATAGGACTCATATAGATAGCTTAGTAGGATTAAAGTTTGGTGATGCTATTATGGCTTATAAATAAAAAAGAAAAAAATGTTATTAATATGTGTTCCTCTTATATTTTAAATAATAAAATTAAGGTAAATTTTAGAGAAAACTTGCAGAGAAGCTCTTTTTTTGGGAATCTCCTAGAGACTTTCTCGAGAGCAGCCAAGTCTCAAAGCCAAAGAGCAGGTGAATTATGCTAGTAAGTTGAGTTAATTCAACTAAATAGTTATATATTTGATATTTTTTTCTTTGAACTTCCTGAAAAATCTGATGGGAATGATCAACAGACTAGACGTAATTTATTTGATAAATTTTAGAATTAAACAAATTATATAGAGGTTAATACTTTTATGCAATCAACATGCTGCCGAAACATTGATGTGCCAAACAAAGAAAGCCTTTTGGGTATTTCTATATGCATCTGCAGATATAGCAGTAAGACATGGTCCAATTGAACCATTGCACCTTATGTTGATTAATCAGAAAACTGATTGTGTCTGAATGAATAAAAGCACAATCAAACAAATCATAAGAAAGATTAGGTACTCATACTAAATGAACTTTAACTAAAAATTTAAATAATTAGTCATGTCAAACACAAGCAAGGTTTAGAAGTTATTGCAAATTTTCACAATCGCTAGAAGAAATACCTGGATATTCAAATTTATTTCGTGATTGCTCCATTATTATAAATTAAACGTATCAAATATTATTCCATAGAAAATACAAATTTCGAATTCTTTCAATTTTTAAATAAAAATTTTAAATTAAAGTTTTGCAGAAATAAACATTTCAAATTCATGGAAGCAATACAAATTTAAGAATCTATTTATGATGAGTAAAATCCTTCAGGGCTTCTGAAGGATGATTAAATTGGCCAATTGTTGATGGACATATCTAACATCCGGTTTTTCGGAATAGACATTATAATCTATTATATTAAGAATTACTTCCTAATATAAAGGAGGATTATTCTCCTATTTATTCTATTAGTAGATACTATCAAATAAAGTGTTTATACATTTTTTGCATATTTTATATTTTCATGATAATGTGGCAATTGAAAGCTTAAATTTTCATTAATGAAAAAAAAATTATTACTGAGGTACCCGACAATCCTTTTAAGAGGTTAGGTTCACTTTTCACACGCAAGTCATTGCACATCTCAATTTTTCAACAGCTCATCCTTTTAAACATAAAAAACTAGTTTTACATTATTATTTTGTCTTTTGATGCCTGAATTCCAAATTATTTTCAAAATTCTTATGCTAAACGATGTACTAGAAAGTGACATATTGCTCTAAGAGGATAATGATGTACCTCTACAAATCATATAATTTCAAGAACAGATGCTACGCAAGCATTTTGTCTCAATTATTTTTTTGATGCTGGAGTTCCCATTGTTTCAAAAATTATCATGCTAAAAGATGTATTAGAAGGTGATCATATCCTTCTAAGAGGATAATGGTATACCTCTATAAATCATATAATTCCAAGGACATATGACTATGAAAGCAATTTGTCTCAATAAAAATCTATATAATAAACAATCTATGATTCCATGCATCTTACATTCTATGCAGTTGCAGGCACCTGATCGCACTATAAAATATTTAAATTTCTTAAAGCCCCTATACATAAAAACAAATAATATTCCTTACCTTAATGTTTCAAAAATAAAGGATGAGTACACAGTATATAGGCTGCATACTGTCATAAAATTAGCTACCCATGCACAGCACCGCTAATTTACTAGGTTTTAACTAGTCTTCCACTATAGGCGTATAGGCGTGTATCCATTGATGTAATGTATTGCGATGTTATGTAATATTTGAAACAACTAGATTTAGGTTTGTGATGTTTAGAGTCATATATAGATGCATGTGCATTGGGATACGCTGCTGCAAATCTCTGTAGTAATTAGATCTGTGATGTATGCGGCGATGTAAAACTATAATAACATAAATAAGAAGTGGGAGTTGTGAACAATGAAGTGTTGCGATGCAATATGATTTTTTTTTTTAAATTTCCCATCAGCTCAAAAAATATGACATGAGGTAGCCTATAGTTTCTAATCATTCTCGGAACATTACATACTTGTGCCCTCCAATGTCAACACCTTTGACCAAAAGACGGGGTTGGGAGAATGAATTCATGGAATTTGAATAAAGTCTATCCCCATTTTTCTAAAAAGCAGGTCCTAGCCTAAGCTTATCAGAAGACCTAATGGAACGCAATTAACAATAAGGGCATGTTATTATAAGGAACCTCATCCCCAAAAATAAAATAAAGCACAATTGAATCCTTTTTTTTATCTAGAGGAAGGTATGCATATATTCAGTCTGCCTTCCATTAGGTTGGTAGCTTTTGATCGGTGACAGCCAGTCTTCTAATGTCATCCATTTAGAATCTCCTGAAGCCCACAAAAACTTAAGAATTGGAAATTCCTTATGCTAGCCACTCAGTCTGCACTAGAGCATAATATAATGATAAGTATAAATTCATGCGAGATTTTAAACATTTTATTTTTAATAACTTATGTAAACCTTTTTAAAGAAGATTGGATTGGGAAGATAGCCAAACATGGTAAAGCTATATACGTATGCCTGCCAAAAATTGCAGACTGATAATATGTAACAACTTAATGTCGTTACTTTACAAATTAGGTCAAAACCCGTCTCAAACATCAAGACCTCGGGGAATTTCAAATTAGGGCAAACAAAATTTCCATTAGATAGAAATAATTTTTAGATCAAAGTGCCATAGTTTAAGATAATTCGGATAACAGAAACTCCCGCTTTAATTTTCTGAATTATTTAAATCTAATAAATCATGAACATTGAAATACGTGTCTGAATTCATCGTTTCCAATGTCTATTGTGATCAGTATATTATTTTAAGGCTGCTCAAAAAGTTTTATCAAATTCTGAGCGTCGATTTGATCGTGATTAATTTTTGAAGTTTTAAACCTCAAAAATTAATATAAAATAAAATATTTGTCTGAATCAAAAAATTTTAGCGCGAGTGCGTTCGTTATATTGAAACACACTTTGGTGTCAAGTTTCGTTATTTTTGGACTTCAAACGGCAAAAAAATGTGAAAATTTAACTTTAAGTAATTTTATTAAATTTTCCTCTATTTCCTTCCTTCCTCCCTTCGATCTTCGTAAATCCCTGCTTTGCGCCCACCCTTCTAGAATAAGGAAGTTGGTTGAGTTCTTTCTAGAAGATCTCGTATATTCTTCTGTTGGACTTCGACTATCTAGAAACAGAGAGACTACCGGTGGCCTAGAGCCAAGATCTTTTTGTCTAAACTCTAGCTCACATTCGCAGCCTAAACTTTTGATAACCCTTTCTTGATGAGTTTAGCTTTTGCTGACACGCCTACCCATTTCAATCTTTCTAATATTCATATGTGCATTCTTATTTTTCTTTGCTTTGGATTCTAAGAACTGCTTCGCAGTCTAAGGCTTGCACCTGTTTCCATTAGATATAAATAATTTTTAGATCAAAGTGCCCTAATTAAGATAATTCGGATAACAGAAACTTCCGCTTTAATTTTTTAAAATATTTAAATCCAATAAATCATGAACATTGAAATACGTGTCTGAATTCATCATTTTCAGTGTCTGTTGTGATAAGTATATTATTTAAAGGCTGCTCGAAAAGGTTTATCAAATTCTGAGCGCCGATTTGATCGTGGTTAATTTTTGAAGTTTTAAACCTCAAAAATTAATATAAAATAAAATATTTGTCCGAATCAAAAAAATTTGGCACAATGGCGTTCGTTATATTGAAACACACCTTGGTGTCAAGTTTCGTTAATTTTGGACTTCAAATGGCGAAAAAATGCGAAAAATTTAACTTTAAGTAATTTTATTAAATTTTCCTCTATTTCCTTCCTTCCTCCCTCTCCCTTCGATCGCAGACCCCCCTACGACTCGCTCGCCCGACAGGCGCATCTGGCGCGGAAGGTTCCACGCCAGGCCTCTCCCTCTACTTAAACCCTCGACCCTCTCCTCCTCCAAACCCTAGCCAGTAGCCAGCATTCCTCCCCTCCCTGCCAGCCAGCCCTTGCCAGCCTCCTGCAGCGACAGCGGCCACCTAGCAGCCAACTCCCTCCTGCCGTAGCCGTCCCTCAGCCGGTCAACAGCCAGCGAGCAGCCACCCGGCCACCCCATTCCAGCCAACAACCCCACTCCAATCTCCCTCCGCTTTTCGGCAATCCTAATCCTAAGGTAAGAAGAGAAGTATAAGAGAAAGAAAAAGAGAGAATAAAAGAGGAGAAATTACTTTTGCTATTTCTTCATTCTTTTATTTTATACATACTTAATAATCATTATTATGAAAATAATAATGATAAAATATCATCATTCACATTAATATACTTCTCATTAATTAATAATTAAAACTATACATATGTTATAAAATGACTATTATTTCAATTCAAGCATTTTATTCTGTCATTTCTCGTTTTACTATTATTATTATTACGTTCTGCAATTTATACAGTCGTTTTCATCCTGTCTTTTCTTTCGTACATTATTATTATTATTAAAATGATAATAATAATGTTATTATAAATATTATTGCCACATTAGCAACTTAAATACGGACTTCTGTCAAATTGAGAAAACAAAAGAGAAACAGAATATAAACAAAGATAATAATATTGGCTAAAAAGACTAATTTACAATATCAAAAATCTAAATGCAAATTGAGCGAACTGCCACTCATCTGAACTGTTGAATTTTTTAACTTAAAGAACAAGGTACTAAATGTCTATTATTACTCTCATTTAAATATGCTTTTCTGCTCAGCGTCGCACAAATTTGATAAAAGTGCTTTTTAAAGTCACATAAAATGATATATGAACAAGTTTGGATAAATGAGAAGCAAGGGTTCCATGTTGATTTATATTTTTTGTCTGATCAGACAACCGTTAGGACGGGATTGTCCGACATCGGGAGTCATAAGAAACCTATACTGATAAGCCTTTGAGGGGGCAGGTATAGAGGGAAGTTGAGATATGTAACACAAAAATGAACCCCCCCATTTTCTCGATTTTGTACTTGCCCAACAAAATCATATTTTGCCTCAGATATCAAACGCTAAAATTCTATATTTATTTTTATGACTGCAATTATTTTTTTGCTAAGTTTCAAGTGCAATTGAAACAGATTTGCAGGGATAAGTTTGTACAACTTTTATTTCCTGTCAATAATTGATTATTTTGCTTATTATTTAACATTTATAAAAATAACATCTATCAGTACTTAGTTTCACAACTAACTGGTATTCAAATGCCCGCACTTTTGAAAGTGCCCAGATCAGGAATTCATCCTCGAAGAAAGGTGCTAAAAACTGAGCAGTGCTAATACTGCTACCTGCTGATCCACCACTTTCTTTTTGACTATATCCACTTTTAAAAAGTTTGTAACTTTTCTTTTATTTTAATCTTTGTAATCAGAATTTGTGAATTAATGAATAAATGAGTTATGTTTGATGTCTATATATTTATCTCTTAATCACTCAATATGATCCTGCGGCTAGAGGGCTATCTGTTGTTTTATCACACCCACAGCAGCCGGTGTTGGAGCTCCCGCTGATCCGGCACCGGGTCCTCACATAATAGGTGAGTCATAGAAAGTAAAAGAATATGTAACAATGAATAATGAAGACTTATTTACATTAAAAATGTAATATTTAAATTTAACATTAATACTAATCTTTTGAGGATGGGCATATGTAACGACCCTTGGTCATTACTAAGAAAGGCTCTAACGTCCCCGCTAATCCTAAATGTTCATTAATATCATTACAGTCTATTAATACTCGTGAATTTTTGTTTTTTTGTTAGTTTTCCCGCCGAGATTCATTTTGACATTGATAACCCGCCATTCTATTTCTACAATTGATTAACCAACCTCATTTAAAAAAATAATAATAAAATAAAAATTTTAACGGTAACATTTCTTATCTGTCGATCCTCCCATTTGTCGCCACCTTCCAGAAATGGCGCCTTTATCTCAATAAGGCGTGAAGTCGCTTGCGGAATGGGGCGACGCCTCAATAAAAATCATCGGCAGTGTATTTAGGCGGATAGAACCTACGACGCCTGAGCACTTGGACTACCGCAGCTCATACGCATCGTCTTCTTCTCGACTCCAGATGCAGTGACCGAGCCGACGAAGCCGTAGTCTTCAACGCAAGCAGAGACGCAGCCATAGCCTACGGAAGTCCTCGACGCCGCTCTTCGATCCTGCCGCTACGAACTTTGCCGATTCCGTAACTCCTCTCCAAGTCGACGACGCCAGCCGCAGCCTTGGGAGGATACGCCGCAAGCAAAGACAAAGCCAACCGCAGCCACAGTCTTCGACGCCTTCAATCGCTCTGCTTCGACAACAAGAAGGTTCATCTCGACCCCTTCAGCTGATCCCTGTTCCTTCAAGCACGGCTTCGACCCGATTCCATTCATTGAAATCCACTCGACGTATCCGAGCCATTTGCTTTCTTTTCAGCTGAGTTCTAGAAACGCCCGATTGCATAGGTACAATGCTTATTCTCTGCTTTATTTTTTAATTAAGTAGAATAGAAGTTGTTATGAGATTAGGCATGATCGATTCTAAGCGATGAGTTTCTAACTGTAAACTTTTATGTGCTGTTTAATCAGAGTCCGTTGAAATCTGTAAGCAAACAGAATAACAATATATCAATAAATTTGTAATATAAATTTATTGTAGTACATAGGAATTAGTGTAGATGGAAGCAACAGGTTATTATAAAAGTTTTATCCCTCTTTAGAATAGCCATCTATCAATAATGATTGTTATAAATTATACTTATATGGTTAAGAATCTCACCATAGCAATGAAGTAAGCAAAAAAATAGTAGGCTGAGTTCTTGAAAGTGAAAGTGATTGTTATGGGAATAAGAAATATTTGAAATATTTGTTGAACTTCATTGAAGGATGAACAATTGTCTACTTCCTTGCATGCAAATTGATCTTAGATACATCATGATTAGCTCACCACTCTATATATGTATAATTAGACAATATATCTCTTTGACAACTTAAATGAATGATTCAACAAGTTCTTAGATTTACCATAAGCATGTATTATTCTTTATATTGCAATAATTTACGAATGGCTATGTAGAGAATCAGTCTTGTAAAGAGGGTTTATAATGAAGATCCTTAGATATTGACCTCAAGCTAACTTATGTTTATATTGTGATTTATGCACTTAAGAATTGATCAAATTTCAACAGTACTAAGAAAAATATGGGGTGTTCCGTTAATTAAATGAAGAGGGAAAAAATGCTAAGATAAGATTAGGATGAGTCAAATAAGTGAGTTAGATACTTTTATATGATACATCAATGATGGCTCGTTTTTAGTTCCTTAGTAAAATGATCATTCACCCACTATTTTAAGACATGATAAAGGTTCACGTAGAGAACTATTGCTTTATAAAGCATTAGAATATAATGAAATGAAGAATAAGAATTTTAGGGAATGCTTACATAAGTTTAGAAAGTTTTAAAAAATCTTTAAGGGGGAACAACACTAAATAAATATTAAAGACTTAGGAATAAGAAATTATATTTCATTATTATATATATGGGTCATTTTCAAAGCCTAATAATATTACAAATATAATTTTTACAGACAGCAATATTTTGAGTGCTAAAATCAGCATATTCGTATAACAATGTACATTGATCTTACTTTTTACACTTAAATGTTTTTATTGCTGTTTTGCACCGCTTTGAGCTTTATTCTTGTTGATAAATGAAATGCTTGATAAATGCTAGAGTAATGTCATAAATGAAATGTGTATGTTATGTCTTATAAATGTATGCAAGGGTTCCAAAATTATGGTTGATTAGGTTAGGGATGGGGCTAGTCCATCAAGAATTATAAGGGTGGCATCTGGAGCCTTTGAGGGGGCCCAGATGAAGGAGTTGCTCTTATTGAACCCAGCCTCATGGTTCTGAATTTGCCCAGCATAACTGCTAACGTTACTTCGTGAAATCAAGACATACATACAAACATGCATAAAACTTATTATATGTTGATAATATGACAGGTGACAATAGTATAGTAAAAAAAATATTTAATTTGCAGGATTATGTATTTTGCTCTAACCTTTGATTTCCTGCAAAATTATCTATTTCCACTTCCCGCCTTTGCTAAGTGTAATATTTAACATCTTTTGTACTTAATATGTGTATTGAGGCATTATTCTTATAATGTCCGGTCAAGTGCAGTTGGAGGACGTTGATATAGCTTAAAAGATATCTAAAGTATAGTCATGCTGACTTGGAGCATATAGTTTTGATTTGTTATTTAAACCTTAAAAATTGAAAGAAGACATTTACTTATATCATTTTTAGTTTGTAATAATCTAGATATTATATTCTTTAATTTGAATGATTGGCAAGTTTATTATGTTGTATGGCTCTATTGTTTAATTTATGTTCAAATGATATTTTTCTCTTAACTGCCAATATAATTTTGTGGGAATGTACCCAAGAGTAATTGGGTTGATACCTAACCTAACCCTAGGGCCATCACAGCATATGAGCCTCAATCCCTTTTCATAACATAGCTGTGCAGGAATTTTCTTCTTATTGGATAATGGACAAGCCAGAATAGATAGTTGATGATCTTCAAGAAGCTGGCGTGAAGTTAGTTATAATCTATGATAGATAGTAATGGGAGAATGAAACATTATTGTACAAAAGTGTTTATTCTCCAAATCAATGGAGGTGATAATTGTGCCATTGCAGCCTGTTGTGAAAATTAGGAAGAATTATGCTTGGGTTACTCTGAGAGAGCACTAAAGCAACAAGAATAAAATGCTAGGTGAAACATTTATGGTGTTTCAACACTTGGACTGATGTCAACTTTAGCAGGGAGGAGCGATTCCACTATTTGATAAAAATGGGAAAATAGTCGAATTGCAATTTCAATATGCGAAAGAGATACAATGTAGATTGTGTAGACTGTGTTTTCCATTCTCGTATAAGTTTATTTTATCACTATTGAGAGAAGTATAGATCATAACCAAAAGGGCAAACAAATTTATTCGATTTCAAAGCTTGAATTTTGTAGAAAATTTTAAAAAATCAATATACAAGTCAGATTTTTTACTTAATTAATTTTGAGTTAATTTTGTGATATGATGGCTTGCTCAAAAAAATGTTTTTAGTGAACTTGAATATTATTTGGTCAAGCTGTTTTAGATCGGGATTTTAATAAATGACCAAGGTTCATAACCCCAATCCATCTACAATTTCAAATTGGCTCGAAAAGTCAATTCAAGCCAAGTTGATGCAAATTTAAATATTTTCAACTTTGAGTTGAGTTCCAAGTCAAAAGTTCCAAACTTGAATTCAGTCTGACTAGCTCAAACTCTACTTGAAGCTAACCCTGCTAATTAGATATGGATGGTTAAGCTATAATCTATAGTTAAAGATGACGAAGTATAGGTAGGAAAATGCTCTCTCTACATGGAATTTACAGAGATACAGAACTTACAAAAATGAAACATGTGTAATTAATTCTAGAGAAGTGCAATGATTGGCTTGAATGCATTGAGAGCTGATGTGACTTTATACTTTGTATGTAATTTTATAAATTTTGTGTTGCATTTTTCATAAAATTATAATTATTATTTGATTTGATGGTTGCTATTCTAAGTAGAGACCATTATGGTTAAATGCCGTCATTTTTTTTTTAAATAGATGTCATTTTGGTCGAGAAAGATGTAATCTCTCCAAGTTTGGATATTCTAGCTCCAGAGACTCTAAAATTGGAATCAGGCAGGCAGCTGCTTCCAATTAGGCAAACCCAATATTCTTGAGCAAATAATAACCGGCTTAACCAAGCGTCACACGCCCAGCTAATGTAAATTTCAATCAATCAGGCTTCAATCAAGCAAATTGTAATCTGGAAATTCTGGACTAAATCATTTTCAATAAGAGTTATAGGCTGGCTATTATTCCCTTTTGACAGGTTACTCTTTTGAGGCTCTAATGCAAATTGTAGTGCTACAATTGCATCATGAAATTTAAGTATCAGATTCATTTCTTTCGCCTTTTATTATATAGATTATTAAACAATTGTAAAATATGAATAATTGAAAATTAAAAAACTTTTTAATTGAAAATTTGTATCACATTCTTTTTCTCGCATTTTATTTGGAAATAAAAGAATTTGACAAATTGCTTTTCTATGCCAAATATGCTTATATGTAAATGCTAAGATTGTATGATAAAATTTATGAATTACACTCTTTTCCTTCTCGTTTAAAAATTAATCTTATTTAAGCAAACTGTAAAATATGAATAATCAAGTTTTAGCCTAATTATAGCAGAGAATAAAAATAAAGACGGGCAATTTTAAGTATGCACCTAATCTAATCTATTAATATCAAAAAAAATTGCAAAAATCTAAGTACGCGTCTAATAAAGCCTGGCAATTTTATCCTCCAATAAATAAAAGCTACCAACTCATTCTGCAAATAAGAATAACGAGGGCAAACCAAATGAACAGCACTTTGTGTTGACTAACCCAAATATCTTAAATATTAAGAGTTCTCAATTAACCAAATGTACACAACTATACATAAAACAACAATAGTCAATTCATTTTGTTGAATCATAACAAACAAACCTAGATCATAATTAGTCTATCTTCAATGCAATTTATCAAAAGCTCATTTACTAGGAAATAGTAGCATGTTGATCATTACAGTTTGAAAATGATAATGGCATGAGAAACAAAAGAATAGGAATGAGAAAATAAAAACTTTGAGAAATAAGAAAAAAAATATCAATATCAATTTGTAGTAAGGTTAAAACCAAAGCTGGAGGAAGTGAACACACTCTCCAGTCACATATAATAAAATAAAAAGAAATGAAAGATAACAAAGAGCTGTAGTGTTGTTAATGGAGAAGGATCTAACAGACTAAAAGAAGAAAAAGAAAAATAGCACGCATGGTAAAAAGTTTACAAAAATAGACAGTAGCAGCTCTGCTTGTGACTAGATATAGATAATATGGAAAAGGCATGTAGCTATAATGAATATTGATCAAATAAGGACCTAAGATGTCATAACCCCTAACTTTTTATAAATCGCTAAGCTGAGGCGGTGAGCCACAGAAATTTGTGCACAGGACTAGGCCATAAATAGAAAGATATGAGAAACAGGATTGTTTCAAGGTATTAAGGAATTAAATTTAGGTTTGGTTTGTAACATGCCAGCTCCATTGGTTCACAGCTCAAGTTGATCCCAAGGTTGCAAGATCCCAAAACCATTGAACTTGATGTCACATAAATCGACATTTTCAACACTAAAAATCATTGGTTCCAGAATTACCAGAAGGTCACCACTATCCAAGCACTATGTACTCTTTTTGGAGATGCAAGAAAAATAAGTTGTGGTAAAGACCGAAAGATTTTCAAGCCTCTAATTAAAAAAAACCACCTACCCTTGAAATCGTCTTTATCATTGCATCTATCATTGTTTGTATGACTTGAAATAAGAGGAGGAGTACTCTAAAAGCCTGGAATGGGTTTAAGAAACAAATAAAAGAACAATGGAATCTCATTATAAGAGATTTGCTGAGATAAAGTCTCAAACAAAGGTTTGTACAAAGTCCTATGTAAAGAAGGAACATATTCTCAAAAAATTTGAATAGGACTTGGAAGAGAAAAAAAAAAAGGGTGATTCATGTAGGACTAAACTGTATCATTTCCCAATTTAAAATTTGAATATTAATTTTTATTTTGAGAAAATTAGTATTTTGAGAAAAGAAAATAATTCAAATATTTTAAGAGATATTGTATTTTCTAAAGTAAACATATTAAAATTAAGAATATATTTTATTACATTTTTATAAACTTAAGATCATTTTTGAAGGTGTAGATTGTTTCTAATATAATATTAATGTCTAAAAGTTTAGACATTTATTTAAAATAAAATACTAAATAAATTCAAATAATTACTATTTCAGTAAATTCCACATATCCTTATGAACATGCAGTTAAAATTTTATTAAATTTAGAATTAAAATGAGAGAAATAATTAATTAATTTAAATAAATTTTTAATAAATTTTTATTTTAAATATTATTTTATTTTATTTTATGGAAATTCATAAATAAAATTGGTAGGAATGATATAAGCTGTCGGATTCTGCAAGGGACGTGGGGCACGCATCTAGTGGTCCGACAATCACTATTGCATACTAGAAACTGTGTTGGATCCTTAACATGACGGTTGGCATGAATCTAACGGTTCGATAATGATTATAACTGTAAGCCGCATGGGATATATTAGACTAACGAATCTAATCTGATGGCCCGCGTAATTCCAAAACTACGAATAGACCGAGACCGTTGGATTTAAAATAGCAGATATCGAATGGTCGGGATTTAATCTATCATTTCAAATCCAACACGCCCAACCAACGACGCATTAAACGCGGATAAATCATAACTACAATATTTAATAATAGAGATTTAATGGCAAAGATTTAGTCCGCCGTTTCAAACCCAACCCGATATGACCGACGACTCCTGGCACTATTCATCACCGCAACTGCTACAGTAACCATCAAAGCCCTTTATTAAGCCCGTATCTCCTAAAACACTCAATCAAATTGGGCAAATTTAGTATCAATGAAAACATTAAAGCTAGAACTTTATAATTGAACCATAATTGGCCAATTTCAACAACTAATTACACCACAATTAAGTAAAAACTAATTGTTCATTAATTTAGAGAAAAGCTTTAAAACTTGAACTTCTCTATCACAGTGAAGCCTCGGTAAGAGAAAAACTAATTCATGTGTTTCTTTTTGGTTAAGAAGATTATTAAAGTAGTCAAAATATACCTAAATGAATTTAGGTTAAATTAGCTAACTTAGAGAATTTCATAACTCTTATGAAGGCCAAGAATCTAAAATCAATGAGAGATTCTTGACTTTTGCTAATGGAAGGTCAATGCAAAAGATTGTGAGATAATTCTTGTCTTTTTTGTCTCTTTTAAGCTGACATAGATCATTGTTTTAATTAAAATCTTAAATTCAATTGCTTAACAAGAATGTTCTTAGCAAAGATTTGATATTTAGATCAATTTAATCCAAAATGCTTTTTAATCAAAGTCTAGTTAACTTTGTTATTTTCTCTCTCCTTTCTATCACTATAAGATAGTTGAGGAACATTGTGATTTGATACTCTTATTTAAATGATTTAATCAATCAATCAAATGAATTATATTGTTGATCCAATAAGAAATCAAAATTAAGAAGTTGTTTTAAAGAATTTAGAATAGAGCTTTATTAAAATCTTAATCTTCCATGAGTACTTAAAGGATATTAATTGATTAAATGATTATTTATATTTTGTTTGGATTGTTATTAATTCTAATTTTGGATGATTAATCCATAGATATGAATTTTGGAGATAAGAAATTCTCATAATAATAGAGGATATTAAGTGAATTTAGATAATTCTTTTTAAATATTCTTATTAGGAAAGAAATGAAGTTAACATATAGATTATACAAATAAATTTGAGGGTCTAAAAACCTATGATGCCTTGATAAATTCTTATTTAGAATGCTAATATTAATGTTTATTTAAGGTGACCCAAAAAAATAATGGTATGCGATCAATGTATTATACTAAAGTTGTAATTTAAATAATATATTTTGATGATAAAGTGAAGCCTCAATATCTATCTCACATTGGAGAAACCTAAAGAATATTCATAAAACCATATAAGTTTAGAATTTTGAATTGGATCATTTGATAACTTAGTAGAATTATAGCTTGAAAGTTGGAATATTTTGTAATTAAATTATCTAATGATAAGTTTAAATCTTTATAATTAAAATTTATTATATCAATCTAGATTCTATCTTATTAAGAGGTATTAATAGAGGATATACATGATAAAATATATGTGATTGATTTGGATATTGTATTGAAAAGTTAAATTATTTATGCTTGAATTTACTCTAAGAACATAAGTTTAAAACTTTATTTGATCCTTTGAGATCCAAAATTATGATTGAGAATATAGAGCTAATCCTTACATACAACTCTAAAGCTCATTTAAATAATTCAAAAGATTTAATAATTCTGATTTTGATATTAAGAAATTTATAACTTAAGTTCTATTTAAAGCTAAATCAATTAAATAATATAAAATATATTATTATTTAATAAATAATTTAATAGATAAATACCAAATATTTTTTTAAAATATCACAAATTAATATATAACAATTAAAATATAATTAATAATTTGGTATGCTTAAATAGCAATAATCTTTTCAAACTCATTGAATTTCAAATTTCAAATAACCAAATAGATATTTTTCTTTACACATTATAACAAGATACCAAATATGTAGATTTGATAATTTTTACAATATTTTATTATTACTTTATAATTGGCATATCTAAATAGCTTTGTTGTTTCATTTAATTATGTATGTTGACGATTGGATCTATTGATGATGAAGTTTATATATTTTGAAAAAAAGATTATTAGAACATGTATAGGTAGTACTACTGGCTAGCGCACAATAAATGAATGAGAAAACGGTGGTGTTCATTGAGAAGGGGGTGACGACTTATGGTATATAATTTATCACACTTTTGTGCTCTACCGGCTGATAGAGATTAATTTTATAGTAGGTCTGTGAGCTAGGTTTTTCAATGAGACAACTAATAAAAGTTCCATGAAGGCTAGCTACAACTATGATGACAGATATTATATGATTTGTTGTTTTTCTTACTACATAACTTATTTTGTTGCTACAGTTATGTCACTTGCTCAGTATATAGTAATATACAATGAAACCGCTCTACTTGTTTGAGATACTTATTATTTTACACTATTGTCTTGGACATGCTCTAGTAGTACCTGTTATTATTTTTACATGCTGTCGTTTGATTGACAAATATATTTCAAATGTTGAGAATTTCTAAAAGATTCACTAAGACTAATTCGGGAAGAGTTACTGGATGAGTAAATGTTAATTTCTTAAAAATTATATGAAATGACTTATTTTATTTAGATTGGCTCTATAATGATGATTCGAATTTTGATTTCATTATTTAACATTTTAAGATTATTAGAGTATACTCTTTTTCCTCAACCTGATTAATAGAATGTTACATAAACAATATACCAAACAGCTGTGATTGTTTTCAAGTAACAATTATTAAACCAACAATTTAGAGGGAATATTTTGTCATAACAGAACATTTTTATAAAATGAGTTGCACCATATAACCATCTATAATATCACTGCATATGGTAAGTAAAAGGATACTTAATGGCTTTGTTTTTAGGCTTTATTTTGTAGTGATTTAACAGTTTATAATATCCTGTTTGAATAAAAAGAAAAACTCACCAGAACCTGATAATGATTGTTCGATATTCGAATGATAATCATCTTTTTCAATGGTAGCTTTCTATCCAGTAGCATATTTTGCCTCAGGCACACGGTACACAAATATCAGCACAGAATAACTTTATTTCAGCCAGCACAATCCCTGATAGCTGAGCAGGTGAACTTGTTCGAGGTCAAACTTTAGTTTGTGAGGTTATGGGGGAGCGATAGATGTATGAAGACTGCGGTGGAAGCATAAATCTTCAAGAAATAATAATTCCTCAAATATATACAGAAGACTTTCCATTGAAAGTCCTCTTAAATGATGGTAACATTTTTTCCTGCTCGAAAGAGCATCTATCTAGTTATAGAATCTCGATGCAGACGCACTTCCTTATAAAACTTTAATCATCTCCTCGCCAGTAGAAGGACAGAGAATTACAATTAAATGACTCTTGCACTACCCCAAATCTCAAAAAACTCATCAAATTGTCTAGTACGCCATAGATCTCCCTAGTTTTGAAATGCAGCATATCTCCAGACATGAACTCATGAATCTGTTCATCAACTTCAATCCAACTAAAACCAGGAACCTTTGTCAGTTCCCTGTCCTTCATGGCTTTCCTTACAATATTGAAATCCTCCGACCTGCCCAAGTGTGCATACAAATTTGAGAGGAGAACAAAAGAAGCCCCCTTGCTTGAATCCAACTCAGTCAACTTCCCCGCCACAGCCTTCGCCTCGTCAGGACATCCATAGTTCCTGCAAGCAGCAAGCAATGTGCTCCAGATAACCGGGCTGGGCTCAACCGGCATATCTCTCACAAGTTCCATAGCTTCATCTATAAGCCCGGCTCTACCAAACAAGTCAACTAAACACCCAAAATGCTTGACTCCTGGCTCAACTCCGAACGCCTTCATGAGCTTAAAACAGTTCAGCCCTTCATATACCAGTCCTCCATGACTACACGCATTGAGCACAGCAACAAAAGTTACATCATTAGGCACGATGCTGGATTTCATCATATCGGCAAACACGCGCAGCGAGGCATCTGCGAAGCCATGTGCAGCAAACCCAGCAATCATGGAAGTCCAGTGGCCAACATTCTTCGATTCAATGACCTTAAAGATATTATTGGCGGCTCCAATATTCCCGCATTTTGTGTACATATCAATCAATGCCACTCCGAGAGCTCCGTCAAAAGATGATAAACAGCGAGTGACATACGCATGAGCCTTTCTTCCAAAACCAAGAAGCCCAAGAGTCGCAACCGCCTGAATGACACTCACCATTGTTGGCTCATCAGCTCGCATCCCCAGCATCCGAAAGTCAAGGAAAAGCTTGAGCGCTTCCCAAGGCCTTCCGTTTCTCACGCAGCCGCATATCATAGTGTTCCAAGAGACTACATCTGTTTCAGGCATTTCATCAAACAGTTTGTAGGCAGAGTCCAGGTCACCCGATCTGGCGTACCCGCTGAGCATTGCGTTCCAACAAGCGATAATTCCGGCCGGCAATCGATCGAACACGAGGCGAGCGTCTCTTAGACGGCCACATCGAGCGTAGAAGTGGACTAGCGATGTGAGGATGAAAGCATCTCCGGAGGAAGCGAAGCGGGATTTGAGAAAAAGTGAATGTATTTGCTGGCCTTCGGAGAGAGCTGGGAGAAGGGCGCAGGCCTTGAAAACTGTGGGGAAGGTGAAGGCGTTCATTGGGAGAGATTCATCGGCCAGCATGCGCTGGAAAAGTTGGAGAGCCTGGTGCGGGCGTCCGGCCACGGTTTCTGCTCGGATGAGTGAATTGTAAGCGAAGGTGGTTGGATGCTGAAGAGAAGATGAAGAAGATAAGGTGAAGCGGGGCTTAGCAGAGATGGAGGCCGCTGTAGAGGAGGCACTGTATGGGAGGTTAACAAGCAAAAAAGACGCCGCCATGCTCATTCCTCCCACCTCTTCGCTTCTTTACCTTCTTTCTGTCATCTAGCCATTTGAGCTTGTTGCTCTCACTTCTCTTCGCTAGCATAAGAGATACTTGCTTCTAACATTGAGCATAATTATGGAGAATAAATTGCTTGTGTTAATATTATAAAGGATAATATTCACTCTCATATTAAGTAAAATCACATGTAGTTGACCTATCAATGGATATGAATCTATTGTGAATGGTGTGGTGTGGTTATGTAATCGTGCTTCTACTTTGTGGTATGGGCTTTCTAGAAAATTTTATTGAGATTGGCTATTTTTCAGTATTTAATGACTCTGAGATTCCTGTTGAATGGTTCTTTGCTGGTTTGACTTCTTTGTTCACTTGTGAGAATCCTTTCCTTAAAATCAAGAACTACGATGGTTAGAGCGTTTGTGATCACTTCAATTTTTTTGCTCTTGATGGTATCTTGTTTTTATCTGATCATATCCTTGCGAATTCAGATAATGCATGACAATGCAACATTGGGAAAGGTCTAATCTCCTCATCCGCTTTGAGATGAGAAGTTCTAAGTTCCCACTAGACCATAGCATGGGATTAGGGCCTTGGGCTGCTAGAACCTAACTTTCTAAAAATAGGGTCTGATCGACCTGTCTGACTCGCTGTTTAATCTTTCTCCCTCCGCTACAGTGCTATCTTCCTTCGGTGCAATAAGGGGTGTATGTTTACCTAAAATCGAACAAGTCATTCAGCTTTTATCCTTTGCACTCCATTAATATATAATGTAAGATGATTTTTATCCTTTTTTTTCAATCTATTTTCTTATATATTTTCCTATAATAATTTAGAGGTGACATTATTAAATATATTTCTTAGCTTCTATGATGAACAAAGATGAATAAGGAACACTTCACATAGCTCGAACGTTGTCCACCATGATCTTTAGAAGCGCAAGCAACAATACTCATCTTAATAGTAGTGTTACAGTAGCTGAGAAAGCGCATACAGGTAGTATTTATTTGCTCGATGATGATAACAATTTCACTAAATTCTCTAACCAAATACTAAAATGACTTATTATAATGATAATATTAGAATCAATGTTTGGCTAACCTTAATTAGACTATAAGAACATTAGGAGGGATGAATACAAATCCTTGAATATAAAATGAAAATCACATGCTAGCTAATCAAGCAACACTAATCTTAAGAGATTCTCCCAGTGCCATCAACCATCAACCACTATCTTATTAGCAGGTTAAACAGGGATCTAAGTATCTTTAATTATGTTAATCCAAGCTTCATTAAAAGATAATATAATGTGATAGTGAGATTTGAACTCTAAATCCGAAGTAAACTTTTATTGCTCTTACAAACATGCTATAATATCATTCATAATGCAGCGCAAACATAAAATGAAATATGCCAATTTTGTAAATTTAGAAATTTAAAAAAAAAAATTTGCTATACTTGTATCTTAAAAACACAATTATATATATTTGATATGATAAATGCGTCAATATATATTTATTAGAATTAATTTTATATAATCCTAGCACTTTAAATAAAGCTAACCTTCCTGAAATATTCTATTTATGGCACTAACAATAAGAAAAATTATAAAAAACAGAAAAATTAAAGTATTTATCACTAATTCGTTATGTTATATCTCTAATTTTGTCATACCATTAATAAGATTAGCGAGAAATTTAAAATAAATTTACTTAACTTTAATCTTTCCAAATCAACATTTTAATTCAAAGGTTATTAGAAATTCTTAATTACATATCTAATACTTCCACGCATTTTTTATAATTGCAATTTAATACTAATGAATTTTGGTCAAGCAGAGTCACTAGCCGAGCTGAATCATTTTTAGAGATTTGATATACAGCTCTTAAATATAGAAAAGTTTAGTGATGTAATTGGTGAGCCAAGAATACAGAGAGAGCCAGACTATTTTTTCATTAACAATAGATGAATGGTGAGACAAGACCGGGTTGTTAGCAAGAGTGATGATTGAGATATTATCACAGTGAATGATGGTGTTCATTTGTGAGAATGTTGAATTCTGAAAGAAGGCGACGAAGCCATGTATGTGACTTCAGTTACAGCAATGGCGAGAGATCGATATTCTGCTTCGGTGGAAGATCTGGCGGCAGTGGCGAGAGACCGGTATTCTGCATTGGTGGAAAATCTAGCGACTGTGGTCTGCTTCTTGACGTGCCATGATATTAGAGTAGATTCAAGGAAGGAACAATATTCGGAAGTGGATTGACGTTCGGTGGTATCACTTTCCCAATCTGAGTCACAGTAAGAATGTAGAATTAGATCACCTAACCGCGAAGAAGATGTTACATCTCATGATTGTGAGATATTGTTGAGAACAGATTTAGTTGTCTGTAGAGTTTGGAATCAACAAAAGCATTGTCAGCATCGACTGAAGGGATTTCTTTGCAACAAGACACACTAGCAATCGGCTTGCAATTGTGCATTCCTGCAGTGCATAGGATTGAGCTAGCACAGTTGGACTCGGAAAGCATAACGTGGTTATCTTGTCGGGAAATTTGAATCCCAAGAAACTGTGGGGGCTCGACGTCGGATCAGTAGGAACTCATTCAACATTGGGAGTATTCCCCTTGTCATATGATCATATTAAGTGATTTAAAATACAACATATAATTATCAAATCTTATTTATTGATGGAATACAATATAACAAAACAATGTCTTAATTTAATATTACAAACTAAAATATAAAAGAAAATGAAAATAATGATAAAAAAGAAAATAAAAGCAATAAATAGTTGTAGCAGCGGTAGTAGCATAAATTCTTGACCATACGGCCTTTTGTTCCAGAGTTTCAATGAGCTCCAGATCTGAGCATGTTTCAAAGTGTGAGCCTTTAAATACCGATTGGTCGTGAGATCAATATTGAGTGCTATATCAATATTTGCATTTATTAAAACAAATGAGAGCAAGAAACATACTAAGCTTTAGAACCTATTCCTACATAAACTTATTTTAGTAGCAATAAAATTTTAACATAAAAATATTTGATGTCACACAAATAAATATAGAATATTCATGCTTGATATCTAATGTGGTCTGATAATTTTGTTGGGAAAGTATAAAACCTGAGAAAAATGAGAGTTTGTATTCATTGTTATATAATAATTTTCTCTTCCCACTATATGTGTCCCCTCAATGGCTATCAACACAAGCTCCTTATTGCTCCAGAGATCGAACAACCTCGTCTTAACAACGGTCTGATCAGACTAAAATATAAATCAACAGTGAACTTGTGCAACGCATTTATCCAAACTTCATCATATATCAATTTATATGTCATTAAAATAGTTTTACTAAAATTATGCGAAGCTAAGTGTAAAAGCATATAAAACAAGAGTAAGGAAATATATGTACCTTAGTAATTCAAAAACTGATTTTGATGGTGATCAAATCTTTTCTGCATAAAATTATCAAATGATTTAATATTTAATTGATATAATAGCTTATGTATTGGAAAATATAATCTTTTTACTTAAAAATGTCCAAAGTGATCAAATGGCTTAGATCTTAGCTTATATCAGATTGCTTTTAGCTTTGAGGAGCCAAAAATTATATCTTGAATTTTTAAGGGTCTTGAAGTGCTATAATGATTAAATGTGTGGTCATTGGTGGTTTGAAAGTTCCTTTGACCATTTGTGAAGGTTTTGTCCAATCTTGGCTAAGTGTTTAAATTGGGCTAGTTCGTGGCTAGTTCAATTAGGCAAGTGATTCTTAAATGGGCTAAATCCTACTCTTATGATTTCTGTGGGTGAACATGATCTTATAATCACTTACAAAGTTGATTCAAATCAGATTAAACCTATTTTGGGCCAGATTTGCTAACTTTAGCTAGTCCAAATGGTCTTATCGGTTTTGATGAGTTTTAGGTTCAAAAATCAAGTTTATGTTTTTTCTCGAGGTGTTTGAAAGTGGTTTGTGCCCTTAGGTTGACTTATGGCTCAAATATAAGAAATTTGAAAATTTTAGGGTTAGGGTTTGGTCTTGAGCTAGCCTAATCTGATCTTTTTAGGTTTGGAGTTTTAAGGGGGTGATTAACCTTTTAATATATTAATAAACTCATAATGAGTAATGCTGGCCTGAACCATCTCCATAAGGGGGTATCCAAGCTAGTTTTTATAACAACCCTAAGTTATTAC
The DNA here is from genome assembly GCA_016760335.1 of Gastrodia elata. Classification (NCBI taxonomy): domain Eukaryota; kingdom Viridiplantae; phylum Streptophyta; class Magnoliopsida; order Asparagales; family Orchidaceae; genus Gastrodia; species Gastrodia elata. The sequence continues at coordinate 2,344,960 of CM028676.1, forward strand.
CTATTTTAATCTGAGCTTAATCACTCGTTAATTTCATTCAATTATGTTCATCTAGTCATTAGAACCAAACTTTGAAATTTTGGAGTGATTTGGAGCTCAATCGAATATTATGATTATTTTAATATATTTAAGTATTTTGAAAATTGAGTTAATTAATTTGACTTCAGATAGAAAATCTAACTTCGCCATTGAACTCCTCACCCCTAAATTAGCTATGGGTGATGTTTTCAAATTTTTTGAAAGTTGTCGGATTTCCCCAGATATATTTAATATATTTTAAATACCTTGAAAATTTTAATAATTAAATTTATCTCAAAATTAAAATCTAAATTTGTCATTAAGTTCCTCACCCCCAAATTACCTAAATGTTAATTTTTTGAATTTTTAGAGCTCGTTTATAAATCTAATTTTATTTATTAAAATATGTTAATTAAAATAAATCAGAAAAATATTAATTAAAATTTTAAAATTTTCCTTTTTCCTTTTGCACTAGACCCCACCATTCTCTCATTTCTGCCTGCCTTCCTCCTTTCTTGTGCACGGAACCTTCCTTTCCATGCTACTAATGGGAGAGGGCTTGCTGCTACATGCTTGAGATCATCCCTCACCTTCCGTTATCAAGACCCTTAGCTCTCCTTCTTCCAATTTTTTGCTAGCAATTGAAGAAAACAACATGACCTTCCATTTGCAAGCTCAAGTACCCCTTTTTCCATCTGATTCAACCCAATGGTTACTTCATTTCATTGCATATGCTTATTTCTTATCCTTAAGAACCTTCATATGAGCGATTGAGCTCAATAGAGCTCGATTATAATTTAATTTCAACGGAAGATGAGTAGTACTGCACAGAAAGAAATTTGCATATGTATTTAGGGCATCGTTGTAGGCGGTGTTAAAGTGGTTCACTATTGTCAATTCAAGTTCCAATCGAAAGATCTTGGAGAGATTTTTCAATTGGTATATGACACCACACTTGAGGTGCCATGAATTGGAAGTATTTGGATGCCCTAGGGGAGACATCCCACCTTTCATTCGTGTGAAATGTTTGTCGGGCACTACAGCGCGTCGTAGCGCATGGCTCTTGGCCAGAGAGCGCTACCGCACACCACAGCTCTTGAGTCTCGAGACGACTGGCGCTACCGTGCATCGTAGCAACTAGCTCTTGGCCAAAGTGCTCTAGAGCGCGCGTAGTACGTCGTTGCGTACCGTAGCGCCTAGCTCTCGGCCAGAGGGGTGCCACAGCGCCCAGGTCTCGGGATGTCCAGCGTCGTAGCGCGCCGTAGTGCACCATAGCACTTGGCTCTCGGCCAAAGGGCGCTACAATGCGCCTCAATGCAGTATCACGCCTTAGTGCCTGGCTCTCGGCTAGAGAGTGCAACCGCATGCCACAGCGCACTGTAGCGCGCTACATAGCCCAGTTTTGCACAAACTTTACATTTTTTTGTATTGTGCCAACTCAATAACCTTAGTAACACAAAAATACACTAAAACCTCAACTTGTTCTAATAAAATCATGCACTATGTAAATATAGATGTGACTTTAAATATGAAATTCATTTTTTATTCAAATAGCATGATTAGTAGCAAATTCACTTATCCAAATGACATGATTTTAGTTTCCATTTATTTAATTTAATGTTTTAAACTTAATTGCAATATTTGATTTCAATTTTCATGATTAATATTCTTAAGTTAATTATTAATTATATAATACCCCAATTAGTTTAATTTAACATATTAGCTTAACCAAAATGGAATCTATTGTTGATTTAAGCCTCAATAATTGATATGTAACTTAAATGAAAACCCTGCATATTAAATTTTACTTAAATAAATTTTAATCATGTCTTGAATTATTTTAACTCTAATTTACCTTAATTAAGCTCAGTAATTGATCTAAACCCAAGTTTAATCAATGATTTTGTACTCATTGATCTATATGAAATTAACTAAATCATACTGATTGTCATTTAATCTTTGGATAGTAAGTAAGAATATTAAGCATTATGATGATAAATGTGATTTAACTATCTTAATCAAAACTTTAAATCTTATTGATTTTCTCTTAAGCAAGATAATTAGCATAGATTGGTCCCTAAAATATAATTGATTTGCAAAACAATCAATTCCCAAGTATGTATGATTTTATCTCATAATTAACGTGCTTATAGTTAAGATAGAGCTTAGAAGATTAACATACCTCATTTTCATCTTAACCTAATGATTGAATTCATAAATCTTCATGTAATTACATTACTTGATTCAGAGTCAACTCATGGTAAGCATAGACTTCATATAGTAAATACAAGCTATAAATCCTAAGGTGCAAAGATAATCTTAAGCTTAAGTAAATGTTATACCTTTAATAGGGTTACTTTGAGGTAGGAAGATGCCTTATTTATCTCATTTTGAGGTAGAACCTTAGATGAACCTTAACGATCTTAAATGATTGCTCCTATGATTTGTGGTAGGATAAACTAAAGAGACTTAGATTGAGTTATCATTTGAAGTAGTTATCCAAAATTGAAGTAGTTATATGACATTTCCTTGGAGTCATTTATGTAGAACCTACCACAATAGAGATTGAATTATATGATTTTGAACTTTCTTAGTTCTAAAATAGTTTACTAGAATTATAAGTGATAAGAGAATTAGATGTATCATGTGGACAATAAAGTGCATATCCATAGAACTTATTTATTCAGTAGAATATGAGATTAGTTGATTTACCCTGAATAGAACTGTAATGTTTCTGTCTTATCTTAGGTAATTAGATAAATACAATTCAGTTTAGGATAAATATTTTAAGTTCAAAGTATATTATAAGTTAGAGATTTAATATCTTAGTTTGAGAGAATAAACAATAAAAGGATTCTATCCATTATCATTGTGCCCATTGATCAGTGCAGTTAAACAAACTAAGTGATTAAAGTCACGTCTCTTAGGGCATACTAATCATGCATATGCACTCTTAACATATGATTAATTAGGATGTTATAAAGTTATATCATGGATTGAATATTGAATTATGCGAGGATATTCGAGGAATATTATGTGAATATTCTAAGCCCGTTCCTGTGATTCCACCGTTAAGTAAAATATTCTTTAGAATATCCTGATTTTAATATTTCTGATTTTTAGGATAATTTAATACAGAATAAATTTTTGAAATCAAAAGAAAAATTTAAATTTAAATATATTAAAATTATATACTAAAATGATCAAAAAAATGAGCTGAACATTTTTATGACATTACAATTTACTTCTGATAATTAATTTTATTAAAGACTTTTCTAATCATCATTAAGGGTGATTAGCACACACTTGAGCCTAAAAGCTCCAAATTTGTCATATTATATACCGTTAGATTCCTTAAGCCATAAGGAACATTAATAACACATTATTATCATGATTTTCCATCAAAATAAAAATAACACTTTTAGGACTATATAAAACCATCTTTAGACTAAACTTAGCTCAACTTAATGTACTTAGGCAATTTAGAAGATAATTTAATCCATATTGTGCTAGCATTAAGATATTAGACTATATTAAGAATAAGATAAGATTGAATCTAAAGCTTAATTAAGATGATAATAGATCAAACTAGTATAGAGGCTGTTTAATTAAAAGAGCTAAATAGAGATAATATAATATATAAATTAGCAATTAATATGATAGATAATTCACTGGTTGAGAATTTACATTGATCAATGATAAAAAACTTAAATCTTATTTAGCATAATCAAATAATAAAGTATAGATAGAACTGAGATCTTAGAGAAGGTATGTGGCGACCTGTCACTGGATTAGCATAGCTAATCCAGCATTATGTGCTCACTTCCCATAGTCATATCGAGATTTAGTATATGTAATAACCCTAGGTTATTATTTAGCCTAATTTTAGCTTAATTACATCATAATCATTATTCCATTAGGCTCATCTAGTCATTAGAACTAAACTCTGAAACTTTGGAGCGATTCATAGCTCAATTGAATATTTGAATTAATTAATAATATTTAACTAATTAGAAAATTGAGATAATTATTTTGACTTTGAAATTAAATTTTGACTTTGCCATTGCGATTGTCACCCATAAATTAGCTATGAGTGATGTTTTGGAAGTGTTTGGAAGTCGTCGGATTTTCTCAAATATTTTTAATGTATTTTAAAAACCTTAAAAAATGAAATAATTAAATTGATCTCCAAATTAAAATATAAATTTGTCATTGAGTTTCTCACCCTCAAATTAGCAATAGGTGAATTTTTGAAAATTTTCAGAGCTCATTTATTAATCTGATTTTAATGCATAAATTAAAAATTAGAAAAATATTAATTAATTAAATTAAACCTCCATTTCTTCTTTTCCCTCAGAGTTAGAACTCCCTTGCCCTTTTCCCCTCCATCTTTCTCTCGTACAGTCCTACCTTATGCACATGCAAGGAGCTCAACTCTCTCCTCCTTCCTCATGCTGCTAATGAGAGAGGACTTGCTCCCTTTCCCAGCCCATGCCTCTACTCCCCTTTTTAAAGCCATTCCCCCTCCATTCCTTCTCCTTAAAGCTAGCTCACTCAACTTGTAGCGCCCCACCCCGTCGCCGCGCGCAAAAGAATTAAGTACAATTATATTGGTGACGGAGCAGTGCGCCATTCGGGGGAGTGGTGCGCCACTCGGTGAAGCATTAAACCCAACTGAGCCCACCTGAAGGGCTGCTGACTCAACCTCAAGTGGGGTTGAGAGCTAATACTTAAGATAAGAGTATTATTATTATCTTAAGTATTAGGCAAATACATATATTCGATTTAGAATATGATAGGAATCCAATATATGTATAAAATATCAGTATTTTCAGTATGCTGATCACATCACAATACTAAGTATAAATAGTATAAAAATAGAGTGTGGAAGCTTAAAGCAAACATCCAGAATCATTCATCACAGAAGCTGTAGAAAATATTCATCTCAAAAAAGAAAAGAAAATATATTCAGAATTATTACAAACAGTTTATTGAAATACTAAAGTAAAACTAGGTACTGAACTAAAAATACTAAGCAGAAAGTAAAGCTGGAGGAGAGTCCACTAGTACTCTACGGGCTCCTCTTGAAACTCCTGGGTGTCCTCCTGATCTGTCTCAATATACTGCTCAGGATCTAGCAAATTACCGGATTCCAAAAGTACCTCGTGTTAGACAATCAGTCTAACACATCAAAACTATTCTAAACAGTTCTAATTATTTACTTAATATTTACATAATATGTATAAAACTGTATGAAAACTGTAACATATCTGAAAATATAAAACTATACAAAACTGAAGTAAAACAAAGTAAAATTGAACTATAACTGAATACTGAAAGTAAACCAAAAACAGTACTGAATCTAAAACTGAGTAATCATCTATAAACTATGATGTATGTCATTGAAACTATGCATCTGAATATGTCTCAACACGGTATGCTACTGATATGCTACCAAAATATCACTGAAGTGTTATGAGTAGTACGGTCCAATGTGTACATACACTCTATTGGGAATACTGTTTATTGATGACACTGATGCATCTAGAAATTCCCCCGTCAATGTATGCAACATTTCATAACTCATAGATCATCACTGATACTTATACATCATTTTGATTCTCATACATCATTCTGATATTCACACATTATGCTTATGCTCATGCTTATGCTTCTAACTACATGAGATAAATCCAGAAAATACTTTAAAATCTGATAATAAATCCAAAGTCTCCATTGTGCAGAATCCTGCTAAAAGAATTCTGACTCCTAAGATTCTAAATGTGGTAATTGGTTAAAGTTGAGAGTTTACTTGAAAATCATTAGCTGGGATAATTGTATACACATATTTAGCATGCTTGCAGGAAAGGTAGATTTAACCCTTAGCTTGTTTAAACTGCACTTATCGAAACACACTACGATAGGAGGCAGAACCCGGTCACAGTTTATATCTCAAGCTAAGCCGTTAAATGCCCTAATTATAAGCATACTTAGTGGTCTACACAAAGTGACTTCAGATATTTAGTTTGCTTAAATTGCACTTATCGAAGTGCACTACGATAGGAGGTAGAACCCGATCGCAGTTTATATCTCAAACTAAGGATCCTGTTCACTAATTGTAACACTCTTAATCTTGAAAGATTTACTTTAATGGGACTGTATTCAGCTAATCCCACAGGATAGCACCTGGTCATAAGTCCACATTGGAGTGAATTAACCAATCATGAATATTACTGAATTAATCCAATAATATAGGTATACCCTACTATACCCAACTAATAATCTGAGTTCAGAAGATTCTATTTAATTAACAAATATTTATCAAATCTATTAATCCTTACTCTAAGTAGGTGTATCCTACACAAGACTTCAAGGATGTGATCAAAGGATCACTCAACATAGGTTGCTACTACAAAGAATGAGTCACATTCTAAGTACTTTAGGTAATTCCTACCATAAGGTATCAAGTTCAACTTCTAAAGTTTTGAAGGATCAATTAGGTTTCTACCTCAATAAGTTACAAAAGTCCTTCCTACCTCAATGTTTCATTAGTTAAGGTCTTTAATCATTTCAATGACAAATCCTATAGCAAGACCCTTAAGATCTCACTTTTCTACTTCTTAAGGTTTACTTGTTATACTTAAGTTAAGTGATCTGATCAGATGATTAAAATTCATTTGATCCTTGCCTATTCTACAATCCTGGGGTAAAATCAAATATCTTATTAGAGTTAGATCATTGCATAAATCATTATAATTTTATTTCCATCTTATGCTAATTATCTTATATAAGAGAAAATTAAAGATCTAAAGTTTAGATTCAGATGGTCCAATCACACATATTCAATGTTATCCTTAGCATTTCTAATTTGATGATTTAAGATCAATATCAAATCATATGCATTATTGAAATAATGTCAATTAAATTATCTTACAATCAAGTTAATTAATTAAGTGATTAAGGTTTAGATCTTAATCAAGACAAGCTATGGCTTAACTCCTAACCTTTCTATCATTAAGACCAATGTTTAATTTAAAAGTTAATAACAAATCAATATATTATTAGTGTATTATTGATGTTAAGCTTAGGTTTGGATTAAGTATCATTTACTTAATCAAGTTATTAAGATGCTTAAGTTCAAGTAGGTACATTTAAGTATTCAAATAAATATTGAAGTTCTCTAATATACATCCTAAAAGTACATAGAAAGAAAGATGACACAAAAGGGCAATCAATGCTAATCAAAATCTAAATCAAATTAAAGGGATTAACAATTAATCACAAATCTAAAAGACTTAAGTTTCATATAATTATTTTTGTTAGGATATGCATATCAATTCAAGCACTTAAGACTCTATTACTTAGCATTTGACACAATATATATTTAGGATCATAGGAGGTTTTGAGCACTAATTCAATTTCAACATGGAATTTTATGCAATGCTCAATTTTAGCTAAAATATCAAAACAGTGAAGTTTTAGCAATTTCAGCCAAAACTGGGCAGTTTTACAAAATCTGGGCACTGTCTGGAAAATTCTGGAAATTTTACAAATCTGGGCGCTATAGCGCGCTGGAGCTCATTGTAGTGCTTTTCGTGCGGCAGTGCGCTGCAATCCGCTGCAGCGCGCTATGGCGCGCTCAAGCGATTCGATTTGCAAAATCAATGTTCAATTACTTTCATTTAATGATTTTATGATTTTTTGCAAAATTATCGTTGTAGCGGTCCATTTTACAAATCTACTGTTCAATTAATTTATTTTTGACATTTCCTAAGTTCTGAAATATTTCCACTATAGTTCACTGCAGCACGCTACCATGCGCTGTAGCGACCCATTTTGCAAATCACTGTTCGATTAGTTTTATTGGCAGATTTCCTAAGTTTTCATGAAATGCCGCTGCAGACCGCTGCAGCGCGCTACAGCGCGCTGTAGCGGTTCATTTTGCAATTCTAGATTCTATTATAACTAGTTTTAGTTTTAATATATATTTTCATTTTCAGGGTTTTAGAGTCATTAAAATGTGAAAAATATCAAATTTGGACAAAATTGGACAGTTATGCGCGCTATGGCGCGCTGTAGTGCCTCCTGGTCGAGAGCTAGACACTACATCGCCGGCCAACCCGAGACATGGGCACCACGACGCGCTATAGCACTCCTTGGCTGAGAGCCATACGCAATAGCGCGCTATGGCGCTAGTCAACCCGAGACTCGGGTGTGCAGCAGCGCATGCGCGCCACCGTGCCAGATTTCTTGAGATGCTGGTGCTGCGGTGCGCGATAGTGCTTTCAGGTGCTATAGCACCATATTTTTTGAGGTGTGGGCGCTACGGAGCGATGTAGTGCTCCCTGGCCGAGAGCCAAGTGCTACGGTGCGCTGTAGCGCTCGACATTAATTTTGCTGGGCGAAAAATAGAATTTATCTCCTTTTGCACTCAAATACTCTCGACTTAGAGCACCCCAAGTGTGGTGCTATATAATCTCAATCTTTTCAATATATTTCCATTGATACCAAAATTGGCACAAAATGAGTACTCTAACGCCATAAACAATGGCACATTAGCTACATATGCAGAGAGTTTTATTATTTGATAGAGTTTTCAAATGAACAGATCGAGCTTCGATCAGACTCATTCAAGTCCGATTGAGGCTCGACAATCAATCATAACGATACACAATAGATAAACATTAGAGCATTTGAACTAAAGCATTGAGAATAAAGGTACCAGAGAGGTATAAGGAAGAAGTATAAGAGGGTACATTAGCTTACAAGAATGGAGGTTACTGCTTTGTTCTCTTCAAGAGCTTGAGAGAGGACACTTCTTCTTCTTCTTTAACTACTTGGCAAATGGAGAGATTGAAGAGTTGATTTTTCTTCAGAAGCTTGGGGGAGGAGAAGGAGCCTCAGTAGATAGCAAATGGAGAGGGGAATTGAGGATCTAAACTTAAAGGAGGATAAGGGGTGGGCTGGAGGAAGGGATTGCATGGCAGCAATCATGGAGCAGTAGACCCTCTCCCATGCAATAACATGGGGAGGAAGCTCCCTCGTGTAGGAAGTGAGGAAGAAGGGAGTGGCATGCACAGGAAAAAATAAAAGAGAATAAGGGGAATGGGAATTAAACTAATTTACTTAATTAGTATATTCTAATATTTTAAACTAATGCATTTTAATTAATTAAAATTGGATTGATAAATGACCTCCAAAAAATACTAAAAATTAACTTCTAGATAATTTGGGGGTGAGAAACTCAATGGTAAAGTCGGATTTTGATTTTGATGATTATTTAATTATTATATTTTTCAATGTATTTAAATACATTAAAATATTTGTGAAGATTCAATGACTTCCACACTGTGGGGCCCCCGTACTAACAACAAGAAAGTACAGTGCTCCAACTGTGGCAAATCCCTAACTTAAGTAAAGTTAGGTAAACCCAACCTACCTTAAGCCAAGGACTCGTCACCAAGTACTATAGCATCATCAATATACAAGTATCAAAATGGCGGAAGCAATGAATAATAGAGTAACATCCACAAGCATACATAGTAGGAAAAGAGAATGCAATATAGTAACTCATCACAATGCAGAAATAAAATACATCGAGAATTAATTATTACAAACTGAAGTTTAAAGAAAAATGAAAATGTCTCTCAATCTCACTGAAACAAAGGTAAAATCCAACTAAACAGCAGCATCACGATCCTCCTCCTGAGCCTGCTCCTCTTCAGCAACAGTGCCCACAAACACGTCTGAATCTGATATTTATCGGTATCACAAATATCAGGGCCCCAGCCAACAAAACAAAAAGGTTACAGTTAGACAATTGTCTAAGTACATTTTAGGCTATTTTAATGAACTGAATATTTAAAGGTATCATATTTTAATTTAACTACACATACAAGCAGTAAAGGGTACAACAAGCTAAGAAAGAAATGGGTAACTATAAATTATCCATTTATAGCCAGTATACAATACAAAATAAACAAGGTGAGGCTAAAGGCTAAAAAAAATAATAACTACAATACAATTCTAAACCTAACATGCTTATGATCATGTTAGCATATATTGAGTATATAAAAGAAACACAAATACTGAAAAAGTGTAATTCTAGCATCCTAAATATGCCAATATATAAGTAAGTCATATGAGTATACATACACTATGCTAGTTAAGAACAGGAAAAGAACATAAAAGCCACTAAGACATGTGACAAAAGTAAAGCAATCTATGAAATATGAAACTATTGAGAAATGTGGCAAAATGAGCAAATACTGAAAATAAGGCCACTGAAGTATGTGGCAAAGCAAATCAGAAAAACAATACAATCTAGCTAAAGTAGCAATAAGCCTAAGATATAGTACTGCCATACCAGCCAATAGGCCATACAGGGCCTCCAATATCAATCAATCAATCCCCAGCCTAGCCATCCAAATATGCTAGGTCTGAATCCAGTCTATACAATATTACTACTGAAGAGCCAGACTAAGCTAGGCCATATTCTACCAACTGTAATCAAGGTAAAACTAAATGATATGCAATTCAAATACTAACTTAGGATATATCATCCATATCCTAAGTTCTTCTATTATGCTCAAGGAATAAGGCTCAATATCTAAGGTAAGCTAAGCAATCTAGTCAAAGTAAGCAAGAGACTCAATCTAGACTTATGTGATATCTGGTATTATCTAATTTCCAAATCTAACTACTCTGAGAGAGCACAAGTTTAGGATCTCCAATATCCAGCTATCGAGTAGAATCTCATATTTATGTCCTTAAAGTTAATATTAGAACTTAACAAGTTCTAATCCAAAATCATGTGATGATTATATGGTTTAGGTAAGTAAATCAATGACCTAATTAATTTATATTTTACTCTCTTACCCAAATCTTGATTAAGTAAATCAAGATTTAAGGATTTAGAACTTAAACCCTATGTTGAGTTCAAATCCCAAATCCAAGGTAATAATATAACTAGGATCTAGGGTTCACACTTATTACCCAAGTTAAAAGTAAAGAATCCTATAAGCTGAAATATTTAGGAACTAAGAACTTAGTGAAAGGCTATTCTACTGATTATAAGATAAAATAATCAATTAAGAACTTGATAATCTAAGATCTATATTCAGTCCTTAAGATAATTTCATTATCTTTTAGATTGAATCATCTTATACCCACATGGAAGGTTTTAAAAGATTAAATAATCAATCATTAAAGAATTTCAATTGGAGATGGTTTAATTTCAAATTGAAGATCTAAGTCTAAGATCTTAAGATCTTAAGATCTGAGGTTTGATCACTTTAGACTTTAAGCTAGATTTTAACTTAGGATGTTCCATTAATATTTTCTGTTAGCATTTAAGCTTATAATTTAACTAGTTTGAACTTACCAAGTGACTTTTGAAATGGTTACATTTAAGGGTTAAACCTAAGTGACTTCTTTAAGGTCACTTAAGATCTAAATGTCTTAATTGAGGCTTAATTAAAGATTTCTTAAATTAATGATCACATTACATTATTATTAATCTAAGAGTTCAGAGAATAATTCTAATCTAACTTAGGGTAGTTTACTGGAATTTCCAGGTTTAAGGAGCATTTAAACAACACACTTTGGTCAAAATGACCAAATTGCCCCTCTTAAGGCAAAAATTGGGATGTTGGGGTTTACTCATCCAAATTGATCCAAATCTATCTTAATGTGTTTCATATTGATTAATAGAGTAAGAGTTTCACTTATCTCAAATTTTTAACCACTTAATTAGACTAATTATCACTAATTACTTAATTAAGCCCATTAAGGTGATTAGTGAAAATAGGCATCTTTAGGGCAATCTAACCCTACACTTAGGTTCTAATAGACTTAGTATAGCATTAGAAACTTACTTACCCTGAATCTGAGATTTAATTATGGTTAAATTTACTAATTATTAATTAGGGTGATTGAGGGGTGATTAAGAAAAATAATTATCCAAAATTAGTTTCAAGGGTCTGAAATTATTCTCTATGGTCTAAGGAACAATCAGAGACCTTAATCTCCACATTTGGCTATTTATTAAATTTAATATGATTTAATTAAGTACAGCAAGAAATTGGGTAAATAATTTTAAATCTAACCATTGGATCTGTGATTTTATTTTATATTTAAATTCATTGTATTTTTCTGATTCAAATGGTATATTGGATCATACCATTTGTATTTGTATAACTAAAGTTATTTAATTAATTTAATCTGTATTTTTATTTAAATTAGAACCTTAGGTTTTTATTAATTAAATTCAGAATCATTGAAAATGCATTCCTAAAATTATTTAATAAATGCAGCCCAAAAATCAGGACCGCGCGGGTCACGGGTCGGCCCGACCCGTGACTTCATCCCCTACCTCTCGACGGCCGCGAATTAGGGCAAACTCCAATCGCTGAATTCGCCGCACTCCGTCCACACCACGCCACCAATTTGTTGGCTACACGTTCAGGCTTCGAAGGCGCGTCGAATGAACCATAAACCCCTATCTGGGGGTGTCGGATCATCGGGGGACTACTCGGCCGAGGCGTCCCTGAAGGCGCACCTGTAAGGAGAGAATTCTCCTCACAGAGGCCTCGGATTGCGGCCATCTCGATTCCTACACGTTCAGGGTCCTAAGATGAAGTGATAGGGTGAGACGAGGAGCTCTGAGATGGTCTGGATCAATGGGGTGTTATTCAGGGTATTTTGCTGATGAGAGCAGCGACTGGATCGATCGAGTCTAGTCGAATCGATCGATCTGGTCGAATCCAGCGTTCGATATGGTTTGACAATTATCACCGATAGCTTCTACTACCTATTGGATGGCCAAACTCCTCGAGGGAATGCAGCATTTGGGCGAAATGGCTCAACTGGCAGTGCACACTCAGACGGCGATTATACCGTCTGGCCCACTGCCAAGCCTCACCAGAAGACCTGAACATTTGCTGGGAACTAAGGCGAGGTCCTAACGCAGCATCTAGGCCAGAGAGGAAGTGAGTCGAGCTGAAACCAGCTCGACAGAGAGAAGGGATAGAGGCTGTACCTGAAGTTCGGTGGCTAGCTGCGTCTCGGACGAGAGGGAGTGTTTGTAATACTCCAGACAATTGCAGAAGCTGGCTGGGGGTCTGAATGCCAGACACACACCCACTATCAGCGGTCCTAAGCACTGGAAGCACCTGGAAGATACGGGGAGATCACCGGGAGGAACGGAAGTTCTAACACTCAATTGAGGGGATCACGGTGAGTAAAAGAGCTCGCTGTGATTCCCTAATGGTATTTATAGGCTTAGAGAGACCTAGGGAGGGAATGCCGGAGCTCGAGTTTGGAGATTGGCTCGGCCCGAGGGGTTTCACCCGCCATTGCCCATTAGGGAATGGCTCAGCCATCCCTACCCATCCCTGCGGCTCGATCACAACGAGAAGGACCCTAACGGTCTAGCTGACATGGCGGGAAGGTGGCAAACAGGACCGACGTGGCAGGGTACGGGAAATTTTCCGTTGTTGGGTCGGGGATCTTCTTGGGACGAAGATGAACAGGCGGGGCGCTCGGCAGCTGTCTGATGGCGAAGACGTTGGAGATTGACGGCTTGATAGGGATACTGATTAACGGCATCGCGAATTAAATTCTGGACGTTGGATATAAGATGCCGATCGGGCGTCTGAGATTAGATCACGGGGCGAAGCGGCGCGAGCCTTTGGATCATGCGCTGAGATGCGTGATAGCGCATTGGGTGGCTTACACTCAAGCACCGCTGTCGGGACCTCGCAGCGAATCTGCCGCGGTCCCGACAGCAAATCCTGCCTTTAAAATTTAATTAAAATTTAATTTAATTAAAATTAAATCCAATTTAAATAATATATAATTATTCTTAAATATTCTAAATCCAATTTAGGGCTAAATGAGCTCCAAAAATTCTCACAAATTCATCCTTAGCTAATTTGGGGGTGAGGAATTCAAAAATGAAATCAAATTTTGATTTGAATATCAAATTATTTTAGAAATTTTCTAGGGTTCAAAAATGCCCAAAAATATCAATTTTTTCCATTTAAGCTCCAAATGACTCCAAACTTCTAGGGTTAGATTTAAATGATCCATTGAGTCCAATGAAATTAAAATTAATGCTTGGTTTAGCTGAAATAATCTAAGTTTAGCTAAAGTAACATCCTAGGGTTGTTACACACACACTTCCAAAACATCATCCCTAGCTAATTTGGGGGTGTCGAGCGTAATGACGAAGTCAGATTTTGATTTTGAGGTCAAATTAGATCTCGTAATTTTCTAATTAATTAAATATTATTAAAATATTTTAAATATTCGATTGAGCTTTGAATTGCTCCAAATTTTCAGGGATTGGTTCTAATGACTAAATGAATCTAATGAAATTATAATTAGAATGCAATTAAGCTAAGATTATACTAAGTAACAACCTAAGATTGTTACAATAGAGTACTCTCAAACAGGGATTCAAACTCGAGTTTTTTTGTTGTAAATGACAGATCAGAATTTCAAGGAAGAACTAAATTAACCCTGAGAAGATCAATCGTGACACTCTTATTTTACTTTTTATTTTTTAATTGTCTATCTTTTTATTTATTCAAAATAAATATAATACTCGTATAAAAATATTGTAAAATAATATTGCAATAAAGTAAAGTATTGTTTTATTTCAAAATTGGATGAATAAATTTATGTAATAATTTATATTGTTATACTAAATCCCGACTAAAATTCTTGGCAGACAACCCTTTATCTCGAATCCTCGTCGACCTGAGATTGGAGGATGTCACAGTTGTTATCTGAGCTATAATTGGCAAGAATTTGGAATAATAATATAAGATATAGACATTCATTCAACCTAAATTGAACAAAAGAAAATATTATTATATTAATAATAGAGCAGTTAATTTAGAACCAAAAATTTTATCTCCAACTAGGCTCCTTAAAGACTTTTGGATAAATTTAAATTTTCATCATTAAAAGATCTACTATTACAGGTTATCCTTCAACAGTAAAGGGAGTCATAAATATACAATTGGAAACTCTAATATACAAAGGAATTATGTTCCATTAGCAACTAAAGAACACTTATGTTAAGTCAAATATGTAGTAAATGCAATAAAGTGTCATGAAGCATTCATTGGGAATTAATCACTCAAGAACTTCATCATAAAGTGGTAAAATGGTGGTCTCAAGCCACAAGTAGAATTAGACAAAGAAACAATTCATCATATCACTTTTTAAACCAAATTTGGCTAAGCTACTTTTACCACTATGATGAATATTATACATCTAATATAAAACTATATTTGATAACTAAAACTTTCTTAATAAGATCAGATGGATTCTCAAGAAACTCTCATCGATGTTCCTAATTCTAACAAATTCATTGAAAATTGTTGGGATATGGAGACCATTTACATCATCCATGGAGGAGCCAATGAAGTTTCGATGGGTTTACGGGAGGTCCTGAGATATTCTGGAACAAGTCAGGGTCAATTCAGGAGCTCCAGTGCGCCCCAGCGCACCCAGCAACTCTTGGACCCGAGGGCCAAGGGCCCAAGTGCGCCCCAACGCCAGGGAATCGAGAGCTAGGCGCCCCAGTGACCTCCAGATCTAGCCGGGGCGCCCATGCACCCGCGTGATAGGCCATATTGAGCCTGGGGCGCCTAGGCGCGCCCTAGTACCTGCAAAAACCTTGTTACGGGTTTTGGCGATACCCTAAGTAATTTTATAGGTATTTTGGAGTCTATTTATACCTTGGGTATTTAATGAAACATGTGAGGTATGTTTATACGGTTCAATTCTAATCTATTGGAGGTTGTGGTGCTGCTAGCATCCTTCTACCCTAATATAAAAAAGGAGTGTGAGTGCCTCTTGAGATTAATAGAGAGCCTTTGGGAAGAAGACTTGTGAGAGAGTTTGAGAGGGTGCTGAAGAGAGATAAGTCTTTGGTGTGTTTCAAGTGGAGTTTATCATCTTTTTGTTCCTCCAAATGTTTAAATCTTGGTTTGTACTCTGTAATCTTATATTCTTCATATAGTTGATTTATTGTGGTTGTGTGACTCGGTGATTTTTCTCAGATTTTAGGTTTTTAAGTAAATTCTTGTGTTTGGATGTTTGTGGCTTGTGCTGTGCCTCCGAGCTATTGTGTTAATTTTTTTTTTGACTTTGGTAATAATCTAATATAAACAGAATTGACAAATTACTTGAATTAGTAAAAAAAAAATTAAAAATCAAGCTGCTAATAATGCTTCAACATATTTAATGCAGCCTACAACAAACCCTATCTTTTCCACTAATAGAGTTCAGAGAGCATACGCCAAATTAAAACCACCGATCTTTAATGGAATGACTCCACCTGTGGAAGCTGAAGACTAGTTAAAGAAGATTGAAAAGAAATTAATAACTATAAAATGTCCAATAAAAAATGCAGTAACGTTAGTTGTTTATCTTTTTAAAAGAGAACAATTTGTGGTAATTCATCATAAACAATAAATTTGCAAATTTAAATTAAGAAGAAATAAGTTTGGAAGAT
Organism: Gastrodia elata; assembly: GCA_016760335.1. Lineage (NCBI taxonomy): Eukaryota > Viridiplantae > Streptophyta > Magnoliopsida > Asparagales > Orchidaceae > Gastrodia > Gastrodia elata. Next base: position 2,361,509 of record CM028676.1, read on the forward strand.
TTTATAGGAGTATTTCGTGCACAATATATTCCTTCATCCGCTCAAGCAATAATGGATTATGATACATTTATAAAATTGCACAGAGGCAATGAAAGTCGAGTTTTCAAAATTGGCTCGACAGGCATCAAACATAGAAGTTGAAATTTCATTTTGTTGAATTAAGGAATTGAAGGGGATCCAGTAAGGCTGTGTCCCGAGCACACCTGAGCTCCACCGAACGCATCTTGCGCTGATCCAATCAGAGTGCAGGCCATAACAAATGTGATGACACAAAAATGATACGATATGATATGTACTTTTATTGGCTATTGTTAAGATGATAATGTGCTGCTCGAGACTTGAGCTGATAAAATAAAATAAAATATATCATTGACCCATAACGAAGAACAGTAGTTATCTCCGCAAATAGCAGCAGCACCGTCTGTTTAGTTAGAGGGTTTCTCGTGCCAAATTTGGGTTTTTTTTTTTTCTTAATTTCTTTTGCGTTTAAATGCTGCTTCAATTATATGTTGTCGTGGCTAATTATTGTGTAGGAGAATATAGAGAGCATGGTGTCAACATCAGCTTTATTGGAAGGAGAAATCGTCAAGCCACCATACTCAACTAAAGTTGATTAAAAGGCCACATGATGTATAAGAATAGGGGATACAGTAAAAATAATCTTCATAATTATTCTTTTTCTTAATCCCCATTTTTAATGATAGTTTTTTCTTTCCATGGGGTGCTCAGTGAATTAACTCTTCTTTTTCTCAATTGTTTATTTCCTTTTTACTTTTGATGTACTGGAGTGCATGTGTTTGGATAGATTTGTGCTCTGTGTTTTGCCTTGCATGTTGATCTAAAGGAACTTGGACGGGCTGCAGAAACTGTTTCGAGGGACTTTTAAAATCATAAATAGCATAGTATGATGGTTATTCAATTGTATGTCTTTTGTGGAAGTATTGTAATCATAAAACTATAAGCTCTCTTTGAAATAGTGAAACTTTCTGCTCTCCTCTCTGTGAACGTAAGTGTATACACCAGACCACGTAAATTCTCCGTATTGTGCTGTGGTTTTTTTTGTTCTTGACTGCTTGTGTCGTGGTGAATGCTTGAGAATACTTAGTTTTGAATCATAGCATAGATCTCAACATTACAAACCTGACATAATTGGGATTTTAGAACATAAACTAACTATATTTGATCTCAATAAATCCTTCCCGACAAATAAGTATCATCTATTTGAGGATGAAGCGGATTCTCACAATTTCAGCTGCAGCTCATTAGGTAGGATCTGGGTTAAGTGGAATAAGAACAAAAAGTCACACATACCATCCGATTATCATTCAATTCCAATATATTTATGGTTTGTTGAATTTGGTTGTCTTTTATTTATGCTCCTAATTCTGATTATGGAAGAAATGTGCTTAGGAGAAAGATGAGTGAAACTCACATCAATCAGATTGAGCCTTGGCCACTGAATAACGGGGAGGTTGTCTAGTTACTGTGTCGAAACTTATTTCATTTAATAACTTTATATTTGACTTGGTATTGATAGATCTTTCTACAGTCGGAAGCAATTTCACATGGGACAATCGTCAAAATGATGCTCCAATTAAAGATAAATCGGATCGTTCTCTTTGCAACACATCTTGGTTAACTATTTTGTGTAGCCCTTATTGCAAAGTACTTCCCCCGTCCACCTCCTATCATTCACCACTTCTTATTCCTTCTCCACCATATGCTCGGAATCCTTAAAGGTATTGTCTTAAAAGCTTATGTACTTTTATGGAAGTGTTTCTATCTACAATTGAAACCATTTGAAATCATGGAAGAAAGTCTATTGTTTTCTCTAAAAAATAAAATTATACAAAGTAAAAAGATTCTAAATTTGCTTAACATTGGTTGGAGATGGAAAAAGATGTGGATCATCACCCTCCTAAGCTTCAATTCTATCTCTTCTTGATCATGATCCTGACAACACTACTCTTATGCAGGCATTTCATAAGATTAACAAACAGTTGAACATCTCTATTTTTAGAGAAGTTTTTTGGGAAGAACGGAAAGACAATGCTCATTAGCTTTCTATGGAAGAGGATAATCTTCAATTCTATTACTCTAAAATGTCGACTCAACGTTAAAAAAAAATTAAAATCATCCATTGAGTAACAACACTAACTTTTCTCATGAATATAAGTTGTGCACTATTTTTCAACCTTGTTGAATTTGACGTCGAGCCATGGGCATTATGTTTTCCCAGTTCTATCCATATTTTCTAAAGAACATCATGCTGATTTGTGTAGAAATAGTAACTTTTCTCTTTAATACGATCATGCAGTTCTCACAGGCATTCTCCAATTTTCATCACTCATATCTTGAGATTTCTTTCTCAACCCCTTCCAGTGACAATTAAAACTTCTTCTGATACAGCTGATCTTCGATCTGTATGCTCCAGCGTGCAAATTTTTGTTGTTGAATTTCTCAATCTTGTATCTTACACTGTCTGTCATAGCTCCCTCTTGAACGAAGCACAACTGCCACCTGATATAAGTTATTACGAAAATTCATCAAAAGGTGGTTGAAGGTTTCATCACACTTAGGACTAACATGAGCATGATTTATGTGTGATTCTTTATCTGTGTCATTGAGGGCTACTTTGAGCTTAGTATAAATAGTTATATGTTGATTTAGGATTGTGTTGTAGGGTCAAGAAAATATATCAGATTTTTTGTAAAAACGATGTTAAAGGCTGTGGCACTGTAATCTCTTATTTTTTTGCTCATATTGTGTTGTATTCGTGTTATTTGATTTCCCATTTTTATTCTTATTTTCTTCGAAAGCAATATATATATATATTCAACTTACTTAAGAATTTGGGCTTCAAATATGATAAAATTAGGCTGGCTAGCATATAGATCTAGGTTGACCCAAGCTACTTAACGAGCTAATCAAGAAATGTTTACAAATAATAAGTTTTTTTTTAATCTCACAGCAATTAGTGTTTATGATAATGTCAAAATATAATTAGTGTTTACAAATATATATAAAATCTCACAGCAATTAGTATTTAAAATTTAAAATATATATTTTTATAAATTTTTCAAATAAAATTAGATTTAATGATAATTTTTTATTTTAATTAATATTTTTTAAAAAATATATATGAAAGCTATGTATCAAAATTCTAATATAATATATTTCTTCATCAAAATTCGTAACCTTGGAAACAAACTATGTAAAGCAGATGGGAGGATCATTATTGAAGTCAAGAAATCTGGTCTTTTTTTTGAAAGCTACGCATTTTTTTTCTAGCTTTCAGTTGATTATGAATTTATATATTTACAGAAAAATAAATATCTCCTGCCAAATTATCGTTATATATTTTTTTAAGAAAATACTCAATAAATGCTCAAACATTTTTTTAATATAATTAATTCATTTAATTATTTTATAATCTTAATTTTTAATAACGAATATTGAGATACTAATGTGATATAAATTTTTTCTTTTTTAATTTTTTATATATACTCAAAGAAAAAATTATATTCACCTAATAATCTAATTATTTTATATATTTTGATGTAAATATAATATTTTTTTAATTATAAGATAAAATAAATGAAATTATAATAATAATAATTTATGTAGATTTGTTGATCCGTGTCTCTCTTGATATTTATGTATCAAAAAGTATAGGAAAAATGTTAATAACATGGTACTCAAAAAAAGTTCAACCTAACAAGATTTGAATAATTTTTTTTTAGTATTTATTTGTTTACATTAAAATAATATAAATATTATTTTTAATATTTATATTGAAATTATATTCAAATATTTTTGGGTAAATATTTTTAGATATCAGATCAACCAGTTCAAAATAGTATTTTTCAAAATTTATATTCTGAACAGAAAAGTTGAAAATCTTGCTGACTAACTATCAAAACTAAAATATTAATCGAAGAAAATCGGGGATGTATCTAAGAAACATGTCTCATCATTATCCTTTATTGTTTCCCTATAAATAAATAAATATTATCTTTATTTAAATAATATAAATATTATTTTTAATTAGTAATGGATATGATTATGTATAAGATTTTATAAGTGTATATCATCATAAAATTTAGATTATTTATTAGGAATTAAATATTCTCCTAAAAATAATTTGTTTAAATAATAAAAATACAATGTAATTTTATAATTTAATTAATATAAATTACTCAAAATTTTATAAATAAAAGATGATCTCACCCTTGTATCAATTACTGTTTATCAAATATAGCAAGAACCAAATGCAAGAATTTTAAAATATAGTATGCTATGAACTAATGAATGCTTAGCAATGATAAGCAATGATGAAACGGCAAATAAGCCGCACTTGTACGCATATCACATTCAACGCTTGAAACTGCGGAGTGCTCAGTGTCATCTTGAATCTTTTCGGGGCTGTTTATTTCTTTTTTTGCTTACTTAGTTTTGGCATTAATTAAAAAAAATAAAAAATTTAAAATATGTAATTTTTAATGTTTATTTTTTATGAGAAGAAGTAAATATTTGGTGATTTAAAATTATTTTTTATCAAACCTACAGTGTAGGATAATCTGACTGAACGCAAAGATCAACTGCCAGCTGTACGAGTCACAGTGTGCATTTATCTGCTCCCCACTGTTTTCAGTGTTGTTAATGTCAAAATTAAGTGAACGGAAGACCTTCGAATCAATATTCTTAAAGTATTAGTATACTTACATATTAATATACATCAAAATATATAGATAATTTAAATATAAATTAAAATTTTAGTTATTCATATTTTTATAAGAGCATTTTTTTTAATTAAATTAAAAGTATTTACAGTTTGATCGTATTAAAGAATAATGCAAAAAAATGAATAGAGAAACTTAGAAAATAAAGAATATACATATTACAAGTGTAGGGAAGGACCATTCTTCATTTAAAATTTAATGGGAAAGGATTTTTTGGTAATTACGAGCAAGTCTGTTGGTACAGATGGGTTTGTAATCTCCCGGTTGTCTAATCTCAATGTATGGGTTGGCACACTAAGACGCACATGCAGGCGCGTCCAAATGCGTGGGGGCGCCTCTAATAGAAAAAATTCAATGCCGAGAATTGAGCGTTTGAATTTGTGTTTTGGAATACTGTAACAATCAAATCATAGGTTGTTGTCCTGCTTAATTTAGATTAAATCAATTTATAATTCTTGTTCCATTAGATTCTAATTATTATTAAAATATAATTCTGAAAATTTGGAATCCATACGAACTCTATTGAATTAATTGGCTATAATCTCAATTATTTGACATATAAAAATTAGCCAATTCAAATTGACCTTCAAATCAAAATATAACTGTATTCTTAAATTCTTCACACCTAAATTAATTAGGAGTAAAATTTTGAGAATTTTTATAAATTTAAATCTTAAAATTTAATTTAAATTGAGAAATTGGATAAAATGGTTTGCTAAAAGTAATAATTACAAAATAAACATTCTAACTTAAATATAAAATGATCCACTGTGCGGACCGCGGGCAATCCGCTATGAGCCTTAGCCTGCGCGACAGCCCATTTCTAAGTGTGATCCGACAGTCCAACCTGCTGATCCGACGACTCTGTTGCTGTTTAGAAGCATGAGAACTTCTTTATTTGTCTTAAAATAGTTTTAAGGCCAAATCTAGAAGTTTTTGTGAAGTTTGAAAGTCATTTGAATGAGACAAATATTTTGATTAATTTAATCAATTGAAAAATGAGATAATTATTTAGACATCCAATTGAAAATCTAACATCATTTTTGAGTTCTTCACACCCAAATCAGCTAGAGATAAAATTTTGAGAGATTTTAGAGATTATTTGGATATTATTTTGGTTTTATTTAAAATAGCTTTAATTAACTAATTAATTAATCAATTAATATTTTGAATTAAGTTTGGTCGTTGGATTACTGTTGGACGGCGTGTGATTCACCATCCAGATTTAACACGGGACATCTAGATCGGGTGATCCGGGTCGTCCTGTGGTTCTGCGGATCTGATAGGATGGCAACTACTGATCGACTGCTAGATCATATCGAAGCCGTTAAATAGGGAATGAACATTCCATATTTTGTCTAGACCATTGTCCTCAGAGCTAACGCTTGAGGCTTCACACCACTTTGAATCGGCATTGGAGCCACCGCTCCGCCTACTCAAGATCGAACCGAACCCTACCTTAGAATCTGTTTGGCGAAACACGCGCGATTGTTGGTGTTATCAAAGCTCGAAGCCGCTCTGAACGCACGAATTATGGTGCCGCCCCACCGCTCCACGCAAAAGGAGAGTAAGATAGCAACGGGACGAGTCATCACTGGGAGATAATTCTAGATTAGCACTAACAAAATAAATGTCTACTAAGTGATCACTTACTTTGTTAATACTAATACTACTAAGATGTCTAAGAAATCAACAACTTAGACATACAATTGTGCCTTGAATCATCATATAAAGATAATCGTAATTCTGAGTACAATAGGCAGGTGCAATAAATAAATAGAATACAGAAGCTGACATAATTAAAATACATTCATTCATCACATTTCAAAAATAAATAGAAAATAAAGTGAATATTACATCCTACTTAGACATTCAGAATTATTACAAGCCATTGATAAATGATGTGATTGTTCGAAACTTCATTGCAAAACTTCTACTATCGATGGCTATGTTCAATTGGGATCGAGTGAGCTCAATAGATAGCCGATCGACTCGAGCATGTACAGTATTGTACTGTGATTGAGCCAATCAGCTAGACAACAAAGCAGGGCAACCAAGCCATGATATGGGGTTCACCAATTCGATCGTGACCCGATGAACATCCTTGGCATAACTAAAGGCTGTGGGGTGGCCAGTGGAGGGAGCATTCTCCCTCCACAGTAAACCCTATCACACTTTAATAATTGGGTAAGGACAGAGTGATTGGATTACAACCATGTCTAGTTATTAATGGCATTTGGAAGATCTCGTTGAATGCTTCAATTTGATATAGAGCGTGAGGGCTGGATCGCTCGATGCTCAGAGGATTTTGATGCATATAGTTGGGATTTGACATCTCGGTGAAGAAGAGGATAAGCAAAAATTTAAAATTTAAGAAAAATAAGCATTTAAGTTGCTCCATCGTACATCAACTCGTCCTCAAATACTTGATCTAAAGATTGCTCCATATCTACTATATATATATATATATATATGTGTGTGTGTGTATGTGTGTGTGTGTATGTGTGTGTGTGTGTGTGTGTGTGTGAGGGCTACAACGCCCCGTTATTAGATTAAATAATCAAATCTAATAATGACTATTAGTGTAGTACTTAATATTGGATTAGTGAGATTGAACCCATTATTAAGTACTATGGGGAGTTTATTGATCTATAAAGGGGATAAACCAGATGCATGAATAGAGTTAGTAATTGTATCATTCCAACCATTCCTTAAAATGAAAAGATGCATCACATAATAAAAAAGTAACATACAACATTTAATAATATTTATACAAACTTTTAATGAAGGATGTAGGTCATCTAAAATGGATGCAGAAAATACTAGAGCTAGAAAGGGTACATGAATTGCAACAACTGAACATGATCCATCTCGAGTCCAAGGTCCATAACAAGCTCTTGAACCTACTGTATTTGGTTTATAATATGATAGGGCACAGCAAAAAAAAATGAAAAATTTAGTTATATCTTAAAAAGTCTAAGTACAATTTAAAGGTAAACTAAATACATTATTAAGTGGATATCACATTAGCTATTTACAATTTATTTAAGCAGAGCAAAATGCAAAATATTGAACAGAATGAAAAGCACAGTATCAAAGACTGTAAGAAATACAGCTAAATTTGCTCAATAATTTAAGTTGTTCAATTATGCATTAAATATGTAATAAGGCATAAAAGCACTTAAATAAGTAAGAGGAGCATGAATATGTCCAAATAAGCAAAAGCTAAGTAATAGTAAAAGACAGTATATAAAAATATAAAAATAACAAGTAAAATTACACTATAAGTATACAACTATAAAGTAAAGTGCTGCAACAAAGTAAGCAAGTAAACAATCTCAGTCTCAAGGACTAAATGCACTAAAAATATAATCATAAACAATTCTAAACTATAAATATTATTTATTCATCTTGTATTTTGTTCTGAGGGAATAGAACAAGCAAGGAATTGCGTACATTCACCCAACTTATCTGTAAATGGGTCAAAAACAAACACACACATTCCCCCTCAAAGAAATTATGTGGTCTCCAGATATACCAATAGCCTGCCCAGGCTTAATGATAGCTATACTAAAATCTACCATATATAATCGCTCTGAAGTGTATTTAAATGTTTAATTTTTATTTTATGTATAATATTCAATGAAATGAATTCAAGATTTTGATATCAATGCATTGTAGCATTTCAAAAATTATCAAATCATTGTAAGCCATGTGATATCCATTATTTTCTAGTTTTAATTATCTATTCTAATGATTGGGGCTAATTAAGCCCCAATTAATTTAGATATCGAAGATCTCTAAGCTAATTGTAATGTTGGAAAATGATGATGACAAAATAACTTATAAACATAATTATTAGTTGGGGCTATTAATTTATTCTAACAATCCTTTCATTATCTAAGTATAACTAATGATTCTACTATAAAATAAGGTCACATTTCTTATGGTTTTACAATATTATAAAATTCCACAATATTATGGATGGATATAGCCTTGAATAGAAAGTGTTCCATCTACAATCTAATGGTCGAACTAAGGTTGTTAATATGATAGTTGTGTATAAAATTGCTAAGACTCCAAACACCAAAAACAATGGATAGAAGTTTACCATACATTGAATTTGCAATTAAGCGAGAAACTTGGGGCTTAACTAATCAGATGTTATTTTAAGTCACTGAAATGTTTGCCTTAAAGTTCATTTGTTGTTGAGTTCACTAAACCATTTCAAGAGATGAAGTTAAGACTATCACAAAAATTGAAAGAGCTCAATGTTCTTACAATCTTTGTAAAATATACAATTAAAAGAACATTCAACTTCATGTGATCTCTAATTGGCATAGCTAAATATTAAAATGATATCTTAAAAGTTGTGAACACTAATTACAAATATTCCCTTTTAATTCTAAAAAAAAAATTAAGAATAATGCATATCAATTGGGCTTACCATTTTACATGGAGATTCATTTGATTGCAAATGTAGAGAAATTCCAAACCCTTTGAGTCATTTGTACTTGAAGAAGAAGTTCCTAAAATAATAACCTCGCTTGATTTATGGTAGAACAAAGAGGGAGAACAATTAAGATATATATAGAGGAAAAATTAAGGAGGCATCCCAGTAAAAAAAAAAAATTGACAGAACAATATGTAGGTACATGTATTCTAATAGTTTATATGATATACCAATAAGAAGGGTCTAGCATTTTTCCTTAACCACAGTAAAATTTATAAAAGTAGATCACTCCTTCAAGTGGTATGATAAAGAGTTAAATTCATTCATTTAGATTACTTTGAACTATTTCAATCATGTATATAGGCGAGAATAAAATGTCAATCATGATGTTAGGCTTCAAATATCAAATGGAACTCAATAATCCAGGAAAAACATTTACTTGAACATATTAATGTCATTTAAATAATATTAAGGGTTGATTTCATAAGAGATTTATAGGATTTAATATTTTTTAGTATTTTATTTATAGGTACAAGAGGAACTGATATTGTCATCGAACAATGGCTTGCATATCATCTAAATATTTTGCTTCAACACAAATTATTATTATTTATTTATTTATTCTGCATATGATTGTGTAGTAATTTTTAGGTGAAAGAGAATATGCGCTAATGTGTAATAAGAAGATTTAATAACATGTATAAAATCATTCTAATAGCAATTAAAGAGAAAAATATACTACAACCCGAATATAGTGGAAGAAGAGAAGAAGAGACTAAGATTAAGAGGAAGACAATTTATTCATCGTATATAACGAGCAGTATATGCATGTAAATATAGTAGTTTAATTTTCATCTAGGACTTGCTACAGAGGAGGCCAAATTTGATACATAAACTAGGCCGAGGTTACTGAGGTGAATGTCTTTGCAGGTGATGGCTGAAATGGGTTGCTGCTGGTAAAAGTAGAAGAGCAAATCCTTTAAAGGTAACCAGTTATATTTATATAAGAAGATGATCACAAATGTTCGGAAATGAGGCTTCATATCTTAGTTTTGATGGAGAGAATAATGAAGATAGAAGGAGAAGTTGTAAATCAATTCAAGAAAAAGCAATGTAAAGTTTTTATTCTGCCTAAAGTGATGTCGATGATATTTTTGTAAATAGATTAACAGATCATGTTAAACTTGTTGCTTTTTCATTATTTTAACTAATGGTTATATATGGATGCAAATTATATAAATAATAACTGATATTATTGTTTACATCTTTAAGTGCTCATATTAAATCATAGCAGTCATATTGATTATTCATAAAAAATTACGAGTAATTAACATTTGAATGGATTCATATTAGTGAAGTTTGATTCACTGCATACACATACTTATATCCCTAATGTGATGAGAATAATATATCCAAAATTTTAAGTGAATTTAAGAGATAACTCTTAAATAATATTTTTCCACTATTTACTTGCCTCCCGAATCATAGTTAAGTAGTAAATTCCCATTTTATCTTTTAGATTCGATTTAATTCATAATCCTTTATGCTTCAATTATTTAGATAAGTTTAAATTTATCAAACCCAGTAATCTATACTCCTATCATTGTGAGACACAATAATATTAGACCTAGATTACCTGTATGAACTATTGATTATGGTTTCAATCGCATCACTATGATGAAATTGAAAATACTAAAATGATGATATCAAATATATTTGGTTAGTGTAATACATTAAGTTGCTTCTAAAGCCTGTAGCTATGTTAAGGAAATTATAATCCTCAAATCTCAAACTGCACATGAATATACTTAATTATTTAGTACTATTTACATTCATTTGATAAGCTTTGAATTTATTGAACCGAGACCAATGGTAAGACAATGGCTCAATGTGTGACTAGAAGCTCAAATGCTATATAATAATTGATGCTATTAGATAAGCTCAAGGTGCTGAGTAAATTCAACATTGTAAAGTAAAAATTTAAAGAGTTCTTCAACGAGCGCATTTCAAATTATCTAAGGGACAATCGCCAAACACCAAAGAAGAAATAAAACAAATGTTTAAAGTTGAATATAATGACAACTACAAAATCACTATTATGTATGGGTCTCAATTTATTATTTATTTGGAGAGTAGATCATGAGTCGTAGAAGATGGGGATTGATAGAAATACCTTGTTCATACATATGCATCAATTAATATGGTAATGGAAAATTGTAAAACTATGTGCACATGTATTGTCATACGATGATAGGAGTGTTTTAATCATGCTTACCAATGGCCATGATGTGTGACCAACTAGCGATAACTAACCAGTTCTGTAATGCCCCGCCCCATCGCCGCGTGCAAAAAGGTAAAACAGACCGGTGGCGGAGCGGCGCGCCACTTGGGGAGGAATATCTCGTCTTCCCGAACGGCTGAAACCAAAACTGTATAAAACTGAAGTAAGGTAAACTAAAGCTGAACTGTAAACTGAATACTGAAAGTAAACAAAAATAATAATAGATCTAAAACTGAGTAATATCATGTAAAACTATATTGTATGCTACTGAAACTGTGCATCTGAATATGCCACAATATTATATGCTACTGATATGCAACTAAAATATCACTAAACTGCTATGAGTCGTACAGTCCAATGTGTACATACATCCAGTTGAGAACTGCGATGCCGATGCTTCCTAAAATTTCCTAGTCAATGTATGTAATATTCCGTAACCCATAAATCATCACTGATACTCATACACCATTATTAATACTCAATATCTTGCTTATGCTTATGCTCATGCTTCTAAGTTACATGAGATAAATCCAGAAATCTAGAAAATGCTTTGAAATCCAATAATAAATTTAAGATCTCTATTGTGTAGAATCCTATCAAAATGAAGGATTCTGACTCCTATATTCTAATTTGATAATTAGTTAAAGTTGAGAGTTTACTTAAAATTCATTACTTGGAAAGGTTGTATACACATATTTAGCATGTTTATAATAAATGTGGATTTAACCCTTAGCTTATTTTAAACTACATTTATCGAAGCGTACTTCGATAGAAGGCAGAACCTGATCATAGTTTATATCTCAAGCTAAGCTATTAAATAACCTAATTATAAGCATACTTAGTGTTCTATGCAAAGTAACTTAAAATACTTAGTTTGCTTAAACTGCACTTATCAAAGCGCACTACGATAGGAGGCAGAACTCGGTCGCACTTTACATCTCAAACTAAGGATCTTGTTCACTAATTATAACACTCTTAGTCTTGGAAGATTTACTCTAACGGGACTATATTCGTCTAATCCCTCGGCATAGCACTTAGTCATAAGTTCAGATTAGAGTGAATCAACTAATCATGAATACCACTGAAATAATTTAGCACTATGGGTATACCTTACTATACCCACCAATAATCTGGGTTCACAATACTCTATTTAATCAACAAGTATTCATCAAAGCTATTAATCTTTACTCTAAATGGGTGATTCCTATATAAGGCTCCAAGGGTATAATCAAAAATATCACTCAATAATGATTTTTACCACAAGGGGGAAGTTCCATTCTAGGTACTTTAAGTGGTTCCTACCACAAGGTGTTAAAATCAACCTCTAAATTTATGAAGGATCATCTAAGATTCCTACCTCAATAAGTTATAAAAGTTCTTCCTACCTCAATACATCAATAATTAAGGTCATTAAATATTTCAATAATGATCATAAAGCTAGACTCTTAAGATCTCATTTTTCTACTTCTTAAGTTAATATTTAAGGTTTACTTATTAGATTTGGATTAAAGTAATCAGATCAGATGATTAAAATTCATTTGATCCTTTTATATTCTACAATTATGGGATGAAATCAAAGATATTATTAGAGTTAGATCATTTCATAAATTATTATAATTTTATTATTCATCTTATGCTAATAATCTTATATAAGAGAAAATCAAAGATCTAAAGTTTAGATTCAGATTATTTAATCACATAGATTTAATATTAATCTTAACACTTCTAATTCAATGATTTAATATCAATATCAATTTATATGTATTATTGGAATAATGTCAATTGCATTATCTTATAATCAAGTTAATTGATTAAGATAATTAAGATTTAGATTTTAATCAAGACAAGTTAGAGTTTAACCCCTAGCCTTCCCAAAATTAAGACCAATGATTGATTTATAGATCAATAATAAATTAATATATTATTGGTGTATTATTGATGTCAAATTTTAGATTTAAATTAAGTATCATTTACTTAATCAAGTTTTTAAGATTCCATTATAGTTCAATGTCAACTAAGCACATTTAGGTGTCCAATTAAATGTTAAAGTTTTCTAATATACATTATAATATCATGAAAATATAAAAAAGTAAAGATGACATAAAATAGAAGGTAATTAAGGCTAACTAAATTCTATATCAAACCAAATTAGTTAGCACTTGATTACAACTCTAGGAGATTTAAGTTTTATGTAATTTGGTTATTAAGATAAATCTAATCGATACAAATATTCAAAAATTCTATTATTTATTATTTGGTACAAAAATACTTAATGCACAAAGAGATCTTTGCACATGTCATAAGAGGGCAAATTTTTAAATTTAATTTTTCACATAAAATTTTATGCAATGCTCAATTTTAACTAAAATAGGTTCAAAATTATTATAATTCAGTCCCACTATGGTCATAGGGACCTTAAAATGCAAAAACAGTGAAGTTTTAGCCATTTCAGCTAATTCTGTGAATTTTCAGAAAATTCTGGGCACTATGGCGTGCTGCAATACTTTTGATGCTGTAGTGGAAAACGGTTCTGTGGTGCTCTACGGCGAGACCAATCTGAGAGTTGGATGCTACGGCGCGCTGCAGCACTTTCGGGCGCTGCGACGGATTAACTTGTGGTAACACTGTTCAATTAATTTATTTTCTGATTTCATATAATTTTTTAGAAATGACTCTACGGCCTGCTGAAGTGCGCTGCAATGGTTCAACTTTCGTGTGACCATTTAATTACTTTTTCTCTTGATTTCCTATAGTTTTTCCCGAAATGACGTTGTGGCGCGCGCTGCGGTTTAACTTGCGGTCACTGTTCAATTAGTTTATTTATTGATTTCATATTATTTTTCCTGAAATGACGCTGCAGTGCACTGTGGTGCACTGCAGGGGAAACTATTTGAGTTTCGTGCGCTACGGCGCGCTGTGGCGCCCGACGGTAATTTTGCATGTGCAAAAACCGTAAAGAGTCACATTTCGAACTCAAATACTCTCAATTCAGAGCATTTCATGAGCGGTGTCATATATTAATGGAAATGTCTTTCCGATACATTTTCATTGATACTAAAATTGGCACAAATGAATTATTCTAACTATACAAAACATGCAGTTAAAAGTGCAGGTATATAGAATAGATGAAAACAGAGCATGAGATTTTCAAAACAATATGATGCCTTCCTAATTTGAGGGTTAATTACTTCCTAATTTTTTGATTTATTAAAAAAAATCAGATTTAATAAATGAGCTCCAAAAATTCTTAAAAATTCACCCCTAGCTAATTTGGGGGTGAGGAATTCAACGGTGAAGTTGGAATTCGATTCCGACGATTATTTAATTATTCCATTTTATAGTGCATTTAATTATATTAAAATATTCGCAAAAATCCGACGACTTTCAAACGCATCCAAAACATCACCCCTAGCTAATTTGAGGGTGACGATCGCAATGATGAAGTCGGATCACGATTTCGATATCAAATTAAATACATAAATTTCCTAATTAATTAAATATTAAAATAATTTAAAATATTTTATTTGCCTCCGAATCGGGGATTGGGTCTAACGGATAGAAAAACTTAATTAAAATACGATTAAGTTAAAATTAAGTTGGATAACAACCTTGGGTTGTTATAACTTCATTCTCCACAATACAATAAATATAAAAGATGCATGCCAACCAAGATGAGAAGGATAGCTTTAGATGCAGTTCTTTGACAATTATAAAGCCGAAAGTTGTGACATTTCATTATTCAAAGTGTAAGGTACATGGCCACAATATCAGTACATATGCCAAAGTGAAGAAAAATGGATATTATATGCAAATTGAGATTTCTACAAATGAAAATGTATCTGAAATGTAATCCCTCACTTATAACTATTTGATAAACATAGTGAATGGAAGCATCTTGAATTTGCATATAATTATCTCTTAATATTCCAAAAATAAGTTGAAGTTTTTATTTTTCCTCAAAAGTATTAATAGGATATTGATATATACTCTTTTTTTTTATTTAAACTAAATAAAGGTGTTTAATTCTTATAAATCTCTTATGATTGCCAATATTTGTAAACTTAAATATTCAAATTATGTATATCATCAAGTATTTAAATAAGAGAGTACCCAATATTAAAAAGGAATACCTTTCAAAAATTATTCTATAAAGCATCTCAATCCAAAATAATATTGGATGCACAAAGTGTTTGGCTAGTACTTATATAAAATATATTACATGCAACAATAATATTACCTAAACTCTGTATATCTAATTAAATATTATACTCTATTATGATTGAATGGCTAAAAACCATGCAGAATTTCAGACTTCGATTGAATGGCCAAACAAATTTCAAAAACTATAAACTTGGTACCGAAATGAGCATCTCGACGAGACGAATACATCCGTCTAAAAGTTATTGAATATGGACTAGTATTTTATTTTACATTAATTTTTAAGCATAAGAACTTTAAGAATTCACCACGATAAATTAGGAGCTCAAAAATTAACGAAACTTAAAACATAGCATCCTCATTTGATGCTTAACTTACATATACAAAATTTATAAATTTTAATTTATATTTTTATTATTATTAATCTATAAAGTTTAAACTTCATGAATTTATTTAGACAAATCGGGATCCCAAATGCAATCAACTTTCGCAGCATGATCCACTCAATAATGCATTATATATGAATATTTTTATGAAATTTTTATTAGACTTGAAATGGGATCCTAATTTTGATTTAATTAGATCATGTTTAAATCAAATCGATATGGTAATAACATTGGGTTGTTACAAGGGCGCATTTAGAAAAAGAAAAAAAAAACTAAAAAAATATTTAATTAGACACAGAGGTCTAAGTAAGGTTTTAGTATATTAAAATTTACAAGTAATATTAAGCGACATTATTCTATAAGAGAATCATATGCAAATAAAATAATATGTAATATTTAAGTACGACATGCTTGCAAAATTATCAAAATTATAAATGTAAATATATATATTTCAGATATAATAGTAAGAGATTTGATGAATAGTAAAATAATTTATTTTAAATAAAAATTTTATTTTTTAAAAGATTGTGCATTTTTTTATTATTTTCAAAATTAATGAAACTTAACAATGAAGTGTATACGAAGAGACAAACATACTCGCACCAAAATTTCTCAATTTATAGTTATATTTTATTTTATATTAATTTCTGAAAATAAAAATTAAAAAAAATAATTATTGTCAATCAAGAGCTCCAAATTTAACAAAACTTTTTGTATAGCATTAGTATAATATTCTTAATCTATGAACTCTATGATCTTTGAATTTAGGCATGTATAAAAATTTTTAAATTTTAAATATTTAAAAATTAATTCATGAATATCTGTTATCCATACTGGTACCAAACTTGAGCATTACGATCACAAAAATATACTTTATCCGACAATATTTTTTGTTTGGTTTAATTTTAAAGTCACTTTAGATTCTAATTTTTAAGTTGGATTTAGTCCTACTTATTTTAGTAACTACTTGGGTCATTAAATATAATTTGGTTATTTATACATTAATTATTTAGTAATTCACAAAGTAAGAATATCCTCTAATAGAGCCAATTATATCTATTATGAATGTTATAAGTTTCATTACATGAATATTTATATTTATGCACATAATATGAGATTTGTTGTATGAACAGTAGTTCTTTATGATTGATAATAAACACTTATTGATTATATTGCTAATGTGACATCTTTTTATTTAAATATGAGTCATATCCTCAAATATATGTTTTAGTGCACCTAAATAAACTCTTAGATGAACAATTATTTATCCATTGTAAATTTAAGTTAATACATCACTGTTTTAAGAATATATATATATATATATATAAATATTTGTTAAGAACCTCTATAGAGATATAGTTTTCTTGATGAATTATATAATGATTTCTCACCACTTTTCTAATATTGTAGTATTCCTTTTATACTACTAACTAACATAAAATTAGATGTTTTATTATTTCTTAGAAAAGTCATATGCTTTGGAAAATGCATATGGGTTATTTTAATGCATATGGGTTAAGAATCTATGTATTCAATTAAATTTACAAAAACATGAGCCAATATTTCTTAAAAAAGCCATATGTTTTATATGAACCAATATTCATATAATATACACAAATATGTGTGTATTTATCTTTTTATTTGAATAAGAAATTAAATTATTAAATTAACACTCTTTAAACGTAATTCTCACAATAAATTTAATTACAATTAGCAAAACCAATACATTTATTTATAATCGATGCAATTTATTAATAAGGTGATAAATTACATAGTTCAACAACTACTATTTATTGAATTAAATTTTACAACAACTAATTTAATTAATAATTAATATAATGTTATTACTTAATAAAAAACTTATAAACAAAATAGTAATAAGATTTATTAACTTAAACTATATAATTTATTTATAATATTAATCTTCATCCATTTAAATTGTGGCTCCCAAATTTAAAAATCATTTGAATATAAATTAAAAAAATAATATTATATTATTTTAATATAAATAAATAAATAAATAATAAATCCTATTAGATGAATTTTTTAGATTCTAAATTAGTGAATTTAAATAATATTTTAATCTTTATTATCGTGCTTCCATATTAAAAATAGAAAAAATTAATATTTAGATTCGTTAATTTGACATCCAAAAAATTCGTTTGATGGGATTTGGATATTATTTTATTAATATTTATTTATTTATATTAAAATAATATAAATATTAATTTTTAAATTTATATTAAAATGATATTCAAATTTGAGGATTTTAACATTTCTCATTAAAAATAATAAATTTTAACTATTTAAAAAATCCATAACAATTTTATATAGAATTCTCACTCAAAATTTGCTTTCGCTAGCCGACAAAAGGAGTAAGCTCGCCACTACTTCAGATGCTAAACACCCACTTTACTCATCGGTAGACACGTGGACGGTCAGGATGTTGCTACATAACACTAGAAACCTAACCATGGTTAGCTCATCCAGTTAAACCTCCATCTTCTTCCTTCGATCTCAACCCACTCTTTTATTTTATCTTCCCTTTCTTCCACACAACCTCTCTCTGCTCACGGCGGCGCTTCCATCCACCGTCTCCGGAGAACTTCCGCGGATCGGCTTCGATCTCTCGCTATTCCGATAAGACAGATCGGTGACGATTGCAATCGGTCCATCATCAGTTTTCCGCTAAATCGAGGCGGAGCTAATCTCAGACATGAACTCCGGAAGATTGATGTAAGGTTGATCTGAAGAAATTGCAGAGTTCATCGGGGATGACGGCGTCTAGCTCAGTCGCAGGCGAGGTGCAGCCGGTTAAGAAGAAGAGGAACCTCCCCGGAATGCCAGGTAGGGTTCTGCGCCTTCTAGATTTCTGTTCGGGGATTAATTGATGGATAATTTGGATGTCAATTTCGGTAGATCCGAACGCGGAGGTGATCGCCCTGTCTCCGAAGAGTCTGCTGGCGACGAACAGGTTTGTGTGCGAGATCTGCAATAAAGGGTTTCAGAGGGATCAGAATCTGCAGCTTCACCGGAGAGGGCACAACCTTCCATGGAAGCTCCGGCAGCGGACGGGCAAGGAGGTGAGGAAGAGGGTTTATGTTTGCCCTGAGCCCAGCTGCGTCCACCATGATCCGTTGCGTGCGTTGGGGGATCTCACCGGCATCAAGAAGCACTTCTGCCGCAAGCACGGCGAGAAGAAGTTGAAGTGTGATAAGTGCTCCAAGAAGTACGCCGTTCAATCCGATTGGAAGGCCCATAGCAAGACATGCGGAACGCGGGAGTATCGCTGCGATTGTGGAACCCTTTTCTCGCGGTAAGAGATCATCGCTGATTCTTTTTAGAGTTTGAGATTTTCGATTCTGTTTTGCTCAACTCAATTGTCATCTCGATTGCGCCTCAGAAGGGACAGCTTCATAACGCACAGAGCGTTCTGCGAAGTCCTGACGGAGAATTCACGAGCGGAGGAGGAGCCCAAGGCACCGCAATTGGCCAATTTACCGATTCAGCAGATTCCCCCTGCGCCGTCGGAGCAACAAGGTTTGGATTATCCTTTGGATTTGTCATGGATCAAATACCGAAATCTCTCTTTTGTTTCTATTGTGGATTACTTTACTCCGGATATTGATTTTTGATGGCTATTTTTTTATTTGGGGGAAGGGCAATCGATCGTCTTGTTATCTGCTCGTGGAGAGCTGTTTTTCCGTATGGGGTTTTTGTCGGCTCTCGTTCTATGTCGTTGAAATAAAAAAAGAAGCTTTTTTATTTATCTCTGCCTTCTTTTCAATGGCCGGAGTCTTTAAGATCGAGGAGGCTTTTTTTCCTCTTCTCTCCAAAAGGCTATTCTGGTTGAAACTTTTTATCTGCTTTCGTTTTCTGAAAGTAGCCGTCTCAAGCTTGCAGCTGAAGCGCTGTAAAAAACCCCAAATTTATTCCTAATAACCTTGCAAAATATAATCCCATCTTCTCATCTCTCTGCTATGTATGCCTGTTGCAGAGCTAGATAACTGCAACGGAGCACTGCCCTACCCACCGGAGCCACCCCCGCCGGCGACGGCTCCGACGCCGACGCCGGCGGCGGCGGCAGCGGCAGCATCAGTCATTAGCTGCAACAGTAGCACAACTACAAAAAGCGGAGGAAGCAGCAATAGCAGTCCAATCGCCGCATCAGTATCCACCAGCCTCTTCGCAAGCCTCTTCGCATCTTCTTCTGCCCCCTCTGTGAGCATATCCGATCGGAGCGTCGCAGATACCTCAGTAATGGATCCTCCCTTGCTATGCCTCTCGTCTCTCTTCCCTCTTGCGCCGGAGCGCTGCCAGTCCCAGCCGTCTCCCCATATGTCTGCAACCGCGCTTTTGCAGAAGGCTGCGCAGATGGGCGTTTCGTCGCCAGGGTCTTCTTTCCTCCGTTCCCTTGGCTTGACAACCTCATCCATGAACAGCGCCGGCGGCGAAGTTTCTGTCGCCCCTCTGCATTGGAGCCAGCAGCACTCAGCGTCCGGACTTGGATTAGGCCTCTCATACGACGGAGGTGAAGGCGGCGGCGCTTTGCCGGACCTAATGATGCGCTCTTCCTCAGTATTGCCGGCTGCGCCCGACTTTCTCAGCCTCGGAATGGGGCCGGCTTTCATGTCTTCTATGGGCCGCGGGTTAGATTTGGGCGGCGGATTGGGGAGCTCTTTGCCGGAGAAGTCCTGGGATGCGGCTGCCGATCGCAAGTCCAACAACTCTACTTTTCAATAGCGAATCAGTCATTCAAAACTGCTTTTCAATAAGCTCCATTAGCTCTGTTTTGGTTAGGAAGATGTGCTTTTGATTAGCATTTTGTTTTCGGTGTTTTTTTTTTTTTTTTTTTTTTTTTTTTTTGTCTCTTTTTGCTTTTTGTGCAAAATTAAATTATATTTTTGTGTTAATGTTATTTATTTTTAAAATGTGTAAAGTCTTATCTTTTTTCTTTTAGATTTTGCATTGGCTAATTGTTTTTCTTTTACTTGCCATTGCTGGAAGCTTCCCACTTAGCCTACAAGAAAAGAGTAGACAATTAAAATACTATATGCAACTTCCATATGCTATAGTGCATTTTTACTTTGGGTTTTGTTGCAAGATAGACATGGGCAGTTAGATTTTCCTGAACACTTAATGTGATAGAAAACTTTGCTTAATTCTCATAGAATAGGTTCCAACAATTAAGTTATTATACATTTTTTGCTGCACCATCATGGGAGAAAGTTCAAACTACAAGTGAAAGCAATCCTAACTTAAACCCTATTTTCATTTCACATAAAGTTCCCAAGCCAAGATTAATTTAAGATGATGAAATTTATGGTGGAGTGACACTAAAAATCAACATTATTATGCATGACAACCAATGTTTCATTAAGAAAAATCCAAGATTTGTTTTCATTCACATGGTAAGGCAATGAATATATTAAGATTCATCCAAAGGCTTTTTAATGATCTAATGGACACATAAAATGTTAGGATTCTTCTAGATAAGCTCTTAAGATGATAAATTTAGTCTCAAATATAAGGTTACTTAGATCTGAGTGTTTTGCTCAATGTAGCTTGGGAATCCAAAGTAGCTCCACTGCTCCCCTCTAATTCTCTTACATTGCTTCTCAACCTCACCGAAAAGATCGATAGTCTTCTTATAATGTCGAGAAGGTTGGCGGATGAAAGCTCGAGGAGCAAATATTGAATCTTAAGAGATTGAATTTTGCTTACCAAAATCTTTTTCATGAAAGCTTTCTAGAGGCTCAAGAGGGGTTTGGAAATGAAAAGAGAGCTGTTGGGATGTTTTTGGTGCTAATATTGAATAGTCATTTTTTGAGAAAATTTGGAGTTCTCATCTCTTCAACACCCCTTCAAAAACACCTATTTGATGGTGCAAATGCGTTGTTTGGGTCATAAGGAGCATTTATGTATAGTGTACAAATGTGTCGCTTAGGTCATAAGGAGCGTTTTTGGTCAGATTATGAAAATTTTGGGAAAGAAGAGACTTCAACTTTTTTTTTGAAATTCTCATTATATATTTAATTATTTTAGCAAATAATATATTCATGTATTTCTTACAAATAGATTGTTCCAACAACACCAAAATTGTGTGAAACAGTACACCGAATTGAAAGTTTCAAATTGGTTGGAACCCCAGATGTGTCGTTCGGCGACAAGGATGACCTTGTTCATTCTCGGTCGAATCTAGTAATGGGTTGAATCAGCGCGACAAGCCTTTTAAACAACGTATGGGCCTTTTAAACTACTTTGTGAGACAGAATACCCGTACTTGAATTGGGTTGCTTTGTGCATCTTTCATTGATTGATCAATAACTCTGTTTTCTCATTTATCCTTTCTAAAGATTGCCCATCAATAGTTTTATGGGATCAACATTCCTAATATTTATGTCCATCTTCATCGCATCCGAAATACTTTCCATATACATGATAATAGAGTCCATCATGATAGATCACTTGCATTGTGGGCACTTAATAAACGAAATCTGTTTATTTTGTGTTGGCCTAACTGGTTTGGTCTGTACGTGGCTTTGTAAGGATGTTAGGAGTGCTAGCAGTAGAAAACCACATCTTCTGGAACATTAACTTGTTCATATTTTTAGAAGTTTCCTATTTGACTAGATCACTAAAGCTTACTACTCATTATTTATACCAAAAATCGTCTATAGTAGTCATTTATTACAGATACAAATCGATGGCATATCCTGACATTCATGCTAACTATCTATGGAGAGTAATGAGCCAATCTTGCGAGCTGTATCTTATATTATGTCGCTGACCTCGATCGTTGTTGCAAACGCACAAAGGCATCTTGCATCATTTCACAAGCTAAGTATGTGATATACTTGTTGATAACTGCTTAACAAAGCTATCCCATCTTCATATGTTTTCAGTTCTCTGTTTCTTTTTGAAACAAAATACATGGTTAGTGCTACCCTCTTATCTTCAAAAATATCCCATGATTTGAAAATCTCTTGCGATCATTTAGGCAAAAAGTCCTCTGATGTGCGGAAGCCATTGCTTTAGAAAGGGTTGCAGCATCTTGTCCAATTTTGAGGCTTTGGTAGTTAATTTGCAAACAAGCTCATCTCGGCTCAACCAGCAAATAAGTCCATCTTGAGCTAACTTTGATTATTGAGCCAACTTATTTATAATTTGTCAATATAAAATGCTCATAATCATATCAAAATTCTTGAGATTTAAAATAAATTTACTTAATAGAATTTTAATTGATAGATTTTATATTTTATTAATATTCAATAATTTATCTTGCATTCTTAACTATTTGTATTATTTTGATATGATATATTTTTTCTTAAGTTCAAAAAATATTTTTTATTTAATTATAGAATAATATTGTGCTGAGTTGAACTCAAAAATCTTTTGAATTATTTAATTTTATGTAAACTTGAAATAAAGTTATTTTTTTTTTCATAAAATTTGAAAATAAAGTTATATCGTTGTCGAATATTTCTTTGGGTTTTATGCTTTTTTTTCTTCTAAATTAGTTACCAATTAGTCGACCTATTTCTGCACGATATTTTAGCCAACTTACCAACATATGTGAAATAAGTAGGACCCTCCCTATAGTATTTTGTTGTTTCATATGTTAGAACTATACTATCATACAAAATTTTCTTAAACTTGGTATGAAATGAATATATATATTATTTATTTTTTCTTATGTGCGGCCGGTAGAATTTGAACTCATGATATGAGATAACAAATCCTGAGGCTCAATCACTTGCAACATCATTCACAAGCTTTGTGCCCTATCAATTTTATCCACAAGTTATGATTTTCTATCCAGCAACACTGTTCTACCAATACCTCCAACTCCGTGCTTCATGCATCTGGCCCTTTTGTGCTTCTTATCAATATTTTTGTGTACTCACCAAGTATTGGGGGTTTACAATTTTCATTGAAGTTTCAAGAAGGTCTTAGGCCATTAAAGTACTGTTCATACTCTGTCACCATCGAGCCCTACTCCAGCTAGGCCTTTTCGTGAGGTTAGTAGTAGCAGGGAATGTTCCTCTTGCTTGAGGGGGTTGTGTTCATGCTCATGTGATTGCAGTGTATTGAGTGGTATATATCTTGTTGGTCAATTGGCTATATCTTATTTAGCCTAATTAAACCATTCTGAGCTGATGCCAAAAGATACGCAGCCTACCAATGGGATTAATCGATTCCGCTCGTAAAGTGCTTTGATCAGCCTTTAATTATATAATAATGCCAATGAATATAAATAAAGAACTAATTAAGATCACTAATTATCGCTGTTAACCATTTCCGTGGAAGCATGGAGAACACGATAACGATGAAGACTTTTTCTGGTCTTTTTCTGCCGGCATATATGCTCACAGCCGGCAGCACAGAAGGGTTTGCCTCAGACAAATTTAAGCGATTTGACTAATTATCCTATTTTATCTGCTTTTTAGCGGATTAATCGCTGCTTAATTAATTATATAGTCTGGTCAATGCTTGGAACAGTCGTTTGACCATCTCATTTATTTTTTGTTTATTAAAATAAAGCAGTCAAAATTTAAATCCATACTAATCTTTAATAACAGTAATATATGCTTTAAAATAAAGCTGATATAAAATAAATTATTTTTGAGAAATTCAAGATTACTACTATTTAACGGAGACGATTCATTCGCCGTGAACATGAAAGGTTGAATATTCGTTCGGTCTCCTCTGAATTTTATAGATCTTAATGAATCAGAGGAGACCGAACGGTCTTCAACGCTCGTGAGAACAAGCTGCGAACCGCCATTCCGAACGAATATTCAACCTTTCATCTTCGGACGACCTTCTAACCCTAAAAGATCTACGACCTTTTGTGTGATACCAACGATCTTCTCTAGAGCTTCGAACGATTTGCGGAGCTTTGAACATTGTGCAAGAATCTCCTTTGGCATCGTCTTCGTCTTCGTCGAACTTCGGAGACGAAGAGGGCCTTTCGCTTCATCTTCTTCCTCTTCCAATGAGAAATGCCAGACGAAGCTCCGCATGCGTGATTTACTCCGGGCAACCATAAAAATCGGCTAAATCCGATTTGAATAAGTATACAACAAAATATATGGATCAATTCAATATATAAATATAAGTAGAAAATTTGTTGAATATTTTTTTTTTTTTTTTTTTTTTTTTTTTTTTTGTAGGTTTCTATGCAAATTTAAAAAAAAATAAAAAAATTTATTGATTTTGAATATTTTTTTATAATATTCTTATATAAATATATCATTTTTCATTCATTAAGAGTATTGTTACATTACATATTAATATATATCAAAATATATAAATGATATATTAATTTAATATGTAAATAGATAATTATTTGAATATAATTTTTTAGGTTAAAATAATCTTAATGTTGTTAAAAATCACTATAAAAAATAAAATTGTCATTGGTTAGCAATTGTGTATTCATTTAATGATTAAAAGATCATATGATTGTTAAAAATTAATAAAGTTTTTAAAATTCAATTATTAATTTTCTTTATCGGGATTATGCAACTGCTTCCTCATTTTACAAGCTTAATTTCATTTAATAATGTTTATAAACATTTTAATCCAATATTAAAGTTCTAGACATCGGAGAAACGTTGACAGTTACCAAGCGAATAACGAAATCACAAGACAACACATACACACGCATCCACACAAGCATCCAAACAACAAGAAATTGTGGAAAACTCAAATATGGGAAAAACTATAGAGCTGCATCACACAGAAATTTCACTATGAATTAAAATGATTATAGACTTACAAAGAGCTTTACCTCCACAAAACAAAGAAAGATTTACCGCTTACACATCCTTCTGATCGATTTCTTCTCTATGAGGTAACACCAGCTCTTACTCTAGGATGAAGAAGGAGAGCAACAGCCTCCACTATTAGGGTTTTCTTCAACATGCAAAAGCCCATTGCACATTGCTATTATACATGGGAAATATCTCCAATATGTTTTCTTAAGTACCTAACTAACATTTGAACCCACAATGGTCCAAAATGCCCCCATAATTGCTTATGTCAACGCCTGAATCGAAGCCGATTTTTGCCAAGCGCTACGGCACGCTGTAGTACCCTGGCCTCGGGTAGGTAGGCACCAGGGCGCTATATCGCCCTCATCTTGGGTAACTGGTGCCCTCAGTCTTGGGAAAACTGGCGTCAGGGCGCGCTACAGCGCCTCATCTTGAGTTCTTAGCACTACAGAGCGCTACTGTAACAACCCGAGTTGTTACTTAAGTAATTAGGACTAAACCGAGTCTTTATTGTGATTTTAATGCATTAATTAAGCCATTAAGAGTTCACTACAAAGCCATAGTCCAAATCAGAAGTAAAATGAGTCCAATCCTGATTTTGAAAATTTTAGGAACCCTAAAATTTGACTTATTTAAATTGACCTCAAATCAAAAATCAGACTTCGTCATTACACTCATCACCCCCAAATTAAATAGGAATGATATTTTGGAAGCATTTGTAAGTTAGAAATTTGGCGAATATTTTAATACTATTTAAATACCCCAGAAAATAAGAAAAGTAAATACTCGTTGTATCAAAAATTCGACGGCGTCGTTGCGTTTATCACCTCTCAATTAGTTAGAGGTGAATTATTGAAATTTTTATGAGGCTATTAAGTAGACCAAATTTAGTTATGAAAATTGAATAAAATTTTAACTAAATAATTAATTTCTTAAAGCTATTTAACCATCCCGTTAGCCATCCCTATGCTGTTAGCTATCCGCCATTTGATCCATCGACTAAGCAAGACCGTTCCATCAACTTGATCGAACGACCCTCGCACCTTCGTCCCCACTGCAGGCGCTTGTCGCGCATGCGATCGATCCATCAGCGCGTGGCCTCCTCGTCGCCACGAGGTGTTCTTAGCTTCCTGATTAATGCCATATCGAGGCTCTGAGCTTGGAGTTCCCCTCTCGACCATTACCCGGTGTTGTGTTCGATTTCAGATCAAAGTTTGAAAAGCTGAGTGAATCCTAAAACCCTTCAGAACTGTTCATTCAAGGTACCGTCAATTTTCCCATTTCTTCGCATTAAGCATTCGATTACATTTCGCAAATCTATTTTATGTCTCAAATTGTTGATTGACCGTCTCCGATCGAACTCAGTCGAGTTTGATCGGCTAAATTTTGCGAATTATAACCAGTTGTCCACGGTATTTGTAGCTCCCCGCCCCGTCGCCGCGCGCAAAAGAGACAGTTATAATCAATTTCGGCGGCGGAGCGGTGCGCCAGTCGAGGAGGAATAACCCGTCTCCCCGAATAGCTGAAAACTAAGCCCCTCCGAAGGGCTGCTGGCTCAACCCCAAGGAAGGTTAAGAGCTAATACTTAAGATAATAGTAGTATCATTATCCTAAGTATTAGATCAATACATACATTGGATTTAGAATACAATAAGAATCCAATATATGCATAAGATATCAGTATTTTCAGTATACTGATCACATCACAATACTAAGTATAAGTAGTATATAACAGAGTGCAGAAGCTTAAAGCAAATATTCAGAAACATTCATCATAGATATTGTATAAAAACATTCATCTCAAAAAAAAAAAGAAAATACATCCAGAATTATTACAAACATTATTGGATAACAGCCATAGAGCTAAGTACTGAATTGAAATACTATGCAGAAAGACAGTAAAACTAGAAGAGAATTCACTAGTGCTCCACGGGTTCCTCCTGAATCTCCTGGGTGTCCTCCTGACCTGGCTCAATATACTGCTCGAGATCTGGCAAATTGTCGGATCCCAAAAGTACCCCATGTTAGACAATAAGTCTAATATATCGAAACTAATCTAAATAGTTCTAGTTATTCATTTAACATTTACATAATGTAATTAAACCTGCATAAATACTGTAAATATAATTGAAAGTATAAAACTGTATAAAAATATACAAAAGTAAAATAAAATAAAATGAAGCTGAACTATATTGAATACTGAAAGTAAACCAAAATAGTAATGAATTTGAAATTGAGTAATCATATGTAAGACTATGCTATATGTCACTAAAATTGTGCATCTAAATATGCCACAACACTATATGCTATTGATATGCAACCAAAATATCACTAAACTGCTATGAGTAGTACGGTCCAAGTATACATACATCCAGTTGGGAATACTGCTTACTGATGATACCGATGCATCATGAAATTCCCCAGTCAATGTATGTAATATTCCGTAATTTATAAATCATCACTAATACTTATACATCATTCTGATACTCATACATCATGCTTATGCTCATGCTCATGCTTCTAACTATATGAGATAAATCCAAAAATGCTTTAAAATCTGATAATAAATTCAATGTCTTCATTGTGCAAAATCCTGCTAAAATGATTCTGACTCCTAAGATCCTAACTTCAAAAATTGGTTAAAGTAGAGAGTTTACTTGTGTAACAACCCAGGTTATTACTTAAGTTAATAAAGACTAATTTAAGTCTTAATTGAAGTTCTAAGTCATTAATTAAGTAATTTAGAACTCATCTCAGAAACCTAGGTCAAAATCTGAAGTCAATTGAGTCAAATCAGAAATTCTAGAAAATCCCAAACCCTAGAAATTGACTTTTTATATAGATCTCAAATTGAAAATCTGACTTCGTCATTATGTTCAAAACACCCAAATTAGCTAGGGGTCAAATTTTGGAGGCATTTGGAAGTCGTTGATTTTTCGTCAAATATTTTAATAATATTTAGATACCTGAAAATTCAAATAAATAAATACTCGTTGAAACAAAAATCCGAATGTGCCGTTGCATTCCTCACCCTTCAATTAGCTAAGAGTGATTTATTGGAAATTTTCTGGATACATTTGAGTTCTTAAAATTAATTAATAAGGTTAATATATATATATATATATATATATTTACTAATTTAATAATTAATATTAATTACTGACGGATTCTGTCAATTTGCTTAACGCGCCGTTAATTCCCTTAACGTCATCCCTCATTACCGTTAGACGAAGCGGAGAGATCTCAGCCGTCTGATCATTTGATCAGACGGCGGCTGGTCGTCTTCTCCGCGTAGCTTCCGCGTGTCGAAGGAATCGACGCGCGGCGATTTCGCCTCCTCCAGCGCATCAAGCCACCACTTGCAATCGCATTAGGGATGGTATAATACCCCTAGAGCCCCCATTCTTCTCGGTTTCAACCTCTAGATCTTAAAGAAACTCGAGAACTTCGCAAACCAACCTCAAAACCCTAAGGTACCTCCCTACCTATGTCTTCTTTTGTTCATTAATGCAAAACTCTATGTTTGCGTATGCGTTAATTTCTGGGCTTCAATCGATCGAGGATTGATCGATCAAAGTTACATAGAAACCCTAATTCGCGATTTTTCTAAGGAAGATGAAGCGCCTCTCAGTGATCCGCCGTTGGATTGATTAAATCAAATCCAACCGACGGATCATGATGGAATCAACCCTACCAGACTAATCCTAATTAGTTTAAGTTTAGTTGATTAGATTAAGCTTAAATCTAACCTAATCTAAATAATATAAGCCTAATCGCTTTTCAAAACATTAATTTTATTCAAACGTTTCTGATCCATCCATTCTGAGATTAGGCAGATCTGGATCGCAGATCTCAGACCGGTTTTACCGGCCCGTTTTTCCTTCCCGGACCAGTCAAGCCGGTCCAGAGACTCGAACTGGTGCATCACCGTAGCACGGGGCCCATTGCTGTCACGGACAGCTAACACGCTGTCAGGTGGGGCCCATCGGTACTCCCTCAAGCCACGGATCGCTGACGTGGCACTGTGGATATGGGACCCATCTGCAATCCTTCGGCGAATCCTGCGGTGGCACGTGTACATGCTTAATAAATAATAAAAACATATATATAAATATAACGTTTTAAATAATACGAATTTATATATATTAATAATAACAGATTTATTATTTATATTAAAACAGTATTAATTAATTAATTAAATCCTAAACTTTAAACATTAATATCTTGCAATTTATACATTCAAATTATGCAAATGAATATATCAAATTAATTAGAAAAATATGAGGAATTTATTGATACCAATAATTTTGCATTTGAACTTGTATCTAGCAAAGTGATTATTTAGGGTTTAATTTAAGTTAAATTAAATATTACAAATCTTATTTAGCTCATAACTTTATACCCATTGATCCAAACATATTGAATATGGGTCTTAAAATATTCATAAAATCCTAAGGATCATTTTAGTAGGGTTAATTTTACTATTTGGATTAGTATTTGACTAATCATATTTAGAACCTAACCCTAATTACCCTAATTAGACCTAGAACTTCAATTGACTATAACTTGGTCAATTGAGCTCCAAATTAAATAATTCAAATATCAATTTAGATCAAGAAAACCTAATTAACAGTAATCTGTGAAAATATTTTAGATCCAACAGTTAGATTTTCTAATCACCCCTAAATACCCTAAAACTTGATTAGTGAATATTAGCAAATCTAGTAATCCAAATTGAGTGATTTAAGTTTCAGAGGACTCCTAGAGTCATTTAGAATCCATCTGTAAGGTTGGATTAGTGTTTGAGTGATTAATTTTGCTAATCACTTAATAATCACTCTTAACCCTAAATTGGTCATAATTTAGTCAAATTAGGTCCAAATTGAGCCTACCACATGTCATTATGATCAGTGGACTATTTGTAAACTATAGCCACTAATTTTGCTTAATTTGGACATTAATTGACAAAGTTAGGATTTTTGAACCATAATTAAGAATCCCTTAATTAACCTTAAACCCTAGATCTTGTATTGGCCATAACTTGGCCAATACTTACCAAAATTTAGCAAATTTAAATTCTATGGAAAGCTTAGACAGTAAAGAACAATAATCTAAAAGAAAATTTAACTTTTACTTAGTCAAATTACTAATTTTCTCTTATGAGTCAAATTTACTAATTTGACTTCATATGGCTAAATAATAACCTAAAATTAATTTAGTTACTGTCTAATCTTATATTAGACAGTAAGAAACATAATCCAAAAGAAAATTTTAGAATTAAAGCCCTAGATCAAAATTTGATATTTGAACCCTTAAGTGAGGGCAAAATGGTAATTTTGCCCAAATTTAGGGTTTAGCCTTCAAAAGCCCTAAAATCAATTTATAATCATATTAATCAGTAAATATAATGATTTATAGTTGAAATTAATCAAATCCAAGTTTAATTTAAATTTTGATTAAAATCTCAATTTTAGCTCCTTAAGAAAATTCTTAAGTTTTAAGTGAGTGATTTCTCTTCTTTAATTATTCTTAGATCTTTCCTTAGGTCCTTATAATATTAGTTAGGATTTGTGTCTTGAGAGATACTCTTAGTAATTAAGAGCTTTAATTCCTAAGATTAAGAATAGATCTTAAGTTAGAATTCATCTATTGAGTAAATTGGGTTACTCAAATAGATGAAAACTTGATTTGGCTAATGAATTTGATTTATCATTAGGATTCGCCTTAACCTAATCCGTGAGTTTTGGGTTTTAAACTTTAGACCCTTAGTTATACCTTTAGATTTAGTGATTAGACTCCATCATCTGGAGTCTAACTCTTAATCTTTTCATCTTGATTTGGCTAATCAAGATGAGGTTGGGATGAATTAAATTACAAAATTAGGTCGATAATTTATTCACTTTAACCAAATAGTCGTCTTTTGATTAAGATATAGTTAGGACTTGGCCAGTCCTAATTATCTTCAACTAGTAGGATTCATGATTCTAAGTTACAGAATGTGTAAGAATTGATGATTCTGAAACTTATGTTACTTAGAGTAGATAGAACAAATAAAGTAGATAACAACGAATATCACCTGTATTTTAGATAGAATTTCTTGTTCACTTTGATTTTGATGCTTCGCATTCCTTGATTTTGAGCCTTATACCTTGAACATATATTATGTACTTAAGATATTTGATAAATATCTTATGTTAATTTGGAACATTCATAAGCAGTATTATGTTTTCGTTTCACAAGTGGTTTGTAAGGTGTAGCTTGATTAGTATACCTCTTCGATCAACCTGTTCGGGTCGGCAACCTTTCGAGGGTTTAATGTCTGACAGTCTATGGCCATGCCTAGTCTGAGTGATAGCATGGATAGACTCTTGCCATACTGACTATAGAGTCAAGATTCTGATATGGTTATACTAATTCAAGTACACTTACATTTGGTTCTATCTTAGCTCAGCAGGCTAAGAGTTTTCAGTGATGTTCAATTCAGAGTTTCTTAGCTTATCAGGCTAAGATTTGCTGAGTATGTTTTCAGTTGAGTGGCTTGAACAGTCACTGCAGTTTTTAGTTTTTAGTTACTATTTTACCTTGCATATTTTGCATTTTAGCACTATTTTACTTAGAGTTTTCATGCACTTATTTCTATATAGGATGCTAGTTTTACTTACTATTTTCATATGCTCACATAGGATGTTAGTTGCTTTTAATTTTAGACTGTTCAATTTCTGTATGTTACCTAGCATAATCTGTTTGATCATAAGCATGTTTAGGTTATATTTTTCTTTACAGTTTTGTTTAGTCTTTCTTTTTCTTACCTGTCTTTGTTGTAATTGCTCGGGGGAGGTATGTGCTTACTTTCTATTTGTTTAGTTATAAACTGTTGTTTATAACTTTATACTATTTTTTTTGTACGCATTTCTGCACCTTTTTGCTTCAGTACTAGTTTATGGTGATATTCAAGCAACTTAATAAAACTTTTACCCTAAAATGTGCTTAGACAATAGTCTAACCAGTTTTTCTTTTGTTGGTTGGGGCCCTACCATTATGAAACTGATAATGGTAGGTTCTGAGTTTATTGGAGCAGTTGATCCAGTGGAGAGCTTGCCATTGGAGGAGGAGCCTGTTCCTGAAGATCTTTAGTTCTAGTTTTC
The DNA here is from genome assembly GCA_016760335.1 of Gastrodia elata. Taxonomy (NCBI): domain Eukaryota; kingdom Viridiplantae; phylum Streptophyta; class Magnoliopsida; order Asparagales; family Orchidaceae; genus Gastrodia; species Gastrodia elata. The sequence continues at coordinate 2,394,453 of CM028676.1, forward strand.
TTTCTGCCTGTGAGATTGAGTGTTCTTTTCAGTCTTTTAATCTATTTAAATATTGTAATAATACAGGTTTAACTTTTCTTTTTAGCTCTTTACTTATTCTGTATTGTTGTATTTATACTGTATGGATGGATGTTATATTTTTATTGCTTCCGCACTCTGAGTTAATGTATAGTCATTTAGTGATAATACGTTGGGATGAATGACAAAGTCCTTATTTAAGTTGGATTAGAACATGTGTCTAATCCAATTTTAAGTGGGGACCATGTCATCTGGTGACCCCTCCACCGCAAACATGTTAACTTAAGAGTTAACAGGACCACAGCGGGGCAGGGCCGCCACAACTTGAAAATCATTAGCTGGGATGATTGTATACACATATTTAGCATATTTGTAAGAAAGATGGATTTAACCCTTAGCATGTTTAAACTGCACTTATCGAAGTGCACTACGATAGGAGGCAGAACTCGGTCACTGTTTACATCTCAAGCTAAGCTGTTAAATGTCATAATCACAAGCATACTTAGTGTCCTACGCAAAGTGATTTGAGATACTTAGTTTGCTTAAACTGCACTTATCAAAGCGCACTACGATAGGAGACAGAACCCGATCGCAGTTTATATCTCAAACTAAGGATCTTGTTCACTAATTGTAACACTCTTTGTAACAACCCTAGGTTATTATCTTATAAAAATATAGGTAACCTAACCAATTTTTCAATCACCATTGCTTATAGAATCTTAATCTGAACCTATCTAGAAAATTTGAAGTCCATTGGACTTCTCTAAGTCCAAAAGGATAATTTGATCAATCTAGATACCCTAGATTAGACCTAAAATATTTTGATCTCAGAATTAAAATCTGATTGCATTTTTGAATTCCTCACCCCCAAATTAGCTAAGGGTGAAATTTTTGTGCAATTTGGAAATCATTTGGACCATAATTCAATTTAAATTAAAATGGTTTAATTGTACATAAGGGTTCCTATTAATTCATAATTGCAATTATATCCTTATACATGAATGTGTGGACCGCGGGCGATCCACTGCGGAGCCCGGGTCACGTGACAGCGACGCCCCGTGAATCTAGCCGTCGCGCCTTACTAATCCAACGGCTAGGATCAGATCCCGCGGAACCACGGATCCGTCGTTGGATCCACCCCGTGGATCCTACGGCCAGGATCATCCCCGCGATCGGCCATTAGGATCCGGGCGATCCCAGGCGTAGCGTCATCTGATCGATAGATCAAACGGCATCCAAGGCACCAGATATTGTGGATCTTCGTCTCCACATGCTCGTGCACTCGACCGAGAGATTCCCTGTACTGCCAGCTGCTCAGCTTGTCCCCCACTCCCGCTTACACCTCAGCATGCCGTTGGGATCCCTCCCATTATGGCGAGGTGCTCCCAATCAGGCCTTGTGACCCGGTCGAGCTCGAATTGGAAATTTGAGAGCTCGGCCATGGCCCGACCACTCCGACCCTCCCCAGCCCAATTGGAGCCTCTGGAAACTTTCCTACACTCCCCTGAGGCTATAAATAGCCTCAACACTCCTCCATTTGATCCTTGCTGATCAATTGGAGTTTAGCTTCCTTCCGCCATTCCCGAGCTCCCATTGCTAAATTCTTGAGCTGCTGAGCTTCTTCCAGGTGTCCTCGAGCTTGCGTACTGCTGATAGGAGAGTCTCCTGGAGTTCAGGAACTCTCAGAGAAATCTAAGGGAGCTCAGCTTGCCGACATCCCCCTCTACAGCGTCTGCAAGAAATCCCGACAAAATTAGGTACCCCACTTACCGGTTTCAAGCTAATGAGGCTAGGACCTTGTCCCTTTTGATGCGTCTGAGTCCGTATTGTCGTCTCAAACCCAATGGTATTGAGATTAAGATCTAGGCTAGCCCCGATCGATCGAATTGATCAATTGGATTAAACTTCTTAAGGATTGCCTCGGTCGAGTAAGAACCCGACGATCCAGACCATCCCAGACCCTCAAACCAGAGGGCTTCGATCCGCCTCACCTCCCTGATGGTGTAGGGATCGAGCCTGGGGTCTGGCGTGGCCTCTGTGGGGAGAATTATCTCCCCACAGTAGCTCCAAAAGAGGAGCCTTCAGGTGAGTAAGGTCCGATCAATCCAGACCGTCTCACAGAGGGCTTCGGGTCCCATTCGACGCGTCTGACCACGGTGATCGTGTAGCGATCGGGTTCTGGTCGTGCCGTGGTCAGGATGCGCCTGGATTTGGCGATTATGTTTCCCCTAATCGGATCCCTGGCTCGGGACGATGACACTGTGCGGGCCGGGTCGACCCATGACCCGCACTATGCGACAGTGCCGGGTCTTCGGGTCCCGGTCGACCCGCGCAGTTCAGATTACGGGTCGAGCCATTTTAATTAATATCGAATTATTGGAATTATTTTCCTTAAGGAAAATAATTCCAATATTCAAATCATAGGATTTTGATTAAATAAAAATACAGGATGTATTAATTGAATAACTTTTAATCCACTGGTCCAAATCCTATGATATTATATATGAAAATGATCAGTAAAACATAAGGGACCAGAATATAAAATAAAAATGGACATTTGATGGTTAGATCTTTAATTATTATTTAATTATAGTGGATCTTAATTAGGGTGATTTAGTAATTGTACTTATCCAAATTGCATGTTTAAGGTGCCATTAGTTCACTTATGATGAGTATAATGCATGTACTAAGGGATTTATTTTTCTGAGTTATGTAATTTAACATATGTCATAATCTTGTTAAATCTTAATTAGTGAAAATTAGGATTTATACTTATTAGATCTTAGCAAACTTAGGCTCTGATTAATTATATGATTACAAAACTTGTGTGCTAAATTCTATGCAATCCTGATGGTTAGATTTATACTTATGTGCTAATCCATTTTGAATTGAATTAGGGTTTAATTAGCACTAAGTATCCCCTATTTTATAAAAATTTGATTATCAAAAGTGACTTATAACATTATGTTAGATATACTGAAAACATATAGGTAAATCTAGTAAGTATAGCTTGATCCAATCTAAATTTGAGAACCTTAAACACCTTAATTAACTTAAGAAATCTTAAGACTTGGATCAAGCTTTTAAGACTTGATTTAGGTCTGAGATTGCCACCAATAATACATAATTAACTCACTGATTTGATATTGATCATTAACCAAATTCATGATCTTAATTAAAGAAGGATAGGGGTCCAATCCTAATATACTTAATTAAGGTCCAAATCCTTAATAACCTTAACTTAATCAACTTGATTATAAGACTATGGACTTGACATTTTCTAATAATGCATTATGACTTAATATTGATTCTAAACCTTTGAATTAGACAAATTAAGGTTAATAATAGTCATATGTGACTTTTCAATATGAACCAAACCTTAAGATCCTTGATTTGCTCCTAAGCAAAACTATTAGCATAAAAGATTAATAAAATCATCTGATTTAATAAATGATCTTAAACTTTAATAATATTTTGGATTTGAATTCCTTATCCCTATATTAAGGTGTGATCAGATAGTTTAATCATTTGGACTGATCATTCTAAATCTAAGTACATAATAGAATCAAAAGTGTTAATATTAGAAATTATAATGGGAGATCTTAAGCATTTTTTCATAAGATTGTCCTAAAAATATTTAAAAATACATCTACATTGTGGTAGGAGATCCTTGTGTGATTCATTGAGGTAGCAGTTTAGATAACCTTTGAAACCTTAGAAATTGATCTTAACCTCTTGTGGTAGAGTTCACCTAAAAACCTTATAGTGACACTTCTCATCGTGGTAGAATCCATGTTGGGTGATCCTTGATCACAAGTTAGTGAAACCTTGTATAATCCTCACCCAGTGAGTATAAGTATTACTAAGTCTGATAATTCCTTGGTCTATTAAATAGTCTTGTGAGAACCCCAATTTTTGGATGGTGTAGTATAGTATACCCATAGTGCTGGTTCTCCAGTAATATTCAGAATTGGTTGATTCATTCTAATAAGGACTTATGAGCAGGTTCTATCCTGCGAGATTAGATGAATACAGTCCTATTAGAATAAATTATTCAAGCCTAAGAGTGTATTAAATGGGTACTCATTCCTTAGTTTAATTGAAATACAAGTTGCCAACAGGCAATGCCTCATAGCGAAGACCGCTTCAATAGATGTGGCTCAAATAAACTAAGTAATTAGATTTACCTCCCTTAAGACACTGAGTATGGTTGTGAGTAGAGCATCTTAATACTTAGCTTGAGATACAAAATCACCATCGGGTGATGCCTTCTAATGAAGATTACTTTGTTAGGGTGGCCTAATCAAATTAAGTAATAGGAGCCACTTTTCTTGCATTATACTAAATATGTGTATACAAACATCCCATCTAGTGATCTTTAAATAAATATGCAACTTTAATTAATCATCGATCTAGAAGTTAGGAGTCAGAATCCTTTTAGAAGGATTCTACACAGTGGGGACTTAGAATTCATTATCATTTTTTACTAAACTCTTCATTGATTTCTGAATTTTTTATTCATTCAACATAGGGGCATAAGCATAAGCATAAACATGAATTTGACTCATTCTTTTTATTGTGATACATAGGTATCAGTGATATTGCATAGGTTATGGAATGTGATACACAAAGACTGGGGAATTTCAGGGTGCATCTGCATCACCATACTGACTTCCTAACTAGTGTATTTACATTGGACCGTACTACTCATAAGCCTTCAGTGATAGTTCTGGGATATACCGTGGTGTAGCATATTTGTGTACATCATTTTAGTGACATATAGTGCAGCATATAGCATCTTTTTCATCATGGTGTTTATTTTACTTTCAGTTTTCATTTGGCGATAGTTTCACTTTAATTGGCCTTTACTGTTCTATTTACTTAGCATTTATAGTTTTCTTTACTATGCATCTTTCCTCAATTCTTTTACAGTTTTGCTTTACTTTTTTGTTTGTTATGTTTAGTTTGGTTTTATATAGTTAGTTGCGATGTGTTAGACAAGAAGTCTAACACGGGGTACTTTTGGGATTCGGCAATTTACTAGATCCTGAGCAGTTTGTGGAGACAGGTCAGGAGGATGTCCTAGAGACCCAAGAGGAGCATGTGAAACTGTAGTGGATTGAGCACCTACTTTTACTTATTAGCTCATTTCAGCATTATAAATAGACTCTTTATGTTTATGCATTTTAAATCTGTTTGTAATAAGCTTTGGATGTATTTTACTTTTCTTTTTTGAGATAAATGGCTATTACTGCTTGTGATGAATGGATTCTGGATGATTTGCTTTTAGCTTCTGCACTCTATTATACTATTATACTTAGTATTGTGATGTGATCAGCATACTGGAAATGCTGATATATATTGATAACGTATATCAGGTTCTTATTTACCTCCTTGAACCATGTATACTGTGGCGCCCCACCCCTTAACCCGCAAGAATTAAGCTAAGGGGTGGCATGTCACTCTAGCTAACCCTTCACTTATAATTAGATTAGGAAGAATTCCACAATCAATTTAATAAGGGAAGGAG